>CAWUFW010002711.1:282500-882500 GCA_963921515.1 Calotriton arnoldi
CTTAATACAGGCAAGTGAATAAATCTTCATCTATATTTAAACCATTTGGTTCTTTACTGTCGAACTCCAATATAAAATATGTTTCCAATCTCCGGAGTTCCTTCTCCCTATTCCCACCTCTCTTTTTTCTGGGGACTTCAACTATGCAACTGTATTGCATCAGTGCGGGATTATTCTGATGATTGTTTTCAAAATGCCTGGCAACCGGGTAACTTCTATCTCTGTTGGCAATTGCTCTCTGTGTTGTAGTATTCTCTTATGGGTAGGCAAAGTGGTGCTCCCTATATAAATCTTTTCACAGGGGCATTTTAGCATATAAACTACAAAGCTCAACCTACATGTTAAAAAGCCCTTTATCTTAATGGTCTTATTAAAAGGTGTTTTAAACTCTGTACGATTGACTCCGTGCTGACACGCTTTGCATTTAAAACACTTTTTAAAACCCATTCTCTGTTGCAGCAACGAGGAAGTGCCTACATTCTCCTTAAATTCACTTTTACCAATCTGGTCTTTTAACGACTTAGATTTCTTGTATGTTATTTCTGGGTATTTTTTACTCTTAGATCCCAACACCGGATCTCCTCTAATAAGGTGCCAATGTTTCTTTAAAATGGCCCTCACGGCACCCTAGTACATATCTTATGGGACTGCAGGGAAGTGCAGGCTTACTGGGGGGTCGTCCTCGACGATATAGACCGCCAATTTGACACCGAGATACCACGCTTTCCTGTTTACGTGGTTTTGGGGCTACCCAACCCCATAACTTACCCACTTAGATCCAGGCGAGGTAGACAAATGGGGTTAGCTCTTGGGGCAGCTACTAGACACATCTTATCATACTGGGGCTCGCCCACGAGGCCATCGCGGGTAGGGTGGCTGCACAAGCTGTGGTACATTATAGGCATGGAGCGGATACAAGCCACCCTCTCCGGGGCTATGGCTAGCTTTCCAGACGACTGGCAGCTTTTGCTTTCTTTGCTGTCCACGGAGATGAATGAGATAACATGTCCTAAATACCTCCGTCTTCTCCGCCTTACAGGAGGTGCCGCCGCACCACAGCCCTCGTAGGGTACCTCCTGATTGCTTCCGTTGCATGATACTCCTTTTCTTTATAGCACACTCCCATAGCACACCAGTTCAGGGGAGGGTGGAGGGTGGGGGAGTTGGGATGAGGGGGGGGGTTTCTTGGTTTTGTTTCCGTAAAAGGCATTACATCTCTACTTCTCATCAGACGGTATGGAGTGAAGGTGACCACACCGATGGCTTCAAAGGGGCACAGGGGCCGCAGGGTCCCCGGAAGGGTACAGCCGATCAGTATGGTCCTACTTAGAACCCGATGTACCAGTGTTAGGAGTATAACTCTATTGCATAATGTCTGTATATCCTTTTTTTCTGATGCAAATGCCAATGAAACACATTTAAACCTAAAATGGCCCTCACTTGATTGTTGGGTGTTAAGTCGTTATGAACCTATGCGTTTTCTCATATCCCTGTTTCTTTCTTTGCTGAGTTTTAGATGGTTCGAACAGTACCTTTTCTCTGATTAAATTTCTTGCTTTTTCCGCGGCTGCACGTATGATTTTTAGCGGGTAGCCCCTTTGTATAAAACGACTGGTCATCTCCTGTTCCACCTTGTCATATTCTTCTGCATTACTACAGGTCCTCCGTGCCCTATAGAACTCACCAAAAGGGATACTCCTGATGAGTGGCATAGAGTGAGAGATCCCCGCATGCAACATGGTGTTCCCAGCGGTGGGTTTACGGAAGACGGTAGTTTCTAGCTTGTCTCCTTTAGGTTTTATTCTGATGTCAAGGAAATCTATGGAAGTTTTGCTGCAATGTCCCACAAATTTTAAGCTAAGGTTATTCAGGTTAAGGTCACTGATAAATAGATCTATATCGGTTTCCCTGCCCTGCCACAGCACGAAAACATAATCAATAAACCTTACCCACAGTAGGACATTCTCAGTCCAATGTTCCAGCGTTGGACCCCCGAGCACCTGCTCCTCCCACCAGCCAAGATGTAAATTAGCATAACTGGGGGCGAAGCAGGTGCCCATTGCAGTCCCCTGTTTTTGCTGGAACAAATCATTACCAAACAAAAAAATGTTTTTAGTGAGGCATCATTCCATCATCTCTAAAATCATTCTGTTGTGGTTTAAGAATCTCATAGGTCTTCTTTTTAAAAAGTATTCAGTTGCTCTAAGTCCATCAGTATGTCTTATACTCGTATAGAGTGTAGCAATATCAAGTGTCAATAACATCATAGTATCATCCCATCGTACATCATAAATACATTTCAGAAAGTCGGTAAAGTCTTTTATATGTGATAATGATTTCACAATGGGATTTAAAAAGTAATCAATGTACTTAGAGACATTTTCGAACAAGCTGTTGCACGACGAAATTATGGGTCTCCCCGGTGGATTAATGATACTCTTGTGCACTTTAGGCATCATATAAAAGACTGGTATTACTGGGTTATCTTGTTTTAAAAACATGAATTCATCCCAACTCGAGTTCTTGTTTCCACCACTCCAGTCTTTCAAAAAATTGGTCTTTTACACTTTCATACTCTCTCATTTTAATTCGTTTGTAGCATTCACTGTTGTTTAATTGACTTAATGCCTCCGTTTTATACATTTCTCGTCCCCAAAGTACAACATTCCCTCCTTTATCCGAGGGCTTCACCAAGATTCCATTTTCTTTTTTAATTCTTTCTACAGTTCTTTGGATTAGCGCTCGTTTGGGATTTATCTTTTTCTTTTTATGCGCCATTCTATAATGCAGCTCTTTTAAATCCAGCGACCCTTGACCTTGCCAGGTAGGTCGCTCCCCCACCACACAGCTCCGCCTGTGTTGGCCGCCCGCTGCTGCTGCTGGTAAGATCGCCGTTCCGCTTGTGGCCTCGGTGCCCGCATTTCTTGCTTGTCTCCCCTTTTCCTTCTGTACCCCTCGCTGCCCCATTTGCATTGTGCCCGTATTTGTGTCTGCTTTTCTCTCCCCATTTTCCCTTCTGTACCCCTCGCTGCCCCATTTGCATTGTGCCCGTATTTGTGTCTGCTTTTCTCTCCCCATTTTCCCTTCTGTGCCCCTCGCTGCCCCATTTGCATTGTGCCCGTATTTGTGTCTGCTTTTCTCTCCACATTTTCCCTTCTGGGCCCCTCGCTGCCCCATTTGCATTGTGCCCGTATTTGTGTCTGCTTTTCTCTCCCCATTTTCCCTTCTGTACCCCTCGCTGCCCCATTTACATTGTGCCCGTATTAGTCTGCTTTTCTCTCCCCATTTTCCCTTCTGTACCCCTCGCTGCCCCATTTACATTGTGCCCGTATTTGTGTCCGTTTTCTCTCCCCATTTTTCCTTTTGTGCCCCCGCTGCCTCTCGCCATTCCCGCCGCTGCGTCCCGCCCCCCTGTCTGCCCATTCGCTGACCCTGCCTCCCGCCTCCCAGCTGCTCCTCCCTCCCACCTCCCCATAAATGGCGGCCGCTGCACGCCGCGCCGCTGGAGCGCCGAAGCGCGCCTAAGGCAAGCCCTTCTGCGCCCGTCCGTGCCTGGACCGCGCCCAGCGCCAAACCCCTGGCCCCCGCAGCAGCCAACCCACCCACCGGACTTACGACACCGCCACCCTCAACGCACTCAACACCGGCCGTATCCCCGGCTGCCACCGTGCCACCCCAGGTCGCACCCACGGTCCCTTCGGCTGCCAATCCTGCAAGTTCTCCTGCCTCCGGACCTGCACCGCACCCGCCAAGCCGAGCACCAGCAGCAACCACCTGAAGTGCATCCTGCTCAACACCCGCTCCGTCCACAGACACGCCGTGGAACTTTGGAACCTGCTCGACTCCACATCACCAGACGTCGCTTTCCTCACGGAAACATGGATGAACGCCTCCTCAGCGCCCGACATCGCCATCGCCATCCCGTACGGATACAAGATCACCCGAAGGGACCGCGCCAACCAGACCGGAGGAGGCATCGCCATCGTCCACAAGAACACCATCCGCATCACGACCAACTCCGACGACACCTTCACAGCCGGCGAACACCTGCACTTCCAGATACACACCGACCCCAAGACCACCCTCAGAGGCACCCTCATCTACAGACCCCCAGGACCACGCACACAATTCAGCGAAGACATTGCCGACCTCATCAGCCCGCACGCCTCCCCTCGGCTGACTACATCCTCCTTGGGACCTCAACTTCCACCTAGAGAACAACAACGATCGCAACACCACCACCCTGCTGGACAACCTCGCCAACCTCGGACTCAAGCAACTGGTGACCACCCCCACACACCACGCCGGCCACACGCTTGACCCCGTCTTCTCCTCCAGCAAGGACATCTCCTTCAGCCACACCACCGGACTCCACTGGACAGACCACAGCTGCGTCCACTTCAGCTTCAGCAGGATCACCACGCACCACCACCCGCAACAGTTTCCGCGCAGAAGCTGGAACAAGATCACCACCGACCAACTCACCACATCCCTGAGCCAGAACCCTCACGCCAGCTCAACGAACCCCAACCAAGCCGCCAGCAACCTCACAAGATGGATCACCAACTGCGCAGACGACCTCGCCCCATTGAAGACCCCCCCAGTCAGACCCGACAACAAGAAAGCATCCTGGTTCACCGACTAACTCAAGAAATCCAAGAAGAACTGCCGGGCCCTCGAGAAAGCATGGCGCAGAGACCCGACTGCAGACATGACCACCCTCAAGCACGCCACCCGAAAACACCACCAGCTGATCCACACCACCAAGAAAACCGCATTCAAGGAACGACTGGACAACAACGCCCACAACAGCAAGGAACTCTTCATCATCGTCAAAGAACTCTCGAACCCCAGCGCCGGAAACAACGACATCACTCCCTCGCAAGACCTCTGCAACTCGCTCGCCTCGTTCTTCCACAGCAAGATCGCAGACATACACAACAGTTTCAGCACACAGCCGACGTACCCTACGACCGTTCCAACGTCCCCCACCTCCACCCTCCGAGCCTGGACCCCGATCAACACCGAAGACACTATCCGCACGATGAACTCCATCCACTCCGGATCACCAACCGACCCCTGCCCTCACCACGTCTTCAACAAGGCCGACGCCGTCATCGCACCCCACCTCCGGGACATCATCAACACCTCCCTCGACACCGCCACCTTCCCAGAGAGCTGGAAGCACGCCGAACTCAGCGCCCTACTGAAGAAACCGTCAGCGGATCCCACCGACCTCAAAAACTACCGCCCCATCTCGCTCCTTCCTTTTCCTGCCAAAGTCATCGAGAAGACCGTCAACAGACAACTGGCCGCCTTCCTCGAGACGAATGGATACCTCGACCACTCGCAGTCCGGCTTCCGGGCCAACCACAGCACCGAGACCGCCCTCATCGCAGCCACCGACGACATCCGAGCCCTGCTCGACAACGGGGAAACAGCGGCCCTCATCCTCCTGGACCTCTCCGCAGCGTTCGACACAGTCTGCCACCGCACCCTAGTGCAACGCCTGAACAACGTCGGAATCCAAGAGAAGGCACTGGAGTGGATCATCTCCTTCCTCGCCAAAAGAACCCAGAGAGTCCGCCTCCCCCGTTCAGTTCCGAGGCCACCGAAGTCATCTGCGGCGTACCACAAGGATCATCACTCAGCCCCACCCTCTTCAACGTCTACATGAGCCCCCTCGCAGCCATCGCACGCCAACACAACCTCATCTCCTACGCCGACGACACCCAGCTGATCCTCTCCCTCACCAACGACCCCACAACCGCCAGAACCAACCTACATGAAGGGATGAAGGACATAGCCGAGTGGATGAGGAACAGCCGCCTGAAACTGAACTCAGATAAGACGGAAGTCCTCATCCTAGGATCATCACCCTCCGCCTGGGACGACTCCTGGTGGCCCCCTGCCCTGGGCAACGCACCCAAACCAACGGACCACGCACGCACGCAACCTGGGCTTCATCCTGGACTCCTCCCTCTCAATGACCCGACAAGTCAACGCCGTCTCCTCGTCTTGCTTCAACATCCTACGCATGCTGCGCAAGATCTTCCGGTGGATCCCCACCGAAACCAGGAAGACGGTCACCCAGGCCCTCGTCACCAGCCGACTGGACTACGGCAACTCCCTCTACGCCGGAACCACAGCCAAACTTCAAAAAGACTCCAACGCATCCAGAACGCCTCAGCTCGACTCATCCTGGACATCCCCCGACACAGCCACATCGCCGGACACCTGAGAGACCTGCACTGGCTCCCCGTCAGCAAGAGAATCACGTTCCGACTCCTCACCCACGCACACAAAGCTCTCCACAACCAAGGCCCCAGATACCTCAACGACCGTCTGACCTTCTACACTCCCACCCGCCAGCTACGATCGACCAACCACGCCCTCGCCGCCGTCCCCGCATCCGAAGAGCCACAACGGGAGGAAGATCCTTCTCCTACCTGGCTGCCAAGACGTGGAACTCCCTACCCATCCACCTCCGCCTTACCCAAGACCACCTCTCCTTCAGGAAGCAACTCAAGACCTGGCTGTTCGAACAGTAGCGGACCCCCCCCCCCAAGCGCCTTGAGACCCTCCGGGTGAGTAGCGCGATATACAAATGCTTGATTGATTGATTGATTGATTGTAACGTTGTCAGAAATGATGTCTAAATTATCCTGTGGCAATTGGGGTATAAAACGTGAACGTGGGCGAAACGGAGTATGATCTTCCTTTTTTAGATTTAAGTTCAAGAAACCAACTTCATCATTTATTTCATTTCTTTCCGGAAGTCCAACTTCTCGTGCAACCTCCTCATTGCTTTCATTATATAATGACCAAAGGTTTTCCAAAACGGGTACATCAGTTACAGCTAGATTTTCTTGTTGGCTAGGGGAGTTGGCTGCGGTGAGTAATGGAGGGGATACTTGGAGATTTTTATTACTATGAATTTTAGCCAATTTCAACTTGGGCACAAATTTATATAGGTCCATTCTACTGTTTGCATAATTGAATTCATTTTCATCACAGTATGAGGCCTAATTCCAGTACTGTTTTTTCTTTATATATATATATAATATATATATATATAATATATATGCGCCCCGTGAGCAAGGAGCGGCTGCTCCGAAACGCGTCTGGTGTTTTTCGCCACATGGAAAAATAAACATCACTCACACTTAAGGAATTGGGCTCGGCATTGGTTTTTTGATTTTTAAACTGAAGGAATGGATAGATAGATAGATATATATAGATATATATAAGAATCCACACTCCTGTATCGCCACCGTCACGGCAAACTTCAGGTACGGACCACAACGTGCTTTTGGGTTTCTTAAAGTGCGTTTATTGCAAGGATATCAGCTACCATACATCGTGGCAAGTGCCCAGCATTACGCGTTTCGACAGTGAAACACTGTCTTGATCAATATAAATATTATAGGATTGCGGGTAAGCAATTTATCCTTCATCTCTTGAAGGGGAACTGAATCCCCAGTAGGGTAGATACTTGTCGTAGTGGTTTACTTGCTGCTATCTACCCAGTACTAATCTCGGAGCATCCTCTGGAATTTGAATGAGGACTGTATATAGAAAGCTAATCAGTTTGCTAGGGAGTCAGGGGCTGAGTGCTATTAAGCCAGGTTCATGCCTGGTCTTCAAGTATTTAAAAGAAGTTTGTGCTAGGCAGAAATGTCAGTAGCTTCCTGTCCATCCTCCAGTTCTGTAGGAAGCACAGCTTTATGTAACTGTCCGGAAATGCCTCTCTTTGTATGGTCACCTCCAGGTTTTTGGACTCTTACTTCTGGTTTTTCGAACCAGACCTCAGTGCCTGTGCCATTACCCTTAAAGTGGTATGTCAAATTGGCTTTTACCCGATTGGTTAAGCTAACTTGACTGTAAGTCCCTAGTAAAAGGTACCCACTGTATCCAGGGCATGTAAGCTGGAGGGTCCCCCCAGGGATTGCAGCACTGATTGTGCCACCCTGGGTGTGACACGAGTGAAACAAGACTCTCGGCCTATCATTTCCAGACTGGAAGAGCAGTTTAGACTGCTGGCCCGACTTTGCCATTTAAAGTAATGGCAAAGCCAGACTTCCCCCTAGTATATGTTTAGGTCACCTCTATGACAGGCCTATCTAGTCCTAAGGCAGGGTGCAACATATCCCATGGTCAGAACATGTAATCTTACATGTTCTGATAGTAAAAACACGAACTGTTTTTGCTGTGGAAAAGTTTGGTTACCCGATTGGCGAGTGCACAGTTACAAGCTGAACCCTCAGCTGTGCTAACTCTGGAACGGTGCGACCAAAGCGGGTCATAGAAGGTATTAAATAACTTGTTACATTTAGCCCCACTTGATTCTCAGGTCGAAATTAATCTAACCAGTTGCAGTGGGTAGCTATAGCAAAGTTGCTACTTTGCTGCCTTTAGTCCCCAGTGCCCATACTGGTTACACACTGAGTCCTGTCGCTGAGACAGCTTTCTGCCCTCCTGGGGAGACATGCTAACAACTCATGAAGAAAAAATACAATAGGGGCCTGTTCTGGAAGGAGGTGTCACCACCTGCGGCAGGAAGCCACACGGGTGTTGGCCCAAAAGGCTAGTTTCAAAGGAGAAGATGCTTTTGAATGGCAAATGGGTAACACTGCTCCATTGTTGAGGCAGACAGTCTGGCGCTTGGGACAGGAGAGGGGAACCAGTTGCCAAACAGGTTTTCTAGGGGCATGTATCCCCCTTGGTAGCTACACCTCAAGGTTTGGCTAGGGAGCTCCACATGCTGTGAGAGGAGTTCTGTCACCTTGGACGTGGGCAGAATGATGCATCGTGGGATGCTCAGATTCCACACTTCGCAGGTACTGGTCATCAGGTGGGAGGGAACCTGGTAGCCCCATGGTCACCAACTGCATCCTGCCGCGAGGGCATTTTCTGAGCATAAGTAGGGCACCCCGAACTCTGGTATCAACTGGACCAGAAGAAGGACCCAACAGGACTGCCCTGCTGCACCGTGGAACCAGCAAAGAGAGGCTACACCGGCGGGACTGCACCTGCTGAACCTGGTGTCTAGCACAGAAGAGGGACTGTGCCTGCTGTCCTGTTCGGGGAGAAGTCATCTCCAGAGCCCAGCCAAAGTCAAGAGACTCCAAGGGTCAGTGAGCTGGCCTCCTGTTCACAGCACAGGGACACAATAGCTGAGAAAGTCTCCTTTAGCAAGTTGGTAGGCCAGAATTGTCAACCAGCTGCCGTCCGCCACTGTGAAGCACCAGGGACCAGGACCCAACATACAAAGTTGCACCCAAGTTCGTTGAGCCTGGTAGTGTCGACAGAGTGCAGCTAGGACCTTTAGAGGGCGAGTTATCGACCTAGGAAGGGTTGGCCTGTGACTGCGATACTGGGAAGCTGGTAGTCCAGTGACAACTGAACTTCTGCCGGCACCAAGAGGGCTTTGAGGGACATCGACCTTGTGATGAGGACCGTCTCACCCCCTTCGTGGACCGAGGAGTAGTCGCAACGAGATCCCTGTCAACCGGATAGCATCCTTTGAGCATCTTCAGCATCCTTCATCCCTTGCATCAAGACCACTTCCATAGGAAAGCCCTACAAAGGATAAAAGTGCCTGGAACTTACTAAGGATTGCTTCACGTGCTGAGGTAACTGTTTCCGAGGACCTTGCTGGTCCCCCTTACTGGCTCCCTACTGGAGTTGGTTACCTAAAGTGGGTCCAAGTGACCGCTGTAGGAAGCTGACTCTGTATATACTATACCAAAGTCAGGTATAGTGTGCACAGAGTCCAGTGGATCCCCAAAGGTAGGCAGAGGTAAAGTTAGATAGCACCTCACTCTCTATTTGTGGTAGTGTGGTCGAGCAGTAAGGCAGTATCAGAGGACAGTGTTAAACATTTGTTGTACACACTCAGTCAGCAAATGAATTCACACACTCAGACTGAACTTCAGACCAATTGGTTTTGTATAAAAATATTCTTTTAGTTATTTTATTTCCTAGAACCAAGCAAGCCTGGCACAGGTAAGTTGATAAATACTTTGCAGTAAATATACAGTTTGAAATGCAGTTGTAAATGTACTTTGAAATGGTTACAGTTTGAATTACTGGTAATGCAATACTGTGAAATGCTGTACATATACTTTGTATCGATTTTGCAATAAGAATTACTGGTAAGTTACTTTTACGTTACTTTTGAGATTACTTTTAGATTACTTTTCTACTCCGTGTGATATGCCTAGATATCACACTGGGACATTTCTAGCGAAAAGGTAAGTAAAATCAGTTTTGCACAATTGTTATTTTTCAGGTTTCCATACAAATCAACTCCACACTTCGAACATTTTTCAGAGAAAAACAGTCAATAGGTTCCTACGGAGAGAAATGAAGTTAACGGTTACCAGGTGAGTAATCGGTCTTTGGAGTTGAGCTTCTGGGGTTAGAACAAGGGTTCCCCCAGGGTCAAGGATGCACTCTCGTTACACCCTCAGCAGCACTAGGGCGGCCGGGTGCAGAGTGCTGAGGCCCAATGTTATCCAATGGGGGATAGGGGGCCTTTGGTTGGTGGCTGCTGGTGAGCAGGCCACAAGGTTGTGGGAGCCAAGCTCCTGGTGTTAGGCTCAGGGCAAAAGGGGATCCTGTTTAGCACAAAAAGTGCACCCGCAGCGGCTCAGGGGCGGCTGGGTGCAGGGTGCTGGTTTGGCGTCGGGTGCCCTGTTTTCAATGGGGATTTTCCGTTTTGGTTTTCAGCTGCAGGCTCGGTCCAGGAAGACTTCCAGGAGGAACCAACAGCTGGGCAGATAAGTTGGAGGGCTCGGGCACGTAGGTGCACCTCGGGTTCTGTTCTCCAGGGCGCAGGGCGGCTCGATGCAAGGGTGTCTTTTGAGGTCGGATTTCACCTTAACGGGCCACTCGCGGTTGGGGGGGGTCTCCGTGCAGAGGCTGCAGGCGACGTCGGGGAGTCCTGGAGGGGTCAACCCACGGTGGACTCAGACTCTTGAGCGCTAGGGGACCTCGCTAGGACCGGTGGGCCACTCGAACTCGGGCCGTAGGCGACTGGTGCAGTGGTGGTTCCAGGCGTCGGGTTTCTTTTTCCTCAGCAGGCTCGGAGTCTTTCTTTGGGTTTTCTTCTGACCAGAACTGCTGTTCACAGGAGATCCGGTCTTTGTTGAAGGCAGTCAGTCCTCCCAGAGGTTCTGGAGGTCGCTGGCTGCAGGACAAGACGATTTTTGGCGCAGGATCTCTGGTAACTGCAGACGGGCTGGTAGGGCTGGGGCAAAGTCAGTTGTTCTCTGCAGTCTCCTCTGCTGGGCGTCTTTTCGTCCTTTTTCTTCTTAGGTTGCGGGAATCTGCCTTCTTGGTTCAGGGCTGCCCCCTAAATACTGTATTTAGGGGGCGTTTTAGGGGTCTCGAGGTCAGTAGCCAATGGGCTACTGACCTTAGGGTGACTACACCCTTGGTGTGCTCACCCCACGTGGGGGAGTGAGCACAATCCCTCATCCTGATAGGGGAGTGCCTGCCATCTGCAAGATGGCGGGCACTGAGGAGTGGGCTTCACCTCTCCTCCCCCACCTGAGGGGTGGAGTTGGCAGAGGTGGGCACACCTTCTGGGCTGGCTAGTTTTTACCGCCTGTCTTCCTGCCGAAAAGGAGGAGAGACAGGAAGGGGGCCTGCTCCTGATGGCAGGAGAGGCTGGGGGACGCATTACAAAGGCTGCCAGGCCTTTGAAGCTCCCCTGCCACAGATGGCTCTTCCTGGTCTGGGGGAGGTGTGAACACCTCCGCCCAGGAAAGGCTTTGTTTCTGGGCTCAGGGAGCGAAGGCTCCCACCCTAGGGGTCAGGAAACATGTCTCATGGTGGCAGGCTGGTGTGTACCAGTCAGGGAACCCACCAGAGGCTGGTCGTTTTTCAGGGGGCATCTCTAAGATGCCCTCTGTGTGCATTTTTCATTAAATCCCACACTGGCATCAGTGTGGGTTTAATGTGCTGAGAAGTTTGATACCAAACTTCTCAGTTTTCAGTGTAGCCATTATGGTGCTGTGGAGTTCGTAATGACAAGCTCCCAGCACCATATACTCTTAATGGCAGCACTGCACTTACAATGTCTAAGAATGGACTTAGACACTGTAGGGGTACAGGGCTCATGCACCTGTACCCTCACCACTGGCATAGGGCACACAGCTAGAGGGGTGACTGATCTATGCCAGGGCAGTGGGTTGTAGGCATGGCACACAGGGATGTGTGCTATGTCGACTCTTCACTTTGTTCTGCACCAAAACACGCAGCCTGCAAAGGCAGTGTGTGTGTGTGTAAAGGTACAGGCCTCTAAAGGTGGCACAATAAGTGCTGCAGCCCTTAGAGGTCTTCCCTGGTCACAGTGCCCGTGGTACCATTTACCAGGGGCTGACCTGTGGCCAGAGATGCCAATTGGGTTAGGTTTGGGGAAAGAACACAGGCCCTGGGAACCTGATTGGCAGGGGACCCAGGGCAAATCAAGTCAAAAGTGCATCAATAGTCTGGCAAAAATTGGGGGGGGGTTACTGCAACAGAAACCCACTTTCCTACAACCGCATTACGACTAGACCAAACTTTTTAGTGAAAAAGTTTGTGTCAAATTGAATTTGTCCGTGCTTGTTCGCGGTTGTGTGACATGCTTTGATTTATTGTATCTTGTTAAATCTATCTCTCTGGAACCCTCGGGTGGAACTTTTTTGCTGTGGTGTCTAAAAATACACTCCATTTCCATAAATTGGTGTCGGATTTCTGTGGTGTCTTGTCGATTTCTTCTTCAACTGTTTTGGTGCTCTTTAAATGCTTTACACTTTTTTTCGCAATCTTTTTATTTAAGACAAAACACCAAATATACAACTCTGCACTGTCCCATACACCAATTCATTTTCAGAATTTTGGAGACGTTTAGTTTGTTCTCACCCTCCTACATTGACATTTCCCCTTCATTATTCCGGTTCTAATGGCTGCACACAGGCTCTTGTGTCATCCAATGGGCCATTCCCATCTGCGGCTGCCTCCCACAGTGACTCCCACCAACACCAGATTTTCTCCTATTACTTGGGACAATCTCTGCTTTTGCAAACCACTGTTCGAGGCATCTGTGACTGTAGATACACATGCTTTGTATAAGTCTGCCATCTAGTGTTGGGCTTGGATGATTACAAGCTATTTTTGTCCAAATAAGCTTTTCGAGTCACAAAGTTGTGTGACGCCTCCTGTTTGTGATAGCACGCATATACATCGACTCCATTGTTCGATTGTTTGTTTCCGCCGACTGGTTCGGATGTACTCTCTCTCACTCCGGTTCAAGATCCTTTCGGGTTCCCTTCGGTTCGCTAGTAGATACCTTTCTTGATGGTATTGTTTTGATCACGTAATCCTCCTTGCGTTCCGAGCAAAATAACATTTTGCGCATCTGGTTCTTAGACTCACCTCTAGGGCCTTCGGACCACGCCCGGCTGGGCCTTTTCCACTTTAACAGCTTTCCAAAAAATTAACTGCTAATGGAACGTACTCTGCTCCGTTTCTCTCCCAATTGTCATTCTACATACCCTCACACCGACCTCCACTCGGTCTGTAATTTATATCTGAAGCCCAAACATAGAAAAGACACCTGTGAGGCCTGGAGATCATTCCGATCTAAGAAATCGGGATCGACGCACACGCAGATTAGAAATGCAGCGCAGACGATGCACCCAACACATTTGGTCATCACGATGAGAAAGAAGAGGAAGCCTCAGCAGTCCAAGAAAAATCAATCTTCATCCATGTTAGAAATGGGGGTCTCTAGTTGGCAGAGGTAGGTACCTTTGTCCAAATAGGGACCCTTGCTTCTAGTCCGGGTAAGGGGGATACACACTCTAGATAACCCCTGCTCACCCCCTTGGTAGCTTGGCACGAGCAGACAGGCTTATTCCAAAGGCGATGTGTAAAGTATTTGGACCAACACTCACAGTAACACAGTGAAAACACCACAAAAGGACACCACACCAGTTTAGAAAAATAAAATATCTTTATCTAAACTAAACAAGACCAAAACGATAATCCAACATACACAGTTAAAAATACGACTTTCAAAAGGTTTCAAGAACTTGTACCATAGAAAACCATGGATGCGTGACTTTTCACCAAAGTACCTGTAGTTGCGTCAAAGTTCACGAAGCCAAAAAGACGCAGCGTCCGAAAACAAAGAGATGCAACACTCCTGAGACCCTGAGAAGGCGATGCGACAGTCCCACTGCACGCAGAGGAAGGGTTGTGTTGATTCCGGTCTGTATGGGGAGTGATGCGTCGATTCTTCGTGCCGGTTCTGGCCCGTAGGTAATGCGTCGGAAGAACTTGCGCACAGGTACGATGCTTGGAAATCCGGGATGCGTCGGCGATCGATGCGGCGGTGTTGCGCAGCGCTACGTCGGTCCTCTTCAGCCGCGATTCCTCGATGCGTTGATTCTTGCAGCGACGACGGGCGCTGCGACGGTTTTCGCAGCGGCGCGGCGATGCATGGAAATTCTTCTCGCGCCGTGAAGATGTCGGAAAAACAGCTGCAAGAAGAGCGATGTGTCGATATCTGTAGTTCTTTGAGTTTCTTCTCTCTTCCAGCTCCCAAACAGCAGCAACAACCTCCAGGGGCCCAAAACTGGCACAGGCACCTCAAGGCAGGTCAGAACTCACATCAGCAGAGTTCAGGGGAGCTGGGGGTGAAGTCTTTGTGTCCCTGAGACTTCGGAACAGGAGGCCAGCTCACTTCAGGCCCTTAGAAATCTCCTTCAAGCAGGGGACACAGCACACAGCAAAGTCCTTCTCCTTTCCTTGGCAGAAACAGCAACTGCAGGCCAACCCCAGGCACACAGCAAGGGCAGTACTTCTCCTCAGTCTCTCCAGCTCTTCTCCTTGTCAAAGGTTCCTCTTGAATTCCAGGGATGATCTAAAGTTCAGGGGTTTTAGTTTTAATACTTATACCCCAAAATGTCTTTGTTCTCTTTGTGCAAGGGGCTCTGAGCCCAGTTCATACCAGTTCTGGGGGGCACTCTGCAAGTGCACAACAACATCCATTGTCAGTGTGAGCCTTGGCTCCAGACACACCACAGGGGGGTGAAGCCAGCATTGTGGAAGGCAGACACAGCCCTATTCAGGTACAGGTGCTACTCCTCCCACTTCTCCAAATGCAGATCAGGCCTATTCAGCCTAGTGCTGACTCATCCAGACTCCTGGAGCCCACTGTACCTCCCCAGCCCCTGTCACTCCAAAGCCAGACAGTCAATTCACAAACAGGCAGAGGCACACAGGAAGGTTGAACAAGAAAATAGCCACTTTCTAAAAGTGCTATTTTCAAACACATAATTTAAAAACCATCTTTACTAAAAGATGTGTTATTAAATCCTCGGTTCAGGGATACCAAACTCAATTTTCCCATCTTATCACTATGGGAAGATATGCTTGTAAAATGTTACAAAGCATTCCCCATTCTGTCCTATGGGGCAAGATAGCCTTTCAATCGTGAAAAACGAAATTGGCAGTATTTCACTATCAGGACATGTTACACACACCAGTCCATGTCCTACCTTTCACATACACTGCACCGTGCCCAGGGGGGTACCTTGGGCCTACCATAGGGGTGTCCTATGTGTAAGAAAAGGGAAGGGTAGGGCCTGGCAAGTGGGTGCACTTGCCAAATCGACATGGCAGTTAACAAACCGCACAGGCACTGTGGTGGCAGGCCTGAGACCTCTTTTCGGGGCTACTCATGTGGGTGGCACAATCAGTGCTGCAAGCCCACTAGTAGCATTTGATTTACCTGCCCTGGCACACTCAGTGCACTTTACTAGGGACCTACTGGTAAAACAAATATGCCAATCAGGGAGAACCAATCACAATATCAATTTACACAGAGAGCATATGCACTTTAGCACTGATCAGCAGTGGTAAAGTGCCCAGAGTCCTATAGCCAACAAACACAGGTCAGGAAAAAAATAGGAGGAAGAAGCAAAAAGTTTGGGTATAACCCGGCAAAACAGCCCATTTCCAACAATCCACAAGACCAATTCAGAATCTGAGGCCAAGAAACACCCAGTTATCCTACAATCTTTGGAGAGGTTTTGGACCTTGAGTACACCTGTCCCGATCCAAAGCCCAAAAAAATCAGCTTCAGCCGATGAAACTGCTTAGGGGCCGCCACTGCACCAAATCCATGACACACACCGAAATACAGATTCGGACGTCAGGCTTGGCACCGAAACATCGGCCCACAGCAGGGGCCTCTGATATGATTCATTACCAACACATTGGACCGTAGGTTCGGTTCTGAAACCTAAAGGCAGCGACCGCACCAGCACCAAAATCGAAACATCTGCCGGCACCGAAAAGCTACACCTTCGGGCCGAAGACTCCACCAGAGCCCCTTCTTGAAACTATGCAGGAACGGCTTGATCTGAGGCAGAAGACTTTACAAATTCAGCACAGAACTAAAAAAATTATCTTTCAACCTGCAACTCCTCAACCTTCAAAGAGGGAATTATCTTTTAAAGAGGGTATTAAGGATCTGGTTCCAATTCCTAATAAAAAGAAAATAGACATTGCCACTTGCTATTTACACATTCCTCTACCTATCTCTCCAATTCCATCAACACCACTCCCCACACACTCCACCACCCACTTCACATCAATCTGAAAAGTGCTATTTCTCACCACATCCACCCATATTAGATGACGATAATAAAGAAGAGGATACACAGCCTAGGGACCCATGGGACGCCTATGATATAGAGCCACAAGGGGACATAGATCCAGACCTTCATCCTACATGACCATCCCCACCAGATGATGCTTCGGCTTATCAGGACTTAATAGCCAGAGCTGCAACATACCACCAGGTTCCACTACACAAAGACCCTATAGAGGATGACTTCCTCTCTGAGACCCTCACTACTGCTCAACGAGTATCTCAGTATTTACCAATGCTCAAATGAGCACTTCATCATGCTAGCGACATTTTTAAAGACCCTGTCCAAGCACGCATCATCACACCAAGAGTTGACAAAAAAAATAGGCAACACCATCTGACTATATATATATATATATATATATATAATTAACACCAGACTAATTAGTAGTAGTGAATGCTAGGAAATGGACAAACAACTGGGGCGTACTCCCCCCCCCCCCCCAACCCTACCCCTCAGCCCCCCACCCCTGTCTGGTAAGGAGTCAAAACTTATTGACGCCTCCGGGAAACGGGTTGCAGACCAATCCGCTAATTACTTGCGGATTGCAAACATCCAGGCGCTTTTGGCACGCTAAGACAGGGCACACTGGGATGAAAAGGGGGTATGAAATTGTTAATGAAGGGAAGTTAATTAGTAACAATACCATCAAGTCTGCGCTAGATTTCGCAGACACTCCATCAAGAGGCATAAATACTAGCCTTTTCCTCCATAGACATGCTTGGCTTCGTGTCTCAGGTTTTAAACCTGAAGTGCAGCAAGAAATACTCAATCTCCCATTTGACAAAGAGCACCTATTTGACCCACAAGTAGATAACGGCCCTTGAGAAAATGAAAAAAGATACTTAAGTAGCAAAATCTATGGGGGCTCTACAATCTCCCACCTATCGTTGGTCTTTTTGTCACCCAACTTTCAAATAAGGTACCAGATCTGCCCCTACAGACACTACAGGATCTTCCTACAAAAATCAAGCACACTCATCCACCTCTAAAACCTACTGCAGAGGCTCATATAGAGGGAACAATTACAAAGGGCGCAGTTGCGGAAATTCAACCCGTACCGCAAATGCAAACACCAAGCCATGACTTGCTTACCATTCCCTCCGAACATTTAACACCTGTAGGTGGAAGTCTTCAAAATTCTTATGCAGCATGGAAATCCATTACAACAGATCAATGGGTGTTGGATATTATCCAACATGGTTACTGTCTGGAGCTCATTACCACTCCTCCATATATTCCACCCCGAAAACACATACTATCCATACAACATCAAGCTCTGCTCAAACAAGAGATTTCAGCTCTCTTACTCAAAGGAGCCATAGAGCCAGTTCAATTTCAACGTCCAGGAACAGGAGTATATATTCTATGTATTTTCTCATTCCCAAAAAGATCTGCACTCTTCGACCCATTCTAGACCTCGGACCTCTAAATCACTATATCCTATCTGAACATTTCCATATAGTTCCTCTTCAGGAAGTGATATCATTGCTGCAAAAAGGCGATTTCATGGCGGCATTAGACCCAAGAGACGCCTACTTTCATATACCAATCCATCCCTCACACCGCAAATACCTCCGGTTTCTCTTCCAGTGAAAGTACTATCAATTCAAAGTTCTTTCCTTCGGAGTCACAACCGCCCCTCGGGTATTCACAAAGTGCTTAGCAGTGGTAGCAGCACATCTACGCTAACAGAACATTCATGTATTTCCTTATCTAGACGATTGGCTCATAAAGGCAAACAGCTTTCACGTTTGCAGCCAACCTAAACATAAAACATTAACCATACTATATCAGGGTTTCCCATATAAATCCGTCCAAAACACAGCAGTATTTAGGGGCCATACTCAATGCGCACCTAGGAATAGGGCAGACAGAATACACAACATTATAACCCTAATCCAACAGTTTCAAACTGGCCATCAGGTCATAGTCAGTACATTAATGCGCCTTTTAGGCATGATGGCATAGTGCATCGCAATAGTTCCTCATGCCTGCTTACATATGAGACCGCTGCAAGAATGTCTCTCTTGTCAATGGACACAGCCACTGGGTCAGCTACACGATCTGGTGTTGGTAGACAGCCGCACACATCACTCTCTGCAGTGGTGGTACTCATAAAAACTGTCCAAGGGGCGCGGTTGTAGACCCAATTTCCCAAGCATTCTCACAGCGGATGCTTCACTGAAAGGATGGGGAGCTCACCTTCAAAATCAAACAATTCAGGGTGTATGGGACTCCAAACACCAGGGTCTCCATATAAATCACCTGGAGTTTTAAGCAGTTCACCTGTCATTAAAATCATTCCTACCTCACCTCAAGAACAAGGTTGTCCTAATCCGGACGGACAATATAACCATGTACTATCTACAAAAACTGGGAGGGTACTCACTCTCTACAATTGTCGCGCCTAGCACATATGGCGCATAGCAATTCATCACATCATTCATCTCTTAGCGGAACATGTACCAGATACAAGCAGCCAAGTTGCAGACCTCCACAGCAGGACGCAGCAACAAGTCAACGAATGGGAACACTACCCCAGAGTCCTCCTACCATACTTTCACAAGTGGGGATTTTCACAAATATACTTGTTCGCAACCCCAGAAAACGCAAAATGCCCAAACTTCGCATCCACGTTCCCACACCCACTATCCAAGGACAATGCTCTAAGGATGAAGTGGTCAGGGATATTTGCATATGCTTTCCGCCTCTCCCACTATTTCCATTTGTGGTGAGAAAACTTAGGCAGACCTCCCTCACCTTAGTTCTCATAGCTCCAACTTGGGCACGTGAACCATGGTTCACCACACTATTGGAACTCTTACAAGTTCCCGACGAGAAGCTTCCTCACAACCCAGACCTTCTCACACAGAACCATGGCTAAATCAGACATCCCAAGGAAATGAACTTTGCCAATTGGCCCCAAAGTCATAGAAATTGGCTATTTAAACCTACCACAGAATGTATGGAAATTTTTAAAAAGCTCGTAAGCCTACTACTAGAAAATGCTACGCTGCCAAATGGAAATGATTTGTTTTATACTACCAGCGTCAAAAGGTAAACCCTTTAGATGCACAGGAACAAACAATTATTTGTTATGTTACATCTTCAAACCTCAGGTTTAGCCTACAATTCTATTTGCCTACACCTTGCTGCCTTCGCAGCTTATCTACAAAACAGACAATATGTATCTTTATTCAAAAATACCAGTCATTGAAGCTTTCATGGAGGGACTCAAAAGTGTGATTCTCCCTACACTTCCACCGGCACCAGTATGGAAATTTAAAATTGTACTAACGAGGCTCATGGGGCCTCCATTTGAGCCACTACATTCCTGCCAACTTCAATTCTTATCTTGGAAAGTAGCCTTTCTAATAGCCATCACTTCACTCAGATGTGTCAGTGAGCTCCAGGCACTTACCTTAGAAGAGCCTTTCTTTCAACTTCACAGAAATAAGGTAGTGCTCAGAACAAACCCCAAATTCTTCCCACAGTAGTCTCTCTTTTTTATATTAATCAATCTATAGAATTGCCTGTATTTTTTCCAAAACCTGACTGTTGCGGAAAGAGCTCTTCATACTCTACATGTCAAAAGAGCTTTACTGTATTATATAGACCGAACCAACGCATTCAGAAAGACTAAGCAATTTGTTGCTTTCTCACCCCCTCACATTGGAAACCCAATATCAAAGAATGGGATTTCCAGGTGGATAGTCAAATGCATTCAAACCTGTTATACTGAAGCAAAAATACTTTTACCTGTTCCCTCCATAGGGCTCATTCAACTCATAAAATAGGAGCCACTATGGCATTTTTAGGGCACATTCCCATTGCTGACATTTGCAATGCAGCAACATGGTCCTCACCACATACCTTCACAAAACATTACTGTGTGGATATTTCATCACGCCAACAATCAAATGTTGGACAATCAGTACTTCGTACTCTTTCAAACAACTCCAACCCCCACGGGCTAGCCCCTGCTTTGGAGAGGGACTGCTTTACAGTCTGTGCAAAGAATGTGTATCTACAGCCACACATACCTCATATGAATTATTGTGAAAGTGGTGGAGCGGTGCACTACCAAAGATTTTTTTTCAATAAATCCAAATGTTCAATTTGTTGTAAATAACCGTCGACGTTAGTGCTTCCAATAGGGTCGAAACGTCGACGGTTATTCACAGTCCAATCCTTATTAGGTCTCATCGCTTTCAAAACACTTGTTGATCAACTCCTGAGCCTGAGACATTTGTTCTATTTTGTGAAATTGGACACTGCTTTAATATTCGCAACTTGTAAATATTTTTCTATTCATCTACTTTGTCACTTACCTGTGAAATACACTGATTATGTCACATCTGCACTTTACTCACCTCGTCACTGTAAATATTTATCACTTGCGCCGTTTTCATTGATTGTGTTATTAGCCTGTTCCTATGGCAAATTTTGCATTAAATTAAAATTTCTATTTGAAAATTTCTAAATTCAAGCAAATCATTTTCTCTTTGCTTGTCTGTTATTAAATGTTTAATTACGTCTGTAATTCTACGCCATCAGTTGATGTATTGTTCATATGATTGTTTTCATTTACAAAGAAATAGCTACACCCGACAGAACCACAATCAGTGAGAGTGGCATCCATCTAGCAATATCTTCTTCCAGCTTACCAAGCGCTTTACCATAATTATCTGTGAGTACTACTGCAGAATCGAAATCCACTTGTATACCTAAATAGCGGACCGAATCCGTGGTCCACCGTAAAGAGAATTCCAGATTCACTGGTACTGTAGTTGGAGTTAATGGAAAAATTAAGGATTTGGCCCAGTTAATCTTAAGGCCAGACAACTGTCCAAAGCAGACCACTTCCATGAGAACTGGTGTGAGGTGTTTTCTTGGGGTCCCTAACATATAGGAGCATGTCATCAGCGTAGGCCGATGCAATCAATTGGTAGTTTGGGAATCGCACTCCTCTATGCCCGTGATACTCTCTCAATGCACACAACAGAGGTTCTACTATCAATGCATACAACAATGGGGACAGAGGGCAACCCTGGCGGGTACCCCGAGAGGTGGAGATAGATGTAACTCTATTCCCCAATCTGATTCTAGCAACCGGGGCCTTGTACAATACCTTTACAAGCTGGAGAAAGACCTCTCCCACTCCAATGCGTCATAATACTGCTTCCATAAATGGCCATTCTACAGAGTCAAACGCTTTTTCAGTGTCTAGAAAGACTGCTGTAACTTTGACTTCTGGATTCATGTTTTGGATAGTGCCAAAGACAGTTCTGAGGTTGTAAGTTAGGTTACGTCCGGGAACGAGGCCTGCCTGCTCCGCACCTACTAATATCTGGATCGGGGGGGCTAAACGGTTGGCAAGTATTTTGGCAAAGAGTTTTGTGTCCGCATTCAATAGGGATAGGGGTCTGTAGGATGAGCAGTCATTCAGACGTTTCCTTGGTTTGAGAAGAGTGACAATTATAGCCTCTCGCATCGATGGGGTCATGATTTTGTTTTCAACCATCTCCACGAATAGAGTAACTAGATGAGGTATAAGTAGGTCTTGATAGGCTTTGTAAAAAGCTACTACTAGACCAATGCCCGGCGCGGTCCCGGCTCGCATTGTCTTCAGTGCATCTCGAATTTCTCTGGGGTCCAGTGGGGCCATGAGATGTTCTGTGTGAGAGTCAGGAAGCCATATCATCTGGATATGTTCCAAGTAGTCTTTCGTTGCTTTATCATCTTGTGTTATCCGAGACCTATATAAGTCTGCATAGTAATTACTGAATCTTTCAACAATTCCAATCATGTCGTGAACCAGGCTGCCATCCTCATTTTTAATTTCAATAATAGTGCTAGCCTGCCTTTTTGGGCGCTGTAAACTTGCGAGCATGGCCCCAGGGCGTTCGCCCTCCCCGTATATTCGTGCAGTAGCAAATTTGCCTAGGTGTTTAACCTCACTGTCTGTAGTGTCATGGTACTCCTCAAGGGCTTGTTTAATGTCATCTAACCGCTTGGCATCACCGGTCCTTAGGTGTGCTTGTTCCAGTTGTGCTATTTCTTTCTCTAATCTTGTGAGTCTGTCTCGTATGGAGTGTACTACCCCTGCATGCTTCGATATAGCCACCCCCCTTATGAACACTTTGAACGCTTCCCAAATTGTCGAGAATGTAGTGATTGATCCTATGTTGTCTTCAAAGTAACTCTCTATGGATGTGGCAATTTCTGCACGGAATACTGGATCCAGTAGGGAAATGGAGGGGAGGGACCTCCATGTAAAAGGGGCAAAGCGGTCTGCGAACATTTCTAAATCTAATATAACCAGGGAATGATCAGAGTATGCCCTTGGGAGTGGCTCACAAGAGGTGACCTGGGGAGGAGGCTTCTAGATATCAACCAGTAATCAATCCTGGTATGTGTGTCATGTGGTGCTGAATAGTTTGTGAATCCTGAGGTGGTATTGGTGCGCTGTCCCCAAACATCTAACAATCCCAACTGATCCATAACATCTGTTATTGCCCCTGCTGCTGTGGCAGGTCGTCTGGCCGATCCCTTGGATCGGTCGCGAGTAGGATCTAATATGCAATTAAAGTCCCCACCACAGATTTGTGGAGGGTCGGTTACTTTGAGTAAGCGAGATGCCAGCGTATGATAAAACTGCAGGTCGTCGTGATTGGGGCCATAGATATTCACTAGTCTCGCATTGAACCCATGTTTATAGCATCTGGTGATGACAAACCTGCCGTTAAGGTCTATCTCCCGTTTCCTGCAATGTGATGCCTGATTTAGGGTTCACCCATGTAAGGACGCCCCTGGCGTGGGAAGTGAAGCCCGCGGCACAGAATTGCCCTTGTAGTCGTCTCGGGGTTAACGTGATTGTTAAGGACTAAATGTGTCTCCTGAATCATTGCAAAACACACAAGATGATGGACGGAATGCTGCACAATGGCAAACATTCACCCCCAGTCACAGATCTGGGTTTAATCCATCGTTATTTTGCTTCACCACGCCACCCCAGTTCAGACATAGCCATATGCAAATCAGTCTTGACCCTGTGCCTCATGGGAACAGTCCAGACCGAACTGCCAAGCCAATGTCTTCCCTGGACCGGAATCAAGCATCCTAGGACCGGTTTCAGGCTATCAGCCTTCATCAGCCAGGATAGCTTGACTCCAGTGGCGTAGTGAGCACGGGACTCACGTCTGGGCATACCCTTCCCACTTAGGGCGAAATGCAAAACACACAAGATGATGGACGGAATGCTGCATAATGGCAAACATTCACCCCCAGTCACAGATCTGGGTTTAATCCATCGTTATTTTGCTTCACCACGCCACCCCAGTTCAGACATAGCCATATGCAAATCAGTCTTGACCCTGTGCCTCATGGGAACAGTCCAGACCGAACTGCCAAGCCAATGTCTTCCCTGGACCGGAATCAAGCATCCTAGGACCGGTTTCAGGCTATCAGCCTTCATCAGCCAGGATAGCTTGACTCCAGTGGCGTAGTGAGTTTTTGCATCTCCTGAATCATTGCCACATCAACCTGATGTCTTTTTAAGTATGCCACCACCTTAAGTAGTTTTCTATGGTCGTTCAGACCTCAGACATTTCGCGTCAAGAGCCTAATGCTGTTACTCATTTTTCTTGGAGTCCCAGCTGCGGTCATTCTATTTGTAGATTCGTAACACTTTTCCTGTGTGTATAGTGTGCTGCTATTCTAATCTTTGCAACACGTACCCTACGAAGTTGGATAGGAACATTTTCCCCTAACAACCCCCCACCCACACTATGCCATCCCCAACCAAGCATAGTCGGCCATTAACCCTCCCTCCCCCCCCCCCCTCGTAAACCAGACACGCCTCTAGGGCGGTAAAACAATCAATAACAGTAACACAGTGTAGGTAACACACAGGGCTGATGTTGCCGGCATTATAACTTGCTCATAGTAAGGCCAAGCCTGTATCATAAGGTATTAAGTATGCTTCCCTCACTTATAACATACCGTTTCTTGCGTACCTCCTCTTTGTTGGCCTGCCCCCCCTCCCAGCAAACATCCTGCATGCTGTTTGATTCTACTGTGCAACCAAGCAGAGGGATATCAGAGATATGACCTTTCTAAATTGTTCCCCAGGTATATATGCATTACAGATACTAATTTGTCAGTGTCTCTTGAGTTGCAAGATTGTGGGCAAACAATAACCAGTGTCTCAGAAGCCCAGCCAATGAGAAAAAAAATAAAAATAAAACAAAGGGTAATCCTACTGTTCGAGGCATATGAGCTGTAGATCATATGCTGTGCATAGATCGTCATCTAGTGTTGGGTCCGGATGTTTGCACTTTATTTTTATTCGAAGAAGTCTTTCCAGTCACGAGGTAGGTGACACCTCCTTTCGGTGATAGTGCGCCTGGGCATCGACTCCATTGTTAGATTGTTTTTTTCCGCCATCGGGTTCGGACGTCTATCATTGCGCTCCGGTTCGACACCGTTCCTTCGGTTTCCCTCGGTGCGCAAGATACTCGCCCTCACGGTATTGTTTTCGAACGCGTCTCCCTTTCTTTCGCATATCGTAATTACTTAAAATAATCATGTGAACCGAAAGTTCGTGGAAGGCCGTCGGGCCACCCGCGTCTGGTCGACCTGCAGTCGATGGAACGAACTCCCTTCAAATTCTGCCCTCGGTGCCACGCGAAATACCCGCGCACCGACTCACACGAAGTGTGTAATCTGTGTTTGTCCCCCGAGCACAGAGAACAAGACTGCGACGCATGCCAGGCTTTCCGCTCCAAGAAAACACTTTGCGGCTGTCGGGCTCGATGTCGCGACATGCAGAGCCAGCACACAAGCTCCATTCCGGACTTTTTTGGTCAACAGTCGGACGAAGAGGCCGGCGAAGCCATGGGAACAGAGGAGGAGCAGGAACCGGTCGCCATCTCAGAATTCAAATCCAACCAAGAGGAGGACATCCCACATGGTCAACGTACCGTTAGTACACCTCCCCCTCATCCCAAGAAACAACTTGAATTAAAAAGAAGGCTCCGGTCCAACCTGCGCCCTCGGGCTCCGGTCGGCACTAAGATCATGCTTCTGACGCCCCGCCCTCTGGCTCGGCACCGAAGCCTACCAAAAAGCCTTCCGGCTCCGAAAAGACTCCCTCCAAACCGAGTTCGGAGCCCAGACCTTCGGGGTCGAAACACAAGTCCGGCACCGACCCCCACCATTCGGCCCCGAAAAAATCGTCAGATCCGAAGACATCAACGGTTTTGACTCCGGCACCGAAAATTTCAGCACCGAAACAGACAAAAGCGCAGAAAATAACTACAAAGCCCAGTTTTGATGCCCCAATTGAAAAACTGGATCCGAAACAAAAGCTTTTGTGTAT
Source organism: Calotriton arnoldi (assembly GCA_963921515.1). Lineage (NCBI taxonomy): Eukaryota > Metazoa > Chordata > Amphibia > Caudata > Salamandridae > Calotriton > Calotriton arnoldi. Next base: position 308,601 of record CAWUFW010002711.1, read on the forward strand.
CCATCCACAGACTGGCCATATCACCACTAAAGTGACTCTAATAAGAAGGACTGATTGTAGGAAGGTGGAATCTGACTATATGGTTGCCCCCACTTTTTTTATGGTGTTTTGCTGGTTTATGACTTAGTTGGACTGGGATCCTGCTATTCAGGGCCCCAGTCTATCTGCTTTCTCTGTAAAATGGTTTCCATGTGCCTTAGGCACATCTCTGATTGGAATCTGGAGTGCCCTTATAAGTCCCTAGTATATGGTATACTATGTACCCAGGGCATAGGTACCTCAGAGGCCTACCAGGGGCTGCAGCATGTATTGTGCCACCCCTGGGAGGCCATCCAAACTGACACCACAGGTCTGCTACTGCAGCCTGGGTAAGGTGGTGCATGCACCCCTTACTGTGATATAGGTTACCTATATCACTATATACATACACACATATAAACCTATAAGTCACTCCTATGGCAGGCCTTATCAATCCTGAAGGCAGAGTGCGTGGTTCCTATGTGAGAGGGTGCCCCTGCATGAGCAGGGCCCTCTGCAGCGTTCGGAGACCCTTCTCTGATGCTGTTTGTAGTGCAGCCTGACCATATACTCTTAAGCGCATTATAACCTCGCGTTAAATGCTAACTTTGGAAAGGCTGCACCGAAACATGTCGTGTTTGGTGTCAAACATCTTGGAATACTACCCCCCGCCAATTCTGGCGGCGGGGGTAGCATTCCACCCTTCTAGAGGGAGAGACATGTTAACCCTGGCCTGGCCGGTAACTTCTTTCTAAAGCCCTGGCATCACAAAATGGATGCTGCTGCCACAGACACAAGTCTGGCCTCCTGCTGCTGGACGAAACTCCGGCAGGGGAGGCCTGGACAATAGGTTTCCTGTCCCAGGGAGGTGTGACCACCTCCCCAGACAGGATAGTGTGTATTGGGGCTGGGCGGGAGCACTTCGGGTGCTTTGAAGTCCTGCACTGGGGACACACTTGGTGTCCCTAGTGCATACCCCAGTTCAAACCGGATCAGGGGCTTGCAGCCCCTGCTTTGGCGCGAACTGGACAAAGGGAAAGGGTGTAGCCACCCCTCTGCCCTGACCCACCCATAGGTGGGACCACAGAGTAAGTCCAACCCCTAAACTTAGTATAAGTATAGGAACCCTGTCCTTAGGACTTTAGATTATCCCTGGACGAAACTCTGACACTGAATCCTGGACCTTCGACGCTCTACTATAAGATTAGAGGACTGAAGAATCTCCCTTGGGGTCAAGGAGTGACTCCCCTGCTTGGCAGGCACCAAAGAAGCAATTGTCCGGTCTGCATCGCCTAAGCTCCCGTCGGACGCCGAAGTCTTTGCATCACCAGAGGTGGATTTCCAGACTTCCCCGAGGCTGCCCTGAGTCCCCAGCAAAGCTGAGGCCCGTAGCTGTCGTGGGTAACGTGGAACCGTGACCCCTGGACACCGCACGCATTTGCTAGTGCATCCTCTTCTGGGTCTCCCACGAAGTCGTGCTTTGGGCTCCGAGTAGCCCTAGCCTCCAGCACCAACTGCACCGAAGATCACTGGCCTCCACTTCACGAGTGTCCTGTGAGCCAGTTCCACGTGCACCGTCTCGAGGCTCCTTTGCGGTCGCTAGCCCGTTGGCTAGTAGCCCTTCACGAAGGCCAATCCTTTTCTTCTTGGGCTCCCTGGTTGCTCCAGGCTTGCCCTCACTTACCCTTGCTGGGTGAGTTCCTCAGACCTTGCTGGTCTGCACCATCGACGATCTTCCTCTGCATCAAGACTTGCCGTTGCCAAGGCTTGTTGGGTCCAGTCCGGTCGCCGACACCTCAGCACTCGACAGACATCGTGTACCAGCTCGAATCCAGCTTCTGGTCATCGTCGACGCCTCCTGGACCTCGTGGCTGAAGAGTCAAGACGACCGTCAACCTACCTGAAGCACTCGACATCGGTGGGCATCTGCTCATCGCCTTCCTGGTCACTGGCTAGTGACCCAGACTCTGTCCCCTCTGCTTTCAGGTTCTTCAGATCTCCGATCCACTCTTGGATCCACCCGGACACTTTCCACTTGGTCGCCAGCAGCACTTTGCAGCAGATCGCCATTCAAATCGACGACGAAACCCGACCCCGAAAGGCACCTATGCACCCGGCTTCCCTGGGTGAGGTAACAAGAGTACTCCGGTGCTCCCGTGGGTAGAGACTCTAGAACGACCTAATTCTCAAAGGGTTTGCTCCAAGTCCTCCTTTAAGTGTCCCTTTTCTTTAATTTCCTGATCGCGACTTTCTCCATAGAAGTTAACGGCGTCTCGCGGTTGTGTATTTACACTGCACGCGTCCCCTGTGGGTCCCCTGTGTCACTACCTCGGGTGGTTCCTTGTGGTCCAAGCACTTCTAGAGGCTCTAGGCCTAGTGTCTAGCTCAGTCGTGGTTCTTATACCACTTTATTGGTATATGGTTTGGTACGCCCCTAGGGCCCAAACGTGTATTTGTGCTATTACTGTGTTTAAATAACTTATAACGTGTGTACTTGAACTCTAGCCTCATAAAGAGACTAGAGGGGTGTGTTTAGCAATAAATACATATATTTTGAATATATACCTGGTGTGGTGCTCTTTCATTTGGTCACTCAAGAGATTATAGACTGGTAAAACAAGCTGCTTTACATTCCTTCAAGACTTAGCCTGAAGGCTGCTCTCCATAGCTACCACTAGGATAGCTTTCAATAAAGGTTGTCTTTAACCTATCTCCAATAAGGGGTTGTTTGGACTGGTGCAAGGTGCCCACTATAATTAGTGGACAGCATATGCCAGGCCAACTTCACACTGATCCAGAAGAATATCACATCCCTTTAAAGAAGAGATCTGTTGGAACTAACCCTTCCCCTCCTCCTCTTCCTCCACCTATTCTTCCTTCATCACCACCTTCCCCTCAGCTTCAACCAATTTCACCTGAACATTCACTACCACTTACACCTGACAACCAGGATGATGGGGATGATGATCAGGATGGGGATAATGATCAGACATTACCAGACGCATGGGACGATTATAACACCAATTCGCCCACGGGCAATGATCCCGACCTGTACCCTACCAAACCCTCTCCACCAGATGATAGTGTAGGCTACATTGAATTACTGGATAGAGCTGCCAACTACCATGGGGTGCAGCTACATAAGGAGTCATTAGAAGAGGATTTCCTCTTTGAAACCCTCAGTACCACACAGAAGTCATCACATACACTACCTATGCTTGAAGGGATGGTCAGGCATGTAGATTACATTTTTAATGACCCAGTCAGAGCTCGTATTCTTACCCCCAGAGTGGACAAAAAGTACAAGCCAGCACCATCGGACCCAGTATATATAAGGGGACAATTGCCACTAGACTCACTGGTTGTGTCCAATGCAAGAAAAAGAGCCAACTCTCTGATAACAGGAGAGGCTCCACCTCCTGATAAGGAATCAAAACTTATTGACGCTTCGGGGAAAAGGGTAGCTTCTCAAGCAGCCAATTTCTGTCGTGTCTCCAACACTCAGACACTGTTAGCGCGATACGACCGTGCGCACTGGGATGAAGTGGAACAACTGATCCAATATTTACCCCAGTAACACAAATCAAAAGCACAAGATCTGGTTCATGAAGGGCAACTTACTGCTAACAATCAAATAAGATGCTCTCTAGATGCTGCAGACACTGCTGCTAGAGCTATAAACACTAGTGTCCTTTTAAGGAGGCATGCCTGGCTCCATGTATCTGGCTTTAAACCTGAGGTTCAAACCTCCATTTTAAATACCCCATTCGATAAGGAACATCTATTTGGCCCAGTGGTAGATTCTTCACTTGAGAAAATGAAGAAAGATACTGAGGTAGCCAAATCTATGGGAGCCCTTCAGTCCACACAGGGTCGTGCTTCCTTTCGACGCTCCTTTTTCCAAAAATACCTCATCAGAAGCCACCTCCACCTATAAGGGCAATAACCAACCCTCTCCATCTAGGGTTTTTTTCAGGGGCGGTTACAGGGGTAACAACGGTAAGGGCCGGGGTTCAAACACACGCAACTCCCCCGCCAACACAAAGCAGAGACTTGCCTTCACTTCCCCCGACCACTCAACACCTGTCGGGGAAGACTGTCAGATTTTCTACCAATCTGGCAATCAATAACAGACAATTGGGCACTCCAAATTATTCGTTCTGGTTACTGCCTGGAATTTATCAATACGCCTCCAAATATTCCACCAAAGCCCCACAAAATATCACCAGACCATCTATACCTCCTCAAACAAGGAGTTCAGTCTCTACTTCTAAAAGTGGCTATAGAGCCTGTGCCGCCCCAACATCACGGGTCGGGCGTATACTCCTTTTGTTTCCTAATTCCCAAAAAAGACGGTTCTCTCAGACCAATTTTAGATCTCCGAGAACTCCACCGGTGCATTCAGTCAGACCATTTCCACATGGTGACACTTCAACATGTACTTCCTCTACTACAGAAAGGTGACTTTCTATCTACTCTAGATCTAAAAGACGCCTACTTTAATATACCAGTTCACCCTGCTCATCGCAAATTCCTCAGGTTTGTGGTAGCAGGTCAACACTATCAGTTCAGGGTACTCCCATTCGGTGTCACCACCGCCCCCAGAGTCTTCACAAAGTGTCTGGCGGTAGTAGCTGCTCACCTAAGGAGACAAGGCATCCACGTCTTCCCGTACTTAGACGACTGGCTCATCAAAGCCAACAGGTACCAACAATGTCTGCAGCACACCTTCAAGACAATTTGGTTACTGCATCAACTAGGGTTCACAATCAATGTACCAAAGTCACATCTCCAATCAACCAATACAAAGGACTACCTAGGAGCCACAATAGATACTCAAAAAACTCTCGCTTTTCCCAGCTCAGCCAGAATTCAAAATAGTCAGGCTTTAGTTCTTCGCTTTCAATCCAACCATTGGATTCCAGCTCGAACTTACATGCAGCTACTGGGAATGATGTCATCCTGCATCATGATCGTCCCCCATGCCAGACTGCACATGCGTCCACTTCAAGAATGCTTAGCCAGTCAGTGGAACCAGTCACAAGGTCTATTGACCGATCTAGTGTTGGTAAGTGGCCATACTCATCGCTCTCTGCAGTGGTGGAACACAAAAAAATTATCAAAACGACGGCCGTTCATAGACCCGGTTCCACAGATAATACTGACAGCGGACGCGTCCCTCACTGGCTGGGGAGCTCATTTACAACAGCACACAGTGCAAGGCTTGTGGAGCCAACAACAGAAGTTGCTCCACATCAATCACCTAGAGCTGCTTGCAATATTTCTAGCACTCAAGGCGTTTCAAACTCACCTACAGGGCAAAGCTGTCCTAATTCGTACAGACAACATGACAGCCATGTATTACATACAAAAACAGGGGGACACACACTCTCTCCAACTGTCCCACTTAGCCCAAGACATCTGGAGGTGGGCCATTCACCACAAACTTCTTCTAGCGGAACACCTCCCAGGAGTCAACAACCAGATTGCAGATCTCAGCAGGCAGAGACCGCAAATACACGAAGGGGAACTCCACCCTCAGGTCCTCCCATACTTTCAACTTTGGGGAGTCCCTCACATAGACCTGTTCGCCACATACCAAAACGCAAAATGCCCAAACTTCGCTTCCAGGTATCCACACCCATTGTCCAAAGGCAATGCACTATGGATGAATTGGTCAGGGAGATTTGCTTACGCTTTTCCGCCTCGCCCACTCATTCCATTAGTGGTTCGGAAACTCAACCAAGCGTCCCTTACACTAATCCTAGTTGCTCCCACATGGGCACGTCAACCTTGGTTCACAACCCTATTGGAACTCTCAGTAGTTCCTCGCCAGAAACTACGCCTTACACCCAATCTTCTCACACAGAGCCATGGAGACATAAGACATCCAGACCCCAATCAACTCAATCTGGCGATCTGGCTCCTAAAGTCTTAGAGTTTGGCTATCTTAATCTACCGCCAGACTGCATGAATATTATCAAAGAAGCTAGACGTCCTACCACAAGAGCCTGCTATGCAGCAAAGTGGAAGCGGTTTGTGATATACTGTAATAACAACCACATCAACCCGCTTGATGCTTCTGTACAAAACATTATATGTTATTTGTTACATTTACAACGTTCCAATTTAGCGTACACTTCTATACGCTTACATCTGGCTGCAATAGCTGCATACCTCCAGAATAGACAACATCTATCTCTTTTTAGAGTGCCTGTTATCAAAGCCACCTGCTCCAGTATGGAATCTCAACATTGTTCTCACCAGACTAATGGGTCCACCCTTTAAGCCATTGCACAAATGTGAACTGCAATTTCTCACTTGGAAAGTTGCTTTCCTCATTGCTATCACATCACTCAGAAGAGTGGGTGAGCTTCAGGTATTAACTATAGAAGAACTTTTTTTTACAAATGCACCAAAATAAAGTGGTTCTTCGGACTAATCCTAAATTCCTTCCTAAAGTAATTTCTGCTTTTCATATCAATCAATCTGTTGAGTTACCCGTGTTCTTCCCTCAACCAGATTCAGTGGCAGAACGTGCCCTACACACATTAGATGTGACGAGAGCATTGCTATATTACATAGAAAGGACAACACCTTTCCATAACACAAATCAACTTTTTGTCGCTTTTGCTCCACCACAAAAAGGCAATCCCATATCAAAATCGGGTATTGCAAGGTGGATAGTCAAGGGCGTTCAAATATGCTATGCAAAAGCTAAACGAACGTTAACAGTTCCCCCTAGAGCACACTCTACACGCAAACTAGAGGCTTCTATGGTATTCTTAGGAAATATAACCATAGATGACATATGCAAAGCTGCAGTATGGTCCACACCTCACACATTCACAAAACACTATTGTGTAGATGTGTTAGCAAGACAACAAGCTAAAGTGGGCCAGGCAGTTTTACGTACACTATTTCAGAGCACTGCAACAGATACAGGTTAGCCACCGCTTGGGGGAGATAACTGCTATATAGTCTATGCACAGCATATGATCTACAGCTCATATGCCTTTAACGGAAAATGCTACTTTCCCAGTATGCATCTATTCTTGGCATTTAGAGCTGTAGAGTCATATGCGTCCACCCGCCTCCCCGGGTACCTATACCTGTTGCAGTAACATCTTACTTAGATACATGCATTCATGGACATCTCCTTTTACTACTCTTACTAACTCCATTATCACCCTCTGCGGGAAAACAATCTAACAATGTAGTCGATGCCGATGTGCACTATCACCGAAAGGAGGAGTCACCTACCTCGTGACTGGAAAGACTTCTTCGAAGAAAAACAAAGTGCAAACATCCGGACCCAACACTAGATGGCGATCTATGCACAGCATATGACTCTACAGCTCTACATGCCAAGAACAGATGCATACTGGGTAAGTAGCATTTTCCTTCCTTGACCATGAGTGTTACCTTGACCTACTGAGGCAGTCCGTCCCCATCACACATCTGACACAGCTCCTCCTCTACCCTATCAGTGAATCAATTATGGGGCACTACCTCCTGGCCCCTCGTGTAATATAGTGGGAGACATTATTCACTGTTCCTCTGAATCTGGGGCGTCGTCGTCCTGCACAGTTTGGGACCTCGGGATCCCTTTCGGATTCTGTTGCTTTCTCTCTTTCTCTTGTTTAGTGAAAATATGCGCTTTCCCATCAGCGTGTATCTTCAGTTTTGCAGGATACATCATGTTGTAGTCTAGGTTAAGATCACAAAGCTTCCGTTTCACCGACAGAAATTGGCATAGTGCTTCCTGTACATGCTGCGTGAAGTCTGGGTAGAGGGAAATGTCCATACCCTCATATCTCAGGGATTGTAGTTCTCTGGCCCTCCGGAGGGCCTCGTCTCAGTCCCTGTAGTTGAGTACCCTTGCGATGATGGGGCGCAGAGGGGCACCGGTCTGGGGGCTAAGGAACGATGTGTGCGCTCTACAATAAAAATGTTTGAAAAAGTGTCCCTGCCCAGAAGAGTTGCCAGCAATTGCTCGACATAGAACTCCATGTTCGGAATGTTTGTGGATTCTGCGATTCCAACTATGCGTACATTATTCTTCCTGGAATGCGCCTCCAAATCTTCCGCCTTAGCTTGCACATTGTGTAGAAGTTTGTCCATTTTCGTTGTCGTGAGCAAATTGGAATTTAGCGCGTCTTTTGTGTCCGAAACCCTTTTCTCGACTGTGTCCAGGCGTTTCATGTGCTTGTCCAGGCGTTCGGACATTCTGTCCATTCAGAATGTGAGGGCATCAATTTTCCCATCAATCTTAGTTAAACTGCGTTGCATTGCCGACAGTATTTGTTTCAGATCCGAATCCTCAGATGTGTCCCCCATCTCTGAACCTGATTCCGAAGCGTTTTTCTCCATGTCCTGTTGCCTGGGGGTCTTGCGCGGTTCAAATTGGAGCTTGGATTGGGACTTTTCCGTTCTCCCCATGGTGAGATTTACAGGGCCTCAGGTCCCACAAGTGTCACCAAGTTAGTAGTGAGAGGGGGGGTTCCCTTTGGCTGAGCAGTGTTCTGCACAGGGACCCGTGAGCCCCCAAGGGGTGACGCCCCTGTGCCGTTGCCACCTGCCCCGCTCCGTAGCGACTGTATATGTCTCTCAATGGCTGTTCCCACAAGGTTTGAGTGGTAGTGGCGCTGTGATTTCTGTGGCGAACCGCTACGTAGTGACCTCCAGTTAACCACAGCCAGTAGCCTACTCGTGCATTGCAGGTCCTTCTGCTGTGGGAGCTTCCACCACTTCGCTTTGTAGATTGGGTTACGTAAGGCCTTATGCGCTTTGGATTCTCTGATGTGTGTAGGGCTGGTGTGTGGGCCACAGGAGGGCATGAGGAGTGCCTCTGCTCGCGGCATCCACATACAACCGCCCCCGTCTGAAGCGCTTCTGGGGGCCTCACTGCCCCAATTCGGGCCTCTCCCCAGTGCAGAAGTTAAGGGTGCCCCCTCGCGCAAGGGAGATGTCTTCTCCTCTAGGGCGCCTGGAGTCCTTCAGGCCGCCCTCAAGTGAGTGGGTGGTACCACGCTGTTAGGTGCTGTTCGTTGGTGGGACATGGGAGTGCCAACGGGCGCCGCGATGAAGTCTGGGGTTGCCTAGGCCTCGCACCGGCCCAGGGACTTTGTTTCTAACTGTCGGTAGGGCTATGGAAGCCGGCGCTTCGGGAGGGGACACAGGGCACACTCCCGCAGCCGGGTGGCGTCTCCTACCTCGCGGCTCCGCACCGCCACTGAGCGGGTAAATCGGGACCTCTCCGGGGTGCCGCCCGGTCGATCCACGGGTCCTCAAGGCTTCCCCTGGTCTATATCTCGCCGTCCTCTCAGCTCCGCCAGCTGCTCTCTCGGTGCGCCGAGGAGGCCCCACCCCGTCCTCCACCCGCAGTATGACATGGGGCTGTACCACTCGTCTCTTCGGCTTCTGTAGCGCGGCTCTCCTGAAGGACGAGCGCACGTCTCAGGCACGCCCAGATGCATGCTGCAGTCTGGATTAAGAGCAAGTCTCCTGTCGCCGGCCCCAGCGTCGTCGTTTTTGCTCTGGATTCGAGCAACTTTCGTTACCCGGGGTGTTTACTTGCCCTGAGAAGGGGTAGAGGGGAAGAATTAGTGCTTAGGGAAGCAGGATCGTAAAGGATTGGTTACTGGACTCGTGGAGCTACTCTAAAACGCGGCCATCTTTGGGCCAGGCCAGCTCCGCCCCCAAGCTCAGCTTCTCTAGTTATTCAATTCTATAGGAAACCCTTAGGTCCCATTGCCTTTCCTGCCTGCAGTTTGTGAATTGCTGTCTCAATCTCAGCCAGCTCAATCTCTGCTTATAAGTAACCTCCGTCCTCTCCGGGCAGCCTTGGCAGTCGTATATCCCGAAGTAACTCCACTGCTTCCACCGCATTGCTTATTAAGGCTGACCAATAAAGCGGAGTATAGTAAGCGGCAAACTCTTTTGCAATATTCTCGCTTCCTCTTATGGCGGTACCTGCTATATTCCTGACTTCCAAAACTCAATTTCCGGCCTGGTCCCGCAAAGCCTACCAGCCCTGTTCCCAACATCGTATAAGCTATAAAGGGAGGCTCTGTATGCGGCAAACACTGCATTAGTTACTAGATCCCTATATTTCTGCTGCATCAGAGTAAATTTGTGTCCGGGTGTCAAGCCCCATTCCGGAGCTGGCCCTCCAGTTCCTGGATCTTTCTCTCCAAATCATTCATTTATTTCTGGTTTTTCCTTCTGCTCTCCCACTATCAGGGATTTTGACGTCCCCCTGACTGTTGTATATGCCCCCCCATAGCGTGAGGGCTAACTCCACTGAGTCCTCATTTTTGGTAAAATAGTGGTCAGTGAATTGTCGGAGCCCCTCTCTGATTTTTCGGGTCTTCAGGAACCAAGGGTTTACTGGCCATACCCTCACCGGACCACGCGTCTCGCCCTCTTCTGTACCACTGCCCACAGCTGCGAATGATTCGAAGCATACCTGGCGAGGTGTTCTACCTCCGAGTAGAAGTGAACCTTGTGAGAAGTTGGCCTGGTATATGCTGTCCATTAATTAAAGTGGGCACCTTGCACCAGTCCAAACGACCCTTATGATGTATGAGGTCAAAGATAACCTTTAGAAAGCTATCCTAGTGGTAGCTGTGGAGAGCAGCCTTCAGGCTTAATCTTGAAGGAATGTAAAGCAGCTTGTTTTACCAGAACATCACCTCCTATATTGACTAAATGAAAGGAGAACCACACAGTAGTTATATAAAAATATGTATTTATTAATATAACACTCTCTAGTATCCTCTTCACGAGGATAGAACACAAAGCACACAATACGAGATCAATAGAACAGTTGTAAGTAGCACAATACACAGTGGGCTCCAGGGGGAGACCAAACCATATACTAAAATAGTAGTATAACAATCACGATTCGAGTCAAGACAAGGTCTAGAGCATTTAGAATCGCTGGGACCCCAAGGAACCACCCAAGGTGAGTAGATAGGGACCCCACGGAGGACGGGTGCAGTGTGCTAACACGACCGCGGGCTCCGTACAATTCTATGGGGAAGTCGCGGTTGCAATTTTTAAAGTTTAAGGACCCTTCTAGAAGGAGTTCGAGCAAACCCTTTGGAACTTGAGGTTGGAGAGCCACCCCACCCGTGGATACCGTAGTACCCGAGTTACCTATCCCAGAGGAGCCGGGTGCATAGGTCTGGAGTGGTGTCGAAAACCGCCGTCGTTCTCAATGGAGGGCTGTGAAGAAGTACTGCTGCCGTGAAGGTGAAAAGGGTCCGGTGGAAAGAAGGAACTGAAAGCAGATGGGACAGAGTCTGGGTCACTTCAGAGTGACCAGGGGCTTGGTAGACGAATGCCCACCGATGTCGGGTGCTTCAGGTGCGAAGAAGGGATGCTTGACTGCAGCCACGAGGACCAGGAGACGACGACCAGGAGCCGGAGGTGAGCTGTCCCACGAAGGATGTTGAGTGCTGAGGGGTCGGTGTCCGGCTGGAGCACCAACAAGCCTTGGCAAAAGCAACCCAGCAGGAAGGTCAAGCAGGTTACGGAGTGGACCAGCAAGGTCCAGGGGACTCACCAAGCAATGGGGAGTCAGGGCACGTCTGGAGCAACCAGGAAAGCCCAACAGAAATCAAGATGACCCTCAGGAGGACCCACAGGCCAAATGACCAGGAGTCGCGAGGGGACCTAGAGCCAGATTGCAAAGTACCAGCCCACGGAGCACTCGGTGCGAGGAGGCCGGAGTTCCTTGGTGCAAATACTGCTCAGGGTCAGGACTACTCGGAGTCCAATGCACAAGCTCGGGAATCGCCAACAAGCATATGCACTTGCAAATGGACGCGGTGCACAGGGGTTCGGGTTATGCAGTCCCCACGAGGGATACTGGCCTCAAACTTGCTGAGATGGCAGACCAACCTCGGGGACCTTCGAAAACCCACCTCCTGTGTTGCTGGAATCTTCGGAGTCCGCAGGAGCTCAGGAGCAGCAGACCGGTCAGTTGCGTTACGGTGCCTGCAAACGCAGGGGAGTGACTCCTTCACTCCAAGGGAGATTCTTCAGTTGTCCTTAGTGCACCACAGGTCCTGCACGGAACCTGTATGGAGCAAGAGCACAGACAGAGCTTTGGACGGAGAGGGAGACGAAGTCGGGCCCAGTCGAAGTCCAGCGAAGTCCAGAGTGTCCAGACGGTCGAAGGTCAGTGGGTTCTTCTTGTAGAATCTTGTCCACGTCAAATCTAAAGTCTTACAGCCAGGTAAGCCGTTTTGTACCCACTGGAAGGGGTTAGACAGATTCGGGGGACCCTCCTAGGGGAGGGTCAGGACAGAGGGGTGGTTACACTCATGTCCTTTGTCCAGTTTCGCGCCAGAGCAGGAGCCAATGGCTCCCAGAACTGGTTTGAGCTGGACTATGCACAGGGACACCAAATGTGCCCCAAGTGCAGACTTTCAGGCACTCTCAGAGTGCACCCACCCAGCCCCAATACACTAAATCCTGTCTGGGAGGTGGTCACACCTCCCTGTGAGAGGATGCCTATTGTGCTGCCTTCCTCGGCTCGAGCTTGGCTCAGCAGCAGTAGGGCAGAAATGTGTCTCTGGTCGGCAGCATCCATTTTGTGCTGACCGGGTCGAGAAGGCTGGCACCGGATAGACCAGTGACTCCACGAGTGTGGAGGTATGATTCCAAGGTGTTTGATACCAAACACGATATGTTTCTATGCAGCCGTTTTCGAGATAGCATTTACCGCGAGGTTATAATGCACCTCTAACAAAATGTCCGGCTGAGTCACAGACAACCTGGGAGAATGGTCTCCGAAGGCTGCAGAGAGGCTCTGCTCATGCAGGGGCACCCTCTCACTAAAAACCCAGCACCCTGTCTTCAGGATTGATAAGGCCTGTTATAGGGGTGACTTATAAGTTTTAAGTGTAGTGACCTATAGATATAGTGAACCTATATCTAAAGTAAGTGGTGCAAGCACCATCTTACACAGGTTGCAGTAGCAGACCTGTAGTTCCATTTTGCATGGCATCTCATGGGTGGCATAATACATGCTTCAGCCCATGGGAGGCCTCTGGGGTACCTATGCCCTGGGTACATGGGTACCATATACTAGGGACTGATAAGGGTACCCCAGTATCCAATCTGGAGTGTACCAAAGTACATGCATGACAATTTAAGGGAGAAAGCAGAGAGACTGGGGTCCTGATTAGCAGGATCCCAGTCAAACTAGTCAAAAACGGTGCAACATCAAGTAAAAAGTGGGGGTAACCATAAGAAGCAGATCCTACTTTCCTACAAACCTGTGCGTGGCTTGTGAGGAGACAGTCAATTCTGTAGAACCTTTTGTGTGCCCCTGATTAGTATATATACTACCGCTCTTGCAGGTTATGTACTCTTCAGCGGTCCACCAGGCCCCCAGCCATCGAAGTCTTGAAGAGGGTTAAGCCTTTCCAATATGCTGCTTTAATAGGGAGCCCACCTCCGACAGGGTGAGGGCATGCAGTTTAGGTGGAAACATATATTGAGCATCTCTCTTCTTAGTGTCCGGAGAGAGCCAATTACCTACCCTGTGCATCTGTTCATGTTCGTTGGAGAATGAGGGAGTCGTCGTTTTGACTAGTATGCCCTCCCCTCTAGACCCCATAGTGTGTCCTGCATGGGCTGGCATTTGTATCCCCTTCTATTTAAGGCTTTGTAGTTGTTGCCCTTCATATGCTTTTCCTGGATCAACACTACATCTGGGGCATGAAGCACTGAACCACCATCCCCCTCTTGATCTTGTTCCCCAGCCCAATAACATTCCATGACAATATTCTCAGTGCTGTGGCACTAGTCATGATGTAGCTATTCAGGTCCCCGGCAGGGGCACCTCCTGATGGGCCATCACCCTCGGCCGCCAATACAACCGCCACATTGGTCACAGCCATGACTCCCATTCGCATTTCCTGGCAGTGAAGCAAAACAGTTAACTGAACAATTAACCTACCCTTAGTGTCCCTCCCCCTCCCTGCATAGTGAACTTAAACTCTCCCACCCCCCAACTTTGCAGAGCTCCTGTCGCCCTTTGAGAAACATAGTCCAAACCAGTGCCACGGTCAGTGCCATTTCAAAAACATAGTTGGTCTCCCCCAGATAAGCATAGTGCTGTTTCACTTTGAGAGTCGAGGCATCGTTTTATCAAGCCAGGGTTCCGAAAGCACAGTGCCATACCTTGCACCCCCAAAATGGGTGTTAGCACCGCCAGGCTTTGGCGGAGACCCAACACCTGCAATGTCATGAAATTTCCTCATCTGGAGCAGAGCCAACCTCCGCTGCCCCTGACCCACCAGAATTCTCAAGCGATGCCTTAATGTTACTTCCTTCGGCCCCTGCTAGATCCTCCCATCAATGTTGGTGGCACTAGGTGAGTTTACAACACTCCATTTTCGTTGTGGTTTCCCATTGCCCTGCCGCCATCCCTCAAACCGATTCCAGGCCTCACTTGGTGAGGCGAAATGCCATGTTTTCCCTCTGCTACCACTCTTTATTTCACTCGAAATGGCATCATGTACTTGAGATTTCTGTGTTGTAACATCTTTTTCACCTCATTAAAACTGCACCTCAGTCTCTGTACTTGTAGTGTGAAGTCTTCGCCTTGCAGCCTACAGGATTGTGTTCCGATCTCGATGATTGAAGATACGGGCTATGATGGTCCACGGTGGAGCCCCTGACTGAGGCGGAGGGACCGGGGCCCTGTGTGCCCACTCCACCAAGGAAAAAGTTTGTGAGGCCCTTGGGTTTCAGAGTGTTTATGATCTGAAAGAGACAATTAGTTATAGATTCCTTATCTTGGAAATTACCCCCAGGCGTCAGACTGGATCCGGAAAGTTTTTCGTCAGCAGTACCCCTGCGCATCGAAAGGTGGCGTCGGTCAGCTCCGTGTGTTGTTGGCGTCGTGGTCGCCGGGATGACGTCGCGGTAGCTACTTGGACGCCTCCCTCGCGCGCTGACGTCAGTTCTTTCTTTTTCCGCGCCAGCCAGCGCAGATCCGGAGAGAGCGGTACATCAGGTCACTTTTTGACTGACTTTTTGCCAACTTTTGTCGACGTCGTTCTGGAGTCTTCGACTCCTGGTGCACGTCAGGGATGCCCGGTTTCAAGGCTTGTGGTTCCTATAGCTGGCTGATGTCGGTGACGGATCCACACCACGTGTGCCTGTTTTGCCTGGAGCGCGACCACGACCCCAAGTCGTGCTCCGACTTCCGGACCATGAATCCGAAGTCTTTGCGGGAGCGGTCTTGAAAGCTTCTCGAGGCCCGGCAGTCGGCTCCGCGCCATTCGAGGTCCCGGTCGCATGGGAGGTCGAGGGACCGGTCGCGGAGCCACCACCACCAGTCTTCATCAAAGTCTTCGCACTCCTCAGGTAAGTCGCAGCACAAGAAGAAGTCGAAGAAGCATCGTCGCTCTTCGACTTCTCCCCGTCGGTCGGCCGACGCGACTAGGGATGCGGGGGTGCCCCTCCCGCAGCTCCGCGTGCGGAGCCCCAAGGGTCGACTCAGAGTTTCCCCTCCCTTCCCGGAACCCGGAGCGACCCCTGCCCAGCTTCGCACCTTTTACGAAGCGATGCATGCCATCTTTGGACAGCCCGACTCCGCCGGCGCGCCTTCAGGCCCCGCGGACTCGGCTGGGGGCCCTGGGCCTTCGGCGGCTCCAGCGCCACAGGGTGCCCTTGGATCCAGGCCTGGATCCGGATCGGCGCCAGTCGACCTGATTACACCTCCCCCGGCGCCGATTCCACCGGCACCACGTCCGCATCCGACACCGGTTGTGTCCCCAGCCGGCGTCGACCCCGGCCTCCACCCCGATGTGGACACGGAGCCGGACCGGCGTCGACCGACGCCGGATCCGGCGCCGACGGGTACTTTTGTGCCCCTGGTCTATCCTGGTTCTTTCCGGCCAGATTGGCAACCAGAGGAGGGTGAGGAGGACTGGGAAGGGTCTTGGAGACGCTTTGACTGACCAGTTGGGTTACGAACTGGACTGGAGAGAGGAACTGGGGGAAGCCAGTGGTCTGGATACCTCACCAGACCTTGGCATTATGTCTCCTCCTACCGTGGCTACGGAGGAGGGAGCGTCTTATGCAGTTGTGTAGGGCGGCCGAGGCTCTGAACCTCGAGCTACCTACTGTGGCGGTCAGGACTAACCTCCTGACAGAGGTGCTTCAGCCGGCAGCAAGCTCTTCGGAGCCCCTGCTGCCGTTCAATGAAGCCCTCACTGACATCCTTTTGGGCACCTGGTCCAGGCCCAACACAGAGGCTCCTGTGGATAGGATGATTGCCCGATGCCACCGCCCGGCCCCGGGCGACCCCACTTTCCTCTCCCAACACCCCACCCCTGAGAGCTTGGTGGTCCAAGCCTCCACATCCAAAGGCGCATTCCCTAACGCACCACCTGATAGGGAATCCAAAAAGCTGGACCATCTTGGGAAGAAGATGTTTTCTTCCTCCAGCTTGGGACTGCGGTCGGTAAACACTGCATGTCTGTTGGGCCGTTATACCCACTGTGTGTGGGATACGGTGGCGCAGGTGCTGCCCCAGTGCCCGGAGGAGGCCCGGGCCGTGCTCTCCCGTGCAGTTGCCGAGGGGAGACACACAGCGAAGTTTACCATACGCTGTGGACTGGACACCGCCGACTCGCTGGGTAGGACGATTTCAACGTCGGTAGCCCTGCTACGCCTGGCTGAGGTCGACTGGCTTCTCTGGGGATGTCCAAGCTACCCTTATGGACATGCCCTTTGATGGCCGTCGCCTGATCGGCGACAAGGCAGACAACGCACTAGAGCGCTTCAAGGACTCACGGGCTACGGCCAAGTCCTTGGGTCTCTCCACCACTCGCCCTGCGCAGTCTGCTTTTCACCCCACCACGTTCCACCCAGGGCCACAGGCCAGCGCAAGCTGTTCAGCCCCTGCGCGGCCGGGGACGTGGGAACCACCGTCGTAGGTCTGGGGGCCAGCAGGCGGGCCAGTCTACCACCGCCCCCTCTGCAGCAGCCTTCAGACCCTCCTAGTCCGACCTTCCAGGGCCACCAATCGCCAGTAGGCGGCAGGATTCGCCATCACCTCCCCCACTGGCGCACCATCACGTCGGACAGGTGGGTTTTGCAGATAGTCCGAAGGGGCTACTCCCTCCCCTTCGAGACTACCCCCACAGCCATGCCACCTCAGTACCATCGCATGTCGGAGGATCATCTGGCCCTTTTCCAACAGGAAGTTTTGGCTCTTTTGGCCAAGGGAGCGAGCGAGTTCCTGCCCCAGAAGTAGGTCATGGTTGCTATTCCCACTACTTTCTGGTGCCCAAGTAGGACAAAGGCCTGCGTCCTATCTTGGACCTCAGGAACGTCAACCGCTTCCTCCGGAAGGAGAAGTTCAAAATGTTGATGCTAGCTCAGGTCCTGTCTGCCCTCAACCCTGGAGACTGGATGGTAGCGTTGGACTTGCAGGACGCTTACTTTCACATCTCCGTCCTGCCGGCCCACCGGCGTTACCTGTGGTTCACGGTAGACCACAAGCACTTTCAGTTCACCGTGCTCCCCTTTGGCCTTACCAGCGCCCCTCAGATGTTCACGAAAGTGATGGCGGTGGTCGCAGCTCATCTGCGCAGATTAGGGGTTCCAGTCTTCCCCTATCTCGACGACTGGCTGTTGAAGGCGGGCTCGCCCCAGGCTGTCGTCTCCCACCTCCAGACTACGGCCGACCTCCTGCATTCGCTGGGGTTCTCCATCAACATGCCGAAGTCGCACCTGACTCCCTTTCAGAAGCTCCTCTTCATCGGAGTGGTTCTGGACACGACGCAGTTTCGAGTCTATCCTCCCGAACAGCGAGTCCGGGATATTCGGGCTATGATTCCGATCTTTCAGCCTCTATCCCGGGTTTCGGTCAGGATGACCCTCAGGCTACTGGGCCTGATGGCGGCCTGCATCCTGCTGGTGGACCATGCCAGATGGCATATGCGAGCTCTGCAGTGGGACCTGAAGTTTCAGTGGGCACAACATCGGGGGAACCTGTCCGATTGCGTCCAGATCTCGGAGGGCACTGCACTCCAACTGCAGTGGTGGCTAACGAACCAGGATTGGGTTGACGGTAGATCTCTCTCTGCCTTCCTTAACCAGAGTTCACAGTGGTGACCGATGCATCACTTCTGGGATGGGGCGGCCACATGGGGGAGGTGGAGATCAGAGGCCTCTGGTCTCTGGCGGAGTCCGGGCTCACCATCAACCTTCTGGAGCTTCGGGCGATTCGTCTTGCACTCAAAGCATTCCTTCCCTCTGTCCGGGGAAGAGTAGTGCAGGTGTTCACGGACAACACCACCCCCATGTGGTACTGCAACAAGCAAGGCGGGGTGGGGTCGTGGACCCTATGTCAAGAGGCCCTCCGCCTCTGGACATGGCTTGAACATCAGGGCATATCCCTGGTGGTTCAACAACTGGCAGGTTCGCTGAACGCCAGGGCGGATGAACTCAGCCCCAGGTGCTTGATGGATCACGAATGACATCTTAACTCGGAGGTGGTGCAAGGTCTCTTTCAATGGTGGGGAGAGCCTTGGTTCGATCTATTCGCCACCAAAGAGAACGCGCAATGTCAGCAATTCTGCGCGTTGGAATTTCCAAGGCGGCACTCGCTCGGCGACGCTTTTCATCGCGAGTGGAGTTGCGGTCTTCTATATGCCTTTCCGCCTATACCACTTCTGCCCAGAGTGCTGAAGAAGATCAAGCGCGACCGGGCCCAAGTCATTCTGGTGGCTCCGGATTGGGCACGAAGAGTCTGGTATCCCGAGCTATTACACATGGCCATCGATCCTCCGATCCGACTGCCTCTTCGGGAGGATATTCTGTCGCAGCAGCAGAGGACGGTCCTCCACCCGAACCTGTCCAGCCTCCATCTCCTTGCGTGGAGATTGAGCGGTGACAGTTGACAGCTTTCGACCTTCCTCCCGAAGTCTGTGATGTTATCTTGGCAGCCAGGTGTCCCTCCACTAAGACGGTATACGCCTGCAGATGGAACAAATTTGTGGCATGGTGCACAGCAAAGGCTGTGGATCCCCTATCCGCCCCTCTTTCTGAGGTTCTCTTGTTCCTCCTTTCTTTGGCCCAGCAGGGCTCTGCTCTGGGCACTCTTAAGGGCTAGCTCTCGTCCATTTCAGCCTTTCTTAGGCTTCCTGATCAGCCTTCTCTTTTCAAGTCCCCTGTTGTAAATCGCTTCCTTATGGGCATTACTCATCTTTTTCTCCTGTTCCCTTCGTAATGCCCCAGTGGGACTTGAACTTGGTTCTTGCGTGTCTTATGTGCGCTCCCTTTGAGCCGCTACATACCTGTCCTCTCAGGCTTCTGACTTTAAAAGCTGCCTTTCTGGTGGCCATCACCTCTGCGCACAGGGTGAGTGAGCTCCAAGCTCTTTCTTCTAAACCTCCTTTTCTGGTTGTTCATCCGGACAAGGTTGTCCTCCGAACTCGTCCTTCCTTCCTTCCCAAATTGGTTACTTCTTTCCACATTGGACAGACCATCACTTTGCCCACCTTCTTTCCGCCTCCACATCCTTCTGAAGAAGAAGAAGAGGCTCCACCGTCTGGATCCAAAATGTGTGCTTTCATTTTATTTGGATCGCACAAAGCAATTCCGGGTGGATGACCAGCTCTTTGTTGGCTACGTGGCTGCCAAAAAAGGTTGGGCCGTGCCCAAACGGACCATTTCTAGATGGGTCGTTTTGTGCATCAAAGCTTGTTATTCGTTGGCGAAGAAGGAGCCTCCAGTGGGGTTACGCGCCCATTCCACCAGGGCGACGGCAGCTACCACTGCTTTGGGACGTGGAGTCCCCCTTAATGACATCTGCCAGGCAGCTACGTGGGCATCGCTGCACACGTTCACAAAGCACTACTGCCTGGACAGCCAAGTCCGGAGAGACGGCTTCTTTGGACGTTCTGTTCTCGAGGACTTTCTGGTGTGAACTTGGTTCGCAGACCCACCTCCGGGGTTGGTATTGCTGGGGTATCTATTCTAAGGGAAGGAATCTATAACTAATTGTCTCTTTCAGATGAACAAGTTACTTACCTTCGGTAACGATATATCTGTAAGAGACATAGATTAGTTATAGATTCCTTACCACCGCACCCATCCTCCCCGTTCCGCGAACTGATTTCTAGGATTAACGACTGTTTCAGGGCCCTAGTTTTGTGCACCAGTGGTCAGTGTCTTGCATGGCTCTGCACTTCTGGCGTGGAAAGTCGTGTACAGAACTAACGTCAGCACGCGAGGGCGGCGTCTAAGTAGCTACCGGGACGTCATCCCAGCAACCACGACGCCAACGACGAACGCAGAGCCAACCAACGCCACCTTTCGACGCGCAGGGGTACTGCTGACGAAAAACTTTCCGGATCCAGTCTGACGCCTGGGGGTAATTTCTAAGCTAAGGAATATATAACTAATCTATGTCTCTTACAGATATATCGTTACCGAAGGTAAGTAACTTGTTCATCTGGTCTTCCAGAAAGAGGCCTCCACTCTTTCCATCTGCCTTCTCTGGGACCCTAACCACTCTAATGTTGTACCTACTGGAACGCCTCTCTAAATTTTCCAGCTTGGCACCCATTGCCTCTGAATCTGCAAGCAAGCGGTGTACCTGTTCCCTAAGTCTTTTCCTTAGTGCGAAGCGTAGCCAGCTAAGCCTCGTGTTTAGTGACTCTATCACCCATTTTTCGGATGTCGGACTGAAGGAGCACGACCCCAGCCTGAGTGCATGTATTACTAAGCCCGGTGTGGGTTTATTAATTCGAGCTTTTTGATACTAAACGTCCCCATTTTCGATGAAGCCATCATGTAGCTGGGGAACTCGTTTTCACCGGTGTCCAGCACACGCTTTTAAAATTGCATCCCTGATCACTCATACTGGCAGTAATTGAACTGACCAGTACGGGACATATCTGCTCCGTCAGTTAGGCTCTCACATGTAGTGTAGTGCACCCTGCCGTAGGGCTGTAGGGCCTGCTGTATGGGCGACTTGCCTATTCTGCATGCAGTGTCTGCAGGCATGCCACACAACCTGTGTTCCATGTCATGTTTTCACTTTTGTCTGCACCAAGAAATGCAGTCTGCAGTGACAGTTTACATGATCTTCGTGAGGGGTGCCTTAGGCTGGCACAATTTGTGCTGCCACCCGAGGGGCCCCTCTTTAGTACCTCAGGCCCTAGGTAACTGGGGTATCGTTTACTAGGGACTTAGAGAGGGTACTAAAGGTATCACCAGTTGGGGAAAGCAATTGTACAGTTTTGGGAAAGTGAACTGGCACTGGGGACCTGGTTAGCAGGAACGCAGTGCACTTCCAGTCGAAATCACATCAAATACCAGGCAAAAAATGCACTTTCCTACAGCCTCTCAGTATCTTCGAACTCCCAAAGGTACTGCTTGGGGATCCTGCCTGCCGTTCAATCTCCGCACTCGCTGCTGCTTGCCTGGGGCCGGATTATGTCTCATTTTTGTTTCTGTGGCCTCTCAGCTCTTCCCTGGGAGGCTCTCCTCACCTCTGTATCTCCACAAGCTTCTTCATCCCTCTCGTCTTCTGTTACCTATTACTACAGTCTCTGGGCCTGCTGGGAGCTTGCTGCCTCCCTCAGTGCGCGCTGCTGCTCCAGCGGTCGATACTGTCCACTATGTCAGGCCAATGCCCCAATGGGACCTCACCCCTTCTAAGCCACCCTAACTGATCTCCGGTGGCGGCTGAAGAGTCCGCACCGCATGGCTGTCAGGTACTCCCCGCCACCTGCCGGGGGCCTTCTCTCCTCCCTGCGCATTCCCTAGTGATCTCTTGGCTTTCCCTGAGGTGGCACACCCTACCCTGGTGTCTCCTCCCTGCGAGGCAGTCTCGCCGGTCGCCCCCACCTACAGGTACGTGCAACTACAAACCATCTGTCGCCTGAGGTCTTCTTTCCAGCTGATCCCACCTAGTCATTGGCCGAGCAGTGCAGACCCCATCTCCGCAGTCTCCGCCAGCACTGCAGGAATCCTTCACCTCAGCCGTGCTCCTTCTGGCCGCGGGACTACCTCGCTAGCAGCACAGCGAAGGCCTCACTGCGACCATCTCCTCCAGTTGTGCCTCCACGTCCTCAACTCGCTTTTCTCTCCACCATCCCACATGCAAATCTGGCAGAGGAACAGGTGTCAGATGGATTTAGGTATGAATGAAGGAGAATTTTATTTTTCAGAGATCAGAGTCCCTCTAGCATGCGGCCATCTTGCTCTTCTGCTGGCCACGCCCCCTAAATGTTTATACTTGCTCCTTTGTGTAAGCCTTGCTGCTGAGAGCCACAGCTACCCAGAATTGAGCTGAAGGTTTGACAGACAAAACCTAAGGTTCCTAAAGAGGCTGGTAAGTGTATTACATGGAGCGGTTGCACAATCACACCATATAATACTCCCCATTTCCTCACAGTAACAAATACATTAGTCATTAAGGTCACTTGTACTTCATAGCATATTGGCAGTGGACCTAAGAAGTCATCCTTATGTCTGCCAAATGTTTACGTCCTGGATGTTGGTGTATCAGTACTAATATAATTGATATGGAACACCAACATTTTAGGCAAAGCCCCTCCACGTCTCCATTTTTAATTTTTTCAGATTAATTCTGGATGATTCAAACGAGCATTATACAATTTGCAGATCTTTGTTTTAAGGTCACTGCTACTGTAAATCTACTTCAGTACTATTTAATCTTCAAGCTGTTGCTGGATATGCAAGCTAGAATCTGTTTTCCTGCAGCATTTTAGAGCACTAATCAGCTATATTGGACAGATTGTGTTCCTTTTCAGTTTTTACTTATGTAATCAAAGTGCCCATACAAATCCAGATCAGAACACTGCAGATGTTCGCTTTTTTTGTTTGCAAACCTTCTAAAAAATGGATTTTCAAAATATATCTTTATTCATAGGATTGTCTACCCGAAGAATCCACATTCCTGGAACCTGATGAACCTGATAAAGTGGAAACAAACCTCCTTAAGGTATTGCTTTTAACTCTTTGACAGTTCCATAATTACATTTAAGCATTCTTTTGCCCCTTGTCTGTTTTTTGACTATGCTGATTTTTTTGGAATTCTATAGCACTTTGGCTTGACACACTTACTGTGTATTTGTCTCTTTATGCTTATGAAGAATATTTAGGTCAAAGAATTTGACATGACAACTTGTTTAGTGTCTGGTGGATTTAGACAGGAGATTTTGGGAATTAAACTTTAAATGAAAGGCTCTATGGGTGATGCATTAAAAGCACAATTATATACTTAAGTGAATGAAATGCTATTGTGCAGTGTCATTTTAGGGGCTTTATCATGGAGGCTGACTCTAAATGTAACTAACCTGTGTGTTCCTTGGTGAGAACCCAAAAAAAAATAGTCATTCAGTGTAGGTCTATCATTTATGATCTGCGTGCTGCGGTGCATTTTAATACCTTCTATTAATTTCTAAACGCAGTATGTATTTAAGAGCTTTCAAGCATGTAACCCAAATCCATATCTTGGATGAATGCTGAATGAGTAAACCATGTAAAAGGTAAATTACACATGGGGCCCTTCCCATGACTGCTCCACTTCCTGCTTGAAGTTCTCTAGTGAGTCCAAGTCCAATTCAAGCTGATGGATACTTGTAACTGCTGATGTATCACCGTATGTATATTTCCCAGGTGCCAGATTAGATCCAGAAAACTCTAAAGCAGTACTCCTGAGCAGAGCCATGCATCTCAGTGTCAACGTCGTTCTGCTCTGGAAATGATGGTTTGGAGCCACATATAAGTACCACCCATACATGTTGACGTCCATTCTTTTCATTCCGCACCTTGAAATGTGAATAATTTTTTTTACTATCTTTCACAAAATTTTACCATTGTGCAAGGGAAATTTCCCCTCATAAAACATTGGGGTAACCTTGTAAGGACTGTCATAAACAGATGTCTATGGCAGATTGCCACCAGGTATGCCTCTAGTGCTTGGGGTCAGAACACGATTCGAGGGCCTGTGATAGCTGCACCCAGATGAACCTGAAGGCCATACGGAATCGAGAAATTAATCTGTCGCAAGATACCACAAGCCTATGCGCAGTAACTGGTTGAAGTTAAAACAAAGGTTTTGCAGCATGAATGTTTTCTAGATTCACATGCTGTGTATTATTACGCCATCTAGTGGTTGGGTTCAGAACTTTCTCCTTGGATAGTAGTCCTTCTTTGCTTTTTCCTTTTTTTTTTTTTTTTTTACTTTTCTTTTGAGCGTTGACTGTCTCCATAATTTGGTGTTTGTTCCAGCCTCCTCTGAAGTCAGACGCCCTCCCCGGGAGTCCTACTCTTTGTCACGGTCTTCATATTCTCTTTTTTCCGCCATTGGGTCTGGAAGCATCGTGAAAGACTCCAAATGCAAAGAAGCAGCAGCAAACCGTATTTTCATTGATGGGAACGGAGGAAAACCATCGCAATAGCGAAGGGAAAGAGGTTTTACCGAGAGATTCCAATTAATTCCAAGAAAATATTGAAGTAAGTGGAACCTGCATCAAGGGAAAATGCGTGGACAGGGGACTGCCTGCTGGGCAATTCCACCTTTGCCCAGAGTGCCACCATAAATTCGCCCAGAGGGACAACCATCAGGCGTGTAAACTTTGTCTGCTCTTAGATCACAAAACGGACTCCTTCGAGGCCTGCGCGGAGTACAGGCCGAAGATAGTGAAGACTCAAGAAAAGCGGCATGCACACTGCGCAATGCTGAGGCAGAAAGAAACAACCTCACTCTGAGATCTCGGGCTGTTGAGTGAAGAGGAAGATAATGCCACCGAAGAAGTGGAAGCAGAGGGCTCAGACGTCGAAAGGCTCATAATTGACGTCGAAAAAGATCATAAGAGTCCGAAGGAATAACTTGTAAAGGTAACACTGAAAAAGATGGTTGCAGTTGAGCCAGAAGCTTTGGATTCCAAAACCACATGAGTCTGGCTCAGCGCTGGAAATCTTGACGACCGAAAGCAAGTTGAGGAAAAAAGAACCCCTTGGGTCCCATATAAAGGATAAGGCAGTTGGGAAAGCCTCCAAGAAGACATTGATGCCAAAAAATGATTGGAGTCGAGAGAAAGAGAAGACGGCAGCTCAACCAACAGCAGCCGAAACTTCAACATTGAAAAAGAACACCTACGCTAGACGTCAAAGAAATTGAGCGCAAAAAAGACTGCTCAAAGCTGAAATGGCCACAGTCCTGAAAGATAAGAAGGAATTTGACCCCTCCCTACAGGGATTTTGAATACCATTGAAGCCTTCGACAGGAAGCGCAATGGAAGATAAAGATTCGGGCCAATTGGAATCCCCTTTGACACCAGAGCCACAAGAAGAGCTCTTCTATGAGGAAGATGACACAGAGGAACACGGTCTGTACCAAGACTTCGAAGAGTTGGAAAGCATCAAAGAACAGTGGCAAAATCTTGAGGCAGATTCACCAGAGGAAGTTGTAGACACTTATCCGTCGAGGCAATTGCCTCCAGATGATGTTACCATGTGCAACTAACTGGTAAAGAAGGCAGCTGAACGGTATGGAGTTCAGATAGAGGAGGAAAAGTCACAAACTGGTTTCCTACTAGAAACATTAATACTGTGTTAAAATAAAATAAAAATTCCTTCCAATGCTCCCAACCATGTTGGATCAGGGGGAGAAAGGTGTTCAAGGAACTAGCAACCTGCAGGTCAGTGACTCCCAGGGTCGAGAAAAAATATAAACATTCCTCCAAGAACCCAACATACATTCGAGGCAATGTGATGGCAGACTTCATTATGGAAGCCACCGCCAGAAAGAGAGCAAACGTTCCAACCACATCAGGTCCTCCTCTGGATAGAGAAAGCAAGAGGATAAAAATGGTGGGTAGAAAATTTGATAGAGTAGCAGCAACACAGTTGGGTATAGCAATCTCCAATGCCTTGCTGGACAGGTATGTCAATCGTAATTGGGAGAAAATGGCAGAGTTAATGAAGTACCTGCCTTAACAATATCAGAGGAGAGCAAATGCACATGCAGGGAAGGGAAACAAGCATTTGGAATGCAGTAGGTCTCGAGAGTTTAAACTATTGGCATTGTAAATGACAATGCCTTTTATTTGTTTTAAAAACCAAAACATAAATAAAAGGCATTGTCATTTACAATGCCAATAGCTCAAACTCGCGTAAATGCGAGACCTATTGCATTGCAGATGCTTGTTTAGTTTACCAGAGACCTCGCAAACGAAAGCGCATGCTCTGTCTCGGGTAATACCTAAAAAACACATCGTAATGTTCAAAGTTTGTCAGTACCGACAACCACCTCCCAGTCATTTATGCTGATGGATGAGAGGTTGAATCAAACCACAAGAACTCGTGCATAACCTTCTGAACTATACTTTCGCTTGGTATACACTGATCCATGCAATTCATTTCTTACATTTAACCCTCGTATGCAAAGGGAGCAAAAGTAGACTCTGCCATGCAACCCAAGTGTGCAACCTTTAGCGGTAAACAGGCTTAAATTGCCAGATAGGACCCTGTAATTTTTCACAAGCATTTAAGGTAGAACGGAAGTGCGGTTACGCGGAGCTACAGGGTGAGAAAGAAAAAAAAAAAAAAACCCTTTCTTAGAGAACGAAACAAAGTGGCAATTTACACTGAAGCATATTCATACTGTGCATTTTAATGATATCTTGCTGCCGAAGTAATGGAGTGGAACAAAGGTGCTGCCAATCCAAACAAAGGCTTGTTTCAAGTACAGTAATTAACGATTAAAAAAGAAAAAATGGAATTGCAACGTAGAAGAATGCAAGTTATAAGGCTAACTTTGTTTAACTGCGCGTGATGTGCACATTGACAAAAAGAGCCAACAGTTTTATAATCAATGAGTCAAAGAAGCTAGTGGTCACAACTGCGCATGAGAGACCCTCCTGCAGTAAGAGAAGCTCGTTAAAGAAAATAGTGCTTACGGACTAAATAAGACTTACCGTGTAACAATCAAATTAAAAGGGACAGTCCTCATGGGAGGTTACAGATGAAGACAAGGCGGTACTAAGGAGGGACTAACAAGCCTAATAAGGAATCAGAAGCCAGCATTTACGAAGGACAATGACACAAGCCAATTACAAATATGAGCGGAGAGTGGGCGGGGCTTCAAGTACATACTCCAATACAGCATGGCTCAGAGCAGCGCATGCCATGCATGGCTGAGAATATCTGGGTTCAAAAACGAAGAGCAGGCCAACATAATCAATACCCGCTTCAACGGGAAACACCTGTTTGGAAATTAAGCAGATGACAAACTACAAAAGATTTAAAAAAAGATAATGACACAGCTAAGTCGATGGGGGCCCCTACAGTTTAGAGGCCAACAAAGAAGGGTATCCACATCCATTAGAAGACCACCAGGAAGAGGGGGATTTCAAACAGTGTCATCATACCAAACCTTCCAAAATACAGGCCAAGCACAGATAGCAACACAACAGTGGCAATTCCACACACCCTAGAAGACAGCCCTTTGATGGCCAAGCAAGGGGGAAAAGCCTACCATCAAGAGAAGCGGCAGCAGAAAGCATGTGACTCAGAAACATTGGACTTCCACCCCCACACAAGACCTGCGGAGGACATAATAGGAAATTTCCTTCAGGGGTGGAGGGAAGTGACATCAGACAAATGAATTCTCAACATAGTTCAACGCAGCTGTACATAGAATTGGAAAAACACCCACCAACGAGGGGCCCAAAACGCAACACCCACACAAAAGAAGAAAGAACTTATTTATAAAATGAAGCAAATTAACTGCTACAAAACCAAGCAATAGAAAAGGTACCCTCAAAGGAGATCAATCTAGGAGTCTACTCAACATACTTCCTAATCCCAAAACTAGAAAAAACACTATGGCCCATACCAGACCTCCATTTCCTGAACAAGTTTATTAAATTCAAATTGCCAACTCTACAGGGGGTTATCCCTCAACTCCAACATGGAGATTACTTGGCAACCATAGATCTGAAGGACGCCTATCTGCACATTCCAATGAATCATAGACACAAGAAATTCCTGTGTTTTGTAATGGACTGAACTATTTACCAATGCATGCTTGCCCCCTACTGAGATGACTGGCTGGAGAGCAAAATCCAGCACACAAGTGCAAACACTACATAAAAACAGTGATGGCAACTCTACACAGATTGGGATTCACAGTATATATGAAGAAGTCTTCACCTACTCCAGAACATCATAAGGATTCACAGTAAATATGAAGAAGTCTTCACCTACTCCAGAACATTAGAAACTCTTCTTAGGAGCAAGAATAAACACAATTCAAGCGAAAGCATTTCCAGGCGAGAATAGAGTTCAAGCCATAACACAAGAAGCTCTCAGTTACCGGAAGGATCATTCTCTAACAGTGAGGACTGTGGGGAGATTATTGGGAATGATGGCTTCCTGCATACCATTAATACCACATGCGAGGCTACACATGAGCTCAATCCAGGAGTGGATATAAAACCAATGGTTACAGTGGACGGGGAGCTGGGAAGATCTTGTGGTTGGGAGGCAAAGGGTACAGGAGGAAATGAGATGGTGGAGCAAAATGAATGTAACTGCAGGAAGACCCTTCATGTCAACAGCTCCAACAGTGGCCATCACCACAGACACCTCACATATAGGTTGGGGAACTCATATGGAGAAACTCTGCATCAGAGGAGTATGGAAATCACAAGAATCAGTACAACATATAAATCTACTGGAGTTGAAAACATTGTTCCTGGCCTTAAAAGCCTTTCAAAAGCAATTGTGGAACAAATCAATTCAAATCCAAACCGACAATACAACAATGTTCTACCTCAACAAACAAGGGGGGACAAAATCATCCCTCCTCTCAAGACTAGCACAAAGTATATGGAAATGGGCCATACAGAGGCAAATAACAATAACCGTGATACATCTACCAGGAGTAGACAATGTGTTAGCAGACAAACAAAGCAGAGAAGTATCCACCTCTCACGAGTGGGAGCTGAAGCAAACGATGATAAAGTGTTCAAAAGGTGGGGAACTCCAAAAATAAGCCTGTTCGCAACACCAGAAAACTCAATATGCCAATACTTCGCATCCAGACAGCCATACCCTCACTCCCTAGGAAGTGCCGTCAACAGACTGGCCAGGGAAATTTGCTTACCCTTTTCCCCTGATCCAACTACTCTCAATAGTGATCAACAAATGCAGGCAGTCATGACAAACTTGGTACTAAGATCTAATGTAAGTGGGACACAAGGTGGAGAAACTACCAGTGTTACAAGACCTCCTTTCCATGGAAAGAGGAAGAGTTCTTCACCTAGAACTAAACACGCTGAGTTTATCGCGTGGCTCCTGAAGACATAGAATTCTGTCACCTGGGGCTACCAGAAAACGCAATGCCAGTACTCAGGAAGGCAAGAAGACTGACAGCTCGAAAATGTTCGACGGCAAAATGGGAAAGATGCACTCAATGGTGTTAAAAACATCACCTACTTCAAGAGAGGACACGCAAAACCATGGTTATTAGCTATCTTGCACACCTGTTAGGAAAAGGCCTAACTTCAGCATCATTAAAAGTACTGGCAGTGATAGTAGCCTACACTAGAGGTTGCATAGGGAGAAGTTTTACTTCACAATAATTAAAAGGTTTCTGGAAGGGGCATAATGGATAGCACCACCGGGGAGCGCACCAACAGCCACATGGAATCTTAACGTGCTACTGGCACAGTAAATGAGAGAGCCATTCAAACCAATCCATAAAACAATCTTGAAATTTATCACGCTATAAACAGCATTTCTAACCATGACCTCACTCTGCAGAGTCAGCGAGCTTCAACCACTTACCATACAGGAAACATACATACAAATACACAAAGATAGGATAGTCACGAGGACTAACCCACAAATGCTCCCGAAGGTCATATCCCACTTTCACATAAACTATTCAGATACCATGTTTCTTCTAGGATCCAAAGACTTAAACAGAGAGAGCATTACACACTCTGGGCACCCGCACCACAGGCAATAATGTATTACATGGAAAAAACTAAAACCATCAGGAAGGGAAAATAACTCTTTGTATCATTTGCATACAATAACAAAGGGAAACCAGTTACAAAGAGCTCCATCGCAAGTTTGATAACGCAGACAATTCAAATGTGTCACAAAAAAGTTAGCATTCGCTTGTACGCAAAACCAAGAGCACATTCAACAAGAAAGAAAGGAGCAACAATACCCTAACTGGCTAATGTTCCACTTAACGACATATGTTTTGCAGCCATATGGTCATCAACACACACGTTCACAAAACACTAATGCATTGATGTACAAGTAAACAGGGATGCGCAAGTAGGACAGAGTTTTAAAACATCTGTTTACAAGCTCAACACCCATCTAAAACCCCAACCTTATCTACAACCCAAACACCACAATGAAGAAACTGCTACAAAATCAATGCACAGCATGTGAATCCAGAAAAGATTCACGCTGAAATATGAAATGGTTACTTACCTGTAGGGGTAATTTTGCAGCGTGAAATATTTTCTGGATTCACATGCGACCCACCCAGCTCCCCAAGAAATGAGGCAAGACAAGTAAACAGAGGACAGCTATACAGTATAGTAACAGAAAACCCACCAATAAAAAGGAATCTGAAAATGGTGACCAAGAGTGGGGCTTCCGGGGAGGGCGTCTGACGTCTGAGGAGGCTGAAACAAACACCAAATAGGGACTGTCGAAGCCCAAAAGGAAAAAAAAGGAAAAAGGAAGGAATACTATCCAAGGAGAAAGTGCCTCACACAGCCACTAGATGGCTGAATAATGCACATCATGTGGATCCCAAACATTTTCAAGCTGCAAAACTACTTCTACAGGTATGTATCTATTTCGTTCCGGACTGCTTGCCAAATAGTGAACATCCAATCCTGCCACCGGCACAACAAACTTCTCAGTCCTTCCAAATCCACTTCTCCCAGAGAAGAGCGCACAGGAAATCAAGGACAACGCACAGCTCAGTCCCTTGCCCTTCCAACAACCACAACTTCGAAACTGCTTTAACATTACCTTACCAGTACTCCGCCACCGTGTGAGGCATAATAAGTCATTTCCTCCAGATCTGGCAAGCCCTTGTGTCTGACAGATGAGTTCTCCAAATTGTCCAATGAGCTGCTCCCGCCCGGTTTTTTGTACCCCGCTGTACCATCCACACCCAACAGGGTAGCTGACGGAGGACCACACGTGCATTTTGCAGCAGGAAGTGCAGGTCTTTTTTGCCAAAGGGGCCAAAGAGTGGTTTGCAGCCTCAGAAGCAGGAAGTGTGTGTTATTTCCTTTACTTCCTTATACCGAAAGACTGAGGGCTCCTTCCTATTTTAGATCGCCACGCTTTCAACGCCTTCATGCAAAAGGACAATTTCAAGATGCTTAAACTAGCTCAGGTTTGTTTGCCTTGGATCCTGGAGACTGGACAGTAGCATTGGACCTGCAGGGTTCTTATTTCCATATGCCTATCCTGCCAGCACACTGGCATATCCTGTAAGCCAGGAGAATTTCCAGTTTGCGATGCTCCCATTTGGCCTCACCAGTGCCCTTTGGGTGTTAGCGAAAGTAATGGCGGTAGTTGCTGCACACCTTTGAAGGCTAGGGGTTCCAGTCTTCCCCTACCTTGATGACTTTCTCCTGAAGGCAGGCTTTCCCCGTCACTAGTAGACCACCTCCAGATGACTGCAAACCTACTAACATCATTAGAGCTTATTGTGGGAAAGTGCCTCTTTTTGACATGGTCACCCCTGTTTTTGCCTGGTATCTGATGCAATTTTGACAGAAGTGCCCTCGGTTCCGGCTAACCAGGTACCCAGTGCCAGTTCAATTTCCCTAAAACTGTACAATTGTTCCCCAATTGGCAATACCTTTAACACCCCCTGTAACTTCCTAGTAAATGGTACCTCGGGTACCTAGTGCATGGGGCACTAAATAGGGTCCCTGAGTGCTGTAGCATGTATTGTCACCCTAAGGGACTCCTCCGCACCAACATGCAAACTGCCATTGTCATTGCCAGAAAAGTGAAGACCTGAAATGGCACACTGCATGCGTACCATGCCTGCAGACACTGAATGTAGTATAGGTAAGCAACCCCTACCGCAGGCCTTACATCCCTAAGGCAGAGTGCACTATACTACATGTGTGGAGATATCTGCATGAGCAGATATGCCCCTGTGATGTCTAAGTCGATTCTTAGATATTACAATTGAACAGGGAACCCATTTTAAGCACATATACTGGACCCTGGTAAATACGAGTTCCCCAGCTACATGATGGCTTAAATGAAACCAGAGATGTTTGGTATCAAACATCTTGTATTGATACACCCACACTGATTCCAGTGATGGATTTATTAATACGTGCACCCAGAGAGCACCTCAGAGATGACTCCTGAAAACCTACCACCTACTAGTGTGCTGGCTGACTGGTATAGACCAGCTTGCCACCACAGACAGGTTTCTGACCCCCTGCAGGTGAGAGCCTGCGCTCTCTAAGAGCAGAAACAGTTCCAGCGCCGGCCAGAGGTGTTGTCATCTCCTCCAAGCAGGATGGCTAAGTGATCAGCATATCAAGTCAGGAGGCTTGAAAGGCCTCTGCCGCCTTTTGATATGCAACCCAAGGCTTCCCCAGACAGGGGAAATGCCACCCCCTAACCCGGGCCCATTTGGCACCAGGGCAGGAGGGAAAATTAGCTAGTCAGGAGGCATGTTCCTCTCTCAGGCTAGTACCTATTTTAAGGTTGGGCTACCTGAAGTGGACACAACTTCTATAATTCCCCCATCTTAGTTTGGGCGGAATTAGCCTTTCTGGGTCAGGGTTATGCTTACTTCCCAGAGGAAGTGGTCATATAGAGGGTGTAGACACCCTAAAGGTAAGTAGCCCATTGGTTACTACCTGTCACTCCCTGTATCACCACCTCCAAATTGAGTAGGTGGCACCCTTGACACCAGGAACTCCGATTAGATGGATCAAGAAGAGAAGGACACCGAGAGCAGCAAGAAAAGGCAAGAACTGAAGACTGCTGTGGTCTTTAGATGCCAAACCCTCCCTGCTCGACAATCGCGACCCAGCGACTTGTCCTGCAGCTGAACTCCTGCTAAGAAACCCGATGGGCTGCCAGCACTTTGTAAATTGCCAGAAAATCTCCCTTGGAGGAAAGGAGCTACTCCCCAGCAGCCCACAGGCACCGAAATGTGAAGTCTGGTCTACCGAGTTGCTACTCTCCAGCCAACCAGACACGACAGCCCCCGAGAACAGTCCCCCTGTGCTCCTGAAAGTCAGATAAGTCCCCCCCCCCCCCTCCAAGTGAGAGGACACCAGGACCAACCGGAGCCACACAGGACCAATACCCGGGGCACCGGACCCCTTACAATAAGCAAAAAACATGAGATTCCAGTCGAGAGGAGTCCGCACCGCAGCGACCCACTTCCAGAGTGGCCCAGCTGTCCTGAGTTTTGCACCCTCAACAGGCAAGATCGAAGACCGCAAGGCTCCAGGATGCACAGAGCCCAGCCAACCTTTATACTTTGCAGCCAAGCACCCCAGCCTGGGTACCGACAAATCGGCTGTGCCCCCTTGTCCCCAGGACCGTTGTGACCTGAGTTCCGCATTGGGAGCTCGCTGGACTTGTCCCCAAGACCCTTTCTGCAGCCTGTTTCTAGGTGGCTCCCCTTCTTTCTACCGGTGTAGCGCACACAGCTACAAGCTTGACCAGCACCACCGCACCCATATGCCCCAGGGCAGGTAACAAGTAACTGCTGGTGGCACTTTGGACCTTGGCCTATTACGACCCTAAGTCCCGAGGGAGACCCCCAGAAACCGAACACACATAACTGGATGCTATACATGCCTTTTCTCCCTTAGGAAAGCATATTGCGTAGACACATTTAAGTGAACATTTTACTTACCTGCTAAAATCAATATTTTATAAAGTACTTACTTGATAACGAAGTTCTTGGTATCAATATTTATATAAAAATTAGATGTATTTTACTGAATTGGTCTCAGATTTATTCTTGAGTGCCTCTCATTTATTGCCTCTGTGTGTCAACAAATGTTTAGCACTACCCTCTGATACGCCTAACTGCTCACCCGCACTAGCCCAAAAGACAGCATTTGGGACATTATTTGTGCTTCTGTAAACTAACCGGGGTTGCCTGTACTCTTTACACAGTGTAACTCCTTTTGGTCCACTATATAAAAAGCGAGCTTTCTATACTTACTACCAATGTGCAAGCGACACACCTGACTCCTTCACCGACACTCCCTTTCATCTGAGCCATCCTAGATATGGTGCAATTTTGTGCCTTTCCCCACTCAGGCTACGATTCTGATGTTTCAGCCTCTGTCCTGGATCTCTGTGAAGATGACTCTAAGGCTACTGGGACTGTTAGGTTCCTGTATCTTACTCGTCCAAAATGCTGGATGGGACATGCGAGCTCTGCAGTGGGATCTGAAGACCCAGTAGGCACAGCTCCAGGGAAACCCATTGTATTCCCTATGATTTCGGAAGAGACAGCTAAAGATATGCAGTTGTGGCTGCTTTACCACGATTTAGCCAGTGGCAGACACATCTCCTTATCACACCAAGGGCTTACGATAGAGACTGATGCGCAACTGCTAGATTGAGGAGGCCATCTGGGAGCGATGGAGATGAGAGAATCCTGGTCTCCAGTGAAAACCGGCTCCACATTAATCTGTTGGAGTTGCAGCGATCCCCTTCGTGTTGAAGGCCTTCCAGCCAACCATCAAAGGGAGGCTGGTACAGGTTCTCACAGTCCACACCACTACCATGTGATACTGCGACAAGCAGGGAGGGATGACTATGGTTCTGTGCAAAGAAACTATATGCCTCTAGAAGTGGCTGTATTGCTAGGGCATTTCTCTTGTCATGAACAACCTGGCGGCATCTCTACATTTTGGTCTCCCTTCTGTGGTTGTTGAGGTTATCTTGGCAGCTAGGTGCCACTCTACAAAGTCAGTGGATGCCAGGCGCTAGGACTAGTTTGTGGCTTGGTGCAGCAAGCGCCCGATGGAAACATTACAGGCCAAACAGTCGTTTTGTTGTTTGTCTATGGCCCAGCAAGGACTCACATTGTACACCATTGAAGGCTAATTGTCATCTCTTTGCTTTTCCTGCAATTGGTGGATTAGCCTTCTCTTTTCAACTCGCCTGTTGTGATGAGTTTTCTCAAAGGTTTGAAACGTATGCTCTCGCTTAAGCACTTTGTAATGCCACAGTGGGACTTGAATCTGGTTCTCACTTTTTGGATGTGCTCTTCTTGTGAGCCAATGCACATTTGTCCACAATGACTTGTAACCATGAAACAGTCTTTTTGGTCACAATATCTGCTTGTTGCATACGTGAGCTTCAGGCACTTTCAGTCCAGCCACGTTATAAAACTATTTTTTTATGAATTGTGAATATCGCAAGGCACCAGACTGGGTCCAGAAAATTCAAACCACTGCTCCTGCGTGCCAGCATATAAGCATCACCCATGTGTGGTGATGTCTGTTTATTTTTTTATGCAACTTTAGACGTTGATCAGGAGCTCTGCTCCATTTTCCTTCACTTTGGAAGAGATTTTTTCCTTAAAATATTCCAGTGTGCAAGGAATGCCACCATCTACGATTGCATGGTTTAAGCCTTGAAGGGACTGTTGCAAACGTATCTCAGTGAAAGACCCTTTTGAGGTTGGCTTTTGGTGCTTTGATTCATTGCGCAACTTCAAGGCCTGCAACCACTGTGTCCGGATGTACCCGAAAGCCACCCACGATGCGCTACATGGCAAAGCACCAGAAGGCCTGTGCAGGTCTCTCTCGAAGTAGAGTGCGCTGCCAGCTTCCGAAGTCATTTGTGAGGCTGATCTTCCTCACTATCAAAGTCTTTGGGTAAGTCAATGAAGAAACAAAAGAAGTCAAAGAAGGACTCTGCCCCTTCCACCACTTTTTGGAGAAGGTGCAGTGGCCCACTGTGCTTCTTGGTGTCGCTACCGTTTCACTGAGGAGCTGATTCAGTCTGTTTTCGATATACAACGTTTTTCCAGTCTCATCGGCTACCTCCTAGCAAGTCAAAGCCTTTTGTGAGGCTATGCTGTGCATCTGAGCACGCTTTCATTTCCTTCTGGGGCCCAGTATCCTCAGGGCACTCTAGTCGGACTACCGCCAGTGGGTCCACCCTCACTGTTGTCTGAACCCCTAGAACCTAATTCAGGTCTGTACTGGCGTCGGACTCCACACTGAAACTCGTGCCAGACCTTCATTCAGCAACTCCTGCACAGATACCACCAGTGACAGAAGGCTTCTAACCCATTGTTCTGTCAGACTCCAAGCCGGCTGCAGCTCTATCTTGTTCGAGGCCAAGTTCATATCTTGATCCGCCAGAGCCTTTATTAAACCCATTGGACTGTGATCCAATCCTGATGCCACGCAGCTGTGTACATACATTGCACCAGCTTTTTGGCTTAGACTGTGATCAGAGCCAGCCATATGGAGATGACAATGATATGGATGGAGAAGAACTTGGCCTTTCTTTGCTGCAGATGACTAGTACATGGAATTACAGGAGGCCAGTAGACTGGACACCTCATTCGACTCGGGGTTAGTTTCTAGCACCTGGACCACCAGCAGCGGAAGGGAGACATCATTCTTGAGAGTAATTAGGACTGTTGAGGTCCTTGACTTCCTGGCTGTGGAGTTTAAGACAAACGTTCGCACAGAGGTCCTACAGCCTAGCCATACTCTGTCCGAACATCTTTTACGCTTTAATAATGCTCTTACTGCATACTGTTGGGTACTTGGGTTAAGCCATGCTCTGGTGCCCCAGTCAACTGACACTCGCCCATCACCATACACCTGCTTCTGGCAAACAGATTTTTTGACCCAGCATCCGACCCTGGAGAGCTTGATGGTACAGGTGTTCACCAGTAAAGTGAGTTGAAATGAGTTGAGTTTGTGCTTTTGGCAAGAGTATGTTCTTAGCCAGTACTGCCCTGAGGTTAGTTAATGTGAGCTGCCTCCTGTGGCGATATACCCAAGCATTTTGGTGGAATCTTACCCGCGGTCGCAGAAGATCTGCGACCTTCACTAGTTTAACAATTCAAGATGGTCGGGATGCAACTAAACTTGTCATCTGCTCGGACGCCACAGATTGTCTAGGCAGGGCAATGGGAAATTGCTTGGTGCTTCGGTGCCACACACAGATGAAGTCCCCTGACTTCTCTGGGGATGCCCAGACATCCTTAATGGACATGCTTTTCTACTGCTTCTGCCTCTCTGGAGCGTTTTAACTAAAGCCAAGCCACGACACGTCCTTTGGGCCTCTCTGCTCCAGTCCGGCAATCCCCTCTGCAGTTTTGTCCTTTTAGGGGAAATTCCGCCAACAGCAGAACGCCTGTTGGAGGACGACCTGTCCATCTTATGCCAGACAGTGCAGCCTCTTTTGCCAAAGCAGCTATACAGTGGCTACCCTCCTCAGAAGTGGGGACTGGGTGTTAATCCTGCTACTTTATTGTGCCGAAAAAGGATGGAGGTCTCAACTCTGGCCTGGGTCTTTGCCCTCAACAGGTTCCTGAACAAAGAAAAATTTCAAGATACTTACCCTGGCTCAGGTTCTATTTGCCCTGGATCCTGAACACTGGATGGTGGCGCTGGACTTCCAGGATGCTTATTTTCACATCCCTGTCCTGTGAGCCCCCAGGCACTACAGGTACTTCAAGATGGGTTACAAGCATTCTCAATTTACCGTGTTCCCTTTTGGCTTCACCCGTCACCTATGCCCCTTGGGTGCTCATAAAGGTTATGGCTGTGGTCCGGCCCAACAGTGGAGGTTGGGATTACCAATCTTCACCTACCTCCAGGAGTGGCTGTTGTAGGCGGGCTCGCCACAGTCAGTGGTCGATCACCTCCAGATGACAGCAAACCTCTTGACATCTGTGAGATTTTCTGTTAGCCCTCCCAAATCATACCCGACTCCTGTTTGCAGAGGCTCCCCTTTCATTGGAGCCATCCTGGATAAGGTGTGCTTTCGAGTCTTTTCTCTGCAACAACAAATCCATGGTGTTCGCGCTATGATCCCAATGTTTCATCCTCTCTCATGGGATTCAGGCAGGATAGCTCTGAGGCTTCTTGCCCTACTAGCCTTCTGACACCTGCTCAACCATGCCAGATGCATATAAGAGTTTTGCAGTGGTACCTGAAATCTTGCTAGGCCCAGAACCAAGGGAAACCTGTCTTATTCCAACCAGGTGTCGGAGGAAACCTGCAAAGGATCTGCAGTGGTGGCTGCTCTACCACACTTAAACCAGTGGCAGACCCCTCTCCCTGCCCCACCCAGTTTTGTCAATGGTGGTGGACACGTCACTACTTGGTTCGGAAGGTCATCTGGAAGAGGTAGAGATCAGAGGACTCTGGTCTCCTGAGATCCGTCTGCTTGTCTTGACGTGCCTTTAGAAGTGGATCTGGAGCTCTGTTCCTTTTTTACTTCATTTTGGAAGATAATTTTTCTTTAACATTTCCCAGTGTGCAAGGGATGTCACCCCTAAGACTGCATGGTTTAAGCCCTGTAGGGACTGTTGCAAACAGATGTAAGTGATCGATCCTTCAAGGTGTTCTTTTGGTGCTTTGATTAATCGCACAGCTTTAAGACCTGCAACAGCTGCGCCCAGATGAACCCGAAAGCCGTCCGAGATCGGAGGTGAAGCGCTATGTAGCAAAGCACTGGAAGGCTCATGCAGGTCCCCCTCAAAGTAGAGAGCGCTGTTAGCTCCCGAAGTTCTTCCTGAGGCCGATTTTCCTCGCAGTCGAAGTCTTTGGGTAAGTCAAAGAAGAAACAAAAGAAGTCCAAGGAGGACTTGCCCCTTATGCCTCTTTGGAGAAGTCGCAGTGACGTCACCGTGCCTTTTGATCTTGCTTCTAAAATAGAGTCCAAAAGAAAGAAAACCACTCTATAGCATTCATTTCTCAGATGTTTTTTGTCAGTGCTGTCCAACTAGTAAACAGACAAGCAATGTCAAAATAGCAGACTTTAAAAAATACTAGACCTATTGGCTTTGCCAATCTTGCTTTGACTCACTAATGGCTTGGTGGTACACAAGAGTTTACTGTGTTCTAGGTTTTTTTTAAGTCAGCAGATGTCATTGAAACCTTATTTATGGAGAAACAGGAGCTTATGACCGATTGTGTAGTTTTTTAAAGCTAAAACATCTTTACAGACCGGTGAGAGCATTTTAAATTAATGATCTAGGCTTAACCTTCCCATACCAGAAGACATGGTCTTTGGTAATGAATAACAGTATTACTATTGTGTCCTTTGGCTTTCAAAGCGATATTTAAATGTTAATGTGACCATCAAGTGACCATAAAGAGAACCAATCTAAGACCATCATAAAGATATGTTGTTTGATTCACATTCTGCTAATCTATGCTTTGGTTTTAGTTTGTAGTACTTGTGAATATTGAAATCGAAGCGTACAACAATGGATCACATTTGTTCATGTGGTGCATGTAAATCCTCATTTCTACTTCAGTTTCTTTTCGCAATATGTTAGTTTGTTTCTAACCTTAGTGTAATGCAGCAGTTCTTTTTTTCTAGGAACAGAAAATAATGCTTCAAATTTCTAAGATTGTACAATTTAGGAAAATATGATGTAGAATATAGGTGGAGATCTACACACAACTGTAGCACCACCACAAAGGTCTTTGGAAAATATTGACTTTGGGATTACCTTTGAGGCAAAATGTATTGTTTTAAAGATAATGCACTTTTAAGCTATAACTCTTATACTTTTATATCTCAAGGAATTTGACAAAGAGGCAGAGGGATCTCATTCTCCAACGGCGCTCATCCCGGTTTCTCAGGTATGGAAATCGCAAATCCAGAATTAAATGTAGTAGTAAAAATCATTACCTTTGTAAATGAATATGATCTATGCCCAAGCTTTTTATCCTACTGCTTAGTCATTACTGACCTTATAATTTCTGGATTGTCTAATTTTTCGTCAAAATGGTATTGTCATGAAAAGTCATGGTGGGGTTTTGAGAGATCTCTATTCTGTCCTACATGAAAACTCGTAATTTAATTATATAAGCTGGGCGTCTGTCTGCACACACGCTCGAAAAACCAAAGGGTGAAGTTAGTTAGCATTGGTTATACCACCTCAGCGTACTTTTAGAAAATTCTAAGAAATTCACCTAAAAAACAGTTAAGGTGCATTTAGGTTTCTAAATTGAAACCGAAAAGCCACAGAAATGTGCAAGCAATGGTTAGGAGCACAGTCTATAACGCACACAACAGCCATGCAACCCACTGCATAGTGGTCGTGGCCTGGCCGCCATTCAATCTCTCCATCAAACGCTCTGCAAGCTTCAAACACCCGCACCACATTGACTTTGGTAGCGTGCAGTAGGGTTGGCTGCAAGTCTTTGCCTTCAACTAGTCACTACAACCAACTCTCTTTGGGCGGCCAATCGCAGCCATGCACAACTTTGTTGGTTGCAGTTTCTGGCCTCCCACCAGGTCCTGAACCCTATCCCTTTGGTGGTGCCAACCGCAATGTGCATTGTCTTTGGCCATGTGCATGCTGCGGAGGGCTGGCTGCAATGCCTGGATGCAGCCAAGTCATGCTCTCATGTGCCGCATGCAACCATCCCCCACTTTAGCAACAGTAGTTCCCTAGTTACTTTTTTGCAGGAATTGATAATCCTGAGGGCCAGTAGAGTCTACCGGTCTCGGGCAGGATCCACGGCATCGACCTCTTCGGACCGAGAGCGACCTTCAAAATCGAGCCGGCAACGGACCACATCTACCTTGTGCTGAGCAAAAAACACACTTCCACCCCCAAAGCCTCGGCCCTGAAAATTGCCTCTTTAAACCGTCATCGACTTCTATGTCTCCAGGCGAGCCCATTCTGGAAAATACGGGCATTCGCCAAAGGAAAATTCAAATCCAGGTAGGGAGGGGTGGAAACTTGCTTCTCCGCCACCAAAGAGAAAGCTGTCCTTCCAAGAGGCACTAGACAGTCTTGTTCCTCAAAAAAGGAAGATGAAAGATATATCCACCAGTCCTAGACACCAACCTCCTTCTCCTCCTCCTCCTTCTCCTCCTCCTTCTCCTCCTCCAAACCACCACACCACCTCCTCCACCACTACCACCACCTCCTCCTCCACCACTACCACCTCCTCCACCACTACCACAACCACCTCCAACCCCTCCTACAGCTCCACCACCTTTCTCACTTGATGCTTCGCCTCCAGGGTCACCAGGTACAGACGATGGGGGGGTTACAAGGGTTGTTAGGGGATCCTGACCCATGGGATGCATATGACACTGATCCCATTACCCCCAGCGATCCGGATCTTTATCCTGCTCGTCCCTCCCCTCCAGAAGATACCACTTCTTTTCAGCAAGTTAATGCTAGGGCAGCAGCTTTCCATAGTGTTGAGCTGCACAAGGAGTCCTTAGAACTGGACTTTTTGTTTGACCCCCTCTCTTCCACACACAGGGACACACATTATTTGCCTATGCTTCTCGGCATGATGAGACATGCTGAGGACATTTTTAAAGAGCCAGTCTGTGCCAGATTTATCACCCCACTTGTGGACAAAAAATATCAGGCTGCGCCTTCAGACCCACTCTTTATCAGGAGTCAAGTTCCACCGGACTCCATTGGTGTAACTACTGTTCGTAAGAGGGCTAACAGCCAGGCTGCTGGGGATACTCCACATCCTGTAAAGGAGAGAAAGCGCACAGATGCAGCTGGGAAAAGGGTTGCAGCACAGGCAGCTAATCATTGGCATATTGCCAATATTCAAGGCCTTCTGGCCTGCTATGATTGAGCCCATTGGGATGAGATGGAGGAACTCTTACAGTACATCCCGGAGGAACACTGCCATGGGACAACAAATTGTCAGAGGGTCAGACAATTACCAGCAATTCCATCCAATGTGCACTGGATGCGGCGGATTCAGTTGCTAGGGTTGTTAATACCAGCGTGCTTCTTAGACGAAACTCATGACTTAGTTGTTCTGGGTTTAAACCAGCGGTCCAGCAGGCAGTACTAAATATGCCTTTTGACAAGGAACACCTTTTTGGGCCACAGGTAGACACTACCCATGGCGAGATGAGAAAAGAGACACTAAGGCTATGGGAGGTTTACAAACGACAACTCCTAGAGGGTCCTTTTGTTGTACAGACTACAGGGGTGCATATAAATCCACCACCACATACGCCTCCACTTCCCAACAAAAACAAGGCCTGTCTGCCTACACTAAGGGCTGGACAATTGGTTTATCAAAGCCAGTACCCACCTACAGTGCCAACAATACACTCGATTGACAGTGGATCTACTTCAGACTAGGGTTTGCTATAAATGCCCCCAAAGTCTCATCTTCAACCTCTTGAAATTCAACCTTACTTAGTAGCAATCCGCAACACACAGTTAGGATTAGCTTATCCGAATCCCGCTCAAGTTCAGAACTTTCAGGTAACTACCACAGTTCCAACCAAACATACTCTCACAGTATGGGCTGTGATGCTTCTGCTACGAAT
Organism: Calotriton arnoldi; assembly: GCA_963921515.1. Classification (NCBI taxonomy): domain Eukaryota; kingdom Metazoa; phylum Chordata; class Amphibia; order Caudata; family Salamandridae; genus Calotriton; species Calotriton arnoldi. Next base: position 351,234 of record CAWUFW010002711.1, read on the forward strand.
GATGGTCTCTTGCATCGGAGACTTGTTGGGGTGCCCATCTACAAGACCTCACAGTACACGTTCTCTGGGATGCCAAACATCAATCCCTACACATCAGTTGGATCTTAAGGCGATCTTCCTAGCACTAAAGGCTTTCCTTCCTCACCTATCATACAAGGTTGTCCTAATTCAGATGGACAATATGACAGCCATGTATTATCTACAGAAGGGGGGGTGGGGGGGCTTCTCATTTGTCACAACTGTCTCAGACCACATGGAACTGGGCTCTTCACCACCACATGCATTTCTTGGCGGAATATCTGGAAGGGGCAGACACAGACAACGATTTTGCAGACCTGCCTAGCAGGATGCAGCAACAGACCCATGAGTTGGAACTCCACCCACAAGTCTTCCTTCCCTACTTTCAAAAGTGGGCGTTTCCTCAAATAGACTTTTTCGCCACAGCCGAAAACACAAAATGCCCAAACTTCACCTCCAGGTACCCACATCCACTATCCAAGGGCAACACACTATGGTCAGGGATACTTGTCTATGCTTTTCCACCTCTCCCTCTCCTTCTGTTTCTGGTTCTGAGACTCCAGCAAGCATCTCTCACCATGATCCTTATAGCTCCGACTTGGGCGTGTCAACCCTGGTTCACAACACTACTAGATCTCTCAGTAGTTCCACACGAGAAACTCCCCAACAGGCCAAACCTTCTCACACAGAATCAAGGACAAATCAGACACCCAGACCCCAAAACTCTCAATCTAGCAGTTTGCCTCCTGAGGTCATAGAGTTTGGCTATCTTAGCTTACCACAAGAATGTATGAACATTCTCAGGCAAGCACACAGGCCCAGAACTAGAGCATGTTATGCTGCAAAATCAAAACATCTGAAAGAGACACGTTAGTGACAGATTCCTTACCTTAGAATATCCCCAGGCGTCAGGCTGGATCCGGAAAGTTTTTTTGCGTAGCAGTACCCTTGCGCGTCGGTAGGCGGCGTCGTGCGGCTCCGCGTCCGTCGTCGGCGTCGTGATCGCCGGGATGACGTCGCGGGCAGTACTTAGGCGCCGCCCCTGCGCGCTGACGTCAGTTCTTCTTTTTCCGCGCCAGTAAGCGCAGATCCGGGAAGAGCAGTGCCCTAGTCACTTTTTGACTATCTTTTTGTGAAATTTTTCACTGTTCTCTTCAACGAGTCTTCACGACTCCTAAGGTGTCGTAGGGATGCCCGGCTTTAAGCCCTGCGAGGTATGTGGTCGTATGATGTCCATCACGGACCCCACCTCGAGTGTCTCTTCTGCCTCGGCCGAGGCCACGACACGAAGTCGTGCCCTGACTGCCGGAAACTTCATCCGAAGGCTTTGCGAGAGCGGTCTCGAAAGCTCCTTGAAGTCCGGCAGTCGGCTCCGCGCCGCAGCAAGCCCCGGTCCCGGGAGAGGTCGAGGGCCGGACGCGGAGTCCCCGCCGTTCGTCGGAATCCAAGTCTTCGCGCTCCTCCGGTAAGTCGAAGCACAAGAAGTCTAAGCGGCGTCATCGCTCTAAGACTTCGCCTCGCCGGTCGCGCGACTCGGCTGAGGTCCCTGTCGGCACCGTCCCCGCCCCGCGGCCCCGGACGTGCCTGTCGAGTTGCCCCCGCATTACCCGTCCTTCCCGGGTTCGGGGCGACTCCGGCCGAAGTACAGGAATTCCTGTCGGCCATGGCCCGCCTCTTCGGGCCTCAAGGTCCCTCCGGTGCGCCTTCGGGCCCCGCGGGCCCAGATGGGGTTGCTCCGGCGTCGCCGTCGACTCCGGTCCCGGCGTCGCCTGTCCCACCAGCCTTCGTCCCGGCCTCGGCTCCGGCCCCGGCCTCGACCCCGGTTCCGGTGGTGCCGCAACCTCCATCGACGCCGGTTGACCTAACCACGCCTCCGCCGACGCCGATGTCCCCGGTGCCGTTTCCGACGCCGTCCGGGGCTCCGGGCGGCGTCGTTCCTCGGTTCTCCCCGGGTCCGGACATGGAGCCGGACCGGCGCCGCCCGACGCCGGTTCCGGCGCCGATGAGGCCTTGGGTCCCTTATGTCCCTCCTCCTCCATCTTTTCAACCTGAGGAGGACCAGGAGAGCTGGGAGGGGTCTGACGACCCTCTCACACAACAGTGCGAGTTTGACCCGGACTGGGTTGAGGAACTTGGGGATGCCAGTGGGCTGGATACCTCCCCGACTCTGGCATGCTGTCTCCTCCCGTGGCAACGGAGGAGGGGGCTAATTTTGCAACGGTGTTGCGTAGAGCTGCTGGAGCCTTAAATCTCCAGTTGCCTACAGTGGCCGTCAGGACTAACCTCCTGACTGAAGTGCTTCAGCCGGCGGCCTCCTCTTCGGAGCCTGTGCTGCCGTTCAACGATGCACTCACTGACGTTCTTTTGGGTGCCTGGTCCAAACCCACCACAGGGGCTCCTGTGGATAGGAACGTGGCTCGACGCCATCGCCCGGCTCCGGGCGACCCCCTGTTTCTCTCCCAACACCCCACCCCTGAGAGCTTGGTTGTCCAAGCCTCTGCCTCCCAAACAGCCTTCCCTACCGCCCCTCCGGATAGGGAATCCAAGCGCCTGGATCACTTTGGGAAGAAGGCTTTCTCTTCCTCCAGTGCTGGCTTGCGGTCTGTTAATACCGCTTGCCTCTTGGGCCGATACACCCACTCCCTGTGGGATTCGGTGGCTGATGTTTTGCCGCAGTGTTCTGAGGAGGTCCAGACACTGCTTACCCGCGCTATTGCGGAAGGGCGTGATGCGGCTAAGTATACCATCCGCTGTGGCCTTGATACCGCCGACTCGCTGGGCAGATCGCTTGCAACGACGGTGGCGCTGCGTCGCCACGCCTGGCTGAGAACCACTGGTTTTTCAGGGGATGTCCAGAATACTCTCATGGACATGCCCTTTGATGGAGTCGGTCTCTTTGGTTCAAAGGCGGACCATGCGCTGGAGCGTTTCAAGGATTCACGGGCTACTGCTAAGTCCCTGGGCCTTGCTGTTGTGCGCCCTCCGCATACGTCTGCTTTTCGCCCCTTTCGTGGCCACGGAAGGGGCGCCCAGTCACGTCCACAGCCCGGCCAACGGCCCGCGCAGCAAGCGCCTTCGCGTGGCCGAGGACGTGGATACCGCCGTGGCGGTTCGGGCAACCAGCGTGCGGGTCAGGCCACCACCTCCAACCCGTCCGCGGCCTCCAAGCCCTCCTAGTCCCTCCTTTCAGGTGCACAGCACGCCAGTCGGGGGCAGGGTCCGCCATCACCTTCACCACTGGCGTCCCATCACCTCGGACAAGTGGGTCTTGGACATTGTCCGAAGGGGCTACTCCCTCCCCTTCGAGACCACCCCCAGCCATGCCACCTCAATTCCACCGCATGTCAGGGGATCACTTGGTGCTTCTACAGAAGGAAGTCACGGCCCTCTTGGCCAAGAGGGCCATCGAGCATGTTCCGACCCCAGAAGTAGGGCGTGGTTGCTACTCCCACTACTTTCTGGTGCCCAAAAAGGACAAGGAGGACATGCGTCCTATCTTGGACCTCCGGAACGTCAATCGCTTCCTCCGGAAGGAGAAGTTCAAGATGCTCACCCTAGCTCAGGTCTTGACTGCCCTCGACCCCGGAGACTGGTTGGTAGCGTTGGACTTGCAGGACGCCTATTTCCACATCCTCGTCCTGCCGGCCCACCGGCGTTACCTTCGGTTCACGGTAGGCCTCGAGCATTTTCAGTTCACCGTGCTCCCCTTTGGCCTTACCAGTGCCCCTCGGGTGTTCACGAAAGTGATGGCGGTGGTCGCAGCTCATCTGCGCCGGGCAGGGGTTTCAGTCTTCCCCTACCTCGACGACTGGCTGCTGAAGGCGGGCTCGTCCCAGGCAGTTGTCTCCCACCTCCAGACTACGGCCGAACTCCTGCACTCGCTGGGGTTCTCCATCAATGTGCCAAAGTCGCATCTGATTCCTTCTCCACAGCTCCTTTTCATCGGAGCAGTTCTGGACACGACGCAGTTTCGGGCCTATCCTCCCGAACGGCGAGTCCGGGATATTCAGGCTATGATTCCGATCTTTCAGCCCTTATCCTGGGTTTCGGCACGGATGACCCTGAGGCTGCTGGGCCTCATGGCCTCCTGCATCCTGCTGGTCACTCATGCCAGATGGCATATGCGGGCTCTGCAGTGGGACCTGAAGTTCCAGTGGGCGCAGCACCAGGGCGACCTGTCCGATCACGTCCAGATCTCGGAGGGTACTGCAAAACAGTTGCAGTGGTGGCTCTCGAACCGGCAATGGGTCATGGGCAGATCCTCTCCCTTCCCCAGCCAGAGCACACAGTTGTGACGGACGCGTCCCTTCTGGGATGGGGCGGTCACATGGGAGAGGCGGAGATCAGAGGCCTCTGGTCTCCGGCGGAGTCCCGGCTCCATATCAACCTTCTGGAGCTCCTGGCGATCCGACTTGCACTCAAGGCATTCCTTCCCTCTGTCAAAGGGAAGGTAGTGCAGGTGTTCACAGACAACACCACTGCCATGTGGTACTGCAACAAACAAGGCGGGGTGGGGTCGTGGACCCTTTGTCAGGAGGCTCTGCGCCTCTGGACATGGCTGGAACACCAGGGCATGTTCCTGGTGGTTCAACACCTGGCAGGTTCCCTGAACGCCAGGGCGGACGAACTCCAGCCGCAGGTGCATGATGGATCACGAATGGCGTCTTCACTCGGAAGTGGCGCAAGGACTCTTTCTACAGTGGGGAGAGCCTTGGTTAGATCTATTCGCCACCGCAGAGAACGCGCAATGTCATCAGTTCTGCGCGTTGGAATTTCCAAGGCGGCACTCGCTCGCGGCGACGCTTTCGTCACGAGTGGAGTTGCGGTCTATTGTACGCCTTTCCGCCTATACCACTTCTACCCAGAGTGTTGAAGAAGATTCGGCACGACCGGGCCCAAGTCATTCTTGTGGCTCCGGACTGGGCTCGAAGAGTTTGGTATCCCGAGCTACTCAATATGAGCGTAGATCCCCCGATCCGTCTGCCTCTTCGGGAGGATCTTCTGTCGCAGCAGCAGGGGACGGTCCTCCACCCGAACCTGTCCAGTCTACACCTGCTTGCGTGGAGATTGAGCGGCGGCAGTTGATTCCTTTCGACTTGCCTCCCGAAGTTTGTGATGTGATTCTGGCAGCCAGGCGTCCCTCCACTAAGGTGGTATACGCCTGCAGGTGGAACAAATTTGTGGCATGGTGCACAGCAAAGGCTGTGGATCCCCTTTCTGCCCCTCTTTCTGAGGTCCTTCTGTTCCTTCTCTCTCTGGCCCAACAGGGTTCTGCCCTGGGTACCATCAAGGGTTATCTTTGTGCTATCTCGGCCTTCCTCAGGCTCCCTGATCAGCCCTCCCTTTTCAAGTCCCCTGTTGTTAACAGGTTCTTAAAAGGCATTACTCACCTCTTCCCTCCTGTTCCGTTTGTGATGCCTCAGTGGGACTTAAACTTGGTTCTTACCTTTTTAATGTGCGCTCCCTTTGAGCCTCTACATAACTGTCCTCTTCGTCTTCTGACTCTGAAGACAGCCTTTCTGGTGGCCATCACCTCCGCTCGGCGGGTGAGTGAGCTCCAGGCTCTATCTTGCAAACCTCCCTTTCTGTCTGTTCATCCAGACAAGGTTGTTCTTCGGACGCGTCCGTCCTTCTTGCCAAAGGTGGTTACTGCTTTCCACATTGGGCAGACCATCACTTTGCCCACCTTCTTTCCGCCTCCGCATCCTTCCAGAGAGGAAGAGAGGCTCCACCGTCTGGACCCAAAACGTGCGCTCTCCTTCTATATTGACCGCACAAAACACTTCCGGGTGGATGACCAGCTCTTTATTGGCTACGTGGGCGCCAAGAAGGTCGGGCGGTGCACAAGAGGACCATCTCCCGCTGGGTTACCTTGTGCATCAAGACCTGCTATTCTTTGGCTAAAAAGGAGCCTCCTGTTGGGCTGCGTGCCCATTCCACCAGGGCAACGGCTGCTACCACGGCCTTGGGCCGCGGTGTTCCGCTGCCGGTTATCTGTCAGGCAGCTACGTGGGCCTCGCTGCACACGTTTACAAAGCATTACTGCCTTGACAGTCAGGTCCGGAGGGACGGCTTCTTTGGCCGTTCTGTCCTCCAGGACTTCCTTGTCTGATCTTTGTTCGCAGACCCACCACCGGGGTTGGTATTGCTGGAGTATCTATTCTAAGGTAAGGAATCTGTCACTAACGTGTCTCTTTCAGATGCACAAGTTACTAACTTGTGTAACGATATATCTGTAAGAGACAGTAGTTAGTGACAGATTCCTTACCGCCCCACCCATCCTCCCCGTTCTGCGAACTGATTTCTAGGGTTAAGGACATCCCTTTCAGGGCCCTAGTATTTTTCAGACACCTATGTCAGCTTCTTGCATGGCTCTGCGTTCCTGGCGCGGAAAGTCGTGTACAGAACTGACGTCAGCGCGCAGGGGCGGCGCCTAAGTACTGCCCGCGACGTCATCCCGGCGATCACGACGCCGACGACGGACGCGGAGCCGCACGACGCCGCCTACCGACGCGCAAGGGTACTGCTACGCAAAAAAACTTTCCGGATCCAGCCTGACGCCTGGGGATATTCTAAGGTAAGGAATCTGTCACTAACTACTGTCTCTTACAGATATATCGTTACACAAGTTAGTAACTTGTGCATTTTGTTTGCTACTGCCAATCCAAACAAAATGATCCTGTGAAAGCCACGGTGCAAGACATTATCTGCTATCTACCTCATTTGCAAAAGGCTAATTAAGCCTACACTGCCATTAGGTTACATTTTGCTGCAATGGCTGCCTATCTCCAAAATAGACAGCATTACTCACTATTCAAAATCCCAGTCATCAAGGCATTCATGGAAGGTCTTAAAAGGGTCATTTCTCCTTAGGTTCCTCCAGCACCCTCTTGGAACCATAACATTGTTCTGACCAGACTCTTGGGTCCCCCTTTTGAGCCTCTTCACTCATGCACCCTTCAATTTCTTTAATGGAAAGTGGCATTCTTCCCTGCCATTTCCTCACTTAGGCGTGTTAGTGGGCTCCAGGCTTTAACCTTAGAAGAACCATTCTTCCAAATACATAGAGACAAGCTGGTTCTTCATACCAAACCTAAATTCCTACCCAAGGTAGTCTCACAGTTGCACCTCAACCAATTCATTGAGCTCCCATTTTTTCCCCTCACCCTGATTCTGTTGCAGAAAGAGCTCTTCATATACTCGATGTGAAAAGAGCACTCCTGTTCTACATAGATAGAACTAAAACTTTCAGGAAAACCAAGCAGCAACTCTTTGTAGCCTTCTCTCCACCTCATAAAAGCAACCCAATGTCCAAATCTGGCATAGCCAGATGGCTAGTCAAATTTATTCAAACTTGCTACCTTAAGGTCAAAGGACCTTTACCTGTTACTCCCAGAGCACATTCCACTCCTAAAAAGGGAGCCACTATGGCCTTTCTAGGAAATATTCCCATTGCTGACATTTGTAAGGCAGCTACATGGTCTACACCACACACATTTACCAAACACTACTGTGTGGATGTTTTAGCACGCCAACAACTCAGTGTAGGTCAGGCAGTGCTATGTACCCTCTTTCATACTACTGCAGCTCCCACAGGATAGCCATTGCTTCTTAGGAAGGACTGCTTTACAGTCTATGCAGAGCATGTGTATCTACAGCCACACATGCCATTGAACGGATTATGTTACTTACCCTGTAGGCATCTGATTGTGGCATGTAGTGCTGTAGATTCACATGCACCCTCCCTCTTCCCCAGATGCCTGTGGCCTTTGTAGTTACATTACATACTTATGTTTCTGATGGATACATCTGCCTGTGGATTCCTCACCTTATGAATATCCCCTGCGCCAGCATTCCGCGGAAACTTTTTCCTAGCTCTCCACGCCGACGAGGTCGTCATAATACCACGGCTCCACTCGCGACTCCGCGTGACGTCACTGGAGCCATAAGAGAGCCTCGTCGGCGCGATGACGTCTGTTCCCTTTTTTCCGCGCCGTCGACGCATAACGGTTTTCTAGGACTCTCCGTATTTTGTACGAGTAACTTTGTTGTACCTTCATCTTTAACTGTTGCAGTTACGATGTCTTCTTCAAGGAAGTCTGGGTTTAAGCCCTGTAGGGAGTGTGGGGGTCACATGTCCATCACTGACCCTCATGAAGATTGCTTATGGTGTTTGTCGTCGGATCACGACGTGGAAGACTGTTCCAGTTGTAGAAAGATGAACCCTAAAGCTCTTAAAGAACGGGAAGTCAAGCTTTTTATGGCAAAGGCAAAGAAGGAAGGAAGAGGACGTAAGAGATCGAAGTCGAAGACGTCGACTTCGCATTCGTCGAAGTCGAGGAAGCACAAGAAGAAGAGGAGGCATGGTTCTCGGCGCCGTTCGTCGAAGGGTAAGGCGTTGAGGTCACCTTCGCCGGCTCCTCAACGTCGTCGGAAAGACTGTGTCCCCTTCGCCTTCTCCTCGTGCGACTCCGGAGAGATCTCCTTCTCCAAAAGGCACTCCGGCGCAGTCTCCGACACTGAGAGGTTCGCCGGATTCGGAGGGCTTGCCTGTTCAGGATGATCCTTCTCCTGCCCTCGAGATTGAACCTGTGGCTCCGCCAGTGGCTCCTCGTCCGGATGCTGACTCGACTCCATATCCACAGTTTCCAACTCCAGGTTCGGATCCAAAGCATTTTTTAAATGCAATATATGGAGTATTTGCTAAGGCAGCCTTCCCCTCCGGAGCACCTTCTGGTCCCGTGGGTCCGCTGGCCTTCAACTTGGGCGTGCCTCAGCACTATGCCCAGGCACCCTTCGTGCCTTTCATGCCGACGGCGCCGTCATGGCAGTTTCCGGCACCAAGAATTTTGACGCTGTATATGGAGTCCACGGCGCCGTCTGGTGGGCCTTCACCTCGGCCTCGTACGGCACCGATTCCACCTTCGGATCCTCCTTCGACGCCGGCTCCGGGGCTGTCGGCGCCGCCGACGCTGCAACCAAGGGTTCGTTCAAGGAGAGAGGCACAAAGACTGTTGGAGGAGGAACAGTATCTGAGAGAGGAGGTTGAAGAGGGTGAGATGGATGAATCTGTGGAGGAATTCGAAGGAATTCAAGAGGCAAGTGGACTGGACACTTCCCCTGAGTGGGATCTTTCTTCGTCAAGGGCTTCTCCACCTCAAGAGGTAGCTCCTTATCATACTGTCATATGAAAGGCTGCGGAGCTTTTAGACTTACAATTACCTACTGCTGAGTATAAGCCTAATTTGCTCACTGAAGTTTTACATTCGCCTTCTTCAATAGTTGAGCCCTTGTTGCCCTTTAATGAGGCTTTAACTGAGCCCATCATGGATGTTTGGCATAAACCTCTCTCTTCTCCTGCTGTGTCTAGATCTGTGACAAGAAGATTTAGAGCGGCTCCAGGGGACCCTCTTTTTCTTTCTTCTCATCCGTCTCCAGAAAGTTTGGTGGTACAGGCGTCCTGCTCTAAACAGTCTTCAGGCGCTTTTCCTCAGGCTCCTGCCGACGGGGACTCTAAGAAGCTAGAGCAGTCGGCTAAAAAGGTCTTTTCTTCATCTAGCAGGCACTTAAATCTACCAATGCTACCTGTTTGTTGGGCCGTTGTATACATGCTTTGATGGATTCGGCGAAGCAATTGACACCCAAGTTGCCTGATGAAGAGCAGGGAAATTTTATGGAGGTTCTGTCAGATGCTCAGGCTGCTGCTCTGCAGGTTATTCAATCTGGCCTGGATACGGCTGATTCGGTGGCCATAGTTATGGGTTCCTCCATAGTTGCCAGGAGACAAGCTTGGCTTAGGTCCTCTGGATTTTCCCCGGATGTTCAGGCTACCCTTCTGGATTTGCCCTTTGATGGTTCAAGGCTTTTCGGGGAGAAGGCTGATTCTGCTCTTCTAAGGTTTAAAGATAGCAGAGCCACGGTGAAGTCCTTGGGATTGCAAACCCAGTCACGGGGGTTTGGTTATAAAATGTATCGTGGTTTTGGAAGGTCTTCCTTTCGTGGCTTGCGACAACCTCAGCAGCAGCAAAATCCGCTCTATAAGTCTTATAGAGGAAGAACCAGGGGTCGCCAACGTGGTTCTGCCCGCAATCTCTCCTCCTCCTCTTCTACCTCTCCTGCTCCCCCTGGTAACGCAGGAAAGCAGCCCTAGATCCCCCATCCTGGATCATGTGGGTCCTGTAGGGGGTCGGTTGTCTTACTTTCTACAGGGTTGGAAATTGGTCACGTCAGACCTTTGGGTTTTAAACCTTGTAGAGAATGGGTATGCACTTCCCTTTCGGGAATTTCCTCCTCCTTACCCTCCTTGCCAAGGTTTTTGTTCGGAGGACCATTTACTCCTTCTACAGAAGGAGGTCCTTGCTTTACTTCAAAAAGGTGCGATAGAGATGGTTCCGGAGCAGGAAAGGGGTCAGGGATGCTACTCCCGGTATTTCCTGATCCCGAAGAAGGATGGCAGATTCCGTCCGATTCTGGACCTCAGGGTCTTGAATTTTTACCTGAAGCAGGAGAAATTCAAGATGCTAATCCTTGCTCAGGTTCTTCTGGCGCTGCAGCAGGAAGACTGGATGGTGTCGATCGATTTACAGGATGCGTATTTTCACATCCCCATCCTGAAGTCGCACAGGAAGTATCTCCATTTCACGGTAGGGTCGCAGCACTATCAGTTTGCGGTCCTCCCGTTTGGTCTTACTGCTGCACCTCGAGTCTTCACAAAGGTGATGGCAGTGGTGGCAGCTCATCTCAGGAGGTCGGGGATCCCAGTTTTCCCTTACCTGGACGACTGGCTGCTCAAAGCGAAGTCGCCGGAGATGGTGCTTCATCATCTGCAGGAAACAACTCAGCTGTTGTTCAACTTGGATTTTTCAATAAATGTGCCCAAATCTCACCTGGTGCCCTCTCAGCGCAACCTGTTCATAGGGGCAGTACTGGATACTACTGTGTGTCGAGCTTTTCCTCCTCCACAAAGAATTCTCGACATTCAGGAGATGATTCCCTTGTTTCACAGTGGAGCGGTTGTTCCGGTCCTGAAGGTCCTTCGCCTGCTCGGTCTGTTCGCTTCCTGCATACTGTTGGTCAGTCATGCACGCTGGCACATGAGGGCACTCCAGTGGTGCCTCCGCAGGCAGGGGTTTCAACACAACGGAGATCTCAGGGAGTCAGTCAGAATCTCCAGAGACGCTGCAGCGGAGCTGACTTGGAGTGTGCAGGGCAACCTGTCTCAAGGAAAGCCCTTTCAAACACCTCCACCGGTGGCCACAGTGATCACGGATGCCTCCACTCTAGGGTGGGGTGCTCATCTGGGGGATCTGGAGGTCAAAGGTCTTTGGTCTCCAGAGGAAAGGTTGCTTCACATCAACCGTCTGGAATTGCGGGCGATACGTTTGGCACTAAAGGCTTTCCTTCCTTCCCTTCGCGGTCAGTCAGTTCAGGTCCTGACGGGCAACACTACCGCGATGTGGTACATCAACAAACAGGGAGGTGTAGGGTCATTTCGTCTGTCGAGAGGCTCTGCGACTCTGGTCCTGGACTCAGGGCCATCAGATTTGTGTGTTTGCAAATCATCTAGCCGGAGTGCTGAATGTTCGTGCGGACAGTCTGTCGGCATTACTCGGCCGATCACGAGTGGCGGCTTCATCCGGAGGTGGTCCATCACATCTTCGAGATGTGGGGGTCCCCTCGGTTGGACCTATTTGCCACTCACGAGAACGCGCACTGCCTGTTGTTCTGCAGTCTCCAGTATCCGATGCAGGGAGCGTTGGGGGACGCGTTTCAGATGAATTGGAGTTCATGGCTCCTTTACGCGTTTCCTCCCATACCCTTGATTCCTCGGGTTCTGAGGAAAATTCACCAAGACCGGGCCCAAGTAATTTTGATCGCTCCGGATTGGCCAAGAAGGGTGTGGTACACTGATCTACTTCACCTCTCATCGCACCCTCCGCTCCGTCTCCCTCTTAGGGCAGACCTCCTCTCGCAGTCGCAGGGGCAGGTTCTACACCCCCACCTCCAGAGCCTGCACCTTCATGCCTGGAGATTGAACGGGGCAACCTGAGTTCCTTCTCTCTCCCGCCGGATGTGGTGGATGTTATTTTATCGTCCAGGCGACACTCCACTAAGTCTATTTACTCCTATAGATGGTCTAGGTTTGTTAAATGGTGTGGAGAGAGATTCATTGATCCTTTAAAGGCTCACTGGTCAGATGTTCTTCAGTTTGCACTTTTTCTGGCTCAGCAGGGTTGTGCTGTGGCCACTGTTAAGGGCTATTTGTCGGCTTTATCGGCATTTCTATGTTTGCCGGATCAGGCGTCTTTATTTAAGTCTCCCATTGTTTTGAGATTTATTAAGGGCCTTACCAATAGGTTCCCGCCTACTCCCTTTGTTATGCCTCAATGGGATTTAAATCTTGTTTTGACTTTCTTGATGGATTCCCAGTTTGAACCCTTACATAGTTGTCCTTTGAGGCTTCTGTCTTTTAAGACGGTCTTTCTTGTGGCTATTACCTCTGCAAGGAGGGTGAGCGAGCTTCAGGCTCTCAGTTCAAAACCTCCATTTTTGACCATACATGCTGAAAGGATGGTCCTCAGGACCAGGGCTGCTTTTCTGCCCAAGGTGGTTACTCCCTTCCATCTAGGGCAGTCTTTTATTCTTCCTGTGTTCTATCCTCCCCCTCACCCTTCCAAGGAGGAGGAGAGACTTCACCGCCTGGATCCTAAAAGAGCGGTGAGCTTTTATTTGGACAGGACTAAAGACTTGCGGTTGGACGATCAGCTCTTTGTGGGCTACGTTGGACGCATGAAGGGCAAAGCTGTGCACAAGCGCACTCTATCCAGATGGATCATCTTGTGCATCAAGATCTGCTACGCCCTTGCTGGTAAGGAACCGCCTGAAGGTATTAGAGCTCATTCTACTAGAGCCAAGTCATCAACTTCTGCTCTGGCTAGAGGTGTTCCTGTAGTGGACATTTGTAAGGCAGTGACTTGGGCCTCCCTCCATACGTTCGCAAAGCATTATTGCTTGGACTCTGAAATGAGGAGGGAGGGCCACTTTGCGCGCTCTGTCCTGCAGGACTTTTTGGTATAGAAGGGTGGACACCCTCCTCCGGGAGTGGGACAGCTGTGGGAGTCTATTCATAAGGTGAGGAATCCACAGGCAGATGTATCCATCAGAAGAACAAGTTACTTACCTTCGGTAACGCTTTTTCTGGTGGATACAGTATCTGCCTGTGGATTCCTCACTGACCCACCCTCCTCCCCGATGTCCACCCTTGTATACCCTAAAGGTTATTTTGTGTGACATGTGTTTTACATTGTATCTTCTATCTATCTGGTACATTTATAGGAAATGCTTATATTCTTGGCTTTCCTTTTGATTTTACACTATGTGTATTTTTTTGAATATTGTGTACTGTGTATACTTGGAATCTGTTGTCGGTCCACCTGTTCGCCTCGGAGGCACGGAAAAAATGGGTGGAACTGACGTCATCACGCCGACGAGGCTCTCTTATGGCTCCTGTGACGTCATGCGGAGTCGCGAGCGGAGCCGTAGCATTGTGACGTCCTCGTCGGTGTGGAGGGCTAGGAAAAAATTCAGCAGAATGCTGGCGCAGGGGATATTCATAAGGTGAGGAATCCACAGGCAGATACTGTATCCACCAGAAAAAGCGTTACCGAAGGTAAGTAACTTGTTCGTATGTATATATATATATATGTTTCCCTTCTGGCGTCCTCCTCGCAAATGTCAGTTACAGCGGCACACGGCTTCAAGTACCAACACAGCTTTCTTGGTGAGTCAAATTGTTTTATTGCTCGTTATACATGTTCAAGGCATATTCTCTCACACAGTCCTCATTTCCCTTTTTAGTAAGGACCGACGCGTTTCGCCGAGTTGCTTTCCACTGGGTCTGGTATATATATAGTACATCAGTGAATTTTGCCTGCACCCTTCTTTTTGCCCTGGTTCAGCCTTCTTGGTTGTATTTGTCTGTTTCGTTCCTTCTCTCCAGTGAGCGTCTCAGTTACATTATTTCGGAGGATGCCTTGTATATCTTTAAGGTTCTCAATGTAAGAGCGGTATCTTTTACCGTTCTTGTTTGCGTGGCAATGTTTTTCAGCATTTCTTGTTCTCTTTCTCCATCATTCTTCATTGGAGGCATATTTTTTCAAACTCTGTTTCTCAGGGTAGTTTCCTCGACGATCGGGAGTGCTCTTTATTCGTTGTGTGTGTTGCTGCGGCCGAACACGCTGTGCATGTCCTTCCATTTGGTTTTGAGCCTGGCCTCTATGGCTATTGTCCTTGGTCCCTTTGCATTCCCCGATCTTAGGTTACATCCCCTTTTGGGACTGCCTCTCTTGCTTGTTCTCTACCGTGTTCTCACGGTCTTATAGCTTTCTACTCCCTACGGGCTTCCATAGTCCTTCTTGGAGAGCAGTCCTTTTGGTGAGCATCTTGCTTCACCTGTAATTTTTGGATAGTCTGGTCCCCTGCTTTCTTTTGGACCGGCTTCTCCTATTTGGGGATCTTTGGTGAGGTCAGTTCGCTACCCCTCCTCCATGGATTGTTTGGGTATCTGATTCTAAGATAAGGAATCTGAGGCTAGATGTCTCTGTCCGATGGACATGTTACTTACCTTCGGTCACGCCTTATCTGGTAGAGGCAGGATCTAGCCGCAGCTTCCTTATCGACCCACACATCCTCCCCGGTCTTCCAACTGAGGGCCCTGTTGTCTACAAGATCCCCCTCTTTGCATGCTACTGCAGGTCTTTTCCTTTGGCACAGTTTCCAGAGACTGTTTCCTTGAGTGGCTCTGCGTTGTTGGTGCGTAAATAGTCGCAAAATAAACTGACGTCAGCCCATTGGGGAATGGCTTATGTGGACTCCATTGACGTCACATTCAGGAGACAACGTCGCTACCGAGTCACTGGACGCCCTCTACAGACTTGCAAAGGTGCTGCAGAAAAAATGTCCAGGTCCAGTCTGGTCCTAGGGGAGAATTCTAAGATAAATCTGCGGCTAGATCCTGTCTCAAACAGATAAGCTGTTACCGAAAGGTAAGTAACTTGTCCATCACTGTGCCAATGTACTGCCTGAGGGCGGACATGGAGCTGGAGTAGAGGGACAGGATGAGCTACTATCCCTATTGAATACCAAGCCAAAGCTCTATGTTAAGCTCTCGAACTCTGTTTGTCGTGTGGAGGACAGAGAGAGCCCAAAGAGACCACTCATGTATCGCTCTTGAACTTAGTAGCCAGTCATCAACCACCATTCATCTTTTCCATAGTGCTTCAGTAAGACCTGTGCTAGTAGCTGAATGATATACATGGGGGGGTGAGTAAGGGATATCACTGGCTTGCGAGCAACATAGGGGGATAGTGCCCTTTGCAGATGTATGAAAAGGGATGAGGTTGGGGGATTGTATAGATGGACGCTAACTGTGGATTGCCTGAGCCGTGCCAAAACTCCTGGAGAACAGCATGAGGGAAAGATGCCCCCGGGTAATGTTTGGCAGCAGCACAGGAGGATAAAAAGAGATGAAGCGGCCTTGGCTTTGACCAGGTAAAACTTCAGCGTTGGCTGTGGGTAAATTATTAAGGCTTCACAGCACCAGTGCTCTGTCTACCTGGGACCTTTTGTAATACTATGCTGTGGGAGTGTTGTCAACCCTTAAAATAACCTCGCGTAAAAGGCCTGGACACCAGCCCCACAGTGTTGTTGCTGTTTGAGTCCTTGACTACCAAGCAAATTGACAACTACTCTGAGGCTCTGCCCTACCCGCTCACCTCTTATAAGAACCCAGTGGCCTCACCCCGCATGTTACTGACCATGTGAGGCAGTAAACTGAGGGAGAGCCCTTTGCACCTAAGGTAATCTTCTTGAAACTCTCTGCTCCTGCTAGCTAGCTGGGGAGCCCTGCAGGCGACGTAGTCAGCTGCAGTGTGTCTTGACAGCAAATACAGGGTACCCCTCAATGGCTTGTTGTAATGTCAGCTTCCTTCAAGAGTGGACCTCTGTCCGCATAGAAAAGGAAGCAAAGGATCTTGAAGTCTACAACAAAGATTAATTTTGGGGCATCGCTTTAAGCCAGGCTAATGATAGTGTTATAGCAATTTGGCCATGTTTGTCGTTTATATAGTACACTCCTGCTCTAGTGTGGTCTTGTAGCATTTGGAGTTATCTGTAGGATTTCAGGTCATAGTTTGAATGTATGGTTATTGTGAGGAAATGAGGTGTATTATATGGTGTGGTTGTGCAACACTTACAAACCCCTTTAGGACCAGTAGGGTTTCTTTGTCAAACATTCAGCTCAACCCTGGGTAGATGTGGCTCTGAGCAGCAAGGCTTATTCAAAGGAACAAGTGTGAAGCATTTAAATTGAAGAAGAAATCGACAAGACACCAAGGAAATTCAACACCAATTTCAAAAAATCGACTGTATTTTTATATAATTTTGACCACCACAATGAAAAAGATCCACCGGAGGGTCCGGAGATATAGACTTTAGAAGGTATAAAAAAATCAAAGCGTTTCAGTCAACCTGGAACAACCATTGGCAAATTCGACAAATTTGACACTTAGAAACTTTTTCAGTAAAATGTTGGGCTAGTTGTATTGTGGTCTCTGATTCACTTTAGATGACCAACTCCAGTAGGGACCAGTCAGGGAGACCAGCAAGTTCCTCAGAAACCATTACCTCAAGGTTAGAAGCAATCCTCAGCCAGTTCCAGGCACTTTTATCCGTTGCAGTGGTTTCCTATTAAAGTGGTCCTGATGCAAGGGATGCAGGATGCTGAAGATGCTCAAGTAGGCTGTGGATTTGATGCGTTCAACGGGGGTCTTCCTTTGGCTACTCCTCAGTCCATGAACGGTGTGAGGTGGTCTTTGTCACAGGGTTGACATCCCTCAAAGTCCTCTTGGTGCTGGTAGAAGTCCAGTCGCCACAGGGCTATCAGTCACCCAGTATCACGGTCACAGCCAAGTCCTGTCCTGTGCGATAACTCAACTTCTGGGTGACAAAGCTGCACTCCGATGACTCTCCTGGGCTCATCGAATTCAGGTGCACCTTTGAGCATCTGGTCCTGGTCTCTGGTGCTGCACGGCGCCGGTTGGTGGCGAGCTGAAGCTTCGGAGGAACCAGCTTGCCCCAGCAGGCTTCTCAGCTGTTGTGGCCCTGTGCTGTGAGCAGTAGGTCAGCTGACTGACCCTTGGATTCTCTTGACTTCGGCTGGGCTCTGGAGACGACTTCTCCACGAGCATGACACATCAGGCACAGACCCTCTCCTTTGCTAGCCACCGGGCTCAGCAGGTGCAGTCACGCCGGTGCAGAGACACTTTGCCGGTACCACGGTGCTGCAGGGCAGTCTTCCTTTGGTCATTCTTCCAGTCTAGATGAGACTGAGTTCAGGGTGCCAGGGTTGCTCATTTTTATGCCCATATAATGCCCTCGGGTAGGATGCATTTGATAGCCAATGGGCTACCAGGTTCCCTCCCACCTGATGACCACTTCCTGTGAAGGGTGACATCTGGCTATCCCAAGATGCACCATTCTGCCCACTTCCAACATGACAAGACCCCTCTCTTGGAGTCCTGAGCTCCCTAGCCCATCACAGAGGTGTGGCTACCACCGGGGGCCACATGCCTCTGGAAAAAAACAGTTTGACAACTTGCTTACTTTCTTCTGTCCCCAGTGCCAGCTTTTCTGCCTAAACAATAGAGTAGCAATTATCTCAAGTGTTTCCCATTTGCCATTCAAAGGTGGCTTCTCCTTTGAAGCTCGCCTTTTGGACCAACACCAGTTTGGCTTTCTGCAGGAAGGAGATAACACCTCCTCCCAGTGCAGGCCCCCTATTGTATCCTTTCCTGAGAGTTATTAGCACATCTCCCCAGGAGGGCAGAAAGTTTTCTCAGAGGCAGGACCCCATGTGCAACTTGTAAGGGCGCAGGGGATCAAAAGCAGCAAAGTGGTAACTTTGTAAAAATTGCACATCACAACTTGCTACATTAATTTTGACTTGAGAATAAAGATGGCCAATATGAGGCACGTTGTTTGATACCTAGGAGCATCCACTTTGGTCGCACTGTTCCAGAGTTAACACAGCAGAGGTGGTCAGCGTAACTCAGTACTCCAAGACTAAACACAGTAAAAACAACTTTCGTGTTTTTACTATCAAAACATGAAAACTAAATATGTTCTGCTCATGCAGTATACTGCACCCCTGCCTCTAGGGCTCGATAGGCCTGCCATAGGGGTGACTTGGCTTTGCCATTGGTTTAAATGGCAAAGTTGGGCTAGCAGTTTTAAAACTGCTCTTCCAGTCTGTAGTGAAGGGCTGGAGGACTCATTTTACTCGTGTCACCCCCCCTGGGTGGCACAAACAGTGCTGCAATACCTGGGGTGACCCTCTAACTTACATGCCCTGGGTACCATATACTAGGGACTTACAGGTAAGTTAGGGTTGGCCAATTAAGTGTGAGTCAATTCGACATACATGTTTTATGGTCAGGCTGTGGTACTGAGATCTGTTGGGCAGGCCTCAGTGCACTCGGAGTAAAAAAAAACAGCAGCATTAGTCCAAAACTTTTGGAGTGACCATACAAAATGGGACCTCACAGTTATAATAGTAATCTGTTCCCTAAATGTAAAAGATTTTGTAATATGTTAGAGGGCCAGAGTCGCACAATATTACATTCTCTGATAAGCCCTTGGGTGTCAGTTAACTGAATTGGACCTGAACTTTTTCTGTAACTACTCGTTTTGTTCTCCTACACGAGATATACAGTGGTAGCTGGTGGCCAAAAGACTGGACGTTCACAGAACACTCAAAGGTCACTGATTTAGATAGGAAAGAGGTACTTCTCTTCATTGCCACACTTGCCTTAGTATTTTCTTATCTTTTTCTTCACCATCCTGAGCACAGTGATGCAGATAAATTCCCTCTTGTTTTTAGTTTATGGTGTAACTGCCACTCTTGTCTTGATCAGGCCTGGCTCCTAAGGCATTAAACATGCTTTGGCTTAGCCAACCTTTGGAAAGAAACACTACATGCTATCAAATTGAAAGCAAGAGAAAAGAGTAATGTGTTGCAATATGTAAAACATTTGCTTCTTAAGCAAAATTGTCCAATCTAAACTGATGCTTTACCTTACCCCTGTCTACTTACTCTGTTCCAGAAATAATTCTGTGATTTTCCTGAGTCTTTTGGTACTCCACATCTCCCTATTTCTAAATCACCTGTGTATTGCACTGATTTCTCTGCTGCACCACTAGATGTGGAGATTGCTGGAGTGTAGTTGCTAGATGTAATTGGTGGCTTCAAAGTGCGCCAAGCAAACATGGTTCCCAGATTTGCTCTGCCTTTCGAGGTGTCCACACTTCAATATGCCAGTAACCAGTTATCCTCTGAGCAGAGATTGGATAAGACTCCAGTGCCCAGCATGTGGCACCTATTTAACATAAATTCAGCATTCATAGAGTTTTAGCACCTGCCCGTTCTTGTGGGGGCATGGATGTGCTGGCCAACTCAAAGCATGGCTCTTTCAAAGCTACATAACATATGGCCAGAAAGGAAACTTTTTCACCTGGTTCTTTGAGACCAGACTCAATACAGTACTGAGCACACAACACAAACTGCTTCCTTATCTACCAGGCTTGGAAATGTTTAGCTACATTGTGTGCAGTTGCATCTGTCTACCTGAAGGGAAGTACTAGACCATGGTACCCTATTCGTTCAGCTTGTGGTGCAAATGTTTGCACCAGTTAGGAGACCTGTACCAAGATGGGAACTGGCCGCTCTGCTAGTGTGCCGCATGTCAAAACATTCCGAGCTGATGCAGTACTCAGATCTGTAGTTTCTTATATGGGACTCTGGTGTCTTAGAGGTTTTTTACTAAGAGTATAGTGGTGGGAGAGATTCAAGCGTCCTATTTGGAAATTCCATACATCGCATTTTATCCCTGAGAACATGCTTCAGGCAAACCTAAAGTTCTCATAAAACATGGTGTCCAAGTTTCATCTCAGCCAGATGGGTGTTATTGCTGAGGTACCACGAACCCATCCAGATTACTGATCTGTCCCCAATCCCTTCGGCTTCCGGAGCCTCCAAACCTCTTTAATGGGCCTGCAACGCAGCACACCCATCCTATTGGCGGGAGGATCAGGCACTACATTCCCTAATGGAAAGCAATAACCTTCGACAAGTGGGTGCTCCAATTTGTACAGCAGATCTTCATCCTCTCAACGCCATTCTATTGAAAGAGAAATTTAAGATGCTCACTTTTTTTCAAGGCTTGTCTACCTTGGATCCCGGTGACTGGATGGTAGTGTTGGACCTCCAGGACACATAATTCCACATTCCCGTCCTGCAGGCCCTCAGGCGTTAACTGCAGTTCACAGTGGGACAGGGGCATTTCCAGTTCACTGTACTCCCCTTTGGCCTCACCAGTGCCTGTCGGGTGTTCACGAAAGTGAAGGCAGTGGTTGCAGCACATCTGCGGACAACTGGCTGTTAAAGGCGAGGTCGCCCCACGCAGTCGTCACCCACCTTTAGACTACTGCAAACCTTCATTTGTTGGGGTTCACTATCAACATGCCAAAGTCACATAGGACTCCTTCTCAGACACTCCATTTTATCAGAGCCATTCTGGACATGGTGCAGTTCCACGCTTACCCTCCGGAGCAAGGAGTCTGGGACATTTGGGCAATGATCCCATTGTTTCAGCCTCAGGCTTGGATCTCTGAGAGACTGATTCTTAAGTTGCTGGGTCTGATGGCCTCCGGCATTCTGCAGGTGAAACAAGCCAGATGGCACATGCAGGCTCTACAGTGGAACCCGAAATCCCAGTGTACACAGCACCAGGGTAATCTCTCTGTCCTGTTCCAGATCTTAGGGAAGACTGCAAAATATCTGCCTTGGTGGTTGATGTACTGCTTTTGGACCCAAGTGGCAGACCCATCTTATTTACCCACCTGGAGGTGACAGTGGTGACCAATGCATCACTTCTGGGTTGGGAGGGTCACCTGGGAGAGGTTGGAGATCCGAGGTTTCTGGTCTCCAGCAGAATCTCAGCTCTTATCAGCCTACTGGAGCTGAGGGCTTTCTGCTTGGCATTGAAAGCCTTCCTCCCATCCATGAAAGGAAATTGGTTCCAATGTTCACAAACAATACTACCACCATGTGGTATTGCAACAAACGGGGCACAATCGGGTCGTGGGCCCTGTGCCTGAAGGCCTCTGTACATGGCTGGAACATCAGGACCTCTCCCTGGTCATACAACACCTGGCAGGATATTTGAACACCAAGGCAGACTAACTCGGGTGTCGATGTCTTGCGCACCACAAATGGCATCTGCATCTGGAGGTGGCACAAGGTCTCTTCCAAGAACGGAGAGAACCTTGGCTCGATCTGTTAGATACCTCTGAGAATGCTCTATGTCAGCAGTTTTGCGTGTTGAGGTTTCCAAAGTGACTCTCGCTAGGAGAAGCGTTGCTCTTAGACTGTAACTCAGGTCTCCTGTGCACCTTTCAGCAAATACCACTCCTGCCCTGAGCTCTCAAGAAGATCAGGAGCGATTGAGCCCAAGTCATCCTGGTGGCTCCGGACTGGGCACGGGTAGTTTGGTATCCAGACACGATACTACAGACCTCCGATCAAGCTGCTCCCTCTGTAGGATCTCTCGTCACAGCAGCAGGGCAGCCTCTTGCACCGAACCTGCACACTCTCCGTCTTCATGCCTGGAGATTGAGAGGAGACATGTGAATGTCTTTAATCTTCCTTCCAAAGCCTGTGATGTTATTCTGGCATCCAGGCGTCCCTCGAAAAAGACAATATACGGCTGCCGTTGGGACAAGTTTGTGTCTTGGTGCTCCTCACAACAAGTTGACCCACTTGTTGCCTCCCTGTCGGAGGTGTTGTTGTTTGTGTTATCCTTAGTCCAGCAAGGCCTTGCTCTCTGGGCACTGTTAAAGGTTACCTGTCTGCTATCTTGGCTGTGTTGCAGTTGCCGGATAAGCCCTCTTTATTTCAGTCACCCATTGTGGCATGTTTTCTTAAGGGATTACAGCATCTGTTCCCACCTACCCCTTTTGTTATGACCCAATGGGGCCTTAATTTGGTCTTAACTTTTCACATGTGTTCCCCTTTTGAACGCATGCAGAGCTGACCTTTAAGGCTTCTGAAGGTTAAGACAGCCTTTTTAGTGGCAATCATGTATGCCAGGAGAGTAAGCGAGCTTTAAGCTCTGTCTGTTAACCCTCCTTACACCAGCTTCTATCCAGACAAACTGTTTCTTCGGACCCACGCCTCTTTCCTGCTGAAAGTGGTGACCCAATTCTATGTCTGCCAGAGCATCACACTGCTGACATTTTTCGCTCCACTTCATTCGTCCAAAGAGGAGAGAGACTCCATTGTATAGACCCTAAAAGAGCCCTCTCCTTTTACATTGATTCTACCAAAGATCACTTGATGTATGATCAGCTCTTCATTGTGTCCGCTGGAGCGAAAAAAGGCAAGGCATTGCAGAATCGTACCATCTCCCTTTGGATTTTTTCTGCATAAAAATCTGTTATGCATTGGCAAAGAAGCAGCCTCGTGAAGGCTTGCAGGCTCACTCCACCAGAGCCAAAGCAGCTACCACTGCGTGCCTGTCCTGGACACCTGTCAGGCTGCTACGTGGGCATCACTCCACACGTTCACAAAACTCTGCCTGGACAGTCAGGTCCATCGAAATGGGTATTTTGCCCTTTCGGTCCTTCAAGACTTTTTGGTTTAAGCCTGTTAGCAGACCCTCCTCCGGGGAAGTATTGCTTGGCTATCCTAAGATGAGGAATCTGCGGTTAGAAGTCTCTATCAGAAGGACAATTTACTTACCTTTCGTAATGCTTTTTCTGGTAGAGACTCTAACCGCAGATTTCTCACAGGCCCTCCCATCTTCCCCACTCTGTGAAATGGGCTCTTCACCCAATAGATCACGTTAGTGTCTGCACACCATAGTCGTGGCTCTGCGCTTTTGGCACAGTAATAGTCACAAACAAACGCCTAGATGAGCACCATGCACATCACTTCCGACGCGGACAGTTTCAACTATGAGCCTCTCAGTGCCACCTACCGGTGCATAGAGGTACTACTCAACATTTGCCAGATCCAATCTGATGCCTGGGGAGTAGGCTAAGGTGAGACATTTGACGTTGGATAGAATCTCTACCAGAAAAAGCATTGCAAAAGGTAAGTACAATTTCCTTAACCCTTCCTTGTTGTAGTGCTTCCTCAGTGTTTGAGCAGTTTGTTCAAAAACGTTGTCACTTGTAAAAGGTGGAAGCTAAACCCTTTCTGGGTCCACAAGTTGTACACCTGATCCCTTTTCTTGTAATCCATCTACAAGTAGTACTTCTGGTCTCCGGTCCAGAACATCTCATCACTAGGTTGAATGTGGCCTGAATGGAATTTTGCTCCTCAGTCTATGGGAGCGACGTCAGTTTTGCCTGTACCTTTTTGAACATAGGCGAATGAGAGCCCTTGTTATTGCTTACTATCTGGGCTGTTGTCCCAACTGGAAGTTTGGCCTCATTCCCAAACAACGCCTTGCATCACTGTGATGTAAACTCTCGAACTGAAGATACCAAAATAGTCAGCAACTTGTGACTAGTTTTTTTATTTGTATTTTTTTAAACCTTTATTGTGTTTTTAAAGCAGACATCAAACAAGATACATCGCAAAACACAAAGAAAATAGTTATGTGCAGATAATAGGTATTCCAAAGAGTGCTGAAGAACATTTACCATTTTGGATTAATGAAAAAAAATATATTAATAATCTCACATTTTACATTCCATAACCCCTAATTTAATGGCCAATTCTGATACGTATCTGAACAAGGGATATATTAACAAAACTCCGCATTAGATACATTTCCATTCTGGTCTGAACTAGATCTATCCTCAGCTAAGAAACTGTGTAAAACCCTACTCCGAGATCCTTGATATTCAGCGCTATGAGTCCTGTCGATCAGACTCCCCGCAGCTTCTGGACTATACTTATCATTGGTTCCTGCATTGCCTATTTCAAAGTTCTTTTTGGTAGACCGTGCTTGAAGAATTCCCCACTCCCTTTTTTACCTTGATATCTTGATATATCTTCTCACTGGCCTTGTCAAGTGTCAAAATTAGACATCTATTAGACAGAAACAAACTTAATAGACGTCATTTTCTAGACTAATGGCTCCCTATATCAAGATCAGGCTTTTGTTGCAAAAATCTTTTTGTCTGATTCTTTTTAATATTCTTTCGATAGGAACTTTTAAGAGTTTTTTCTAGAGTAATGGTTCTGCAGTTAAGATGTATTATAATGTTAACTGCATGACTTTAGCAGTGTCTTTCATACGCTCCTTTCTCTCCTTTCTGACCATTCTTTGGTCGTTCTCTTGACTGACTCATTACCGAAATCAGAGCGCTTGTGCCAGACACAGATTCTATATACTAGTTCCTGTCATCTCTGGGGAATAGTAGATAATTAACTTAGGAAGATTTAGTCAAATCCAATTCAAAAACTTTATTCAATATGTGTAAAACAACCTTAAAAGTGTACATAAGTAAAAAGCTGATTACATTGCACATGAGTAGTTTCAAATTGTATAAAAAAAAATACAGGGCGACACTTGGTATACAACATTGAGCCAAAATTAGTCATGTCTAAGAAACACTTAAAATGTTTAAAAGGAGTACAATCTCCGTTTAAAATCCTAGTAGGGTCATCACTGTCGGTACAACAATACTTTTGTGTATATTAATTGCATTTGTAATAAATAGTGCTACATTAAGACAAACTTAGCATCATTTAGTTCGGACAAATATTTTAAGGCAGCAATATGCAATCCATTGCTGTACGCAAGCAAGAGTGGTTTTAAGTAGTAACTTCTAAAACCAGCATAAAAACCACCAAACAGCATAAAGTGCACAGTGCTTTGCTTACTCTGGCCATCACATGGGCAAGGAGTCGAATCAGGAGGACCCATTTTCATGGTAGAGAAGGCGACTAGATGGTGGGCAATTCCCAGTCTGAATCAAGACTTGGTCACTGCTGAGCTGCAAAGCTTTGTCAGAGGTAAATGACTATACAAGAGAAAAATGAGGGCAAGATAGGCTGCAAAAATGAAAACGTTTGTACATTTAGCCTGTAGGTGTTCCCTTTGAAGAAAAGTGGTCCGGGCGCATATGACTCCCTCATATGAATAGTCAAGGATTTAAGTGCATGCATTGATCTCTGGAGGTCTGTATGTGTCGATCTCTTTTTTACGTACAATATTTGATGTGATAAGTATGATGCTCAAACTTATTTTCATGTTATATTGTGTGTAAACAAACCGAGTCAAATCTTCAGGGTCAAGTGTGCTTTACGAAATACCATCTTCCAAAAATGATGGTGCCTACAAAAGCAAGCGTTGAGTAAACGTTTTCGAAGCATCCTATGGTGGGCGCACTAATTAGACACTTACGTAAAACTTTTTTTTAAAACTCGATTGGTTATCAGAGTTCCCTTTATGGACAGTAGCTGAAAGGGCAGCCTGCCTAATTCCATCGCAGTCGTCTCTCAGTCCTGCGATCACCGTTTGAATACCAGTGCCTTTCAGGATGTAAATGGAAGTTTAAATGTGTTTGAATGTGTTGTTAAGTAAAATTGTTGAAGATGACCTTTTCTGAACAGTCCTTGTAATCCTAAATCGTTTTATCAATGGAAGAATCTAGTAAGTGCTATGTTTTGGAGCTTATCGAATGCTTGTGTCTTTAATTTTCAGAGATCATCAAGTACAGACCTCTCGGATATCCCAGCTCTCCCAGAAAATCCTATCCTTGTTGTCAAGAATTCAATAAAACTGAAATTGAATCGATAAGAAAATGAAAAAAACCTCAGGGGTCCATAAACCATATTTGCCAGCTCAACATGTCTTCAATTGCTAAAAAAAGAACTGAGGTTACAAGACTAGAACGTGACTAAAAAATGGATTTAGGCATGTTTTCTGAAGCTCACACACTGGGCTGTCATCACCGCTTTGCCTGAAGTCCAGGTTAGTATGTGAAGCAGGATAATTTACTGTGTTGGCAACAGTTACATTTTGAATATTTTGTGGAATTACTGCCTTTAAAAACAATTTGTCTATGCTAGACACTTTTTGGATAGATTGTTTATTTGCAATACATCTGACGTAAGAAATCTTTCAGCCGATGATGCACTTTTATGTAATTTTTCATTTTTTTAACTGGAGGGGTAGGACTAGTTTTAGATCTGTAGTATTGTATCTTTTTTTTGTTGCTTCCTTAAAAGGTTTATACCGGTAATGAACAAATTAGTTCGTACAGGGCACCTGTGAAATGTGTCACTGTATTAATATAAAGAACGTGCTTACTTAATCAAAAAGACAACGCGGTATCTTCTCTTAAAATAGGCTATAAATTTCAAAGGGTTGTCCCCACTCTGAGAAGATAACAGGGAAGTGTTTATTGAAAATAGATAAGTATTTTTGCTCTGTTTTAATTTATGTAATTATTTTGATGCATACAGATCTGTGGCCATTGTAAAATTAGCTTTCTTTTGATATGAGTTCAACTAACCATACAGGAAAAAAGTTGTTTTCCTTCGTGCATTTTTTCCAGCTTTTATACCCAAAGTGGCATCAAAAGCAATGTACTGAAAGCTTTTCCTTCAAGACATGCAGTGTACAATATATGATGAATAAAGCTTTGTGGGCACCTGTGAAGCAATCGCCAAAAGTGGTCCATTGCTGAGAAAAGTCATGGCTCATAATCTGTGCTCATGACACATCTTGCCTTGATGGGAAGTTTAGCACTAACTATGAAATAACTTTTTGTAAACTCTGTAATGGTGCTTTCTGCATTAAACTATTTAGTATTTTAAATACAAAAAAAAATCCTCTTGCATCTTCCCTGACCCATAGATTTTAATAAACGTTTTATAATTTGTGCTAGTTATCAAGTGTTGTCAATAGCCATCACCTTTTGAACTCCACAGAATATATTTAAAAATATCCTCATTCCAACAAATCTCGCAAATGCACGTATAACCCTGCATTATCTGCCCTTTTTTCTTTGTTCAGTTATACAGACTAACAGAGCTGACAGTGTAGAAAAAAACAGAAATGTTGATAGTATCATCAGATGTAGATAAAACAAATGCATATCTCTTATCTCATGATTTAGATATTGTTGAAGGGAGTTTCAGGTTGAAAAGCATGTTTATGAAAACCACCGTGTGCCCCCTTCAACCTGCTCATCAATGTTATTCCTTTTGAAAATATAAACGAAAACAAGTACTTTGAACGGACATGTAAAATCATTCTAATAGCCTGGGCAGTCTTTTAGTGTTTTGTTCATGACTCCCTTGTATCTAAAGTTCTAGAATGCAAAACAGTTGGTTTCCCCATTTAAAACTCTTCCATTACCCGGTCACAACATAAGAACACGGAGGTGAAAAGGATTACTCCAACAGTTACGCGTCTAAGATGTCTGTGCGTATTATGTAGCTATGAACTTTAGGCCAACATTGTTGGGCACAAATTCATTTTTGTCATTTGTTTACCCATTGACAGATTTGCAGTTTAACTCATGCACCTCAACAACGATTTTGCCAGGCTAGAAACGTAGTATTTTTGGTGTCACAATCTCTTAAATATAGTTTTCATAATCTGGAGATCAGACTGTTGCTTTCGCATGATGTACGTAGTGTCTCATGACTGGAGTTTGCTTTGTTTTATAGTATCTGTATTCCTTGTATTTTTCAAGAGCTATTTTGTAAACAGATGATGTATTTCTCCATTGAAAACACAATAAAAACAGCACAATTCAGTTTCCTCTTGTCTCGATTTTCTTTTGTTACCGTTGTTCAGCAGAAAAGTGCCTTTGTGTGGTTTTTTTCGATTTTGTTATTAATTACTGCTTCTCTTATCCTGTATCCAATGGAAGAAAAGGTGGTGTAGGAGTTAAGAAATAGTGCATGTTGCTATAATTTTTTTTCCAGTACTCAGGCTGGCAACAAGATGATAGTTTTATTTAACATCACTTAACTATTTAATTTTAAGCCCAAATTCTATTTGTTTTGGCTGACTGTATCCTATAGTACATGTTGTGAGCTCATTGCAAAAGTTATACATGAATGTTGTGAAGAAGGGGGACTGACATGCCATGTTTCTTTCTTCGAGTCCATTTCATTCCGCATCGGACCTCCCCCTACTTTTTTGGGATCTAGTTTTCATTCTAAAAAGGTGAAATGTGCTTTTTAAAGTTGACAACAGTCTGATTAATTTCGATATTGTGCTGACTATTGGCCTCCTTTACTTTACAGTTCCTTCCATTTGTTCTCACTGCACAATAAAAGTACCACTCTTGGGATAGCCAGTGAAGTCTAACATGCGTTTAATACAAAACAGCAAAACCAGCAAGTAAAATAATACAAGGCAATTGCCGTTTCAACGGACCAGAGCTTCCATCCATAACCAGTTGGAGCATTCCAAAATCGATACATTTGTCATATTTATATCCCTTTACTCAATACAAGTGGATGGAAGCAGGAACATGTGACTGGAAATTAAACTGATATTCACTAATGAGCATGTGCCAAGATTTTCTCATTAGAAAGAATGTGAGAAGACTGTGACAAACTGATACTTAAAAGTCATAGATAAGAACTGACTCAACTGTTTCATACAATTCTTGTTTCGTTGTGCCAATCATGAGAACAATGCTACGCTTAATACACAATGCAGAAAATGTGCAGTTTTTCAACTTGAAATAAAATGGCTGCAGTCATTAGAAATGTGCAACGCAGCATGCATACTAGGATTTTGAGATCTTTGGGTATAAAATGACATGGCAATTAAATAATAAATTGTAATGGTACATGTTAGGGCACACATGAGCATTAGCGTTTTTGTAATACACATGCTGACACAGATAGATACAAGGAAATTAAGTTTCTCAGTAGCGCCCCTACCCCCTATTTTTTTCTTTTTTGTCTGGAGGCAAAACCTCTACAACATTTCAATTGCATATAGTCTAATTATTTTAGTCTTCATTTCTTAATTGTCACCATCTTCATTACCCTCAGATGTATAAAGCTGATATGCAGGTACTAATACAAGTGTGATGGAAGATGGATCATTAAACTAATGCATATGTGTTAACCATAATCAACCTGGATTATTTCAATCACAATTTCAAAGATAGTCATCCCCCAGTTCCAGAAGATATCGGACAGCCAAGATCAGATGTCACTCACATTGAAATTAGACCCATTTTGAATTTCATGTAGGTTCTTAACGCTGTCCTTAAAGTGGTCTATTTGTTCATGTATACTGAGTGAGGTGTTGGGGAGATATGTGCAGCCTCCAGAAAATATGACTACGCAGACTCCCCCCTTTGGCTGTCAGAGTTAATGTAAAGCCATTCTGTTATACAGAGGCATGTTTTTCTGGGTCACTAACTGATCAGTAATCAACTCTAAAGAAATAGTGGCTGCATTGGCTGCTACGTCTAGTATTTTGGCATTGTATCTAGTTTCTTGAATATCCTGCCCTGCATCGTACATAGTTAAAAAAAATGGAGACGAATCTATGTTTCAGAAATCTCATGGTGGTCCTACCCTCTTTGGAGCGGATGAATGTTATAGTGTCCAATAGCAGGGCCGACGTAACCAAAGTAACCAGACTCCAGCCCACTCTTGAGATTGTCCGAGATAAGCTTTAGTTCTACAAATGAAATGAACATGTCCTGCTTGATTTCAGCATTTGTGAAAGACCATACCAATGGGATGTAGGTACTCATATGGGGTTGATTAAAAGCTTAAGGTCTCTACAGCAGTGTCACATTCACTTCGGCCCACAAAGACACTTTGTTTGCCTGCTGTGCGATGTACACTAACCAGCCCTTGCTCTGACATGGCAAGATGAGTACCATCGGGTCAGTAATGGCCGGGGGGGGTTGTTATGCTTTACGAGTCCTTGGAAAGACTGGAGGGAGATGCTGGCACATTCTGGCAGGCTAATGATAGAATAAATCAAGGCAAGTTTCATTTTTGTCAAGGGGCACTCATATCAAAGGCAGACTTTCCCCCCAAATTAACAGGCAAGTGTCCGCAAATCCAGCTGCAAGGAAGATTGGTGGTATTTCTAAAGCAACAGTACATAGGAGTTGTTCACATACACAGAGCAGTTGAGACAGGTAGGTAGAAAACAAGTTTATTTGGACAATTGTCCTTAAAACTTTCTAAAAACACATAAAACAGTTACAATATAAAATTAATTTGAACCCATCCGGCCAACCCATCACCCCACCTCCCACTATAATTCATTGTTAAGACTCTGTTTGACAGAACGTAAAAACCAAGCAATTCCTACTGCCACATCTAAATAACGCATTTCTGACAGCAACTGTATAGCCTTCATCCTTTGAACAATTCTATAAAAAACAAAGGTCTTATAAACTTAATGCGGTTTGAAAGATAAAAAGCACAGTCCATAAGTATGCAGTAAGGAGAATATCTGAAAGAAACACATAGTGATAGATTCCTTACCTTAGAATATCCCCACGCGTCAGACTGGATCCAGAAAGTTTTCGTCAGCAGTACCCCTGCGCGTCGGTAGGTGGCGTGGTGCGGCTCCTCGTCCGTCGTTGGCGTCCTGGTCACCGAGATGACGTCGCGGGCGCTACTTAGACGCCGCCCACTCGTGCTGACGTCAGTTCTTTATTTTTCCGCACCAGCAAGCGCAGATCCGGGAAGAGCAGGAACCCCCAGTCAATTTTTGACTGACTTTTGAGGCTTTTTGTCTCTGTTTTTTCATCGAGTCTTCGACTCCTGGTGCAGATAGGATGCCCGGTTTTAAGTCCTGCGGGGACTGTCACCGTATGAGGTCGGTGACTGACCCGCACCGTGTGCGTCTTTTCTGCCTGGGGCGCGATCACGACCCCAAGTCGTGCCCCGACTGCCGGGCCATGGCGCCGAAGACTTTGCGGGAGCGGTCCCGAAAGTTGCTGGAAGCCCGGCAGTCGGCTCCACGCCGTTCGAGGTCCCGATCCCGTGGGAGGTCGAGGGACCGTGCGCGGAGTCATCACCATCGGTCTCCGGGATCCAAGTCTTCGCACTCGGGGTCAGGTAAGGCGAAGCACAAGAAGTCGAAGAAACGCCATCGTTCTCCGACTTCCCCTCGCGCGACGCGGCTGTGGGTGGTGCCTCCCCCGCGGCTCCGGCGGAGCCTATGCAGTCGCCACCGGACTACCCGCCCTTTCCGGGTTCGTAGTAGACTCCGGCCCATATACAGGAATTCCTGTCGGCCATGGCTCGTCTCTTTGGGCCGCTGGGTCCCGCCGGTGCGCCTTCGTGCCCCGAAATCCCGACTGGGGGTCCTCGCCTTTCTTCGCCGGCGGCTCCGGCGTCGCTGTCGGCTCCGGCCTCGGCGCCGCAGGACCCCCTTCAATCCAGGCCTGGATCCCGGTCGACGCCGGTTGACCTTATTACACCTCCACTGACGTCGACCCCACCGGCACCACTATTGACGCCGCCCGCTCCTCGGGACGACGTCGACCCGGGTTTCGGCCCCGAAGTGGACGCGGCGTCGAGCCGGCGTCGATCGATGCCGTTCTCGTCGTTGCTTGGGGATTTCTATCCCCATGTCCATGCTCCTTATTTTACACCTGTTGAACAACCTGAGGAGCCAGGGGAGGACTGGGTGGGGTCTGAGGACCCTCTCGCAGCTGCTTGCGAGTCTGAACAGGACTGGGCTGACGAGTTGGGGGGTGCCAGTGGTCTGGATACCTCACCAGACCTTGGCATGCTGTCTCCTCCTACCGTGGCTACGGAGGAGGGTGCTAGTTATGCTGTGGTGTTGCGTAGGGCGGCCGAGGCCCTACACCTCGAGCTTCCTACGGTGGCCGTCAGGAATAACCTCCTGACAGAGGTGCTTCAGCCAGCAGCTACTTCTGCGGAGCCGCTGCTTCCCTTTAATGAAGCCCTTTCTGACGTTCTTTTGGGCACTTGGTTCAGGCCCACCACAGGGGCTCCTGTGGATAGGAACGTGGCCCGACGCCATCGCCCGGCTCCGGGTGACCCCCTTTTCCTCTCCCAAAATCCCACCCCGAGAGCCTGGTTGTCCAAGCCTCTGCTTCCCCTACCGCCTTCCCTTCCGCACCATCGGATAGGGAATCCAAGAAACTGGATCAGTTTGGAAAGAAAAAAATTTCTTCCACCAGTTCTGCGCTGCGGTCCGTGAACACCGCATGCCTCTTGGGCCGTTATTGCCACTCTCTGTGGGATACGGTGGCGGATGTGCTGCCCCACTGTCCGGAGGAGGCCCGGCCAGCTCTCTCCCAGGCTTTTGCAGAGGGGAGAGACGCAGCTAAGTAGATGATTCGTTGTGGCCTAGACACCGCCGACTCACTGGGCAGATCCATTGCAACGACGGTGGCGGTGCGCCGCCACGGCTGGTTGAGGACCACTGGATTTTCAGGGGATGTCCAAAACACACTTATGGACATGCCCTTTGATGGCCGTCGCCTCTTCGGCGACAAAGCAGACAGCGCGTTGGAGCGGTTTAAGGACTCACGGGCTACGGCCAAGTCCTTGGGACTCTCTGCAGTCCGCCCTCCTCCGCCTTCTGCTTTACGCTCCTTTCGTGGTACCGGAAGGGGCGCCCGCAGCGTTCGCAACAGAGCCACAGGCCTGCGCAGCAAGCATCCCAGCGCGGCTGCGGACACGGGTTCCGCCGCGGCGGACCAAGGGGCCAGCGGGCGGGTCAGTCCACCACCACCCCGGCCACCACTGCCTCCAAACCATCCTAGTCCGAACTTTCAGGCCCATCAAACGCCAGTGGGCGGCAGGCTTCGCCATCACCTCCCCCACTGGCGCACCATCACTTCGGACAGGTGGGTTTTAGAGATAGTCCGGAGGGGCTACTCCCTCCCCTTCGAGACTACCCCTCCAGCCATGCCACCTCAGTACCACCGCATGTCTGGGGATCACTTGGTGCTTCTTCAGCAGGAAGTTGCGGCCATCTTGGCCAAGGGGGCCATCGAGCGCGTTCCGACGCCAGAAGTAGGTCGTGGTTGCTATTCCCACTACTTTCTGGTGCCCAAGAAGGACAAGGGCCTGCGTCCTATCTTAGACCTCCGGGACGTCAATCGCTTCCTCCGCAAAGAGAAGTTCAAGATGCTCACTCTAGCTCAGGTCTCGTCTGCTCTCGATCCACAAGACTGGATGGTAGCGCTGGACTTGCAGGATGCCTATTTCCATATCCCCGTCCTGCCAGCCCACCGGCGTTACCTGCGGTTCACGGTAGGCCACGAGCACTTTCAGTTCACCGTGCTCCCCTTTGGCCTTACCAGCGCCCCTCGGGTGTTCACAAAGGTGATGGCGGTGGTCGCAGCTCATCTGCGCAGATCAGGAGTTTGTCTTCCCCTGTCTCGACGACTGGTTGTTGAAGGCGGGCTCGCCCCAGACAGTCGTCTCCCACCTCCAGACTATGGCCGACCTCCTGCACTTGCTGGGGTTCTCCATCAACGTGCCGAAGTCGCACCTGATTCCCTCTCAGAAGCTCCTCTTTATCGGAGCGGTTCTGGACACGGCGCAGTTTTGGGTCTATCCTCCCGAACAGCGAGTCCGGGATATTCGGGCTCTGATTCCCATCTTTCAACCCTTGTCCCGGGTTTCGGTCACAGTGACTGAGGCTGCTGGGCCTCATGGCCTCCTGCATCCTGCTGATCAATCATGCCAGATGGCATATGCGGGCTCTGCAGTGGGACCTGAAGTTCCAGTGGGCGCAGCATCAGGGGAACCTGTCCGATCACGTCCAGATCTCGGAGGACACTGCACAACCGTTGCAGTGGTGGCTCACGAACCGGCATTGGGTCGACGGCAGATCCCTCTCCCTTCCCCAACCGGAGTTTACAGTGGTGACGGATGCGTCCCTCCTGGGATGGGGCGGCCACATGGGAGAGGCGGAGATCAGAGGCCTCTGGTCTACGGCGGTGTCCAAGCTCCATATCAACCTTCTGGAGCTTCGGGCGATACGGCTTGCACTGAAGGCATTCCTTCCCTCTGTCAAGGGGAGAGTAGTGCAGGTGTTCACAGACAATACCACCGCCATGTGGTACTGCAACAAGCAAGGCGGGGTGGGGTCGTGGACCCTCTGTCAGGAGGCTCTGCATCTCTGGACATGGCTGGAACATCAGGGCATGTCCCTGGTGGTTCAACACCTGGCAGGTTCTCTGAACGCCAGGGCAGACTAACTCAGCCGCAGGTGCATGCTGGATCACGAATGGCGTCTGCACTCGGAGGTGGTGCAAGGTCTCTTTCAGCAGTGGGGAGAGCCTTGGTTAGATCTATTCGCCACCGAAGAGAACGCGCAATGTCATCAGTTCTGCGCACTGGAATTTCCAAGGCGGCACTCGCTTGGCGACGCTTTTCGTCGCGAGTGGAGTTGCGGTCTATTGTACGCCTTTCCGCCTATATCACTTCTGCCCAGAGTGCTGAAGAAGATAAGGCGCGACCGGGCACAAGTCATCCTTGTGGCCCCGGACTGGGCTCGAAGAGTATGGTATCCCGAGCTACTCAGTATGAGCATCGATCCCCCAATCAGACTGCCTCTTCGGGAGGATCTTCTGTCGCAGCAATAGGGTACGGTCCTCCACCCGAACCTGTCCAGCCTCCACCTCTTTGCGTGGAGATTGAGCGGCGGCAGTTGATTCCTTTCGACTTGCCTCCTGAAGTTTGTGATGTCATTCTGGCAGCCAGGCGTCCCTCTACTAAAGTGGTATACGCCTGCAGGTGGAACACGTTTGTGGCATGGTGCACAGCAAAGGCTGTGGATTCCCTTTCTGCCCCTCTTTCTGAAGTTCTACTGTTCCTTCTTTCTTTGGCCCAGCAGGGCTCTGCTCTGGGCACTGTCAAGGGCTACCTTTCTGCTATTTTGGCCTTTCTCAGGCTCCCTGATCAGCCCTCTCTTTTCAAGTCCCCTGTTGTAAATAGATTTCTGAAAGGCATTACACACCTTTTTCCTCCTATTCCTTTCGTGATGCCTCAGTGGGACTTGAATTTGGTTCTTACATACTTGATGTGTGCTCCCTTTGAGCCACTTCATAACTGTCCTCTTCGTCTCTTGACCTTGAAGACTACTTTCCTGGTGGCCATCACCTCCGCTAGGCGAGTGAGTGAGCTCCAGGCTCTTTCTTGTAAGCCTCCTTTCCTATCAGCCCATCCGGACAAGGTTGTGCTCAGGCCCCGTCCTTCCTTTTTGCCAAAAGTGGTTACGGCCTTTCACATTGGGCAGACTATTACCTTGCCCACCGTCTTTCCGCCTCCACATCCTTCCAGAGAGGAAGAGAGGCTCCACCGTCTGGACCCAAAACGTGCGCTCTCCTTTTATCTCAACCGCACACAGCAGTTCCGGGTGGATGACCAGCTCTTTGTTGGCTACGTTGGCACCAAGAAAGGTTGGGCGGTACACAAGAGAACTATCTCCCGCTGGGTTGTCTTATGTATCAAAGCCTGTTACTCTTTGGCTAAAAAAGAACTTCCGGTGGGGCTGCGTGCTCATTCCACCAGAGCTACTGCAGCCACTACTGCATTGGGACGTGGTGTCCCCCTGCAAGACATGTGTCAGGCGGCCATGTGGGCCTCACTGCACACGTTTACCAAGCATTATTGCCTGGACAGCCAAGTCCGGAGAGACGGCTTCTTTGGCCGTTCTGTTCTCCGTGACTTTCTGGTGTGATCTTGGTTCGCAGACCCACCACCGGGGTTGGTATTGCTGGGGTATCTATTCTAAGGTAAGGAATCTATCACTATGTGTTTCTTTCAGATGAACAAGTTACTTACCTTCGGTAACGATATATCTGTAAGAAACATTAGTAGTGATAGATTCTTACCGCCCACCCATCCTCCCTGTTCTGCGAACTGATTTCTAGGGTTAAGGTCATCCCTTTCAGGGCCCTAGTTTCAATGCACCAGTGGTCAGTATCTTGCATGGCTCTGCGTTGCTGGCGCGGAAAGTCGTGTACAGAACTGAAGTCAGCGCGTGGGCGGCATCTAAGTAGCGCCCGCGACGTCATCTCGGCGACCACGACACCAACGACGGACGCGGAGCCGCACGACGCCACCTACCGACGCGCAGGGGTACTGCTGACGAAAACTTTCCGGATCCAGTCTGACGCCTGGGGATATTCTAAGGTAAGGAATCTATCACTACTAATGTTTCTTACAGATATATCGTTACCGAAGGTAAGTAACTTGTTCTTTACTTTCATGGGGCAGGGACAAAAGCCACTGTTATCCTGGACCCTGGCCCAGCAAGAGCAAGATGAGTGGATTGGATTACAACCCACTCTTGCCCTTAAAATTTCATTCTGTAAGCCGGGGTCAGGTAACTAAGTCAGGTACGGAAAAACAATATCCTGGCCTAGAGTGGCTATGGAAGAACTGATAGGTTTATTACTCAAATAGGCCATGTCAAGAGTCCCAGCCACCTGTACTGCGGACTCTTTCAATACTTGTTTACCTGGGAAAGGGGACAAGGACATAATTGTACCACAGTCAGAATGGAGGTTCTTGATACAAATTAATCTATCTTCTTTCACTACCTTGAATCTCATCCCAACAAAGTTGGATACCTTCATCACTTCATTGTTCTCTGAGAGTCTATTAAAGAATCTTAAAGCCTGGGTAAATGCCAACAAGTTCCAGGAGGTAAGGTTGAACTCCCTCCTTATTCCCTAGACCATGGTGCAGAGAGGGAGCGACAGAAGTCTTCTGAGAACTGCGCCTTCTAATCGGTCCCACTCATTGAGGGGATCAAGGGAAAGACCTCTCCACCATACAAGGCATGGGGAGGTATCTTCCATTCATAGGCCCTCAATAAAGGAATATGGGACAGCCCTCCAAATTTCCAATTAAATCTAGACAAGCAGCTGGCCTGCAGCAATGACTTCTGCTTAGTACAATCCCAGTGTATGTCCCATTCTAAGTTCCTCCTAAATACCAAACCTAAATATTTATAATGGTCAACTGACTCCACCACCGAGTGTCTAAATGCCAGCTTACTTCTTTTACTCTTTTACCAAAGACCAAAACCTTGGTCTTCTCTAGATTAATTTGGAACTGGTTCTGCTTACTATATGTTTTGAGGGCATTTCATTTCCTCTGCAGACCAGTTGGGGTACAGTCTAACCATACCAGAACATCTGCATAAAGCAGATAAGCAATATGCTGTTCCCCAACTTTGGGGGAGAAGGACTATGAGATATAAAAGTGGGGAGGTCGGCTAAAAATAAACTAAAAAGCAAGGGAGCTAAAACACACCCCTGCAAGGAGGCCGTTCTTGATGGGGATTTTCTGGGATAGTTGACAGGAGACAGGTTCAGTACAGTTAGGTTTCTTGACAATACCCCATTCCTTGGCGATGATGTAGCCCGCTAAGAGCCAAATGCCTAGAGCAGCAGCAAAGATAGCAGGCCATACTAACAAGAGGGTTTCAGTACCCAGGAGATGGCTGCTTACCTCAAGCAGCGGGGTAGCGATCCGGGTGCAACATTGCACGGCTGTCGAGGGCAGACTAAGTTGGAGGCTTGACCCACTGGCAAAGGATGAGGCAAGGTTACAGTTCCCGCAGAAAGTCACAGCCTGAGGCTGGATGCAGGTGATGGTGGGGAGGTGTAGCATGCTTGCACTGGGATCAGTGAATCCATGCCTCAAGACCTTG
Organism: Calotriton arnoldi; assembly: GCA_963921515.1. Classification (NCBI taxonomy): domain Eukaryota; kingdom Metazoa; phylum Chordata; class Amphibia; order Caudata; family Salamandridae; genus Calotriton; species Calotriton arnoldi. The sequence goes on from CAWUFW010002711.1 coordinate 388,988, forward strand.
ACATTTAATGGCTGTGTTGGTGATGAGCAGGACTTGGTAGTGCCCCTGCTAATCAGGCTGCAGGTTGGAAGGCTGAATCGACAGGCTGGAAGTAGTGGCAAGCATCCCCATTGGACATGCTATTTGACAGCTGTAGGAAAGTAAGATCTGCTTTCATGGTCACCAGCACTTTTTGCTGGTGTTGTCATGTTTCTCTGACTAGTCTGACTGGGATCCTGCTAGTCAGGACCCCAGTCTCTGTGCTTCTTCCCTAAATTGGACATGGTGAGTATTTAGGTATCCCCCAAATTGGCTACTGATGTTCCCTTCTAAGTGCCTAGTATATGGTACTAAGGTACACAGGGCATATGTACACCAGGGGTCCCCCATGGGCTGAAGCAAGTATTATGCCACCCATGGGAGACAACTCAAATTGTGACTACAGGCCTGCCATTGCAGCTTGTGTAAGCTGGTGCTAACACCACTTACGACAGATATAAGTATCCTTATATCTGAGGTCACTACACTTAAAACCTATGTCACCCCTAAGGCAGGCCTTTCAATCCTGAAGGCAGGGTGCTTGGTTATAAGTGGGAGGGTGCCCCATGCATGAGCAGGGCACCCCTACAATCCACGGAGTCCATTCTCCCGGGTTGTAAGTGCATCAGCCATTACGATACATAGAGTGGCCATGCATCATTATGCGATGGCTATCTCTAAACTGGCTCTAACGAACCCTGTTGGGTTTGGTATCAAACATGTTGGAATCATACCCCAACACCGTAAACTGTGTTGGGGGTATGATTCCATGCACTGTAAAGCTACTCCGGGAGGCCCTCAGTGCTCCCGGTACCAGTCTTCTAGACCCGGACAGCAAGCTATGGCTGCTGCTGACCAGACACACGATTCTGCCCTCCTGCTGCTGAGCCAAGCTCGAGCAGGGGAAGGCAGGACAATAGGTTTCCTGTCACAGGGAGGTTTGACCACTTCCCAGACAGGACTTGGTGTATTGGGACAGGGTGGGGGCACTTGCCAGCACCACTAGACTGCTTTGAAGGGCACATATGGTGCCCTCCTTGCATACTCCAGTTAAAACCAGTTCAGGGAGCCGTTGGCTCCCGCTCTGGTGCAAAACTGGACAAAGGACATGGGAGTATCCTCCCCACTGTCCAGCCCTCCTCTGGTAGGGACCCCTGAATCGTCCCAACCCTTTCCTTGGGGTACTCAAGGGCTTACCTGTGGGTGGGTCCCTAGATTCATCCTGGGACAAGATTCAGATCTGAAACAACTTCAATGGTCTGGGCACTTTGGACTTAGCTGGACTTAGCTTTGGGAACCGAGACTGCAACTGGGAAGACTCCTTCTGCTCCTGGTCTCGTCGTCCTGCCAGTCTTCTGCAACGTGCGTGCCTGTGCTCCATACAGGTTCTTCACAAGGCCTGTAGACATCCAAGACACCCGGAGGAATCTCCCTTGAAGTGAAGGAGTCACTTCCCTGCATCTGCAGGCACCGCAACAAAGCTGACCTGTCTGCTGTTCCTGAGCTCCTATGGACTCCGAAAGGTTCAGCAACACAGGTGGTGGTTCTGCAACCCCCTCGAGGCCTGCACTGTCTTCACAGCAAGTTTGATGTCAGTATCCCTCGTCGGAACCGCTGGAGCAGTACCCCTGTGCACCGCGTCGAATTGCCATTGCCAAGGCCTGTTGACTTTCTTCACCAGAGATCTTCTGGCTCCAAGAAGCTCCAGCCTCAAGCATCCCCTGAAGCAAAGATCTTCGCCTGCACTGCATCCGCTGCACCGTGGGCCATCATCCTTTGGTGAACTGCTCGAGGTCCTCTTGCGACTCCTGTGCCTTCAGCCCATGGGTTCTCTTGAGTGCCTTCTTTGGCTTGAGTGGGCTCCCCTGCTTGCTCGGGCCTGCTCTATCTTACCTGCTCATGGTGAGTCACTTGGACCTTGCTGGTCCTGACACCACACCTTCTTCGACGAGTACATTGGTTGCCGTTGCCAAGGCTTGTTGGTGCTCCTGCCGGACACTGACCCCCTGGCTCTTGACATCTGACGTGGGACAGCTCGTGAACGGCTCCTGGTCTTCCACTGCGTGGCCTGGTCCGCACAGCTGCAACTTCAAGGGCACCGTCAACTCTCCTGCATCTCCCACATCGGTGGGCATTCGTCTTCCGTGCCTACTGGTCACTCCTGAGTGGCATAGACTCTGTCCCCTCTGCTTGCAGGTACCTCTCATCTTGGATCCACCTTTGGGTTCCACCGGACTCTTTCGTCTTCGCCAGCGGCATCTTCACTGAAGTCCTCCATTGTGGTCTACGGCGTTTTCCGACATCACTTTGCAACTCTGCACCCGGCTTCCCTGATGTAGGTATCCTGGTTCCTGGGGTATCCATGGGTGGGGGTGACTCTCCAACCTTCCATCTTCCTCTGGGTTTCTTTAGGGTGCGCTGGGAAGGGTACTTCTTCTTTAAAATTGCAACCGCGACTTACCAATTGACTTGTATTGAGCACATAGTCATGTTCCCACTCTGCACACGGTCTCCGTCGGGTTCCTAGATACCCACTTTGGGTGGTTCCTTGGGTCCCCGACTCTTCTAAGTCCTCTGGGTCCAGTCTCGACTTAAGTCGTGGTTCGCATTCCACTATTTTAGTATATGGTTTGGCCTCCTCCTGGAGACCACTGTGTAATTGTGCTACTTACGTGTTCTATTATCAAATTATTGTGTGTATTGTGGTTATATCTCTGGGTAGGAGATATTGCACAGTGTTAGTGAGTGTTTATAATAATTACATATTCTTATAACTACACTGTGTGGTTTGTTTTTCACTTAACCTGTACCATAAGATTAAGTACTGGTAAAACAAGCTGCTTTAAACTCCTTCTGGACTAAGCGTGAAGGCTGTTTTCCATAGCCAGCACTTAGAGAGCGTTCTATGGTTGCCTAAGACCACTAAAATCACCATAAGGGTATTCTGGATTAGTACAGGGTGCGTCACTTAAATAAGTGTGCACCATATACTAAGCCAGCCTCTCACAACAGCTCTCCCCCTTTTTGCCAAAAAGCAGAATGCCTTGGCGTGGTTTAATGAGTAAGCCATAGCATGCACCTTGGGTCTTTCTGCTCTCACCAGACAATTCCACCATTTTCACCCTCTGTGACTATTGTCATGGTTTCCAGTTCTGCCCACACCAGACCTCTCCACTGTCCTTATCTGGCAGAGGCCATGGTTCTCAGACGCCACACCTAGAAGAGCAGGTTCAATGTGCAACTCAGTCCCCCGGCATCCGCAGCCGCAAAGCTGCTTTAGTGTGTCCTTGCCGGCACAGAGCCACCATGTCTATAGCCGGAACTAATATTTCCTGTAAGAGTGACAGGCCATCAATTCAGACAAGTGGGTCCTTCAAATTGTCCATCGGGGCTACACCCTCTCATTTTCTTCTAACCTGGTATACCTTACGCCTCCATCTGGGTGGCTGATGGGGGACCATCTGTTCGTCTTGCAGCAGGAAGTGCAGACCCTTTTGGCCAGCGGGGCCATTGAGTGCGTTCCGTCCTCAGGAGTAGGAACTCGTTGTTTCGCTCATGCTGCTTCCTTGTGCTGAAGAAGGACCGAGGCCTGCACCCTTTCAATGCATTCCTCCAAAAGCACAAATTCAGGATGGTCATGCTAGTTGAGGTCGTATCTGCCCTGGATCTTGGTGACTAAATGGTGTTGATGTACCGGCAGGACGCTTATTTCCATATCCCGATCCTCCAGGCCCACAGGCGCTAATTATGGTTCACAGTGTGCTAGGAGCATTTACAGTTCACAGTACCCCTTTTTATCAGTGTTGTGCCTTTTCCCCGGAGCAGAGTCCAGGACATTCAGGCTATGATCCTGATGTTCCAGCCTCTGTCCTGGATCTCAGTGCAGATGGGACTGAGGCTTATGGGTTTATTGCCTCTTGCATCCTGCTGGCGAAACACACCAGGTGCCACATGAAGGCTCGGCAGTGGGCCTCAAATCCCAATGGATACAGCCTAAGGGGAATGTGTCTGATAGTATCCAGATTTCAAATGAGCCTCTCTCCTTACCCTACCAACACTGACAGTGGGCACAGATGCATCAGTCCTAGGCTTGGGAGGCCATCTGGGAGCGGAGGTATCAGAGGCCTCTAACTCCACATCAATGTGTTGGAGTTGAGGGCAATTGGCTTGGTGTCGAAGGCCTTTCTGCCCACCATCAATGGAAGGCTGGTGTAGGTGCTCATGGACAACACCACCACCTTTTGGTACTGCAGCAAGCAGGGTTGAATGGGGTCTTCAGCCATGCGTCAGGAGGCTCTGCGCCTCCGAAAGTGGCTGCGCACTAAGGAAGATCTCTGGTGGTAAACCACATGCTGGGATCTCTAAATGCTAGGGTGGATAAACTCAGCCACTGATGCTTGGCAGATTACGAATGACATTTACACCCACAGGTGGCACAGGGCATCTACCAGCGATGGGGAGAACCCTGGCTCGATCTGTTCACCACAGCCGAAAATGCACAATAGTGCTTTGGAGTTTACGAGGCAGCTGTTTCTCAGAGTCTCCTTTCATCTAGAGTGCAGTTTGGGACTCCTGTATGCCTTCCCGCCACTGCCTCTCCTGCCTAGAGTTATGTAGAAGATAAGGAACGACCGAGCCCAAGTCCTCCTACTGGCACTGGATTGGGCCAGGAGAGTGTGGTATCCGGAACCCCTGGGCATGAGCATCTGCCCTCCTATCAAGCTGTCGCTTAGGGAGGGTCTTCAGTTTCAGCCACAGGGTAGGGTGCTGCACCCAGGTCTGCACAATTTGCAACTTCAAGCTTCGAGATTGACTGGTGGCAGTTGACCATCTTCGTCCTTCCCCCTTAGGTCATTGAGGTCATCTTTGCAGTGAGGTGTCCTTCCAAAAAATCAAAATCATTCTACTCCAGTCGTTGGGACAAATTTGTAGATTGGTGTGCGAGCCAACAAATTGACCCTTGCAAACTATTAAAGGCTACATCTGATAGAGGCTGTAGTTGTAGATTCCTTACCTTTTGAATTTCCCCCAGGCGTCAGTATGGATCCGGAGATTTTTTCTTCAGCAGTACCCCTGCGCGTCGTTAGGTGGTGTCGGTCAGCTCCGCATCCGTTGTCTGCATCGTGATGACTTCGCGGGACGTATATAGACGCCGCCATGTGTGCTGTCATCAGTTCTTTCTTTTTCCGCGTCAACCTACACAGATCTTGAGAGAGCTACCCCTAGCCACTTTTTGGGTAACTTTTTCGACTTTTTGTCGATCTTTTTCGAGTCGTAGACTCCTGGTGCGTCGAGGATGTCCCAGCGAAGGACCAGCTTCAAGCCCTGCAGGTCCTGTCACCGGATTATTTCTGTGACGGATCCGCCTCGTGTGCCTTTGGTGTCCGGAGCACAACCACGACCCGAAGTCATGCTCCGAGTGCCGGGCCATGAACCCGAAGGCTTTGCGGGAGCAGTCCCAAAAGCTGCTGGAGGCCCAGCGCTCGGCTCAGCGTCACTCTCGCTCGAGGGGAAGATCTCAAGAATGGTCGCGGAGCCCACACTCCTCGCACTCCAAGTCGTCGGGGAGATCTTCCGGTAAGTCAGGGAAGCACAGAAAAGTCACTCGAAGGCTTCGTCTCCGGAGCCTGCTTCTGAGACGGCTCTGCGCTTCCCTCCCTTTCCGGGAGGCAGAGCGTCTCCTGCCCAAATCCAGAAGTTATATGACGCCTTGTACCTCATATTTTGGCAGTCCGGCTCCACCGGCGTGCCTTTGGGCCTCGCAGAGTCGTTCACGGGCCCTTGGACTTAAATGCTGGCGATCCGGTCCTGGCTCTGGAGGGCCCCCATAGATCCAGGCCTGGACCCGGATTGACGCCAGTTGATCTCACTCAACCTTCCCAGACATCGATCCTGATGACGCTCCCGCAGTTGACTGTGCCCCTGGCTGGTGCCGACCCCATCTTCATCCCCAAAGTTGACACGGAGCCGGACCGACGTCTATTCCGAGGCCGGAAGGGACTTTCGTCCCTGTGTTCATTCCTGGTGTTACTTTTGGACCAGAAGGTGAGGAAGAGGACTGGGAGGGGCAGCTGGACCCTTCAAATGACTAGCTGGAGGAACCAGACTGGAAAATGGACCTGGGCGATGCCAGTGGTCCAGACACTTCCCCTGACACTGGCCTGCTTTCTGCCCCTCCTGTGGCTACGGAGGAGGGAGGGTACTATGCTGTGGTGGTGGGGAGGACAGCCGAGGGCCTCGAGCTCCTTACGGTGGCAGTCAAGAATAACCTCCTGACAGGTGCTTCAGCCTGCGGCTTCCTCTTTTGAACCCCTTTTGTCGTTCAATGAAGGCCTCACGGACGTCCTTCGGGGGACTTGGTCCAAGCCCAGCACAGGGGCTCCTGTGGATAGGACGATTGCCTGCCACCACCGCCCCGCTCCTGGCGACCCAGCGCTCCTGACCAAACAGCCCTCCCCTGAGAGCTTGGTTGTCCAAGCCTCTTCACCAAAAGGCGCTTTCCCTTCTGCTTCCCCAGATAGGGAATCCAAGAAGCTGAATCTTCTTGGGAAGATAATCTCTTCTTCCAGCTTGGCATTGCGGATGCTGAATACCGCATGCCTCTTAGGCCAATACTCCCATACTATCTGGGATACAATCGCGCAGGTGCTGCCTCAGTGACCGGAGGAGGCCCAGGCCGTTCTCTCTCAAGCAGTTGCAGACGGGAGAGATGCAGCCAAATTCACCATACAATGTGGACTGGATACCACCGACTCACTGGGCAGAAGGATTACCACGTCGGTAGCTTTTGGACGCTATGCCTGGTTGAGGACTTCTGGCTTCTCAGGGGATGTCCGGTCCTCCTTGATGGACATGCCCTTTGATGGCACTCGCCTTTTTGATGACAAGGTAGACTCAGTGCTTGAGCGCTTCAAGGATTCTCAAGCTACGGCCTGATCATTGGGCCTCCCGGCTACCTCACATCCCTTCAGTCTGCCTTTCGCCATTTCGTGGCTACGGAAGGGGCGCCCAGCTACGTCCTGTCCAGCCCAGCCACAGAGTCACACAAACTGTCCAGCCTCTGCGTGGCCGCAGATGTGGGACCCACCGTACTTGCGGTTCAGGGAGCCAGCGGGCGAGCCAGTCCACCCTTTCCCCCCCCCTGCTGCAGCCTCCAAACCTTCCTAGTCCGACGTTTCAGGCCCATCAGCGGCCAGTGGGAGGCAGGATCCACCATCACCTCCTCCACTGGCAATCCATCACGTCGGACAGGTGGGTTCTGCTAATAGCTCGAAGGGGCTACTCCCTCCCTTCAAGACTACTCCTCCCTTCATGCCGCCTTCTTACGATCGCATGACAGAGGATCATTTGGCACTTCTCTGCCAGGACGTATTGGCTCTCTTGGCCAAGGAACTATAGAGAGGGTCCCTGTGCCAGAAGTAGGTTGTGGTTGTTATTCCTGCTACTTTCTGGTATCCAAGAAGGACAAAGGCCTGCGTCCTATCTTTGATCTCCGTGCCCTCAACTTCTTTCTCCGGAAGGAGAAGTTCAAAATGCTGAGCCTAGCCCAAGTTCTGTCTGCACTCAACCCAGAAGACTGGCCGGTGGCGTTGGACTTGCAGTACGCTTGTGCTCGAGGCATGTGAGCTGTAGATCACATGCTTTGCATAAGATCGCCATCTAGTGTTGGGTCCAGATGTTTGCCCTTTGTTTTTCTGGAAGTTTTCCCTAGTCACGAGGTAGGGGACACCTCCCTTAGGTGATAGTGCGCATGGTCATTGGCTCCATCTTCAGATTGTTTTTTTCCGCCATCGGGTTCGGATCTACCTCGCTGCGCTCCGGTTCGACATCGATTCTTCGATCCTTCTCGGCACGTATCACATTCACACTCGACGGTATTGTTTCCGTTCGTGTTCCCCTTTCATTGCGGATCGTTATTCCTAACAAAAAATTCGATCAGAGAGCTCGTGGTAGGCCGTCGGGCCTAAGCCCTGGTTCGACTCGCAGTCGATGGAACAAACTCCTTTCAAGTTCTGTCCTCGGTGCCACGCGAAATACCCGCGCACCGACTCACACGAGGTGTGCAATTTGTGTTTCTCACCCAACCACAGAGAAGACCACTGCGACCCGTGCCGAGCTTTCCGCTCCAAAAAGACACTTTGCGATCGTCGGGCCCGACGACGCGACATGCAGAGACAACAAGCAGGTTCCATTCCGGACCTCCTCGGACCTCAATCGGAAGAGGAGGAAGGCGACGAGCCCATCGGAGCCGATGAGGAACAGGAAGACATCTTCGTTTCCGAAGATAGCTCCGATGAGGATGAAGACATCCCGCAGGGACAACATACCGTGAGTACAGCCCCTACCTCACCCCACATTCCACTTCCATCCAAGAAAAAGGATCCGCACCACACTGCGCCCTCGGGCCCGGGTGGGCGCTGAGAACAAGCTTCCGAAGCCCCGCCTTCGGGCTCGGCACCGAGGCATACTATAAAGCTTTCCGGCTCCGAAAAGCCCCATGCCAAATCGGGCACCGAGCCAAAGACTTCGGAGCCGAAGAAAAAGTCTGGCACCAAACATCGTCCGTCGGCACCGAAAGAAACTTCGGATCCGAAAACCCCGGCAAAGAAACCATCGGCACCGAAACATTCGGAGACGCCGAAGTCACCAAAGAAACATGTTTTCGGTGATCCAATCGACAAACCGGATCCGAAACAAAAAAATCCTGGTTATACACCCAAAGACTGGACATATCACCACTAAAGTGACTTTAAAAAGAGGTGCTACTACAGAAGAGGAATACCACATACCTTTGAAGAAGAGAACTGTTAGGACAAATCCTTCCCCTCCTCCTCTTCCTCTTCCTTCACCTTCTCTACCCCAGACTATACCTGTGCCAACTTCACCTGAGCACTCACCACCACACACACCTGACAATCAGGGTGATGGGGATAACAATGATGACGATCAGCCTGGAGACGTGTGGGATGACTATAATACTGATTCTCCCACTGATAACGGCCTGGACATATATCCTACCAAGCCCTCTCCACCAGATGACAGTGTAGGGTTTGTCGAGTTATTAAGTAGGGCTGCTACTTACCATGGAGTCCCACTACACAAAGAATCTCTTGAAGAGGACTTTCTTTTTGAGACTCTACAAAACACACAAAAATCTACACACATGTTGCCCATGTTGAAAGGCATGACCAGACATGTAACGACATTTTTAAGGATCCTGTTAGGGCACGTATCCTTACCCCGAGGGTGGATAAAAAATACAAGCCTGCCCCATCAGATCCAGTATACATAAAAGATCAACTACCATTAGATTCACTAGTAGTTTCTAATGCACGGAAAAGGGCAAACTTTCAGACTACTGGAGACGCACCACCACCAGATAAAGAGTCTAAACTCCTTGATGCTTCAGGGAAAAGGATAGCTACCCAGGCTGCTAATTTCTGGCGTATTTCCAATACACAAGCATTACTAGCACGCTATGACCGCGCACACTGGGATGAAATGAAGCAACTCATCCAGTTTCTCCCTCAAGAACACAAATCAAAAGCGTAAGACCTGGTTTGTGAGGGGCAGTTAATTTCTAACAACCAAATTAGATGCTCCCTAGATGCTGCTGATACATCTGCCAGAGCTGTAAACACTAGTGTTCTTTTAAGAAGACACGCCTGGCTGCGCATATCAGGGTTTAATCCGGAGGTTCAAACTTTCATATTAAACACACTCTTTGACAAGGAACACCTTTTTGGACCTGTGGTAGACATTTCATTGGATAAGTTGAAGAAAGATACTGAAGTGGCTAAATCCATGGGAGCACTTCAGTCGCCACTAGGGCGTGGTTCCTTTCGTCGCTCCTTTTATAGAGCAGGATCTAAAACTACTTCCTCAGACACCTCGTCCACCTATAAGGGCAATAACCAGCCCTCAGGTTCCAAGGGTTTCTACAGAGGCAATTACAGAGGAAACAATGGCAAGGGCAGAGGTAGAGGTTCTAACACACGTACCTCACCATCTAATACAAAACAGTGACTTGCCCATAATTCCCCCCACCACTTAACACCTGTAGGGGGAAGACTGTCACAATTTCTACCAAAGTGGCAGTCAATAACAACAGACAAATGGGTTCTCCAAATTATCCATTCTGGTTACTGCCTAAAGTTCATCAACACTCCTCCAAACATTCCCCCAAAGTCGCCCAGACTTCCACCGGATCACCTAGACCGTCTCAAACAAGAAGTCCAATCCCTGCTACTAAAACAAGCCATAGAGCCTGTACCACCTCAACACCAAGGGTCGGGCATGTACTCCTTTTACTTTCTAATTCCAAAAAAGGACTGCTCTCTCAGACCCATACTGGATCTCAGAGAACTCAACCTTTACATACAGTCAGACCACTTCCACATGGTAACACTGCAGCAAATACTGCCTCTTTTGCAAAAAGGCGATTTTCTTTCTACTCTAGATTTAAAGGACGCCTACTTTCATATTCCAATCCATCCGGCTCACCGCAAATTTCTCAGGTTTGTGGTAGCAGGTCAACACTACCAATTCAAAGTGCTCCCATTTGGAATCACCACTGCCCTGAGAGTCTTCACAAAATGTCTGGCGGTAGTAGCTGCGCATCTCAGAAGACAAAGCAAACATGTCTTTCCCTATCTGGACGACTGACTCATCAAAGCCAGCACATACCAGCAATGTCGCAAGCACACTTCACTAACCATTCAGCTCCTTCAACAGCTGGGGTTCTCAGTCAATGTGTTAAAATCACATCTTCAGCCAAACAAAGTTCAGGATTACCTAGGAGCCACTCTACATACGCACAAGGCTCTAGCGTATCCTGAATGCAGCCAGAATTCGAAACATTCAGGCGCTCATTCTCAAATTTCAACCCACTCAGTCACTTCCGGCTCAAGTGTTTATGCAACTGCTGGGAATGATGGCATCATGATCGTTTCCGACGCCAGGCTACACATGCGTCCACTTCAAGAGTGTTTAGCCAGTCAGTGGAACCAGTCTCAAGGTCTATTAACCGATCTAGTGTTGGTAAGCGGTCGTACTCACTCTCTGCAGTGGTGGAACACACAAAACCTATCAAAAGGGCGGCTGTTCATAGACCCGATTCCACAGACACTGTTAACAGCGTACGCATCCCTTACTGGCTGGGGAGCTAATCTTCAACAACACACAGTGCAAGGACTGTGGAGTTGCCTGCAAAAGATGCTCCACATCAATCACTTAGAGCTCATGGCAATCTTTCTAGCTCTCAAAGCCTTTCAAGATCACCTGTCTGGCAAAGCTGTGTTAGTCCGAACCGACAACATGACAGCTATGTATTACATACAAAAACAGGGGGACACACTCTCTCCAACTGTCCCACTTAGCCCAGGATATCTGGAAGTGGGCTATTCACCACAACATTTATCTCCTAGCGGAACACCTCCCACGAGTCAACAATCAGATTGCAGACCTCCTCAGCAGGCAGAGGTATCAAATACACGAGTGGGAACTCCACCCATACTTCCAAGCTTGGGGAGTCCCTCACATAGACCTGTTCGCAACACCTGAAAACACAAAATGCCAAAGCTTCGCCTCCAGGTATCCACACCCAATGTCCAAAGGCAATGCTCTATGGATGAACTGGTCAGGAATATTTGCTTACGCTTTTCCGCCTCTCCCACTCATTCCATCAGTGGTTCGGAACCTCAGGCAAACATCACGCTAATACTAGTAGCTCCAACATGGGCACGTCAACCCTGGTTCACAACCCTGTTGGTACTCTCTCTGGTACCACACCAAAAATTACATTTAACTCCCAGTCTCCTCACACAGAGCCATGGAGAAATCAAACACCCAGATCCCAAACAGCTGAACCTTGTGATCTGGCTCCTGAAGTCATAGAGTTTGGTTATCTCAACCTTCCACCAGACTGTATGAACATTATTAAAGAGGCTAGAAAGCCTACCACAAGGGCCTGCTACGCAGCCAAATGGAAGCGTTTTATGTATTGCAATAACAATCATATCAACCCTCTTGATGCTTCCATACAGAACATACTGTGCTACCTATTACATTTGCAGCAGTCAGCATTGACCTAGACATCCATCAGACTGCATCTTGCTGCCATAGCAGCTTACCTTCAAAATAGGCAACACTTATCGCTATTTAGTGTGCCCGTCATCAAAGCATTCATGGAAGGGCTAAAAAAGGGTAATACCACCAAGACTTCCACCTACCCCAGTATGGAATCTTAACATATTCCTCACAAGGCTAATGGGTCCGCCATTTGAACCCATGCACAAATGTGAACTACAGTTCCTTACTTGGAAAACAGCTTTCCTCATTGCAATCACTTCATTGAGGAGAGTGGGTGAACTACAGGCACTAACCATAGAAGAACCCTTTTTCCAGTTACATAAAGATAAAGTAGTTCTTCGTACCAACCCTAAATTCCTACCTAAGGTTGATCTGCATTTCACATCAATCAGTCGGTTGAATTACCTGTATTCTTCCCTCAACCTGACTCTGTTGCAGAACGAGCTTTACATACCTTAGATGTCAGAAGAGCTCTTTTGTATTACACTGAAAGAACAAAATCATTTCGTAAAACCAAACAACTCTTTGTAGCTTTTGCACCACCTCACAAAGGCAATCCTATCTCCAAATCAGGAATTGCTAGGTGGATTGTCAAGTGTATTCAGATTTGTTACCAAAAAGCCAAAAGGACTCTCACAGTACCCCCTAGAGCACATTCCACTCGCAAGTTAGGGGCTACTATGGCTTTCTTAGGGAATATCCCTATTGCTGATATCTGCAAAGCTGCAACATGGTCCACACCACACACATTCACTAAACACTATTGTGTAGATGTGTTAGCAAGACAACAAGCTAATGTGGGCCAAGCGGTACTTAAAACGTTATTTCAGACAACTCCAACAGTTACGGGATAGCCACCGCTTTGGGGAGACTGCTGTATAGTCTATGCAAAGCATGTGATCTACAGCTCACATGCCTCGAACGGAAAATGCTACTTACCCAGTATGCATCTGTTCTTGGCATGTAGAGCTGTAGAATCTCATGCGCCCACCCACCTCCCCGGGTACCTGTAACTGCTGTAGTTCTCTGTCTTACTACACATACTTACGCATGGACATCTCTATTCTTTACTACTACTCCATTCTCTTACCCTCTGCGGAAAACAATCTGAAGATGGAGCCGATGACCATGCGCACTATCACCTAAGGGAGGAGTCCCCTACCTTGTGACTAGGGAAAACTTCTTCCAGAAAAACAAAGTGCAAACATCCGGACCCAACACTAGATGGCGATCTTATGCAAAGCATGAGATTCTACAGCTCTACATGCCAAGAACAGATGCATACTGGGTAAGTAGCATTTTCCTTTCATATCCCCATCCTGCCCACCCACAGACGTTACATTCGTTCACGGTGGGCCACGAGCACTTTCAGTTCACAGTGCTCCCCTTTGGCCTTACCAGTGCCCCTCGGGTGTTCACAAAGTTGATGGCGGTGGTCGCAGCTAATCTGTGCAGATAGGGGTTCCAGTCTTCCCCCTTTCTGGCCGACTGGCTGTTGAAGGTGGGCTCGCCCCAGGCTGTTGTCTCCCACCTCCAGACTACGGCGGACCTCCTGCATTCGCTGGAGTTCACTATCAACATGCCGAAGTCGCACCTGACTCCCTCTCAGACGCTCCCTTTCATCGGAGTGGTGCTGGACACAGTGCAGTTTCGGGCCTATTCTCCCGAGCAGCGAGTCCGGGATATTAGGTCTATGATACCGATGTTTCAGCCTCTAACCCGGATTTCGGTGAGAATGTCTCTGAGGCTGCTGGGTCTCATGGCCTCCTGCATCTTGCTGGTGGACCATGCCAGATGGCATATGCGGGCTCTGCAGTGGGACCTTGAAGTTCCAGTGGGCGCAGCATCAGGGGACTCTTTCCGACTACGTCCAGATCTTGGAGGGAACTGCACACCAACTGCAGTGGTGGCCAACAAACCAAGATTGGGTCAGAGGCAGATCCCTCTCCCTTCCCCAACCAGATCTAACAGTGGTGACAGATGCGTCACTTCTGGGATGGGGCAGCCACCTGGGAGAAGTAAAGATCAGAGGCGTCTGGTTTCGGCAGAGTCCGGTCTCCATACCAACCTTTAGGAGCTCCGCAGTTAGGCTTATCCAGAGGGTGTGTTAAGCATTTATTGTATTCACTCAATCAAGGACTGATTACACACACTCAGAGACAGAATCCAGACCAATTAGGTAAGTATAAAAAGGTATTCTTATGTTTTATTTTAGAACCAAGCAGGACTTAGCACAGATTAGTAAAATATACTCTCAAATGCAAGACTGTTCAAGAAAATGCAGTTGTAGTTGAATTTGCAATTGTTACAGGTTTGTATCACTTTAAAATGCAGTTTGTATTACACAGTAATTAATTTCAGATGACTTTTTAGTTGCTTTTGGATTACTTTGAGTACTGTGGGTGGTATGCCTAGATACCACACCTTAGTTTCTCACAATACAAGGTAAGTACCACTTTTTATACTTCGCAATTGAGTTCTCTTTTCTCCATACAACAACATTTCAACACTTAGAACATTTGTAGGCCCAAAATTTCATAACATGGGTTCCTATGGGAGAAAAATGGTTTAACAGGTAAGTACGAATGGGAGGTTTGGGGGTTAGGACCAAGGTTCCCCAAAGTCTAGATAGGCACTCAAGTTGCACCACCGGCGGCCGGGTGCAGAGTGCAGGGGCCCAATGTTAGCCATTGGGGCTAACTGGGCCTTCGGTTAGGGACTGCTGACGAGCAGGCCACTCGGTTGTGAGAGCCAGGCTCCTTGGGTTAAGGTCAGCACTGCAGGGGCCAACGACCAGCACAGGAGCTGCACCACCAGTGGCACTGGGGCGGCTTAGTGCAGGGTGCAAAACGGATGGCTGGGACCCTGTGCTTTCCAATGGAGACCTTTGGTTTTGCGAAGTTGCTGCAGGCTCGGGCAGGGAGACTTCCTGAAGGCGATCACCGGCTGGAGAGACAAGTTGGGATCTTGGGGATGCCTGTACACCATTGGTTGGGCCATCCAAGGCAGTGGGGCGTCTGGTGCAGGGGTGTCTTCTGGCGTCAGGTTTTCTTACCAGCTCTGGTTGCAGTTGGGGGGACCCTTCAGGTTGAGGGATCGTCTTGAGGCTTGAGGGTGGTCAGGGATCACCAGATTCCAGGTCAGGATCGCTGGGGAGACCTTGTGGTGTTGAGCTACTCGAACTCAGGCCGTGGCCGTCCGGTGCAGAGTGGTGCAGAATCTCATATTCGCCGGAATCCGGATTCTGTGGTAAGTCTTTGTTTTGAACAAGTCTGGTGCTCACGGGAGACAGAGTCTGTAAGAGGGTTGCAGGGTTAGTCCTCCGGGCTCTGGGGGCTGCTGGACTTGCCGGAGTTCTTGCTGTAGGCAGGTCGAAGACGGGACAGGGCTGGTAGGGCTGTGGCCAAGGCAGTTGGTGTCCTCGTCTTCTTCCTGGGTCAGCACGGCTCTTCGGTCCTTCTTCTTTCTTTTTTGAATCTGAGAAGGCAAGGTTCAGGGTTGCCCTTAAAAACAAAATTTAGGGGCATTAAAGGGGTGTGCAGGTCGGGGGGCCCTTCCATGGGGTGGGTACTTCCCCTATTATGCCATCCTCTAGTGAGAGTGGGCATGAGCCTCTCCCTAATTGGCTGAGTCCCCTCATCTCAAGGTGAAGGGGACTGAGATGTGTGCTTCACCTTGCATCCCCCACCTGAGGGGTGGGGTTGGCAAAGGTGGGCACACCTCTCTTCCTAGCTTGGTTTCCCTGCCGATCCAAAGTGGGGGCCAGAACCTGTGGGGAGCCAGTTGCTGGGGGCAGCAAAAGGCAGGGACAGTTTCCAAAGGTGGCAGGCCTTTGAAGCTTCCTCTTTCGTGGACCCAGCCCATCCTGGGGGTCGAGGCATGACATCTCTGCCCAGGATGGGCTTTGGTTCTGGACTCAGAGAGTGGAGGCTCTCTACCCAGGGCCCAGATACCTGTTTGGTGGTGGCAAATGGCGGGCAGCCAATCAGGAACCACACCAGGGCTGGCCGATTTTCAGGGGGCATCTCTTAAGATGCCCTATGAGTGCATTTTACATTAAATCCCACACTGGCATCAGTGTGGGTTTAATGTGCTGAGAGGTTTGCTGCCAAACTTCCCAGTTTTTAGTAAAGCCATAATGGAACTGTGGAGTTTGTAGTGACCAACTCCCAGACCATATACTCTGTATGGCTTTACTACACTTACAATGTCTAAGAATGGACTTGGACACTGTAGGTGTACAGGGCTCATGCCACTGTACCCTCACCTTCGGGCTAGTGCACCCTGCCAGAGGGGTGATTTACCTAGGCCTGAGGCAGTGGATTGCAGGCATGGCACACAGGGATGTGTCCGCCATGTCGACTCTTCCCTTTTCTCTGCACCAAAACACGCAGGCTGCAGTGGCAGTGTGTGCGCTAAGGTGCAAGGCCTCTAAGGGTGGCACAATAGGTGCTGCACCCCTTAGGTGCCTTCCCTGGTTACAATGCCCTTGGTACCCATGGTAGCTTTTACAAGGGGCTTACCTGTGGCCAGGGATGTGCCAGTTGTTGATACAAAGGTACAGTCTTGGGAAGGAACACAGGCCCTGGGAACCTGATTGGCAGGGACCCAGGGCATATCAAGTCAGGTTGCAATGTCAGGCAAAATGTGTGGGGTAACCATGCAAAAAGGGGCACTTTCCTAATATATATATATATATATATATATATATATATACATATATATATATATATATATATATATATATATACTAAACAAAGGATACAGAGACATTATAGTTAGGCTCAGATTTCACTTGTACAAAACCAGTGAAATTCAGCAGTTATAGTTACCTGAGCTAACTATAATGTACGCTCCCGCAATGCACTGCTTATGACGTCCCATATTACATCACTCATGAAATGGTCAGTGACATCACTGATGACATCTCAAATGACATCATCTAGTGAGTCTAAGTATTTTCTAAGAGTTTATAATTGTTAAACATATATGCTTACCTACTACAAAAGTTACATTTGTATACTAGGTGCACTACTACTGATATTATTAACATATGTGAGTGGCTGTGTGACTGTATGTATTCTTGTGTGTATGGGTGTGTGAGTGGCTCTATGGGTGTATAAGTGGGTGTGTGAGTAGCTATGTGGGTGAGTGAGTTGCTGTGTGTGTGTATTGGTGAGTGAGTGAGTGGGTGTGTCAGTGGCTGTATGGGTGAGTGAGTGAGTATGAGTGACTATAGGTGGTTAAGTGTGTGAGTGCTTGTACGGGTGAGTTGGTGGCTGTGTTCAGAGGCTGTATGGGTTAGTGAGTGGGTGTATAACTGTAGGTAAATAAGTGGGTGTGTGAATAGCTGTATGGGTGAGTATGACTGTAAAGGTGAGTGATTGGTTGTGTGAGTGACTGTGCGGGTAAGTGAATAGTTGTGTGAGTGGCTCTATGGAGAAGTGAGTGGGTGTGTGTGCTGGTATGGGTGTGAATGGTTATGTGAGTGGTTGTATGGGTGTGTGAGTGAGCGTATGAGAGGTTGTATAGGGGTGTGAGCGGGTGTGTCTGTGGTTCTGTGGATGATGTCATAAGTTATGTCACTGACCATCTCATGAGTGATGTGATATGTGAGGTCATTAGCTATGCATTGCGGGGGCGTAAGTTATAGTTACCTCAGGTAACTAGAACTGCTAAATTTTAACTAGTTTTGTACCAGTGAAATCTGAGCTTAACTATAACGTCCCTATAACCTTTGGTTTTTTTAAGTGAATTTCTATGTTTTTTTTAACTAGTCACGTTTGCAGAGTGGTGAAGAAAGGGGGTGGGGCTTCCGACCAGCTCTCAGGAATGCCGCTGTATGGGACTTACTGGATGTAATAGGAGGGGTAGTTGCCCCCAAGGACTCTCAGCAGCTAAGGGGACGTAATCCCCCTACCAGTAGTGTGCCTGGAGGCGTGTTTGCAGGGTGGTGGTGGTGAAAGGGGCCAGGGCCTCGGATGACCTCTCAGCAATCCTGCTGTGTGGGACTTACGGAAGGTAACAGGAGGGCTTGTTGGCCCCCAAGGACCCTCAGCATGCAAGGGGGACTTCATTCCGCAACTAGTAGTGAGTTTGCAGAGTGGTGGTGAAAGGGGGCGGGCCTCCAGCAACTTGCAAGGTGGCTTTTTAAAAAAATAATAATAATTGTTTTATTAGGAAAGGGGGGGGGCAGGGATGCCTTCCTTCCCTGGGCTGATTTTGGCCCCAGGGACCCCACATCTGGCATTTTTTTTTTCCAAATTTGGGGAGGGCGGGCCACGCTGCCCTCTCCCAAAATGTTTTAAAGAATATGGCCCCGGAGAGGTGGTGGTGCCTGGGGGGGAGGGGGGGGATCCCTGAGGCCCCCAAATACAAATTGATCATGGCCGCGAAGGTGGTGGTCCCCGTGGGGGGGGGTCATAGAGGCCCCCCATAACACTGAATTAGCCCCGGGGAGGTGGTGGGCCCCAGGGTACAGGTGGGTCCAAGAGGCCCCCAATTTTAATTTTGGCATGTGGCCCCAGGAAGGTGACAATCCCCGGGGGGTCCGAGAGGCCCCCTGGTTTATAAATAAACCCCAGGGTGGTGGTGGTCCCCAGGGAATTAAAAAGCCCTAGGAGGGGAGGCCTGTGCTCACCCCCTCCTTTATTATGCAAATTCCCCCGGGACCTGGCCCACCCAGGGGCTGATTATTAACGAAGTGCGGGAGGCCACGCTTCTTTTTTTTGGGGGAGCGGGATTTGTGGATCCAGCATGACTCCCGCTGGGAAACAAAATATGTTTTTTTGGCCCTGCAGGGTTCCTGTGGGACCCCCCCCCCCCGAGACCTAGGGGATCAGGGTATTTCTATTTCTACCCTGCCGAGTCCCATGATGACTGCCAACAGTACCTGGTTTGAAGTGTTGGCCGCCAATCAGATCTCAGCACAAGATCGGGAGGGGTCGCAGATCCTCCGCGTCCCTATATATACAATTGGAAATTTCTTTAAATACTACAAAAAGGTCGCTTTCTGGACCAACAGCTACTTTTCTGCTAAATTTGGTGTAATTTCGTTCAGCAGTCAGTTCAGCATCCTGGCTCTCTACTGGTTGTGAGAATAAGTCCACTTTAGTCCTGATACCCTCAAGAGCCAAGGGGACTTCATCCCCCAACCAGCAGTGCGCCAGGAGGCGCTTTTGCAGAGTGGTGGAGAAAGGGGGCTTGGCCTCTGACAACCTCTGAGCAATCCCACTGTGTGGGAATTACTGGAGGTAACAGGACGGGTTGTCCACCCCCAAGGACGCTCTGGAGTCAAGGGGACTTCATCCCCCAACCGGCAGTGCACCAGGAGGAGCGTTTGCAAAGTGGTGGAGAAAGGGGGCGGGCCTCCGGCAAGTTGCCAGGCATTTTTTTTTCTAGGAAAGGGGTGCTGTGTAGCCCCCCTTCCCTGGGCCGATTTCGGCCACTGGGACCCCATCCCCCGGGGCAAGGCATTTTTAGAATGGGGAGGGGGCTGCGTGGCCCCTCTCCCCGGGCCGATTTCGGTCCCTTGGACCTCATCCCCAAGGGCCCAGCCATCCTTTTTTCTTTTCCTTTTTTTTATTTAAAGGGAGGGGGGCCATGTGGCCCCCCTCCAGGGCCTATTTAGGCCCTGGAGACCCCATCCCCTGGGGCATGCCTTTTTTATTTAATTATTTTATAAAAAGGAGAGGGCGGCCGGAGCAAAAATGGTGGGCAGCGTGACCGATTGTCCCAGATGGAATGGGGTCACCACTTTTGGTAGGAATGAGGCACGGGTGCAAACCACCACCTTATCCAAAAATGTCATCATGTAGAGCGGCTTGCATGACGCCTGCAATTAACTCACCCTCCGGACAGATGTTATCGCCACTTGAAAGGCTGTCTTGATGGTAAGCAGCTGGAGGGGACAATTGTGCAAAGGCTCAAAAGGAGCACACATAAGAGATGTGAGAACCAAATTACGGTCCCACTGCGGCATGATAAAGGGCTTAGGAGGAAACATATGTGCAAGCCCTTTTAAGAACTTAAATCCAATGGAGGATTTGAACAAAGAGGGTTGGCGCGGCAGCCACAAGAAAGCGGACAGAGCAGAAAGATAACCCTTAAGAGTACCCAAAGCAGAGCCCTGCTGGGCAAGGGTAAGAATAAAAAGAAGATTGTTAGATGGAGAAGCAGAAAAAGGGCCAATAGGCCATTCTGTACAATATTTAAAAAAAAATTGCCAACGGCAGGCTTATACTGTCTTAGTGGAAGGCCGCCTGGCCGCCAAATTAACATTACATACTTCGGGAGGAAGGTCTAAAGCTATCAACTGTTGCCGCTCAATCTCCACGCAAGGAGGCGGAGAGTTAACAGGTTTGGGTGGAGGACCCTCCCCAGCTGCTGTGACAGAAGATCCTCCAGAAGGGGCAGCCTGATCAGAGGATCGATGCTCATTCGAAGAAGCTCTGGATACTAGAATCTCCGTGCCAAGTCCATAGCCTCAAGAATGACTTGTGCCTGGTCGTTCTTGATCTTCTTGAGAACTCTGGGCAGCAGTTATATGGGCGGAAAGGCGTACAGGAGGCCTGAGCTCCACTCGTGACGAAATGTGTCGCCGAGCGATAGCCACCTTGGAAACTCCAGCGAGCAAAACTGCTGATATTGCGCATTCTCTTCGGAGGCAAGCGGATCTAACCAAGGCTCTCCCCACTGCTGAAAGATTTGTGATCCACTAGGGATCGACAGTTGAGTTTGTCCGCCATGGCATTCAGAGAATCTGCAAGGTGTTGAGCCACCAGGGTTATGCCCTGCTGTTCCAGCCATGTCCAGAGACGCAGGGCCTCTTTTGAGAAAGGGTCCACGACCCCACCCCGCTTGTTGCAGTACCACATGGCAGTGGTGTTGTCTGTGAACACTTGCACTAACCTCCCCTTGACAGAGGGAAGAAATGCTTTCAAGGCTAGCCTAACAAATTGATGTGGAGCCTCGCCAGAGACCAGTGTCCCCTAATCTCCACCTCTCCCAGATGGCCGCCCCATCCCAGGAGTGACGCATCTGTCACTACTGTGAGATCTGGTTGGGGAAGGTAGAGGGGTCTGCCTCTGACCCAATCGCAGTTTGTCACCCACCACTGCAGGTCTTTTGCAGTTCACTCCGAGATCTGGACCACATCAGAGAGATTCACCTGATGGTGGGCCCACTGGAACTTCAGGTCCCACTTCAGAGCCCGCATATGCCATCTGGCGTAATTTGCCAACAGGATGCAGAAAGCCATGAGTCCCAGCAGCCTCAGAGTTATTCTCACAGAAATCCTATATAGAGGTTTAAACATCGGTATCATAGCCTGAATACCCTAAACTAGCTGCTCGGTAGGATCTGCCTAAAACTGCACTGTATCCAGAACCGCTCCAATGAAAGGGAATGTCTGAGAAGGATGTGACTTCAGCACGTTGCTAGAGAACCCCAGCGAATTCAGGAGGTCCACCGCCGTCTGGAGGTGGGAGATAGCCTGGGGCGAGGACTCCCCCTACCTCGACAACTGGCTGTTGAAGAAGACTGACACCTCTAACCTGCGCAGATGAGGTGCAACCACAGCCATCGGCTTGGTGAACACCCGAGGGGTGCTGGTAAGACCAAATGGAAGCACAGTGAATTGAAAGTGCTCGTGGCCTACCTTGAACCGTAGGTAACGCTCGTGGGCAGGCAGGATAGTGATGTGAAAATACGCATCCTGCAAGTCCAACGCTACCAGCCAGTCTCCTTCGTCTAGGGCAAACAAGACCTAAACCAACGTGAGAATCTTGAATTTCTCCTTTTTGAGGAAGAGATTGATTGTCCAAAGGTCCAAAATATGCTGCAAACCTTTGCTTTTTTTCGATATAAGAAAGTAGCAGGAGTAGCAACCACTGCCTACCTCTGAAATCTGAACTTTTTCTATAGTTCCCTTGGCCAGGAGAGCTGTATCTTCCTCTCAGAGTAATACTAGATGATCCTCCGCCAGCCATTCTTGGGTTGGCAGTAAAGGAGGAGGTAAAGAAAGAAAGAGAAGAGAATAGCTATCCTGAAAGATCTGCAAGACCCATTTGTCTGATGTTATGAACATGGCCTTGCCGAGCCAAACTAGGAATGCTTGGAGGCTGCAGCTGCCGGGGGCTGGGTGGCAGGCGACTTCTGGCTACCATTCCCAAGAGGTCAGAATGAATTGTGTCCATGTCCTTGCACAGCTTGGGGAGTCTGCGCAGGACGGTGGCTGGGATATGGCTGACGCTTTTGAAAACCCCTTCCATTGCCGCGAAAGGGGCAAAAGCTAGACTGGCCACGAGGTGTAACCGAGAGGCCCAAGGATCTGGCTGTAGTATGAGATTCCTTGTAGCGCTCCGAAGCGGAGTCCACTTTCTCACCAAAAAGATGAGTCCCATCAAAGGGTATGTCCATGAGGTTAGCCTGGACATCACCAGAGAATCCAGATGTTCTCAGCCAGGAGTGGCGCCGTAAGGCCACTGTCGACGAAACCGATCTACCCATCGAGTCAGTCGTATCTAAGCCACAACTCTCCCGGCTCGCCCATTCTTCACTGCCTGGGAGAGCACGGCCCAGGCCTCCTCCGTGACCTGTGGCACCACTTGCACAACTCTGCAAGAGCATGCGAGAACGCGCATCGCCTTTTAAGTTCCTTGTATTCTTAGGAGGTGCCTGACTCCCTATGACACGGGCACGCTGCTGCTTAACAGCCCGATTTTAATCTTTTTATGTGTTTGTTTTTCACGCTGGCTTTGCCTTACCTTTTGTTTCCCAGTAGTGACACATTCAGGGGACCCTGGAGGTGTTGCAGGGGTGCTGGGCCCCAGTTAAAAGCCCCACTTTTTCGCCATTCCGCTTTTGCTTTTGGCGCCGATGCTCTGTCGGACCCGCCCGCCTCCTCTAAGAGGGTATTTAAATATGCTCAGGCAAGCCCGTCTGCGCCCGTCCACGCCTGGACCAGGGCCAGAACCCCTGGTCCTTCTGCCATCTGTCAAGTCAAAAGACTGATTTATTCAGGTAAGGAGCTTCAGGCTTTCTGCCCTCCTCTCAACTTCCTTTCCGAACACCTTGACTTGAGGACGTGTGTTGATCATATAGCGCATAGCTGCGCGACCTGTAACTGCCACTTTTTAAACCCTACCTTGAGACCGCTTGTGAATTTGATTCACACTTTGCTTGCTTGATATTGCAAAATCTTTAGGACTCAATCAGATCATCACGGAGTCCACACACCTAGCTGGCCACACACTAGATGGTCTTTTTTACCAACAACCCGTTCATAAAATGTCATAATATATCTCTGGTGGTGTGGTCCGACCATTATATAATCTCTTTGAATACTGAAAGCCTTAGTGGACATTCCCAATTAGCTAAACCCCCGGTTTCCGTCTTGAACAAGGCTTGGAGTAAACTCAACTCCGAAGTATTAGCTCAGACTCTAAAAGACAGCCAACCTCCACTTTCTTCCGATGCTGAATTAGCTGCCAACAGCTATTCAGATTGCCTATCAGACACTTTCCGCGATCTTGTCCCCACCAAAGTTCAATGCACTCATAGAAAGGAACCTTCAGCACCTTGGTTCACTGAAGCCCTGAGGCTCGAAAAGCAATCCTGTAGAAGGATCGAAAGGAGTTGAGGAGGAAGTATGAAGACCAAGGGAGACAGGCATATAAGACTGCGCTAGCTAGGTATAAAGACCCTATTGTTAAGGAAATAAGTAAATACTACACGACCTTGATAGATAAAGCTTCTAATTCTACCAAGGAATTATTTCAGGTGGTCAAGAAACTTACGACAACCTCTAATAGTAATGACTCCTTTCATAATCAGGTGTTCCGTAATTCCTTGGCAAACTCTTTTAAAGAAAAGGTCAATGGAATCTTTAACTTTGATGATAACAGCACGCCTCCTTCAGAGCAATTTATTCAGCAAGGGTAGGTGGACGACTCCTTTTACGAATTTACCTCTACCACGCCTTAACAAGTTACAACTTTGCTTCTGCAAAGCAAATCTTGATCTCCCTATGACCCCTGTCCAGCAAAGATACTGAAACTCACCCCAGAAATAATCGCCTGGAACCTGTCGAATATTTTCAACATCATGTTCTCCACAGGCGTATTTCCATAGATTTGGAAACAGGCATCTATTCTTCCTCTTTTGAAAAAATCTAACCTGAGCTGCACTGATATTAATAACTATCACCCAATTGCGCGCTTGCCTCTACCTGCCAAAATTATCGAAAAAATCATGAATATTGAACTACCTAAATATATTCATGACAATCATCTGTTAGATACTACTCAGTTCGGCTTTAGACCAATCAATCAATCAGGGAATTTTGAAGCGCGATACTCACGCTTGAGGGTCTAAAGGTGCTGGTGGGGGAGCAGCTCTGGTCAGTCGAAGAGCCAGGTCTTGAGGGTCTTCCTGAAGATGTTCAGGGTGGGGGTGCATCTGAGGTCTATCAGGAGCCCATTCCAGGTCTTGGCTGCGATGTAGGAGAAGGTTCTTCCACCCGTTCTTGCTATGGGAATGTGCGGGGGTTCGGCGAGGGCGAGGTCAGCGGATCGGAGGTTTCTCTTGGGTACGTGGAAGGAGATTCTATTGTTGAGATATTGGGGTCCGGTGTTGTGGAGGCATTTGTAGGCGTGGGTGAGTATCTTGAAAGTTACTCTCTTCTCGACGGTGAGCCAGTGGAGGTTTTGCAGGTGTTGGGTGATGTGTTCATGTCAATGGATGCCGAGGACGAGTCTGGCTGTGGTGTTCTGTATGGTCTGGAGTTTGTGGAGCAGTGACTTGTTGATCCTGGCATAGAGGGTGTTTCCGTGGTCCAGTCTGATGGTTATGAGTGCGTGGGTGACGGTCTTCCTTGATTCGGGGGGGATCCCTTTGCCAGTACATAGTACTGAAACTACCCTGGTCAAAGCAACGGAAGAGGTGAGTATGACGGTGGATAATGGGGGTTCCGCAGTCATGATCCTATTGGACTTATCGGCTGTGTTCAATACAGTGGATCATATTCCCTTATCCACTGTTTAGCGGAGATAGGGGTTAAGAGCAAGGCGCTGGATTTGCTCACCTCTTTTTTTAAATACAGGATACAAATAGTAGCATTGGGTAAATACGAATCTACCCCTTACTCATTGCCTTGTGGAGTCCCTCAGGGCTCATCTTTGAGCCCCACGCTATTTAATGTGTACGTGGCTAAATTGGCCCGCTCATTAAAAGTTTCAGGATGGATGTAACCTCATACGCTGACGACACTCAATTGATAATCTCGGTGGCCAATAATGATCTGTCAGGCCCTAAAAGATGTTGAGACTCTATTGAGGCTGTCAGCGGATGGATAAGTAGACATTGCCTCAAAGTTAACTCAGGAAAAACTGAGATCATTATATTTGGGAGGCCTTCTCCATCTTGGTCCCCTAATTGGTGGCCTGAGCAACTTCCTCAACCCCCCCCCCCCTAACCGTTCCCAAAGCAAAAAATCTGGTAGTCATCATTGACGACAATCTTAACATGGGTGCCCAAGTATCAGTGGTGATCTCCTCAACGTATTACATTCTAAAAAGTATTAGGAAAATACTGCCCTTCATTCCTGACAATTATAGGAAAAACGTGATCACCGCACTAGTCCTATCAAAATTGGACTATTTCAATAGTCTCTATTTAAACATGCAAGAAAAGCACTTGAGTCGGGCTGCAATTGGTTCAAAATGTCGCTGCCAGAATGACCCTTAAGCTTCTTAAGTTTAATACCATTTCTCAGGGACGTCGTAAACTACACTGACTTCCTATTCGCAGCCGGGCAAAATTTAAAGCCTTATGCCTTGCGCATAAAGGACTGCACAACACATGCCCGGAATATCTCAGGACGGCTTTCAAATGGTACATCCCCAACAGAGATCTCCGTTCCGCCAACTCTAATACCTTAGTTGTTCCCAAAATCAAAATAGCAAACTGGGGTGGCAGGAGCATCATCTATGGCTCAGCCAAGTTATGGAATAGCCTGCAGTCACACATTAGAGCCATTTCTTCCTTGTTGGCATTCAGGAAGGAGATCAATACTTGGCTATTTAACAACTAAAGCAATCTGAAAGAAACCGTTAGTTATAGATTCCTTACCTTAGAATTACCCCCAGGCGTCAGACTGGATCCGGAAAGTTTTTCGTCAGCAGTACCTCTGCGCGTCGAAAGGTGGCGTCGGTCGGCTCTGCGTCCGTAGTTGGCATCGTGGTTGCCGGGATGACGTTGCAGTAGCTACTTAGACGCCGCCCTCGCGCGCTGACGTCAGTTCTTTCTTTTTCCGCGCCAGCCAGCGCAGATCCGGAGAGAGCGGTACCTCCAGTCATTTTTTGACTGAACTTTTTGAGCGACTTTTGTCGACGTCTTTTTGAGTCCTACCGACTCCTGGTGCACGTAGGGATGCCCGGCTTCAAAGCCTGCGGTTCCTGTTCCCGAATGATGTCGGTGACGGATCCGCACCACGTGTGCCTCTTTTGCCTGGAGCGCGACCACGACCCCAAGTCGTGCTCCGACTGCCGGACCATGACTCCGATGTCTTTGCTGGAGCAGTCCCGAAAGCTTCTTGAGAGGCGGCAGTCGGCTCCGCGCTGTTCGAGGTCCCAGTCGCGAGGGACCAGTCGCGGAGCCATCACCACTCGTCATCCAAGTCTTCGCACTCGGGGTCAGGTAAGTCGAAGCACAAGAAGAAGTCGAAGAAGCACCGTCGCTCTTGGACTTCTCCCCGTCGGTCGGCTGACGCGACGATGGATGCGGGCGGTGCCACTCCAGCGGCTCTGCTTGTGGAGCCTGAAGGGCCGACTCCGAGTTTCCCTCCCTTTCCGGGACCAGGAGCGACCTCTGCCCAGTTTCGTTAGTTTTACGAAGCCATGCATGCCATCTTTGGGCAGCCCGACTCCGCCGGCGCGCCTTCGGGCCCCGCGGACTCGGTTGGGCGCCCCACGCCTTCCCTGCCAGTGGCTCCAATCCCGGCACCGCAGGGCCCCCATGGATCCAGGCCTGGATCGGCACTGGTCGACCTTGTGACACCTCCACCGGCGCAGACTGCACCGGCACCGCGTCCGCTGCCGACGCCTGGCCCCCCAGCCGGCGTTGACCCCGGCTTCCAACCTGACGTGGAGACGGAGCAGGACCGGCGTCGGCCGACTCCGGCGCCGATGGGTACTTTTGCTCCTGTGTTCCACCCTGGCCATTTTCAGCCAACCTGGCAGCCAGAGGAGGGTGAGGAAGACTGGGAGGGGTCTGTGGACCCTTTGTCAGACCAGTTGGAGTACGATCCGGACTGGAGAGAGGACCTGGGGGATGCCAGTGGTCTGGATACCTCCCCAGACCTTGGCATGTTGTCTCCTCCTAACGTGGCTACGGAGGAGGGAGCGTCATACGCAGTGGTGTTGCGTAGGGCGGCCGAGGCTCTCAACCTCGAGCTTCCTACGGTGGCAGTCAGGCCTGACCTCCTGACAGAGGTGCTTCAACCAGCAGCGAGCTCTTAGGAGCCCCTGCTGCCGTTCAATGAAGCCCTGACCGACATCCTTTTGGGCACTTGGTCCAGGCCCAACACGGGGGCTCCCGTGGATAGGATGGTTGCCCGACACCACCGTCCTGCCCCGGATGACCCCACTTTCTTCTCACAACACCCCACCCCGGAGAGCTTGGTGGTCCAAGCTTCTACTTCCAAGAGTGCATTCCCTAATGCACCACCAGATAGGGAATCCAAGAAGCTGGATCATCTTGGGAAGAAGGTTTTCTCTTCCGCCAGCTTGGGACTGCGGTCGATAAAAACTGCATGTCTATTGGGCCGTTATTCCCACTCTGTGTGGGACACGGTTGCGCACGTGCTGCCTCAGTGTCCAGAGGAGGCCCGGACTTTCCCAGGCGGTTTCCGCAGGGAGAGATGCAGCGAAGTTTACCATCCGCTGTGGGCTGGATACCGCCGACTCTCTAGGCAGGACGATTTCCACGTCGGTAGCCCTTCGTCGCTACGCCTGGATGAGATCAACTGGCTTTTCTGGGGATGTCCAGAGTGCTCTTCTGGACATGCCCTTTGATGGCCGTCGCCTTTTTTGGCGACAAGGCAGACCACGCTCTAGAGCGTTTCAAGGACTCACGGGCTACGGCCAAGTCCTTGGGCCTCTCCACTCGCCCTCCGCAGCCTGCTTTTCGCCCCTTTCGTGGCTAGGGAAGGGGTGCCCCACTACATCCCGCCCAGAGCCACAGGCCGGCGCAAGCTGCACAACCTTCGCGCGGCTGGGGACGTGGGAACCACCGCTGTGGTTCTGGGGGCCAGCGAGCGGGCCAGTCCACCAACCCCCCCTCTGCTTCCGCCTCCAAACCTTCCTAGTTCGACCTTCCAGGCCCATCAATCGCCAGTGGGCGGCAGGATCCGCCATCACCTCCCCCAGTGGCGCACCATCATGTCGGACAGGTGGGTTTTGCAGATAGTCCGAAGAGGCTACTCCCTCCCCTTCGAGGCTATCCCTCCAGCCATGCCACCTCAGTACCATCGCATGTCGGAGGACCACCTGGGCCTTCTCCAACAGGAAGTTACGGCTCTCTTGGCCAAGGGAGCCATTGAGCGCATTCCTGCCCCAGAAGTAGGTCGTGGTTGCTATTACCACTACTTTCTGGTACCCAAGAAGGACAAGGGCCTGCGTCCTATCTTGGATCTCAGGAGCGTCAATCGCTGAAGTTCAAAATGTTGACGTTCGCTCAGGTCTTGTCTGCCCTCGACCCTGGAAACTGGATGGTAGCGTTGGACTTGCAGGACGCCTATTTTCACATCCCCATCCTGCCGGCCCACCGGCGTTACTTGCGGTTCATGGTGGGCCACGAGCATTATCAGTTTACCGTGCTCCCCTTCGGCCTTACCAGCGCCCCTCGGGTGTTCACGAAAGTGATGGCAGTGGTTGCAGCTCATCTGCGCAGATCAGGCGTCCCAGTCTTTCCCTATCACGACGACTGGTTGTTGAAGGCGGGCTCGCCCCAGGCAGTCGTCTCCCACCTCCAGACTACGGCCGACCTCATGCATTTGCTGCGGTTCTCCATCAACGTGCCGAAGTCACACCTGATTCCCTCTCAGATGCTCCTCTTCATCGGAGCGGTTCTGGACACAACGCGGTTTCGGGTCTATCCTCCCGAGCACCGAGTCCAGGATATTCGGGCTATGATTCCGATCTTTCAGCCCTTATCCCAGGTTTCGGTCAGGATGACCCTCCGGCTGCTGGGCCTGATGGCCTCCTGCATCCTGCTGGTGGATCATGCCAGGTGGCATATGCGGGCTCTGCAGTGGGACCTGAAGTTCCAGTGGGCGCAACAACAGGGGAATCTGTCCCATTCTGTCCAGATCTCAGAGGGCACTGCACACCAATTGCAGTGGTGGTTTACGAACCAGCATTGGGTCAACGGCAGATCCCTCTCCCTTCCTCAACCAGAGTTCACAGTGGTGACTGATGCATCACTGCTGGGATGGGGCGGCCACATGGGAGAGGCGGAGATCAGAGGCCTCTGGTCTCCGGCGGAGTCCGGGCTCCACATCAACCTTCTGGAGCTGCGGGCGATCCGGCTTGCACTGAAAGCATTCCTTCCCTCTGTCCGGGGAAAAGCAGTGCAGGTGTTCACGGACAACACCACCGCCATGTGGGACTGCAACAAACAAGGCGGGGTGGGGTCGTGGACCCTATGTCAAGAGGCCCTCCGCCTCTGGACATGGCTTGAACATCAGGGCATATCCCTGGTGGTTTAACACCTGGCAGGTTCCCTGAACGCCATGGCGGACAAACTCAGCCGCAGGTGCATGATGGATCACGAATGGCGTCTTCACTCGGAGGTGGTGCAAGGTCTCTTTCAACAGTGGGGAGAGCCTTGGTTAGATCTAGTCTCCACCGAAGAGAACGTGCAATGTCAGCAATTCTGCGTGTTGGAATTTCCAAGGCGGCACTCGCTAGGCGACGCTTTTCGTTGCGAGTGGAGTTACGGTCTGTTGTACGCCTTTCCGCCTATACCACTTCTGCCCAGAGTGCTGAAGAAGATCAAGCGCGACCGGGCCCAATTCATTCTTGTGGCTCCGGATTGGGCACGAAGAGTCTGGTATCCCGAGCTGCTCAACATGGCCATCGATCCTCCGATCCGACTGCCTCTTCGGGAGGATCTTCTGTCGCAGCAGCAGGGGACAGTCCTCCACCCGAACCTGTCCAGCCTCCACCTCCAATCCGTGGAGATTGAGCGGCGGCAGTTGACGTCATTCGACTTGCCTCCCGAAGTTTGTGATGTAATCTTGGCAGCCAGGCGTCCCTCCACTAAGACGGTATACGACTGCCGATGGAACAAATTTGTGGCATGGTGCTCAGCAAAGGCTGTGGATCCCCTTTCTGCCCCCCTTTCTGAGGTCCTCTTGTTCCTCCTTTCTTTGGCCCAGCAGGGCTCTGCTCTGGGCACTATCAAGGGCTATCTTTCGGCCATTTCTGCCTTTCTTCGGCTTCCTGATCAACCTTCTCTCTTCAAGTCCCCGGTTGTTAATCGTTTCTTAAAAGGCATAACTCATCTCTTTCCTCCTATCCCCTTCGTTATGCCTCAGTGGGACTTGAATCTGGTCTTGACCTATTTGATGTGCACTCCCTTTGAGCCGCTTCACAACTGTCCTTTAAGACTTTTGACTCTTAAGACTGCATTCCTGGTGGCCATCACATCTGCCAGAAGAGTGAGTGAGCTCCATGCTCTTTCATCCAAACCTCCTTTTCTGGCTGTACATCCGGACAAGGTTGTCCTAAGAACTCGTTCATCCTTCCTTCCCAAGGTGGCCACCTACTTTCATATTGGGCAGACCATCACTTTGCCCACCTTCTTTCGGTCTCCGCATCCTTCGAAAGAGGAAGAGAGGCTCCACCGTCTGGACCCAAAACGTACGCTTTCCTTTTATCTGGATCGCACCAAACAGTTCCGGGTGGATGACCAGCTCTTTGTTAGCTACGTGGGCGCCAAGAAAGGTCGGGCCGTACACAAACGGACCATTTCTAGATGGATCGTTTTGTGTATTAAAGCCTGCTGTTCTCTAGCTAAAAAGGAGCCTTCAGTGGGGCTACATGCCCATTCCACCAGGGTGACAGCAGCCACTACTGCTTTGGGACGAGGAGTTCCTCTGCATGACATTTGCCAGGCAGCGACGTGGGCATCCTTGCACACGTTCACTAAACACTACTGCCTGGACAGCCAAGTCCGGAGAGACAGCTTCTTTGGCCGTTCTGTTCTCCAGGACTTTCTGTTGTGAACTTGGTTCGCAGACCCACCTCCGGGGTTGGTATTGCTGGGGTATCTATTCTAAGGTAAGGAATCTATAACTAATTGTTTCTTTCAGATGAACAAGTTACTTACCTTTGGTAACAATATATATGTAAGAAACATAGGCTAGTTATAGATTCCTTACCGCCCCACCTATCCTCCCCGTTCTGCGAACTGACTTCTAAGGTTAAGGGCATCCTTTCAGGGCACTAGTTTTGTGCACCAGTGGTCAGTGTCTTGCATGGCTCTGCGTTTCTGGCGCGGAAAGTCGTGTACAGAACTGACGTCAGCGCGCGAGGGTGGCGTCTAAGTAGCTACCGCAACGTCATCCCGGCGACCATGACGCCAACGACGGACGCAGAACCGACCGACGCCACCTTTCGACGCGCAGAGGTACTGCTGACGAAAAACTTTCCGGATCCAGTCTGACGCCTGGGGGTAATTCTAAGGTAAAGAATCTATAACTAACCTACGTTTCTTACAGATATATTGTTACCGAAGGTAAGTAACTTGTTCTTTTTGTCTAGCATGCCATCTGCTCAGATAGTGCCAAGACAGCCTTGGGTAATCGCGCGCTTTAAAAATTCCATAACATAACAAAGGTTGTGAGAGGAACGGCCCAATAAGCATGCGGTGTTCACTGACCCCAATGCCAGGCTGGTAGAAAAAAACATCTTCCCAAGTGCGTACAGCCTCTTGGATTTCCTATCCGGAGCAGCGTTAGGGAATGCACCATGGGACATTGAAGCATGAACAACCAAGCTCTCAGGAGTGGGGTGTTGGCTGAAGGAAACGTGGATTGCCCGGTGCAGGGCGATGGCAGCGTGTGATTGTCCTGTTCACAGGAGACCCTGTGTTAGGCTTGAACCACGTGCCTAGAAGGACATTTACGTGAAAGAGACTATTAGTTATAGATTCCTTACCTTAGAATTACCCCCAGGCGTCAGACTGGATCCGGAGAATTTTTCTCCAGCGGTACCCCTGCGCGTCGGTAGGTGGCATCGGTCGACTCCGTGTTCGTCGTTGGCGTCGTGATCGCCGGAATGACGTTGTGGTATCTACGTAGACGCCGCCCCGGCGCGTTGACGTCAGTTCTTCCTTTTTCCGCACCAGCCAGCGCAGATCTGGAGAGAGCGGTACCCTTAGTCATTTTTTGACTAGTGTTTTTCGACTTTTGTCGACTTTTTTTTCGAGTCGTTCGACTCCTGGTACACGCATGGATGTCACATCGGCGGACCGGATTCAAGCCTTGTGACTCTTGTCACAAGCTGATGTCAGTCACGGATCCGCACCTCATGTGCCTTTGGTGCCTGGAGCGCGACCACGACCCAAAGTCGTGCTCTGACTGTCGGGCCATGAACCCGAAGTCTTTGTGGGAGCGTTCCCGAAAGCTTCTGGAGGCCCGGCAGTCAGCTCTGCGGCGCTCGAGGTCCCGGTCGAGAAGGAGGTCGCGGGACCGGTCGCGGAGTCACCACCATCACTCCTCATCGAAATCTTCGTCTTCGTGTAAGTCGAACCACAAGAAGAAGGCGAAGAAGCACCATTGCTCTTCTCCTTCTCCCCGTATGTCGGCCGATGCGACACGGGACGTGGAAGGTCGTCGTCATTCGTCTCCGCCCGCGGAGACGACTCCGAGCTTCCCTACCCGGGAGCCGGAGCGTCCCCTGCCCTGCTTCGTGCCTTTTACGAGTCCCTCCACTCCATCTTTGAGCAGCCCGACTCCGCCGGCGCGCCTTCGGGCCCCGTGGACTCGGCTGGGGGCTCTAGGCCTTTGATGCCGGCAGCTCCAGCCCTGACACCGCAGGGCCCCCAGGAATCCAGGCCTGGATCCGGATCGGTGACGGTTGACCTCAGGACACCTCCCCCGGCTCTGATTCCACTGACGACACCTCCGCCACATCCGACGCCGGTTGGGTCCCCGGCCGGCGTTGACCCCGGCCTCCCCTTCAAGCCGAACACGGAGCCGGACTGGCGTCGACCGAAACTTGTGTACCACTGTTTTATCCTGGCGTTCCTTTTCGCCCTGAGTGGCAGCCAGGAGAGGATGAGGAGGACTGGGAGGGGTCTGTGGACCCTCTGGCAGACCAGCTAGAAGAGCCGAACTGGAGAGAGGAGTTGGGTGATGCCAGTGGTCTGGATACCTCCCCAGACCTTGGTATGCTTTCTCCCCCTACCGTGGCCACGGAGGAGGGAGCCTCTTACGCTGTGGTATTGCGTAGGGCGGCTGAGGCCTTGGGCCTCGAGCTTTCTACGGTGGCAGTCAGGACCAACCTCCTGACTGAGGTGCTTCAACCGGCAGCGGCCTCCTCGGAGCCCCTGCTGCCGTTAAATGAGGCCCTCACCGACATCCTTCTGGGCACTTGGTCCAAGCCCAGCACAGGGGCTCCTGTGGATAGGATGATTGGCCGACGCCACCGCCCGGCCCCGTGTGACCCCATTTTCCTCTCCCAGCACCCTACCCCTGAGAGCTTGGTGGTCCAAGCCTCGACCTCTAAGGGCGTGTTCCCTACTGCTCCCCCAGATAGGGAATCCAAGAAGCTGGTTCATTTTGGGAAGAAGTTTTCTTCCACCAGCTTAGGACTGCGGTCGGTGAACACCGCATGTCTCTTGGGCCGCTACACCCACTCTGTGTGGGACGCAGTTGCACAAGTGCTGCCACAGTGCCCGGAGGAGGCCTGGACTGTACTCAACCATGCGGTTGCAGAGGGTAGGGATGCAGCGAAGTTCGCCATTCGGTGTGGGCTGGATACTGTCGACTCGCTAGGTAGAACAATTTCTATGTCAGTAGCCTTGAGACGCTACGCCTCCTGAGGTTCACTGGCTTTTCCGGGGATGTCCAATCGACCCTTTTGGACATGCCCCATGATGGCCGTCGCCTGTTTGGCGACAAGGCGGACAATGCACTTGAGCGCTTCAAGGACTCTCGGGCTACAGCCAGATCCTTGGGCCTCGCTGCCACCTCTCGCCTCATTCAGTCCGCCTTTCGCCCCTTTCGTGGCTACTGAAGGGGTGCCCCACCATGTTCCACCCAGGGCCACAGGCCGGCGCAAGCTACTCAACCTCTGCGTGGCCGGGGATGTGGGACCCAGGGCCATGGGTCTGGGGGCCAGCGGGCAGGCCAGCCCACCAGTGCCCCCTCTGCATCGGCCTCCAAGCCTTCCTAGTCCGACCTTTCAGGGCCACCAGTTGCCAGTGGGTGGCAGGATTCGCCATCATCTCCCCCACTGGCACATCACCACGTCGGACAGGTGGGTTTTGCAGATAGTCCAAAGGGGCTACTCCCTCCCCTTCTAGACTACCCCTCCCTCCATGCCACCAGCACTCCATCGCATGTCGGAGGATCATTTGGCCCTTCTCCGTCAGGAAGTTGCGGCTTTCTTGGCCAAGGGAGCCATCAAGCCAGTTCCTGTGCCAGAAGTAGGTTGTGGTTATTATTCCCACTACTTCCTGGTGCCCAAGAAGGACAAAGGCCTGCGTCCTATCTTAGATCTCAGGGACGTCAACGGCTTCCTCCGGAAGGAGGAGTTCAAAATGTTGACATTGGCTTGAGTCTTGTCTGCCCTCAACCCTGGAGACTGGATGGTAGCGTTGGACTTGCAGGACGCTTATTTTCACATCCCTGTCCTGCCGGCCCACAGGCGTTACCTACGGTTCACGGTAGGCCACGAGAATTTTCAGTTTACCGTGCTCCCCTTTGGCCTTACCAGCACCCCTCGGATGTTCACAAAAGTGATGGCAGTGGTTGCAGCTTATCTGCGCACATCAGGGGTTCCATTCTTCCCCTATCTCGACGACTGGCGTTTTAAGGCGAGTTCGCCCCAGGCTGTCGTTTCCCACCTCCAGACTACGGCGGACCTCCTGCACTCCCTGTGGTTCACTGTGGACATGCCAAAGTCACACCTGATTCCCTCTCAGAAGCTCCTTTTCATCGGAGCAGTTCTGGATACGGCGCAGTTTCAGGCCTATCCTCCCGAGCAGAGTCTCCAGGATATTCAGGCTATGATACTGATGTTTCAGCCTCTATCCCGGGTTTTGGTGAGGATGACCCTGAGGCTGCTGGGCCTCATGGTCTCCTGCATCCTGCTGGTGGACTATGCCAGGTGGCATATGCGGGCTCTGCAGTGGGACCTGAAGTTCCAGTGGGTGCAGCATCAGGGGATTCTTTCCGATGTCGTCCAGATCTCGGAGGGCACTGCACACCAATTGCAGTGGTGGCTAACGAACCAGGATTGGGTCAACGGAGAACCCTCTCCCTTCCCCAACCAGACTTCACAGTGGTGACAGATGCGTCACTTCTGGGATGGAGCAGCCACATGGGAGAGGTGGAGATCAGAGGCCTCTGGTCTCCGGCGGAGTCCGGGCTCCACATCAACCTGCTGCAGCTCCGGGCGATCCGTTTTGCACTGAAAACATTCCTTCCTTCTGTCAAAGGGAGAGTAGTGCAGGTGTTCACGGACAACACCACCGCCATGTGGTACTGCAACAAACAGGGCAGGGTGGGGTCATGCACCCTATGTCAAGAGGCTCTTTCCGCCTCTGGACTTGGCTGGAACATCAGGGCATGTCCCTGGTGGTTCAACACCTGGTAGGTTCCCTGAACGCCAGGGCGGACAAACTCAGCCGCCGGTGCATGATGAATCACAAATGACCTCTTCACTCGGAGGTGGTGCAAGGTCTCTTTCAATAGTTGGGAGAGCCTTGGTTAGATCTGTTCGCCACCGAAGAGAAGGCTCAATGTCAGCATTTCTGCGCGTTGGAATTTCCAAGTCGGCACTCGCTCGGCGGCGCTTTTCGTCGCGAGTGGAATTTTGGTCTTCTATACGCCTTTCCGCCTATACCACTTCTGCCCAGAGTGCTGAAGAAGATCAAGCACGACCGGGCCTAAGTCATTCTTGTGGCTGCGGATTGGGCAGAGAGTCTGGTATCCCGTGCTCTTGAATATGGCCATGGATCCTCCGATCAGACTGCCTTTTCGGGAGGATCTTCTGTCGCAGCAGCAGGGGACGGTCCTCCACCCGAACCTGTCTAGCCTCCACCTCCTTGCGTGGAGAT
The DNA here is from genome assembly GCA_963921515.1 of Calotriton arnoldi. Lineage (NCBI taxonomy): Eukaryota > Metazoa > Chordata > Amphibia > Caudata > Salamandridae > Calotriton > Calotriton arnoldi. The sequence continues at coordinate 425,447 of CAWUFW010002711.1, forward strand.
TGAGCGGCGACAGTTGACAGCTTTTGACCTTCCTCTCGAAGTCTGTAATGTCATCTTGGCAGCCAGACATTCCTCCACTAAAACTGTATACGCCTGTAGATGGAACAAATTTGTGGCATGGTGCACAGCAGAGGCTGTGGATCCCCTTTCTGCCCCTCTTTCAGAGGTTCTCCTATTTCTTTGGCTCAGCAAGGCTCTGCTCTGGGCACCCTTAAAGGCTATCTTTCTGCCATTTCGGCCTTACTGCGCCTTCCCGATCAGCCTTCTCTTTTCAAGTCCCCTATTGTAAATAGATTTTTTTTTTTAAACATCTGTTTATTGAATAAACAAAACCTGACAGTAAGTACATTCTGGGCAATTGTATCATTACAGATTTCGCTTGTCAACATTTGGTACATACCGTACAAAATCCTTGTAACAAGGCAAGGTCTAGCACATATTCATACTTTGCTGTACATAACCTCCCCCAGTTCCACACATAGTTGATTAACCAGCAATTAAAGTCCTCTATATTGTACCCCGCTTCCCCATATCTAGTCCTACTTATTTGGGCACCCCATCCCTTTGTACACCACTTTCTCAGCATTGCAGCACCAGTCTAGATCTTCCTGCCATTTCAACACACTCGGGGGTTGGCTCGCCCCCCATTCCCTCGCTATGTTACGTTTAGCAACTATACTAGCTGTCATCAGCCATATCTTAGAATATTTTGGCCATTTTGCCTCACATGTCACACAGAGGACATGCCACCCCGCTTCACATGGAACTTCCTGTTCGGTTACTTCCGACATGACCTGAATGGCATCCTTCCAAAACTGTTGTACCTTAGAGCAGGACCATATTATATGAAAGAATGTGCCCGCCTCCCCACATCCCCGTGCACACAGGTCAGAGTCTCTCCGCCCAATCCGATGGAGTAGCACTGTAGAGGTGTATGATCTGTGCAGTATGCGCAATTGTATTAATCGAAATCTTGCCCTTATCGCCACCGCTCTTGTACTCTGTATTGCCTCTATCCAGTCGTCGTCTTCCAACGTCTCTAAGTCTCTTGTCCAGGCCTCCCTAAGAGCCAACAAGGGGTCTGGGGAATTGTTCATTAACTTTTTATATACCAATGAAACCGCTTTCTTGGGCATGGGATCCATTAGGAGTCTATCCTCCAGTGGGGCATATTCTGCTATTTGGTCTCCATCTAGTACATGCTTCTTTAGCGCATGTCGTAACTGCAGGTACCTTAAGAACTCGTTGTCCGACATCTGATATTCTATTTTTAGATCCTCAAAACTTATCAGTTGTAAATAGATTTCTTAAGGGCATTACTCACCTCTTTCCTCCTATTCCTTTCGTAATGCCCCAGTGGGACTTGAATCTGGTCTTAACCTACCTCGTGTGCTCCTTTCGAGCCACTACATAATTGTCCTCTCAGACTATTGACCTTGAAGACTGCTTTTCTGGTTGCCATCACCTCTGCTCGCAGGGTCAGTGAGCTTCAGGCTCTTTATTCTAAACCTCCTTTCCTTGTTGTTCATCCGGACAAGGTTGTCCTTCGAACTCGACCTTCTTTCCTTCCCAAAGTGGTTACCTCTTTCCACAAAGGACAGACCATCACTTTGCCCACCTTCTTCCCGCCCCCACATCCTTCTAAAGAGGCTGAGAGGCTCCACCGTCTGGATCCAAAATGTGCGCTATCATTTTATCTGGATCGCACAAGACAATTCCGGGTGGATGATCAACTCTTTGTTGGCTATGTGGTCGCCAAGAAAGGTCGGGCCGTGCAACAACGAACCATCTCTCGATGGGTCGTTCTTTGCATTAAAATCTGTTATTCCTTGGCGAAAAAGAAGCCTCCAGTTAGGGTTGCGCGCCCATTCCACCAGGACGACGGCAGCCACTACTGCTTTGGGACGTGGAGTCCCCCTGAGTGACTTCTGCCAGGCAGCCACATGGGCATCCCTGCACACGTTCACTCAACATTATTGCCTGGATAGTCAAATCCGGAGAGACGGCTTCTTTGTCCATTCAGTTCTCCAGGACTTTCTGATGTGAACTTAGTTCCCAGACCCAACTCCGGGGTTGGTATTGCTGGGGTATCTATTCAAAAGTAAGGAATCTATAACTAATTGTCTCTTTCAGATGAACAAGTTACTTACCTTAGGTAACGATATATCTGTAAGAGACATATATTAGTTATAGATTCCTTACTGCCCCACCCATCCTCCCCGTTCTGTGAACTGACTTCTAGAGTAAGGGACTCCCTTTCAGGGCCCTCGTTTTGTGCACCAGTGGTCAGTGTCTTGCATGGCTCTGCGCTTCTGGCGTGGAATGTCGTGTAAAGAACTGACGTCAGCGCGTAGGGGCAGCGTCTAAGTAGATACCGTGACGTCATTCCGGCGATCACGACACCAACCACGAACGTGGAGTCGACCAACGCCACCTGCCAACGCGCAGGGGTATTGCTGAAGAAAAATTCTCCGGATACAGTCTGATGCCTGGGGGTAATTCTAAGGTAAGGAATCTATAACTAATATATGTCTCTTACAGATATATCGTTACCGAAGGTAAGTAACTAGTTCGTCAGTGCTTCATTAAAGGGCAAAAGGGGTTCGGGCGAGGAAGCCCCAGGTTGAAGCACTTCGGTCAAGAGATTAGTCTTGACCTGCACCAATGACAGCTCCAGGTTAAGGACCTCTACTGCCCTCCTCACCACCATGTTATAAGATGCCCCCTCCTCCGTAGCCACACTTGGTGGAGAGAGCATACCAGTATCTGGAGATGTCCAGTTTACTGGCTTCTCCAAGATCCTCATACCAGTCCATTTGTTCACAGTGAACAAATAACTGGTGTTCCAAAGGGTCCAGGCCCCCTCCCAATCCTCACACATGCCTGAAACTTCCTCAAAATGTACAGGCAACGACGTAGAACCTCTGGGCTCTGTTGGCACTGGAGTCGACGTCGATCCGATCAACGGGTATCAAAATGGGGCTGGTGCCTGAACCTGGTACGTCTAGAGGTCTTCTCTCAACACACAAGAAAAAATCTCTTGTCAAAATGTAACAAAAGAAGTCTGTCAAAAAGAGACAGAGGGGTAGCTCTTCTCCGGATCAGTGCTTAACTGGCACGGAAAGAAAAGAACTAACGTCCGTGCACCTGGGTGGCACCCATATAGGTGACCACGACGAGAAAGAGGGATGAGGGGTGCAGAAAGAGGCACCAAGGGTGCAGAAAGAAGCAAGAGAGATGCAGAAAGAAGCAAGAGAAATGCATAAAAAAGCAACAGATGCAGAAAGGGGGAAGTGGGGTGGAGAAAGAGGCAAGGGGGATACAGAAAGAAACGAGAGGTGCAGAAAGAAACAAAAGAAGTGCAGAAAGAAGGAAGAAAGGTGCAGAAAGAGGCAAGGGGTGCAGAAAGAGGTGTGTGAGAGGCACAAGGGTGTAGAAAGAAGCAAGAGGCGTGCAGAAAGAAGCAAGAGAGTTGCAGAAAGAAACAAAAGAATTGCAGAAAGAAGGAACAGAGGTGCAGAAAGAGGCAAGAGGGGTGCAGAAAGAAGGGACAGAGGTGCAGAAAGAAGCAAGAGAAGTGCAGAAAGAAGCAACAGAGGTGCAGAAAGAGGGATGAGGGATGGAGAAAGGCAAGAGAAGTGCAGAAATAAGCAACAGATGCAAAAAGGGGGAACGGGTGGAGAAAGTGGCAAGAGGGGTGCAGAAAGAAGCAAGAGAGGTGCAGAAAGAAACAAAAGAAGTGCAGAAAGAAGGAAAGAGGCAAGAGGGGTGCAGAAAGAGGGATGAGGGGTGCAGAAAGAAGCACGAGTGGTGCAGAGAAGCAAGAGGAGTGCAGAAAGAAGCAACAGGTGCAGAAAGAGGCACGAGGGGTGCAGAAATAACAGAGGTGCAGAAGGAAACAAAAGGAGTGCAGAAAGAAGGAACAGAGGTGCAGAAAGGGGCAACGGGTTCAGAAAGAGGGAAGAGGGGTGGAGAAAGAGACAAGGGGTGCAGAAAGAAGCATGAGAGCTGCAGAAAGAAACAAAAGAAGTGGAGAAAGAGGCAAGTGGGGTGCAGTAAGAGGCAAAAGGAGTGCAGAAAGAAACAAATGAAGTGCAGAAAGAAGGAACAAAGGTGCAGAAAGAGGCAAGAGGGGTGCAGAAAGAAGCAACAGAGGTGCAGAAAGGGATTAGGGGTGCAGAAAGAAGCAAGAGAGATGCAGAAAGAAGCAAGAGAAATGCATAAAAAGCAACAGATGCAAGGGGGAAGTGGGGTGGAGAAAAAGGCAAGAGGGATACAGAAATAAACAAGAGTGGTATAGAAAGAAACAAAAGAAGTACAGAAAGAAGGAACAGAGGTGCAGAAAGAGGCAAGAGCGGTGCAAAAGAGGAAAGAGCGGTGTGAAAGAGGCACGAGGGGTGCAGAAAGAAGGAACAGAGGTGCAGAAAGAAGCAACAGGTACAGAAAGAGGGAAGAGGGGTGCAGAAAGGGGCAAGAGATGTGCAGAAACCAGGAACAGATATGCAGAAAGAGGCAAGAGGAGTGCAGAAAGAGAGAAGAGGAGTGCAGAAAGAGGCACATGGGGTGCAGAAAGAGGCACAAGGGGTGCAGAAAGAGGGAAGAGGGGTGCAGAAAGAAGCAAGAGAACTGCAGAAAGAAGCAACAGAGGTGCAGAAAGCGGGATGAGGGGTGGAGAAAGGGGCAAGAGAAGTGCAGAAAGAAGCAACAGATGCAAAAAGGGGGAACAGGAGTGGAGAAAGTGGCAAGAGGGGTGCAGAAAGAAGCAAAAGAGGTGCAGAAAGAAATAAAAGAGCAGAAAGAAGGAAAAGAGGTGCAGAAAGAGGGAAGAAGGGTGCAGAAAGAAGCAAAGAGGTGCAGAAAGATACAAGAGTAGTGCAGAAAGAAGTAACAGGTGCATAAAGAGGCAAGAGGGGTGCAAAAAGAGGGAAGAGGGGTGCAGAAAGAGGCAGGAGGGGTGCAGAAAGAAGCAAGAGATGTACAGAAAGAAACAAAAGAAGTGCAGAAAGACGGAACAGAGGTGCAGAAAGAGGCAACAGGGGTGAAGAAAGAGGCAAGGGGGTGCAGAAAGAAGCAAGAGAGCTGCAGAAAGAAACAAGTGCAGAAAAGGAACAGAGGTGCAGAAAGAGGCAAAAGGGGTACAGAAAGAAGCGAGAGGTGCAGAAAAACAAAAGAAGTGCAGAAAGAAGGAACAGATGTGCAGAAAGTGGCAAGGGGTGCAGAAAGAAACAAAAGAAGTGCAGAAAGAAGCAACAGAGGTGCAGAAAGAGGCAAGAGGAGTGCAGAAAGTGGGATGAGGGGTGCAGAAAGAGGCTCGAAGGGTGCAGAAAGAAGCAAGAGAGATGCAGAAAGAAGCAAGAGAAATGCATAAAAAAGCAACAGATGCCTAAAGGGGGAAGTGGGGTAGAGAAAGGCAAGAGGGATACAGAAATAAACAAGAGCGGTGCAGAAAGAAACGAAATAAGTGCAGAAAGAAGGAACAGAGGTGCAGAAAGAGGCAAGAGGGGTGTGAAAGAGGCACGAGGGGTGCAGAAAGAAGGGACAGAGGTGCAGAAAGAAGCAATAGAAGTGCAGAAAGAAGCAACAGAGGTGCAGAAAGGGATGAGGGATGGAAAGAGAGGCAAGAGAAGTGCAGAAAGAAGCAACAGATGCAAAAAGGGGGAACAGGTGGAGAAAGTAGCGAGAGGAGTGCAGAAAAAAGCAAGAGGTGCAGAAAGAAACGAAGAGCAGAAAGAAGGAACAGGGGTGCAGAAAGACGGAAGAGGGGTGCATAAAGAAGCACAACTGGTGCAGAAAGAAGCAAGAGAGGTGCAGAAAGAAGCAAGAGTAGTGCAGAAAGATGCAACAGGTGCAGGAAGAGGGATGGAAAAAGGCAAGAGGGGTGCAGAAAGAAGCAAGAGTTGCAGAAAGAAAGAACAGAGGTGCAGAAAGAGGCAAGAGGAGTGCAGAAAGAGAAGAGGGGTGCAGAAAGAGGCACGACTGGTGCAGAAAGAAGCAAGAGTAGTGCAGAAAGATGCAACAGAGGTGCAGAAAGAAGCAACAGATGCTAAAAGAGGGAAGGGGTGGAGAAAGGCTCGAGGGGTGCACAAAGAAGCAAGAGAGGTGCAGAAAGAAGCAAGAGAGGTACAGAAAGAGGGAAGAGGGGTGGAGAAAGACACGAGAGGTGCAGAAAGATGCAACAGGTGCAGAAAGAGGGATAGAGAGAGGCAAGAGGGGTGCAGAAAGAAGCAAGAGAGGTGCAGAAAGTAACAAAAGAAGTGCACAAAGAAGGAACAGAGGTGCAGAAAGGCAAGAGAAGTACAGAAAGAGAAGAGGGGTGCAGAAAGAGGCACAAGGTACAGAAAGAAGCAAGAGAGGTACAGAAAGACGCAAGATAAGTGCAGAAAGAAGCAAGATAAGTGCAGAAAGAAGCAACAGAGATGCAGAAAGAGGGAAGAGGGGTGGAGAAAGGCAAGAGGGGTGCAGAAAGGCAAGAGAAGTGCAGAAAGAAGCAATAGAAATGCAGAAAGGCAAGAGGCGCAGAAAGAAGCAAGAGGGGTGCACAAAGAAGCAAGTGAGGTGCAGAAAGAGGCAAAAGAGGTGCAGAAAGTAGAAGAGATGTGCAGAAAGAAGGAACAGAGGAGCAGAAAGAGGCAGGAGGGGTGCAGAAAGAGGCAAGAGAGGTACAGAAAGAGGCAAGAGGGGTGCACAAAGAAGCAAGTGAGGTGCAGAAAGAGGCAAAAGAGGTGCAGAAAGTAGAAGAGATGTGCAGAAAGAAGGAACAGAGGAGCAGAAAGGCAGGAGGGGTGCAGAAAGAGGCAAGAGTTTGCAGAGTGGTGTAAAAAGGGGCGTGGATTACTGGAGGTACCTGGTGGTCTAGTTGGCCCCTAAGGACCCTTAGGATTGAAGGGATCTTAATCCCCCAATTCAGAATGCGCCAGGAGGCGCGTTTGCACAGTAGTGCAGGGAGGGGGCGGGGCCTCTGGCGAGATGCCGGCTTTTCTTTTTTTAAATATTTTTAGGAGTGGGGCTGTGTGGCCCCCCTTCTTTTAGTATTTTTGGGGCCCAGAGGACCCCACCCCCAGGGCCTGAGCATTTTTTATTTTAAAAAAACAGGAAGGGGGCCGAGTGGCCCCCCTTCCCTGGGCTACTATTGGCCCCGGGGACCCCATCCACCGGGGCCTGGCCTCGTTTTTATAAAATTATTTTTCCCGGGAGAGAGGCCGCGTGGCCCCCCTCCCCTGGCCACTTCTGGCCCCGGGGACCCCATCACCCGGGGCCTGGCCAGCCTGTTTTTTTTTTTAGAAGAAGGGGCCGCGTGGCCCCCCTCCTGTGGCCAATTATGGACCCGGGGACGCCATCCCCTGGGCCCTGCCTTATTTATTTTTTTTAAAACATCAAAAGGGAGGGGGCCGAGTGGCCTCCTTCCCGGGCCACTTCTGGCCCCGGGCACCCCATACCCCGGGGCCAGCCCTCAAGTTGGGGACCGCGGGGGAGCCCCAATGCCTCGCGGTCCCTGCCGGCTCCCCGCCTCCTGCGGGAGCCGACATTGCTTTTGGGCAAGGGGAGCTGCTAACATGCAGCTCCCCTTGCCCAAAAGCAATTCTGCTTTGCTTCTTGGAAGCGAGAGCAGGTTTCCTGCTCTTGCTTCCAAGAAGCAAAGCAGTGTTTGCTATGGCAGGGCGGGAGCTATGCTCCCGCCCTGCCATAGCAAATGGCAATGTCCCGGGGGTGGGCAGCCCGGGACATTGCAGGAGCCGGCCCTGGGGGGTGGCGGTCCCCAGGGCCATCAAGGGCTCCAGGAGGGGGTCGCGCGGCCCCCCTCCCAACTGATTTAAGCCCCAGGGAGGTGGTGGTTCCAGGGGTCCGCAACGGACCCCGCATTTAAATAAAGTGTGCCCCGGGGAGGTGGTGGTCCCCGGGGCAGTGTGGGGAGGGGCAGGAGCCTCCCCACACTAATTTAAATTATTGAAGCCCCAGTGAGGTGGCGGTCCCTAAGGGCAATGAAACATTGCCCCTGGGACCTGGCCCACCTGGGGGCTTAAACGAAGCGCGCCCAGCGCGAAATCGGCTGAAATTATTTTTTTAAAAAATGCTTTTTTTGGCCCTGTGGGTCCTTGTGGGACCCCCTGAGCAGGCCTAGGGGGTCAGGGTGTTTCTACCCTGCCCCCTTTTCTTTTTTTTAACCTTTTTTTAACTGATTTCTTGTGACTCGGTTTTACTGAGTCACAAGATGGCTGCCAACACATTCTGGTTTGGAGTGTTGGCAGCCAATCAGAATGAAGCTCGTGCTCGGGAGGGTTTGCGAATCCTCCTCGGTGCTCAGATATATACATTTTTATTTTTTGAATTTCTCAGCAACTACTGAACGGATTTACACCATTTAAAAAAAGCACGCTTTCTGGACCAAGACCTACTTTTTTGCCAAATTTGGTGCAATTCCGTTTAGCAGCTCAAGCTGTAGCTTTGTCTAAAGTTCCTATGGAAATTAATGGGGAAAACGTGTTTTGGGACCCCACTTTTTTCTCGGCCCCCGCTTGACGAATCACCCCGAAACTTTCAAAACAAGAGCTGACCTGAGTGAACCATTAGTTTTGAAAATTTTGCGAAGATTCGTCAAACGGAGCCAAAGATATTGGCAAAAGAAAAAATGCTTTTTGAATAGAAACAAGGTCCTAACTATAACTACCTACTGGCGACCGCCAGTAGGTAATATATATATATATATATATTATTTTTTTAAATGTTTTTAAAAAAAATATTATTTAGTGTATGTGTGTATATGTATATATATATGTATATGTATATATATATATATATATATATATATATGTATATATATATATATATATATAAAACGTACCTGTAACATTTCTTCAACGCATATGCCTTTCCATGGATGTCTTTATCACAAAAACGTTATAATTAGGAAATGGAATTTAAAAAAATACCTTTGAAATTCGCTGAAAAAAACGAAGGTTACAGAGATGTTGTAGTTAGACTCAGACTTCACTCGTACAAAACCAGTGAAATTCAGCAGTTATAGTTGGCTGAGCAAACTATAACTCGCGCACTGGGTGCTTTTTTCCCAGAATTTATGAGTTTAAAAAAAATTCTATTTCCTACCTATAATGCAATGCACTGCTTATGACCAGACATATTACAGGGGTGGAGAATTCCTATCTCCCGACGCCCGAGACATCTAGATTTCTTACAAGGGCAAGAGGTTTTAATTTCTAACTTGTCCAAAGGACAAGTAGACAGTTTTACGGTAATCCGATACACAGCTGTTCAACCCTTTTGGTCACAGCCAGTTAATAAGGAGCTCTGAGCAGTTTATTGGCAGTGAAAGGGTCAATGCAAAAGCTGGGGCGTACACTTTAATTTCCCCAGAGCAGAACAACAACATGATGGAGCCGAGCTCACAGTTGCACCTCCATATAAAACATCCACAGCACTGTCAGGTAAGAGTCTTTTTGCTTTCTCCCCGAGGCTCTTGTGTGGCTTTGAGGCACTCCTATGGTCCTTTCATTTTCTTCGAGCACGAGACGCAGCTCCAGAACACTCACATCACGAATGTAAGAGGCTGCCTTAAGGGCCTCTTGGCTCCTGCTCTGACTTTAACCTTGTGACCCACTGCCTTTTATTCTGTGCTTCACCCTTGAGCCTCAAATCGGCCCCAAGATCCTTCCTCATCCTCGCCTCCGGGGGCCTACAGTAAAGCCCATGCTTTCCCTTCTCATGCAGCCCCTGCACAACCCTCCTTTTCACTTTGCTTTGCCTGTACACCTTATGTTTCACCCGGTGCCTGTACTTGCTAACCCCATCCCACCCCCTCTGCTGCCCCCTCTGACTGCCCTGACCCGATCCCCTTGGCCTCTCATATCTTACCTCATCCAGGGCTTACATTAAAGTTCATTAGTTTCCCCATGGGGAATTCATGCAATCCTCAGGGGCACCCTCATTTCTCTCCTTGCACTGGACCTCTCGTCTCACTTTGTGCATGCACCAGGGGCATCTGAACACGCCACTGTAGCAGCTACACCAGCTGTGGAGTTCTTAATGGGCCTCTTCTTTCTGCAGGTCCAGACAAAGGTTCATAATTGACATGAAAGGGTGGATGGATATATACATGGATGAATGAGTGAAAGGATGGATGAGTGAAAGAATGGATGGATGAGGGAAAGAATGGATGGATGAGTGCAAGGGTGAATAAATTGATGGATGGGGTGAAAGTTGATGGATGAGTGAAAGAATGGATGGATGAGTGAAAGGGTGAATGAGTGGATGGATGAGTGAAAGGATGGATGGTTGAATAAAAGGGTGGATTGATGGATGAGAGGGAGTGGATGAATGGCTGATGGGGTGGATGGGTGGCTGGGTGGAAGGATGGATAGATGGGTGGAAGGATGGATAGATTGATGGGTGGAAGGATGGATAGATTGATGGGTGGATAGTTGAGTGAAACGATGGAGGGATGAGTGAAAGGGTGGATGGATATGAGTGAAAAGGAGGATGGATGGGGTGAAAGACGGAAGAGCAGATGGATGGAGGGATGAGTGAAAGGGTGGATGGATATGAGTGGAAAGGAGGATGGAGGGGTGAAAGATGGAAGAGCAAAAGGATGGCTGGATGGAGGGATGAGGGAAAGAGTGGATGGATATGAGTGAAAGGGTGGATGGAGGGGGTGAAAGTGGATGGATGGATGAGCGAATGGATGGATGGATGGATGAGTGGAAGGAAGGAGGGATGGATGAGTTTGAATTATAGATGTGGAGCTGGAAGGATAGGTTTGGCCTCAATGGCGTCGTGAACCACTCGCTTTAGCAGCTACAGCGGGGGTGGAGCTCTTGATGAGCCTCTTCTGTCTGCAGCTAAGCAGACAAAGGCCCATAATTAACGTGCAAGGGTGAGTGAGTGAAAGGATGGATGTGTGGGTAAAAGAGTGGATAGATGAGTGAGTATATGAGTGTAAGTGTGGCTTGCTAGATGGATGAATGAGTGAAAGGATGGATGAGTGACAGGGATGGTGGATGGACGATAGATGTGTTGATGAAGGAAAGGGTGAAAAGATAGATGGGTTGCAGGGTGGATGGATCAGTAAGCGAAAGGATGGATGAGTGAAAGGGTAAATTGATGGATGAGCGGAAGGATGGAAGAGTGAAAGGGTAAATTGATGGATGAGCGGAAGAATGGGTGAACGAAAGGATGGACAGATGGCTGAGATGGATGGATGGATATGTTTGGGGATGGATGGGTAGATTTGGATATGGATGGATGGATTGACAAACAGAATGGTGAAAGGCTGATGAAAGAATGAATGGAAGCCAATGTAAAGGTGAAATGCTAGATATCAGTGGGTGGATGAAAGGATGAATTGGTAGATCTGCAGAAAAGAGGCAAAATAAGGAAATCACTAGTATTCAAATCCTTCTATACTATGAGCCTGACATAACCAGAGAGGCTATTATTCGAGCTCTTCTATAATGAGTGCTGCCATTATTTGACGGTGCACTACATGATGGCACCAAAGGGACAAGTGGATTTTGTACAGGACAAGTAGATTTATGAAGCTACCTGTCCCATGGACAAGTAGATATTTTATTAAATTCCACACCTCTGATATTACATCACTCATGACATGGTCATTGACATCACTGATGACATCTCATCTCAAATGACATCATCCGGTGACTGTGAGTGTTTATCAGTGTTAAATATGTATACCAAGGTGTATGGGTGAACCAGCGGGTGTATGAGTGTCTGTATGGATGAGTCATTTTCTGCGTGACTGACTGTATATGTGAGTGATTAGGTGTCTCAGTAAATGTATGTGTGAGTGACTTGCTTGTGTGAATGTCTTTCAGTCAGTTGGTGGCAAAGTGGTTGTATGGGTGTGTGAGCGGGTACGTGTGTGGCTGTTCGGGTGAGTGATTGGTTGTCTGAGTACCTGAGTGTCTGTGGGGGTGGGTGGGTGAGGGTATGTGTGACTGCCTGTATGGATGAGTGAGTGGGTGAATCAGTGGCTGTATGGGTTAGTGATTATGTGTGTGAAGGGCTGTATGGGTGACTGTGTGTATGACTTTATGGGTGAGTGAGTGGATGTGCCAGTGATATATGGGTGAGTATCTGGGTATGTGAAAGGCAGTATAGGAGAGTGATGAGGTATACAAGTGACTGTATGAGTGAGTGTGAGTGAGTGGCTGTATGAGAGTGTGTGCTTGTCAGTAACTGTATAGGTCAGTGAGTACGTGTTAGTATCTGTATGAGTGTGTGTGTTACTGTATGGGTGAGTAAGTGACTGTGTGATTGACTGTATGGATGAATGAGTAGGTGTGTGAGTAGCTGTTGCAAAGTAATCCTGTGCCCTGGGCACCCCCCAACTTTTTGCTGACTGGTACTGGTGGTAACTGACTGACCCTGCCTAACCAGGGCCAGTGCTATGCTGAAATAAACACTTAGAATACAGTGAAAACACCTACATACACTAGGGTACACTATGGGTTAGGGTACCCCTTGTTGTCATGACCTCCCCTATAAGACCCTAGTACATAATAGGGCAGGGGGATTGAAACTACCTTTAAGTCTCTAGTATATAATAGGGCGTGGCAGTTAGAGGCCAGCAGCCCTTGCTGCACTTGCATGTGTGCACTGCTGAAGCCTGAGGTCAGTTTAAAAGCAGCCCTCTGTTGCAGGACTGCTTTTAAACATGAACAATGTGCCCAAACTCGATGTTGGTGTTTGGTGCACTTAGAAATGGATAACTTACAATGTTTGGGCATATTAGGTACCCCCAGGTGTCCCAGGGGTGCCAAGCTCCTTTAATGAGGTGATAAGGAGTCCCTGGGGTTAGCCAGCTCTTCTGGGAGGGCAGGGTTCTGCTACACAGTAATGCCAGAGCAGGGGGAGGGTTCATAAACAATATACTTCAAGGGAAGGAGACGGGTAGAAGACACCAGTTTCATTTACACTTCTCCTCCTTGAACCCAGCCAGATGCTAGGCTTAAGGAAGGAATTAGCAGATGCAAGGGGGAGAGTCTGTGGAGATTACCCATCCTGGAGGTGTGTTTAGCCAGCTCTTCTCTCCCTCCTGGAAAATCAGCCATGATGAATTTTGGGGAAATGGTGCTCTCTGGGAGGAAATAGTGCCACACTTTGGAGGATGTGGTCATACCCTGGGGTGTTGCCCTACACCTCATTGGACAGGAGTGCCCTCCTGCTTGACCCAGAGAACTTGGAATAAGTATCTGAGAGGCGCAGAGCCTCTCAGATCTGATTGTCTAAGACTTATTCTGAACCCTAGACTGCGTTAGTGGCCTTATTGCCAGTGGCAGATATACATTTGCCCCTACTATTAATCCACTTTCCAACAGTAGCTCTATGGGTGACTGACTCAGTGTGTGAGTGGCTGAATGGGTGTATGAGTGGATATGTCAGGGGCTGTATTAGTGAGTGAGTGGGTTTAAAAGTAGCTGTATAGGTGAGTGAGTGGTTGTGTGTGCATATCTATGAATCAGTGAATGGGTGTGCAAGTACTGGTATGTGCCTGTGAATGGTTGTGGGAGTGGGTGTATGAAAGGTTCTATGGGGGTGTGAGTGGGTGCGTTAGTCATTTTCTGGATGGTGTCATTTGAGATGTCATCAGTGATGTCACTGACCATGTCACGAGTGATGTAATATGTAAGGCCATAAGCAGTGCATTGCGGGAGTGCGAGTTAAAGTTAGCTCAGCTAAATATAACTGCTGAATTTCACTGGTTTTGTGAAACCTGAGCCTAACTATAACGTCTCTGTAACCTTTGGTTTTTTCAGTGAATTTCTAAGGTTTTTTTAAATGCTAATTCATAATTATAATGTCTTTGTAACCTTTGTTTTTTTCAGTGATTGTCTATGTTTTTTTAAGCAGTAGTCGCATTTGCAGAGTGGTGGAGAAAGGGGACTGGGCCTCCCACCAGCTCTCAGGAATCCCTCTTTGTATGACGTACAGGTGCTACCAGGAGGGCTTCTTGGCCCCCAAGGTCCCTCAGGAGTAAAGTGGACTTCATCCCCCAACCAGTAGTGTGCCAGGAGGGGCATTTGCAGAGTTGTAGGGAAAGGGGGCATCGTCTCTGAAGACCTCTTAGCAATCCCACTGTGTGCGACTTACTGGAGGAAACCGGAGGGGTAGTTGGCTCCCAAGGACGTCCTGTTTCCTCCAGTAAGTCCCACACAGCAGGATTGCTGAGAGGTTGTTGGAGACCATGCCCCCTTTCTCCACCACTCTGCAAATGCACCTCCTGGTGCACTATTAGTAGGGGGCTTTGCGGCCCCCCTCCCCGGGCATATTGGGCCCGGGGACCCCATCCCCAGGGGCATGACCATGTAAAGTGGGTGCCTCCAGCAGGGGTCTCCAATGTTGTCTGTATTGAGAGCTACTCATGTTCAATGAAACGCATTGACAGCTACTAATATTATTAGTACTGTATAATTGAAACAAATCTGTATGTATTATACTTCACCCTAGCAAAAACTTTCTAATTTAATAAGCTGGGCTGCACACAGGTGAGCTACTTGGAAGTAGCTGGAGAGCTACAGTAGTTCACGAGCTACTGGTTGGAGACCTCTGCTCCAGAGCATCCGCTCAACACTGGGACCGAGGAGGGACCTCAAGGCCCCCGCGGTCCCTGCCAGTTCTCCATGTCCTGAGGGAGTCCGCACTGCTTTTGGACAGAGGGAGCTGCTGAACATGCAGCTCCCTCTGTCCAAAAGCAATTCTGCTTTGCTTCGGGTAAGCAAGAGCATTTTACATGCTCTCGCTTACTGGAAGCAGAGCAGAGTTTGCTATGGTTTGGCGGGAGCCATAGCAAACTACAATGTCTTGGGGGTGGGCACCTCAGGACATTGCAGGAGCTGGCCCTGGGGGGTGGTGGCCCCCTCCATTGCAGAACACAGCCCGGGGAGGTGGTGGTCCATGGGGATGCGAGGGGTTAACCCCGGGGAGGTGACAATGGAATTGAATTGAATTACATTTTTCCCTGGGTAGGTGGCAGTCCCCGAGGCTGTGGGGGCGGCACGGGCCACCCTCATTCAGTAATTATTTGCCTTCGGGAAGTGGCGGTCCCCAGGGCCTGGGAGTTGGCTAGGGCATCCCCCATATAAGTTTCAAAATGCCACGGGAAGGTGGTGGTCCCCGGGGCTTTAATGCTCCAAGGAGGGGGCCCTTTGCGGCCCCCTCCTAAGTATTATACACTTGTCTCCTGGACCTGGCCCACCCGGGGGCCAACCCAGTCACAAGATGGCTGCCAGCACTTCCTGGTTTGAAGTGTTGACAGCTAATCAGATCTCAGCACGAGATCGGGAGGGGTCGCCGATCCACAGCGTCTCTATATATACAACTGGGATTTTTTTTAAAGTTCTTGTAACTCCTGAACAAATTTACACTAAATCTTAAAAAGGCACTTCCTTGGACCAACCTCTTCCTTCCTGCCAAATGTGGTGTAATTCCTTTCAGCAGTTTGGGCTGTAGCCGTGTCTAAAGGTCCTATAGGAATTAACATGGGGAAAACGCTCTTTTAAGCACCCCCTGGTTCTTGGCCCCCGCTTCGCGGATTGCCCCGAAACGTTCAAGACTGCAGCTTAAGTGAGCGTCATATCAGTTTTGAAAAATTCGTGAAGATTCATCAAACCGCGCCAAAGTTATTGACAAATGAAAAAACGCTCTTCCTATGGAAACTAGGTCCTAACTATAACTACCTACTGGAGACTGCCAGTATGTAATATCTATATATATATGTATATATAGATCTATTCCATTTGTATATCTGCGACCACAAAGCCTTCGCGAATAATCACAAGCTTCTGCAGAGATCTGCAGAGCTCTGATTGGCTGCCAACATTTCAACCAGGAAGTGTTGGCAGCCATCTTGGGACTCTGCTTCATCCGAGTCCCCTTATAAAAACACCAAAAAAAGGCACAGGGGTCAGGGTAAGAATACCCTAACCCTGGAGCTTTGGTCCTGGGATGCCAGAGAGACCCCGGCAGGGAAAAAGAGTAGTTTGTTTTTTTAATTCATGGCAAAATTCATGAATATCGTTGTGAATAATAAAAAGCGCTGTCTCCGCTTGCTTTTAATATTCCCCCCGGGTGGGCCAGGTCCCAGGAGCATGCTGATGTTCATGAATAAGGAGGTGGGTGCATGGGGCCCCCTCCTAGGGCTTATTTAGGCCCCAGGGACAACCACCTTCCCAGGGCTCATGTTAATGTTAATTCAGGGGGCTGTGCAGACCACCCCGGGCCCTGGGGGCCACCACCTCCCGGGCTATAAATAAAAAAAAATAATAGGGCATTCGGCATGTACACCCCCCCCCCCCCCGGCCCCATGGACCACCACCTCCCAGGGCCAAATACTTTTTAAAAATGATGGGGGCGCACCCTTTTCGGGCAGGCCCGTTCATAAGAAAGGAAGGGGCCAATTACAGACCTTGGAACCTCAACCCCCCAGGGCTGGCTCCTGCTATGTCCTGGGGTGCCCACCCCTGGGGCATAGCTGTTTGCTTTTGCTTGGCGGAAGTGGACAGCAAAAACTATCTGAAATCCTTCATGGAGGTGACTGCATCGTTGATCTACTGGAATGCAATCTGTATGTGACTGTGACAAGTGAGTTCTTTGTTGTCCTGTCCTGGTGAGACCAGAGTCCATGATTCTCCCTTTAAATTGCTAGGAGTCTGAAAATGTGGATATCACTTAGGTTCTACCCTGTTTGGCCTGCCCACTTTAGTAGTATCCAAAAATCTTCCTGCCTTTTGCCGGACGATGGACAGTTTAACAAGCGGCTCCCCAGCGCGTTTCCCACAGATTTTGGTAAGGAGTTTTTGATGCAGAGTAATATGAGGACATCTCCACCAAACAAAGAAGCACTTACTTCATATAGTTAAGAGTAAAGACCCTTGTTTGGTGGAGATTTACCTCTTTGTAATCTCGTCATTTTCTCTATAGGAGGATTCATGTTATCACATATTTCTGGATAAAGATGCACCAGGAACAATCACATTGCCAAAACGCACACAAGGTTGCTGGTGACATTTCCCTGTGCTCCATCACACAACCATAGTGTAGAATACGTACTGGACATTTACTCAAGAAGGTAGCAGTTAGTAATTAACCAGTAGAAAGAACTCCACTTGGGTAGATATTTTGTACAAAACTGTGGACTTTTGTTGGATAAAAGGGCAGGTGTGGTTCCTTTGTGGCTGAGTCACTCATACAGCTACTGACACACCCACATAGACACTTAGATGCCCACTCACACACTCAAGCACTCACATACCCACTGATAGACCCACTCATACACCCATGCACAGACGCACTCAGCCTCTCACTCAGACACTCATGCACCCACTCACAGATCCACTCAGACACATACTGCCATTCACAGGCCCACTCAGAAACTCATGCACCCACTCACAGACCCACTCAGACACGCATGCACTCACAGACTGACTAACACTCATGGAGGCACTCGCGAACCCACTCAGATACTCACACCTACTCACAGATTCACTGAGGCACTCATGCACCCACTCAGACACCCACTCAGACACACATGCACTCACAGATCCACTCACGCACGCACCCACTCACATACTCACTCATCCACTCACTTATGCAGTCACTCCCAGATCCATAGACACACACCCACCCATTGTAACACTCATGTACTACCTCACACACCCACTGAGACACTCATGCACTCACACACCCACTGAGACACGCATGCACGCACTCACTCTCAAAGGTTGCAGTTAGGAAAAATATTTTTTAAAAATGTAGAAATTCACTGAAAAAAACAAAGGTTACAGGGACATTACAGTTAGGAAATAGAATTTAAAAAACCCATAGAAATTCACTGAAAAAAACAAGGGTTATAGGGATGTTATAGTTAGTCTCAGATTGAACTCATACAAAACCAGTGAAATTCCGCAGCTATGGTTATCTGAGCCAACTATAACTTACGCCCCGTGACTTCACTGATGACATCTCAAATTACATCACTGATGACATCATCAACAGAATTGCTCACACCCCCACACAACCTCTCATACACCTCTGACCTACTCATACAACCACTCACACACCCACTTACTCATTCACAGACCCAATCACTCTCACACACAGCCACTCACTTGCCCATACACCTACTCACACGGCCACCCATTCACCCATACACTCACTCATACAGCCACTCACTCACCTATGCAGCTACTCCGTTATTCACCCATGCAGCAACTCACACACCCAGTCACTCACCTATACAACCTCTTGACAGTGCCACTCACACACCCACACAACCACTTACATAACCATTCCCACATCCATACAAGCACTCACACATCTACTCACTCAGCCATACTGCCAATCATATAGTCACTCTCCAATACAGCCACTCCCACACCCACTCAGTTAACCGAACACCCACTCAAATAGCCTCTCACTCACCCATACAGCCATATACAAACCCAGTCACCCACCCATACAGATACTCAAACAGCCACTCAGACAGCCATACATCCACTCATACACCACTCACCCACCCATACAGCCACTCAGTCACTCACTCACCTAGACAGCTACTCACACACCCACTTATTCACCCATACAGCTACTCACACACCCACTTATTTTCCCATACAACCATTCACACACCCAGTCACTCGCACACCCAGTCACACACGGATGCACAAAATCACACCGCTACTCACCTAACATATGTTAGAAATAGTATCACTCATTGCTAGTACACAAATTATACAAATTTAACTTTTGTAGTAGCTTAGCATCTATGTTTAACACTCTTAAACTTTTAAAAACACTTAAACTCATTGGATGATGTCATCAGTGATGTCACTGAACATGTCATGAGTGATGTAACATGTGAGGTCATAAGCAGTGCATTGCATTATAGGTAGGAAATAGAATTAAAAAACCTTATAAATTCAGTGAAAAAAACAAAGGTTACAGGTACGTTATAGTTAGGCGCAAATTTCACTCGTACAAAACCATTGAAATTCAGCAGTTATAGTTACCTGAGCTAACTGTCACAATCTGCCAAAACAGGTTAACAAGGAAGTAGCTAGATACACTAACCTTACTTTGACTTGCTGGCAGACACAATGGTGCAAAGAGATTCTGACCACTCCCCTTGGTGTTCGGTCAGAGAACAAGAATTGTAATCTCTCAAAGGCGTGCACCCAAGGGAATGGGGAGTGGATAAAATAATAAACAACTGGATCCCTCTGCGCCTGGCTGGAATCGCCCTTGCTGGTTCGTCGGAGATCTATATGAGGGACATGTCTGCAAGAAGCCCACGGGTACATGCGAAATCTGTAGTGATAGATAGTAGAACACATTAACTAAGTGTTCCCCTGGCCACTCAAACAAACATATAAGTATTCAACGTGAAGGTCACTCACATGCACAGTGAAGGCTTGAACACTGAAAGTCAGACACAATGAGGAGTAAATCTTTGACACTCATATCAAAATATGAAATAGCAATGATCCTTCTCATTGCATGTATGCAAGAACTATAAGGAGTTAATCCATGGCACTCCTATATCAAAGTACAAAATAGCAATGCTCATTCTCATTGCATATGTGCAAGAACAATACGGAGTAATCCTTGGCACTCCAGTATCACTTAAACACTGTCCAAAACACTACGAAATGTCAAACAGCCGCATGAATATACTGAAATAAACATAGACCATGGATATCTGAAATGTGTTCTGCTAAAAGCACAAAGTTACAGACAGACAGGTACACAGTATGTGGCAGGCACACTGTCAGTACACTTAGCTGCTGGTTGGGACCGTACGCAGCCCTTCCGTTCTGTTCCTGGCTCTTTGTCTTAACAGCGGCACACCGGTCCAGCAATTAAGCCCCCAAGCCAGGGACTTCCTCCATGAATGGAGCTGCAAGATATCTGTGTGCATGGACAGGCTAGCTCCTGCTCTTACCTCGCATGCCGAGTACTGCATCTGAAAGAAACAGTTAGTTATAGATTCCTTACCTTAGAATCTTCCTCAGGCATCAGACCGGATCCGGAAAGTTTTTAGTCAGCAGTACCCCTGCACGTCTGAAGGTGGCGTTGGTCGACTCCGCGTCCGTCATCGGCATCGTGGTTGCCGGGATGACGTCGCGGAAGTTACTTAGACGCCGCCCTCGCGCGCTGATGCCAGTTCTTCTTTTTCCGCGCCAGCAACCGCAGATCCGGGAAGAGCGGTACCCCCTGTCACTTTTTGACTGAGTTTTTTGCGACTTTTGTCGACTTTGTTTTCGAGTCTTTATCCGACTCCTGGTGCACGAGGGATGCCCGGTTTCAAGGGCTGCGGTTCCTGTTCCCAAATGATGTCGGTGACGGATCCGCACCGAGTGTGCCTCTTTTGCCTGGAGCGCGACCATGACCCCAAGTCGTGCTCTGACTGTCGAACCATGGCCCGAAGTCTTTGCGGGAGCGGTCCCAAAAGCTCCTCGAGGCCCGGCAGTCGGCTCCGCGTCGCGCAAGGTCCACGTAGGAGGTCGAGGGACCGATTGCGGAGTCATCATCACTCCTCTTCTAAGTCTTCGCATTCGGTGTCAGGTAAGTTGAAGCACAAGAAGAAGTCGAAGAAGCATCGTCGCTCTTCGACTTCCCCTCGTCCGTCGGCCGACGCGACGCAGGGTGCGGGTGGTGCCACTCCCACGGCTCCGCATGCGGAGCCTTCAGGGTCGACTCCGGTCTTCCCTCCCTTCCTGGGACTGGGAGCGACCCCTGCCCAGCTTCGTCAATTTTACGAAGCAATGCACCGCAGGGCCCCCTTGGATCCAGGCCTGGATCTGGATCGGCGCAGGTCAACCTTATACACCTCCACTGGCGCCGACTCCACCTGCACCACGTCCGCAGCCGACGCCGGCTGGACCCTCAGCTGGCGTCGACCCCGGCTCCCACCTCGACGTGGACACAGAGTCGGACCGGCGTCGGCCGACACTGGACCCAACGCCAATGGGTACTTTTGTCCCTGTGTTCCACCCTGGCTATTTTCAACCAGATTGACAGCCAGAAGAGGGTGAGGAAGACTGGGAGGGGTCTGGTGACCCTTTGACTGACAAGTTGGAATACAATCCAGACTGGAGAGAAGAACTGGGGGAGGCCAGTGGTCTGGATACCTCCCCATACCTAGGCATGTTGTCTCCTCCTACCGTGGCTACGGAGGAGGGAGCGTCGTACACAGTGGTGTTGGGTAGGGCGGCTGAGGCTCTCAACCTCGAGCTTCCTACGGTGGCAGTCAGGACTAACCTCCTGACCGGTGCTTCAGCCTGCAGCGAGCTCTTCGGAGCCACTGCTTCCGTTTAATGCAGCCCTTACAGACATCCTTTTGGGCACTTGGTCCAGGCCCAACACAGGGGCTGATAGGATGATTGCCCGACACCACCGCCCGGCCCCGGGCAACCCCACTTTCCTCTCCAGTCACCCCACCCCTGAGAGCTTGGTAGTCCAAGCCTCTACATCAAAGGGCGCCTTCCCTACCGCACCTCCGGAAAGGGAATCCAAAAAGCTGGACCACGTTGGAAAGAAAATGTTTTCTTCCGCCAACTTGGGACTACGGTCGGTAAACACCGCATGTCTGTTGGGCCGTTATACCCACTACTTGTGGGATACGGTGGTGCAGGTGCTGCCTCAGTGCCCGGAGGAGGCCCAGGCCACGCTCTCCCGTGCCGTTGCCGAGGGGAGAGACTCAGCGAAGTTTACCATCCGCTGTGGGCTGGATACCGACGACGCACTTGGCAGGACGATTTCAACGTCAGTAGCCCTTCGACGCTACGCCTGGTTGCATTCGACTGGTTTTTCAGAGGATGTCCAATCCACCCTTATGGACATGCCTTTTGATGGCCGTCGCCTTTTCGGCGACAAGGCAGACAACGCGCTGGAGCGCTTTAAGGACTCACGGGCTACGGCCAGGTCCTTGGACCTCTCCACCACCCGCCCTGCGCAATCTGCCTTTCGCCCCTTTAGTGGCTACGGAAGGGGTGCCCCACTACGTCCCGCCCAGAACCACAGGCTGGTGCAAGCTGTACAGTCTCAGCGTGGCCGGGGACGTGGGAACCACCGGCGTGGTTCTGAGGGCCAGCGAGTTGGCCAGTCCACCACCGCCCCCTCTGCAGCAGCCTCCAAACCTTCCTAGTCCGACATTTCCGGGCCACCAAACGCCAGTGGGCGGCAGGATCCGCCATCACCTCCCCCACTGGCGCACCATCACGTCGGACAGGTGGGTTTTGCAAGTAGTCCGAAGGGGCTACTCCCTCCCCTTCGAGACTACCCCTCCCTCCATGCCACCTCAGTACCATCGCATGTCGGAGGATCACCTGGCCCTTCTCCAACAGGAAGTTTCGGCACTCTTGGCCAAGGGTGCCATTGAGCGCGTTCCTGTCCCAGAAGTAGGTTGTGGTTGTTATTCCCATTACTTTCTGGTGCCCAAGAAGGACAAAGGCCAGCGTCCTATCTTGGATCTCAGGAACGTCAACTGCTTCCTCCGGAAGGAGAAGTTCAAAATGTTAACGCTCGCTCAGGTCTTGTCTGCCCTCTACCCTGGAGACTGGATGGTAGCGTTGGACTTGCAGTACGCTTACTTTCACATCCCCGTCCTGCCGGCCCGCCGGCGTTACCTGCGGTTCACGGTAGGCCACCAGCATTTTCAGTTTACCGTGCTCCCCTTTGGCCTTACCAGCCCCCCTCGGGTGTTCACGAAAGTGATGGCGGTGGTCGCAGCTCATCTGCGCAGATCAGGGGTTCCAGTCTTCCCCTATCTCGACGACTGGCCGTTGAAGGCGGCTCGACCCAGGCTGTCGTCTCCCACCTCCAGACTAACGCCGACCTCCTGCATTCGCTGGGGTTCTCCATCAATGTGCCAAAGTCACACCTGATTCCCTCTCAGAAGCTCCTCTTCATCGGAGCGGTTCTGGACACGACGCGGTTTCGGGTTTATCCTCCCGAACAGCGAATCCGGGATATTCGGGCTATGATTCCGATCTTTCAGCCCCTATCCCGGGTTTCGGTTCGGATGACCCTGAGGCTGCTGGGCCTCATGGCCTCCTGCATCCTGCTGGTCGATCATGCCAGGTGGCATATGCGGGCTCTGCAGTGGGACCTGAAGTTCCAGTGGGCCAGCATCAGGGGAATCTGTCTGATTATGTCCAGATCTCGGAGGGCACTGCACGACAATTGCAGTGGTGGCTCATGAACCAGGATTGGGTCAATGGCAGATCCCTCTCCCTTCCCCATCCAGATCATACAGTGGTGACAGACGCATCCCTTCTGGGATGGGCCGGCCACATGGGAGAGGCAGAGATCAGAGGCCTCTGGTCTCCGGCGGAGTCCGGGCTCCACATCAACCTTCTGGAGCTTCGGGCGATCCGTCTTGCACTCAAGGCATTCCTTCCCTCTGTACGGGGAAGAGTAGTGCAGGTGTTCACGGACAACAGCACCGCCATGTGGTACTGCAACAAACAAGGCGGGGTGGGGTCGTGGATCCTATGTCAGGAGGCTCTGCGTCTCTGGACATGGCTGGAACATCAGGGCATTTTCCTGGTGGTTCAACACCTGGCAGGTTCACTGAACGCCAGGGCGGACGAACTCAACCGCAGGTGCATGATGGATCACAAATGGCGTCTTCACTCGGAGGTGGTGTAAGGTCTCTTTCAGCAGTGGGTAGAGCCTTGGTTAGATCTATTCGCCACGGAAGAGAACGTGCAATGTTAGCAGTTCTGCGCATTGGAACGCTTTTCGTCGCGAGTGGAGTTGCGGTCTTCTATACGCCTTTCCGCCTATCCCACTTCTGCCCAGAGTGCTGAAGAAGATCAAGCATGACCGGGCCCAAGTCATTCTTGTGGCTCCGGATTGGGCACAAAGATTCTGGTATTCCGAGCTGCTCAACATGGCCAGCGATCCTCCGATCAGACTGCCTCTTCGGGAGGATCTTCTGTCGCAGCAGCAGGGGACGGTCCTCCACCCGAACCTGTCCAGCCTCCACCTCCTTGCGTGGAGATTGAGCGGCGGCAGTTGACATCGTTTGACCTGCCACCTGAAGTCTGTGATGTAATCTTGGCAGCCAGGCGTCCCTCCACTAAGACGGTATACGCCTGCAGATGGAATAAATTTGTGGCATAGTGCACAGCAAAGGCTGTGGATCCCCTCTCTGCCCCTCTTTCTGAGGTTCTCTTGTTCCTCCTCTCTTTAGCCCAGCAGGGCTCTGCTCTGGGCACTATTAAGGGCTACCTCTCGGCCATTTCAGCCTTTCTTAGGCTACCTGATCAGCCTTCTCTTTTCAAGTCCCCTGTTGTAAATAGATTTCTTAAGGGCATTACTCATCTTTTTCCTCCTGTTCCCTTCGTAATGTCCCAGTGGGACTTGAACTTGGTTCTTACATTTCTTATGTGCGCTCCCTTTGAGCCGCTTCACAATTAACCTCTCAGGCTTTTAACTTTGAAAACTGCCTTTCTGGTGGCCATCACCTCTGCTCGCAGGGTGAGTGAGCTCCAAGCTCTACGTTCTTCTAAGCCTCCCTTTCTGGCTGTCCATCCGGACAAGGTCGTCCTGAGAACCAGACCTTCCTTCCTTCCCAAGGTGGTTACTTCTTTCCACATTGGCCAAACCATCACTTTGCTCACCTTCTTTCCGCCTCCGCATCCTTCGAAAGAGGAAGAGAGGCTCCACCGTCTGGATCCAAAACGTGCGCTTTCTTTCTACTTGGATCGCACAAAACAATTCCGGGTGGATGACCAGCTCTTTGTTGGGTACGTGGGCGCTAAGAAAGGTCGGGCCGTGCACAAATGGACCATCTCCAGGTGGGTCGTTCTGTGCATCAAAGCCTGCTATTCTTTGGCTAAGAAGGAGCCTCCAGTGGGGCTGTGCGCCCATTCCACCAGGGCGACGGCAGCTACTACTGCTTTGGGACGAGGAGTCCCCCTGAATGACATCTGTCAGGCAGCTACGTGGGCATCGTTGCACACGTTTACGAGACACTACTGCCTGGACAATCAAGTCCGGAGAGACGGCTTCTTTGGCCGTTCTGTTCTCCAGGACTTTCTGGTGTGAACTTGGTTCGCAGACCCTCCTCCGGGGTTGGTATTGCTGGGGTATCTATTCTAAGGTAAGGAATCCATAACTAACTGTTTCTTTCAGATGAACAAGTTACTTACCTTCGGTAATGATAGATCTGTAAGAACCATAGGTTAGTTATAGATTCCTTACCGCCCCACCCATCCTCCCCGTTCTGCGAACTGACTTCTAGGGTTAAGGACATCCTTTCAGGGCCCTAGTTTTGTGCACCAGTAGTCAGTGTCTTGCATGGCTCTGCGCTTCTGGCGTTGCAAGTCGTGTACAGAACTGACAGCGCGTGAGGGCGGCGTCTAAGTAACTTCCGCGACGTCATCCCGGCGACCATGACGTCGACGACGGACGCGGAGTCGACCGACGCCACCTTCAGACGCGCAGGGGTACTGCTGACAAAAAACTTTCCGTTTCCAGTCTGACGCCTGGGTAAGATTCTAAGGTAAGGAATCTATAACTAACCTATGTTTCTTACCTTCGGTAATGATATATCTGTAAGTAACTTGTTGTTCGGGGTGAACGGCTGAATTGAGACCACGCCCCCTTCAGGGAATGTAGACGGAAACGCTGCAAAATAATCAGAATAGCAAGCGCTGATTCTTGTGGTGAAAGGCTTAAAAATAAACTGTCAATGATGAGGATATTTTACAGCTGGCTACTCCTGCCACCATGACTTCTGGTACTTGGAGTCACTACAACCTTCGGCAGAGGTGAGTCGGGGGAGTGTCTGTACCCTATGTGCTTGCCTACGGGACTTCTGCCTGGTGGTATAGCGCTTATATAGGGTCATGACACTAACTATAACTCACGCCCCTGCAATGCACTGCTTATGACCTTACTTATTACATCACTCATTACGTGGTCAGTGACATCACTGATGACATCAAATGACATCACTGATGACATCATCCAGTGAGTGTTAGTGTTTTGTAAACATTTCTGAGACTTAAAGATACATACTAAGCTACTACAAAGTTAAATGACTATACTTTGTGTACTTCTAATGAGTGATGCTACTTCTAACATATAATATTTGAGTGACTGTGTGTCTTTGTGTATCCATGTGTGACTGGCTGTCTGAGTGGCTGTATGGGTGTGTGAGTAGTTGTGTGGATGTGTGAGTGGGTATGAGTGATTGTGGGATGTGTGAGTGACTGTGCATGGTTCTATGGGTCTGTAACTGGGTGTGTAAGTGCTTATATAGGTGTGTGAGTGGCTGTATGGATGACTGAGTGGCTATGTGAGTGGCTGTTTGAGTGAGTGTGTGGCTATATGGGTGAGTGATTGGCTGTTTGAGTGGGTGTTTGGTTAAGTGAGTTTGTGTAAGTGGCTGTATTGGAGAGTGTCTGTCTCTGTGAGTGGGTGTGTGAGCGGTTGTATGTGTGTATGGATATGTAAGTGGTTGTGTGAGTGGCTGTATGGGTGAGTGAGTGGCTGTGTTGAGAGACTGTATGGGTGAGTGAGTGGCTTTATAGGTGAATAAGTGGATGTTTGAGTAGCTGTATGGGTGAGTATGTGTCTGTGTGAGTGGCTCTATGGGTGAGTGAGTGGTTGTGTGAGGGGCTGTATGGGTGAGTGTGTGGTTATGTGTGTGTATGTGAGTTGGTGTATGAGGCAGTATGGAGGTGTGAGTGGTTCTCTGGATGATGTAATCAGTGATGTCATTTGAGATGTCATCAATGATGCCACTGACCATGTCATTAGTGATGTAATATATGAGGTCATAAGCAGTGCATTGTGGGGGCGTAAGTTATAGTTAGCTCAGGTAACTATAGCTGCTGAATTTCAATGGTTTTGTACGAGTGAAATTTAAGCCTAACTTTAATGTCCCTGTACCCTTTAATTTTTTCTGTTAATTTCTACAGTTTTTTAATGTTATTTCCTAGCTATAACTTCCCCGTAACCTTTGGCTTTTTGAGTGAATTTCTATAGTTTCTTAAAATTTTATTTTTCTAATTGTAACCTGTAACCTTTGAGAGTGTGTGTGTGACTGAGTTTCTGAGTGCGTCTGTCAGTGGGTCTGTGAGTGTCTTAGTGGGTTTGGGAGTGGCTGCTTGAGTGCCTGAGTGGGTGCGTGAGTGTCTGAGTGGGTCTGTGACTGGGTGTCAGAGTGCCTGAGTGGGTTTTCGAGTGCTTCCATGAGTGGTGAGTCAGTCTGTGAGTGGGTGCATGAGCCCATGTGGGTCTGTGAGTGGGTGTGTGCATGTCTGAGTGGGTCTGTGAGTGGGTGTGTGAGTCTCTGAGTAGGTCTGTGAGTGAGTGCATGAGTCTGAATGGGACTGTCAGTGAGTGCATAAGTCTCTTAGTGGGTGTGTGAGTGGGTGTGTGTCTCCAGAGTAGGGGCATGAGTCTCTGAGTAGGTCGGTGAGTGAGTGCATGAGTTTCTCAGTGGGGTTGTGAGTGGGTGCATGAGTGTCTTAGTGGGTCTGTGAGTGGGTGCGTGAGTATATGAGTGGGTGCATGAGTCTCTGAGTGGGTTTGTGAGTAGGTGTATGAGTGTCTCATTGGGTCTGTGAGTGGGTGCATGAGTCTGAATGGGTCTGAGTGGATATAGTAGTGTCTGAGTGCTCTGTTTTGCCCTCTTCTGCTCTGTTTTGCCCTCTTCTGCTTATTTTCTTCCCTCTGTTTTGCCTTTCCTGCTTTTTTTTTCTGCCCACTGTTTTGCCCTCTTCTGCTCTGTTTTGCCTGTCCCGCTCATTTTTCTACCCTCTGTTTTGCCTTTTCGGCTCATTTTTCTGCCTTCTGTTTTGCCTTGCCTGCTCGTTTGTCTTCCCTCTGTTTTGACTTTTCTGCTTTCTGCTTGTTTTTCTGCCTGTTTTTCTGCCCTCTTTTGCATTTTCTGCTCGTTTTTCTGGCCTTTGTTTTCCCTTTTCTGCTTCTTTTTATCCCTCTAAAATAGGGGAGGGAGACTGCCGTAATTTCAAGGGGGGAAGGGGGCCGCACAGCCCCCATCCCTGGGCCGATTTTGGCCCCGGGGACCCCATGCCCTGGGGCCCACCATAATTCAATGGGGAAGGAAGGCCGCTCAGCCCCCTCCCCGGGCCGATTTCAGTCCCGGGGACCTCATCCCCTGGGTGCCCACCATAATTCAATGGGGAGGGGCCCACGCAGCCCACCTCCCTGGGCCAATTTTGGCCCCGGGACCCATCCCCATGGGTCCCTGGATGCACTGGTCCCAGCAGAGCACCCACTGTGTAGGATGGGGATCGCAGGGGGAGCCTCAAGGCCCCCGTGGTCCCAGCCGGCTCCCCGCCTCCTGCGGGAGCCAGCATTGCAGCTGTTTGAAGGGAGCTGCTGGAAATACAGCTCCCTGCATGCAGGAGCAATAGATTAATCTCTTTTTCTGCCCGCATGTCTGAGGGCAGGGAAAGAGATGAAACCTCCGCTTTCAGCAAGCAGGAGCATTTTGACAGCTCGTGCTTGCTGGAAACAGAGTGTTTGCTTTTGCTTGGCGGGACCTGTCAGCTCCGCCCAGCAAAAGCAAACAGCTATGTCTCAGGGGTGGGCTGACCTTGACATAGCAGGAGCCGGTCCTGGGGGGTGGCAGTTCCCCGGGCCATTAGTGTCTCCAGGAGGGGGGCCGCATGGCCCCTTTACTTTTCACTGGCCGGCCCTGGGGATGTGGTTTTTGGGGCCCAGGAGGCTCTGGGAGGCCCCCCCAATACTTTCTATTTTGCCCCGAGGAGGTTGTAGCCCCCAGGGGGTTCCACGAGCCCCCCCCATTACTTTCCATTTAGCCACGGGGAGGTGGTGGTCCCTGGGGCCCAGGGGGATCCGTGCGCCACCCCGTCTATTTTTTTTTTTTACTATAGCCCTGGGTAGGTGGTGGTCCAGCGGCCCGGGTACATGCGGGTCCCCCGTTATAATTTACATTCGCCCGGGGATAGGGTGGCCCATGTGCCCCCTCTAAAATTTATATGACACTCTGCATGGCCCCGGGACCTGACCCACCCGGTGGCTTAATTAAAAATAAGCACGGAAGACCGCACTTGTTTTTTTTCTCGAATTCACAGCAGTATTCGCTGAAATGGCCGTGAATTAAAAAAAATGCTTTTTTACGCTGCCTTTACCAATTTTTTTCATGTTTTTTGGGGGACTCAGCTGAAGCAGAGTTCCAACATGGCTGCCAACACTTTCTGGTTGAAGTGTTGGCAGCCAGTCGGAGCTCTGCAGATCTCTGCATGAGCTCGTTATTATTCACAAAGTCACCGCGGCCAAAGTTTTTAATTTCTTACAAACTACTGAACAGATGTACACCAAATAACTGAAAGCGTGATCTGCATAATAACCAAATCTACCTTTCTGCCAAATTCAGTGTAATTTCGTCCAGTGGTTCAGCCTGTAGTCGTGTTCAAAGCTCCTGTGGGAATTAACATGGGAAACACAGTTTTTTTGACCCCCCCCTTTTTCTTGGCCCCCGCTTGACGTATCGCCCTGAATCTTTCCATGCACAACACGATTCACCAGGGCACGTTTTTTTGGAAAATTTCGTTAAGATTTGTCAAACTGCGCCAAAGTCATACATCCTTTTTAAACATGTCTCAGGCCTGCCATTGCATCCTGTATGTGCCGTTTTAAAACTGCCATTTCGACCTGGCAAAATAAACCTTTTGCTATGCCCAAGCCTTTCTTTTCAATACATATGTCGTCCCTATGGTAGGTCCTAAACAGCCTATAGGGCAGAGTGCATTGTATTTAAAATGTTGGGCATGTACTTTAAAGTTTTACATATCCTGGCAGTGAGAATCTATTAAATTCGTGTTTCAGTACTGCAAGGCCTACCTTTCCCATAGGGTAACATTGGGTTTACCTTATTACATTTAATAAGTGATAACTTTCAATTAGGAGTAGATAGTAATACCATGTTTGGTGTCTGGGAATTTGTAATGTAAAACCCTCTTTAATGGTAAAGTTGGATTTTAAGTTACAATTTTGAAAATGACACTTTTAGAAAGTTGGCATTTTCCTCCCTATTTTTCTGCCTGTATCCTGTTCCTGGGTCACATGACTGGGTGTAGTTGTCAGTTGATCTTTGTTTATTCCTCCCAGACAGCCTCACAATAGAGGGATTAGGTGTGCCTAGATGGGCCATCAAATGGCATTATGGGGGTTGGAGCTGGGCAAAGCCCCACTTGCAACTGAATAGGATGCGCCCTACCTTCTCACAAAGGACTTGTCACCAATGCATTGTTCACGCAGCCAGCTTGGAGCCAGGGCAGAGGAGGCCAGAGATGTAAAGTACTTCAAATGGAAATCTCTAGAACCTTCTCTTACTTCGAAGCTGGCACCAGGTATAGGTATTCAACCCTCAGGAGCAACTCTTCAGTATAACTCTGGACCTGTGAAAAACTCAGAAGGCATGCTCTGCTGCTCTGCTAGAAGGACTGCTACTCTGTTTCCCTGCTGCCTGAGTGAAGGACTGGACCTGTATCTTGAGACCAGGATCACCAGAGCGACTCCAAGGGCTATATGGCTGGCCTTCTGATCAGAAATTCAGGGACAGAAAATGTCCAACCACCTTGAACTCAGCACCTTGACTCTGTCTGCTTTGTTTCCTATCCCCCAAGTTGCATCACCCCAGAGCTGGACACTTGGAAGTAGGCCTGAAGGTGCTCTGTCAACCCAGCTGTGGCCCTGTGGGCAGAACTGACGCAGTGCGATACATCTCCTCACAGCTCCGCTTTTGACCCGCCGCTGAGCAATGCATCCTTGACGCAGGCCTTCACATCACAAGCCCCTCATCGATAGCATCCTTGATGATGATGCAAGACTCTACATCGAAGCCCTGCAGCTTCCTCAGAACTGCCAGGGCACAACACATCTTGTTAACATAGCAAGCCCACTGTCAACGGCATCCTCGATGATGACGCAGGACCTCACATTGCAGCTCCTCAGAGCCACTGCTGCATGACGCATCCTCGACGTGGGATCTGGCAGCACTCCGCAACCAGAATTTAAGATATTTTGTTCAGCGGGCCTAACCTGGTTCCTTTATCTGGCTCATGCTACATTGCGGTTGGCCTGAACTTGTGAGTCCCGGGCCGGTGTGACCAGAGAACCGCAATTGTCTTGTTTTTACCTAAAACTTTGAAATTACATGTCTTCCGTTCTTCTGATTGGATTTTGGTCTCAACTAATTTATTACATTTTACTCTATTTTTCTAAACTGGTGTGGGATTTTTCTTGTATTGAGTTTTCACCTGATTGCTGTTTGAAGTGCTGCCTGAACCCCATTTCATACGCCATCCCGAGGCAGGAGCGGGGATTAATTCTCAAACTCAGAGGAGGAGTCTGTGAAAGATAAATCCCGGAGGAAACAACTGAGCGAGCGGGAGTGCGGAACACCGGATCCATCGGACGGAGATAACTCAGCAGATGAAGACGGTGACCACCCGCTCCTCCGCAACCTTAATCTCATGGAACACACAATGGGGGAGACCACCGAACTAACGCTAGCACAGCAACAACCCTTCGCAGAGAACGAAGAAGGACACAATCTGGGGATAACCGGTGGCCAAGCCAGTCCAGAACGACCGGGAACGCCCCCCCCAGACAATGGCTACTTTAAGCCACTACAGAAAAACGGACTAACTACAAGTCTATATCCTTCTTGTTGGTTTGATCTTTCACAGTTTAAATCAGATTGATTTAAGTTAAGGGGAGGGTGGGGGTACAGACCTCTCAAACTACACCTACGCCTGGATTGTCATGTTGACCATTAAGGACTTTGGCGCGGGCAGTGGGAGAGTGTGGGGTGGGGGGAATAAAAGGGGGGGAAGGCAGTAAATAGTGTTGCCAGAGAAATCGTTATTTACGTTTCCAGCCAGACACCAGGAAATAGGAGCAGTATACAAACAGTTGAGTGCGCTGAGCAGCTACAGGGCACAAATGAGCCGTAGGCACAAGATCACACACAGTAACTATGGGTGATGGGAGCTATTCGGTGCTGAAGTGGAACGTCAACGGGATGGGTAACAAGGTTAAGAGTGGGCTTGTTACCAGATACCTCAAGAGGCTTAAACCTGACATAGTCCTTCTCCAGGAGACACACCTACGCAGTGAGCACTGTACCTTTCTGGGGACGGGGCCATACACCGTGCTAGCACACGCAAGCTTCACATCAGGATCGAGGGGAGTCGCAATACTAGCCAGGAAAACTACACCCTTTCACATAACCGAGACCTGGGCGGATCCCATTGGCACATATGCCTCAGTGCAGGGTGCATGGGGTAGGAGATAATTTACCCTGATCAGTGCATATGCTCCACCATGACTGCAGATCCACACATTGAACAAACTAGCTGAGATAGTCTTTGGGTCCGGCCCCTCCATACACATAGTAGGTGGCGATTTTAATGATGTCCTGGACCCTCGTATGGACCGCTCCAAGGCAACTGAAGGGACGTGCGCACCTACCCCGCTAGCCGAGTTTGTAGACTCTTTAGGACTGATTGACCTCTGGTGTAGACACAATCCCAGAATATGGGGCTACTCGTACTTCTCAGGGGCTCATAGAACCTTCTCCAGACTGGACTACCTTTTCGCACCCGCAGGGGAACTAGGTGGAGTTGAAAGAGCGGAGTACTTAGCTAGAGGTATATCGAACCACTCACCTCTATGGTTGATGGTGGGTGGGAGTACCCCCAGGTCGTGGCGGGAGTGGAGGATGTCTGCTTGGGATTTGCATGACCACAAGGTGGCTGGAAGTTCCGCACAGCTACAGATCAGTATTTCTGTGAAAACGAGGGCACAGTTCCCCTTGGCAGTAACACTATGGGAGGCATACAAAGCAGTACTGAGGGACAGAGCTCAAAACACATCAGCCAAAAACGTAGAGAAGTACCCGCCTTAGAGCAGAAACTCCTTGATCTGGAGAGACGTATTGGTCCCAGCACAGACGCACGACTGCTTCGCCAGGTGGCGGTGTTGAGAGGAGAGTACCGAGCGCCAGTGGAGCGAGAGGTGCGATCCCAACTTCTGGCCAAGCAACATAGACTTTACGAGTCTGGGGACAGAGCCGGGAAGCTCCTACCGTGGCTAGGCAGCAGAGAGAGAGAGTCAAGGTGGGTGGTAGAGACTCAGGAGAATGGAGTGGCCCACACAACCGCACAAGCAGTGGTGGCCGCGTTTGCTCACTACTAGAAAGCCCTCTATGAAGACAGACCCTTAGCAGGCGAGGCACAAATAATAAACTACCTTAGTACCATACACACCCCGAGATCACACACGAGGACCGGATGACTCTTGATATCGACTTTACGCTGCAGGAAGTGGCAGATGCGATCTCCAGGCAATAACCTGGGAAAACTCCGGGACCTAACGGACTGCCGTCCGAAGTTTTTTAAACGCAACGCCAACCTATTAGCCCCGCACCTCCTAAACATGTATAATGCAGTGGAGGAAGGGACACTCCCGCTATGACCTGCATAAGCCACCAGTGGTGATCCGCAAACCTGGGAAGCACCACGCGAAATGCGGATCGTATCGCCTGATATCGTTAACGTAGAAACCAAAATACTGGCCTCAATCCTGGTGTCCAGTCTACTCACAGTGATTGCCTCATTGGTTCACTGCGATCAGTCGGGATCCATGCCCAAAAGCATCACGCACTTTAACCTCTGCCGCTTGGCTAATTGGCTAGAAACCATCGGGAACAGGCCAGCCCCACACGCCTTTCTCTCTCTGGATGCCGAGAAAGCCTTTGACGTGGTTCACTGGCCTTTCATGCGCCAGGCCCTGCTGAAGTTTGGTTTAGACCGACCTTCATGGCATGGATAGAACTCCTAGAGCAAGGGTGCGCGTCAATGGCAAGACGTCAGCTGATTTCCCAGTGAAAAGAGGCACGCGTCAGGGTTATCCACTGTCCCCACTGCTATTTGCATTGGTACTGGAGCCGCTTGCGTGTTTAATCGGGGAACACCCAGACCTGCGCAGTTTTAGAGATGATGCCGGAGTTTTAGGAGATGAACGAATCTCCTTATACGCGGACGATATACTATCATACATTAGCGACCCAGATACGGTACTCCTGTTGATGCTTCAGATATTTAGAGAATTCGGTGACCACTGTGGGTACCATATTAATTGGGACAAATCTGGTCTCTACGCAGGGGGGGGGCCAACTCAACACCGATAGTATACCAGATCAACTTACAGAGGCCAAGGAGGGCTTTCGGTCCCTGGGACTCTATGTCTCTACCGACGATGCAATATGCATCACCCGTAACTTCAAGCGGTTATTGGTAGAATTCAGGGAGGACATGGTGCACTGGAGGCGGCTCCCTCTGACAATCCTCGGAAGAGCCACCATGTTCAAAATGATAACACTCCCAAAACTCTTATATGTATTGCAAAACACATACTGTCGAATCCCGGAGTTAATCTTCACAGCCATCAACGGGGAGCTACGCACCCTCCTCTGGGATGGGCAACACCCGCGTATAGCCCTATCCACACTCCAGCACAACCATTACAATGGAGGGATAGCCCTACCTGACATACAATCCTACTATCAGGTGGCACACTTGATAGTAATTAATGAGTGGGGACATATGCCCGGAGACCACCCCACCTACGGCTTGGAGAGGCTACAATTTCAACAGCGTTCATACATACACTACTTATATGGGGGGGTGGGCACCAGCAAACTACTGTCTGCCACTGAGAGGGTCGTGGAGTCATGGAAAAGGGCCGAACATCAAATGAAATGGGACACAAAACTGACGAAGGCGACACCACTCTGCGAAGGTGTGAGGCTGCTAGAGATAAACAGACTGCAGGGCTTCAAAAGGTGGGACACAATAGGGATCTCCAGATTTGGTGACATACTTAGAGAGGGAGAGCTAATTACCTTCGAGACACTCCAGGCTGAGTTCCAGATACACAGTTCTCAAAGATATAAATTTCTGCAATTACAACATGCTTGGAAAGCGGAGGCGATAGATCCTACTGCACTCCCTGAATTTGCCCCACTTGAGGCTAGGCTGCTGCAGGATGAAAGGCTGGATAAAGCAGTCTCTCGGACTTATAAAACGTTAATAACATCCCAGACAGGTTGGTGCCCCTTAGGTTCAGGTGGGAAACCGCAACAGGGCAGCTGCCATACAATAATTGGTGGGAGGCCCTAATGCACCTAATGTTCTTAGGCCTATTCTATACCTTGGCCACTTGAATTCATTTCTGAGGAAGGACAAATTCAAAATGTTCCTGCTGGCTCAGATTCTGTCCACCATAGACCTATGAGATTGTATAGTTTTCTTGGATTTGCAAGACGCATATTTCCATATACCCGTCCTGCAGACCCAGTAGTATTATTTGCAGTTCAAGATGGGCCAGGAATGCTTTCAAATTGTCGTGCTCCTTGTAAGCTTTACCTTGGCCCCTCGGGTGCTCACTAAACTGATGGCAGTGATGGTGGCCCATCTTCAGACGTTGAGAGTGTCTGTATTCCTGTACATCAATGACTGGCCTCTAAAGGTGGGCTCACCACTATCGGTCATTGACCATCTCAAGGGGACATAAGTAACCAAAAAGAGTCCACCTGTACTCAAAGACAAATTAGCTATCTTTCCAGGGTACTATATAGTATTTACGAAAAGTGATATGTTTTCTTAAAATAACCCTCACTTACCAAAATGTCCCTTGGCGGCATGCTTCATCATCGGGTTCTTCCCGCCTCACTGCGGGACGGGGCGTGCTGCGACCGACGGAGTTGTGGGAGCACTTTGTAGGGTGTGGACTATAAAGTAATAAGTGGTAAGAGTGGGTGGGGACAAACTTGTGAGTTTAAAAAATACCTGGCTACGTGGAAAAATAGCTTTTATTGACTCCTGTAGCTGATATTATTTAAAAAAAGGGGGAGAACGGAGTAACATACTGTGATGGGTGTGTGTCTCCTGGTCTACATGTGTTTCAAGCCTACCTCTAAAGCTTTTCTTCAGGACCAGATTGAAAGATCCCAAATTCCACTCCTTGAACAAAACCTTATTGGTCTTCTTAGTTAATATTAAGGTGAAAAATGTTCATGCACATACGATACCTAGTCAGTATATTTCCTGCGTATGATCTGGAAAGATAGGACAGTAATTTATTGTTAACTGTTCAATAAAGTTATGCAGTATAAACACATCACCAACTGCGGAAAAGAAAGTGATATATTTTTCTAGTGCACGATTATTCTTTGTATTAACCTTGGTGGTGTTGTGCTGCCCTTGAGAGACCGACAAGACAATACAATACATAAAACATAAATCACACACTCTATTCTGTAGTTTTCCACCTGTCATAGGAGGAATTGTACCCATGTATGCATCGATATTCATGATGGGAGACTGGTAAGGATCAGATTAAATGCAGTGAAACAAAAGCGCTGATGAGGAACATACACGTATATTGCCTGATTCAGGCCTCATGAGCTCTTCACTGGAGGGAAGGGGCGCTTGTAGTCACACACTGAAAGAATAATAATGACTTAATCAATGATCAGGGAACTGAACTAATTTCAAACAAGGCGTACCTTGGAGATTCCGTAAAGAAATACTTGTTGTAGATTCCCTGACGGAATGCTCATTGTCAGGATCAGCTATGCCGTACTTACTTCGTCAAAGCTGCACCCTCGCCCAGCTTATTTTGCCTGCCCGTGGCTCCGTGTGAAATGCGAGAGTGGAGCTCTTCCTGTTAAATGACAGGAGATCTCAGGTTCAACGTCCTTGTGTTTCTGGGGTCTAGTCCGCTAACCCCGAAAAAATGGCCGCCCGTTGGTGGCACACTTCCTGGATTTTGTTTTTAAGTGAGCTAGTTCATGGCTGCTATCCAGTTGACAGTTTTGGAAAACAAAACGGATAATACTCAAAATTAAATATTAAGAGGTGTTAAGTCATTGGTTGTGTGCCCTTGGGTGAAATAAAGGATTTTGGTAAAAGATGTAAAAAAGTAGGGCAACAAAAAAGGGGGGATAAGGCAATTTGTGCCCGTTAGCTTGCGGTGTGTT
The DNA here is from genome assembly GCA_963921515.1 of Calotriton arnoldi. Classification (NCBI taxonomy): domain Eukaryota; kingdom Metazoa; phylum Chordata; class Amphibia; order Caudata; family Salamandridae; genus Calotriton; species Calotriton arnoldi. The sequence continues at coordinate 462,534 of CAWUFW010002711.1, forward strand.
ACACCACAGGGGGCTCGCAGAATGGATAAGATTGGGATATATTAAGTGCACGTATTGTGAAAAAGATACAATAAAATACAACCAAAAAAGTAAGGAGTATTGATCCTCTAGAATACAGATTAAAGGCATTGCAGAGCATCTACACCATTGTCAAAAAAAGGAGTAAAAATGTCTTGTGGGGTTTTCTTGCAAAAAAGGGTATGAAAGAAAAACTATGTGGTCTCCTTGTTCAGTACTCTACCTATTTAAAAAAAAAAAAAAACCTTTAAACAAAAAGCAATGATCTGAAAAGGCATATAAGCCCCATGTTTGGTGCGAACGATACTGTTGCTCATTTTTGGTTTGCATTGTACTGGAATTCGTATTGGAGCAGCCAAATTGACTCCATGGTATGCCATCATTCAGTCCGTGGGTATGTGTTTTGAGGCGGAAGACCCAGCGCTGTTCTTTTTCAAAAAGCTGGGAGTCATTGGAGACCTGTTCTATGATGGTCCACCGTAGGTCCAGTGCCATGTGTTTTTTCTCGATGTAGCGTGCTGACATTTTTGTTGTTGTGCGCTCGCACTTGAGATTACTGCGATGTTCACAAATTTGTGTCCTAATCATGCGTTTCGTCATCCCAATATAGTGGAGCTGACATGGACATGTAATCATGTAAATGACACATTTTGAGTTTCAGTTCTTGAACCTTCTCTGTTCCCAGTGGGTGTCATTATTGAATGTTATTTCTTTACTCCGGGTGGTCAAATGGCAGACACTGCAATTGCCGCACGGGTGGTGGCCTGCGAGCAGGGAGAGGAAACTTCATGATGGGTCTCCATCCTTGTTTTTGCGTGGTCTTTTGTGTATTATCATGTCCCTTAGACTCCTGCGTCTTCTATGTGAGAACATAGGTTTCAGGAAATCTAGGGTTCCACTATTCAGGATTCGCCAATGTTTGTTGATTACTTTGCTAACCTGGTTTGACGCTGTATTGTAAGTGGTTATACAGATCGGTCTTTCCTCCCTTGGTTTTTATGGTCATTTCTCTAGAAGGGCCTCCCTGTTGTTACTCTTTGCTCGCTTCATTGCCCTGTCTATGACTCGGGTAGGACAATTTCTTGTCACCAGTTTGTGATGTAACTCCTCTGCCTGTTGTCTGAAATCTTTAAGGTCTGTGCAATTTCTCCTCAGTTTCAGGAATTAGCCGAAGGGGAGATTGTCCCTTAGGTGTCTTGGATGGATACTGTTGTAAACCAGGAGGCAATTCTTTGCAGTTGGTTTTGTGTGTGTTGTCATCTTCAGTTCTCCCCTTTCGGAAATGATGTTGAAGTCCAGGAAAACTGGTACCTTGTTTGATATAGTGTGGGTAAACTTCAGCAACTTGTCTTGGCAATTTAACCATGTTAGGAACTGGCGTGCTGTTTCTTCATCACCTTTCCAAATGATCAGAACATCATCGATGTATCGTTTCCACAAAACAATGTGTGGTAGGAACGGATTGCCCTGTATGAGGATTTTGTGTTTCTCTAAGTGGTGTACATACAGTCCTGCTATGCTTGGAGCAAAGGTGCTCCCCATGCTGGTCCCATATTTTTGAAGGTAAAGGGCATCGGCAAACTGGAAGAAATTCTTGGTAAGTGGCCACTTGCAGCATTCCATCACAATGTTTCGTGGGGTTTGATACTCCCATTCACCTTCAAACAATACCTCCTCAATAATGCGCAACGTTTCGTCATGGGGGAGGCTGGTGTACAGGCTGTTGATATCCAACCCTACCAGGAATTCGTTCTCAGGGTCAAATGATCTATTCTGTAGTAGTCTGAGAACATCTTTGGTGTCCTTTTGGTAGGTGTCGGTTTTCTGTATTATAGGTCTTAGAAAAGCATCCGCAAATTTTTATAGTGGTTCCAGGATTGAACCGATGCCAGACACAATTGGTTGCACAGGTGGATATGCGAGGTTTTTATGAACCTTTGGGATAGTGTAGAAGTATGGTGTCACGGGGAATTTTTTAATTAGAAAATCTCCCTCCTTCTGTGAGATCCAATCATGGGAGAGTGCTTCTTCTACCATACTTGTGATGTACACAATACTTCTGTAGGGTCTTCTGTTAATACCTCGCAATGGTCCCCCGATTTTTCCTTCCTTGCTGCTTTGACTTCCAAGCTGCTTTAGTTTATCCTCAACGCTTCATGTCAGGTGAGGGAGAAGGCAGGATTCAACATTTCCTCCACATTGGATATCCGTATGTCAGACAAATGGTCTTGCAAATGATCCAAAGGGACTGCTCTCTACCATTTATTTCCTCCCTGCCCCATCTTCCTCCAACACTAAAACAATTGCTGAGGGACAATTAGATATTTGACAATCCTTATACTGGAGCTAAATCGTTTACTCTCCAAGTATGCCATTGAATGGGTACTGGACTCTGAGAAAGGCGAGGTATACTATTCATGCAATTTCATCATCCTGAAAAAGAACGGGGTTCTTAGGCCTGTTCTATACCTTGGCCACTTGAATTCATTTCTGAGGAAGGACAAATTCAAAATGTTACTGCTGGCTCAGATTCTGTCCACCATAGACTCATGAGATTGTATAGTATGCTTGGATTTGCAAGACGCACATTTCCATATACCCGTCCTGCAGACCCAGTAGTATTAATTGCAATTCAAGATGGACCGGGAATGCTTTCAAATTGTCGTGCTCCTTTGAAGCTTTACCTTGGGCCCTCGGGTGCTCACTAAACTGATGGTAGTGATGGTGGCCCATCTTCAGATGTTGAGAGTGCCTGTATTCCTGTACATCAATGACTGGCCGCTAAAGGTGGGCGCGCCACTATCGGTCATTGACTATCTCAAGGGGACAGCCAAACTCTTTACATTGTTGAGTTTCACCCTTAATGAGCCAAAGTCCCACCTGAGCCCAGCACGGAGGCTTCCATTCATTAGAACATTTCTGGACACTGTAACATGTAAGATCTTACCTCCACCTCAGTGAATTTGAGCATTTAGGGTCTGACCTGATGTTTCAGGATCAGTTCTGGTTCTCATGAGGATGGCTCTGAAGCCTCTTAGCCTCTGGCATCCTCCTCATTCACAATTCCAGGTGGCACCAGTGAGCCCCTCTAATGGGACCTCAAATCTCATTGGGCTCAGCATCAAGGCTCTCTCTCCCACTCCATTCAGGTATCAAGGGAGATGGCTCAGGGTCTGCAGTGGTGGCTGCCAGATGCCAATCTGACCTGCGGCAGGTTGCTCTCCCATCCCACCCAAAGCTCTTAGTTGTGGCAAGCGCATCGCTGCTAGGTTGAGAGGGGTTACCTAGGGGAGGTGGAGATTAGAGGCATCTGGTCTTCCGCGAAGAGCCTGCTCCACATCAACCTGCTTGAGCTTCTAGCAATCTGCTTGGCCTCCAAAGACTTCCTGCGGTTCATCAAAGACAGGCTGATGCAGATTCTAACGGACAGCACTACCACCGTATAGTACTACAACCAGTAGTCCAGAGTGGTGTCCTGGATCCTGTGCCAGGTGTCTCCCCTGCTCTGGAGGTGGCTTGAACAATGGAACATTTTCTTGGTCGTCAGTCACCTGGCAGGGTCCGTGAATGCCAGAGCGAATAAACTGAGTAGGCATCATCTGGTAAGTCAAAAGTGGTATCTCCATCCCGAAGTGGGGCAGGTCATGTTCCAACTCTGGAGGGAGGCCTGGCTAGCTCTACTCACCCCTTTCGGCAACACACAGTGTCAGCAATTTTGCACACTGGACTTTTCCATCAATGGCTATCTTTAGGAGATGCATTCCAGCTGGCATAGAACAAGGGACTCCTGTACACTGTAATACTGATACCTCCCATGCTTCTGATGACTGTCAAGAAAGACTGGGCAAAATTCATCTAAATTGCTGCAGATAGGGCTAGGATAGTATGTTACTTAGAGCTTCGGATCCTGAGAATTTGTCTTCTGTTCCAGCTTCCACTACAGTAGGACCTCCTGTCTCAGCAGCAGGGCAGTGTCCTGCATCTGAATCTCCACAGCTCCATGCTTGGAGATTTAACGTTTTCTGTTAAATGAGCTTGAATGCTGATCAAGGTGGTCGATGTTGTCCTTGCTTCTAGACGCCTTACCACAAAGTCTATTTACACTGGACACTTGGAATTTTTTTTGCATGGTGTGGTGATCGAGAAACTGACACTTTACAAAAGAGACCGATGTTCTTTTTTTTTTTTTTGCTAAGCCTGGTGTGGCTTTGCAGTGGGCACAGTGAAAGGTTACATATCATCCCTTTCAGCCTTTCTGATTTTACCAGACCAACCATCCTTGTTTAAGTCACCATATGTGTGGCATTTCATTAAAGACTTTTATTTGTTTCCTCACAAATTATTTGTGATGCCCCAGAGGGACCTTCACCTGGTCTTGACATTCCTTATGTGCTCACCCTTCGAGACTATGAGCAACTGGTCCTTAAGACTCTTAATGCTGAAATCTTCCTTATTGCCATTACGTTGGTAAGCCGGGTGATTGAGCTGCAGGCACCATCATTAGAATCAACTAACAACACCTTTCTGGACCAATTACTGTTGAGGACCTGGGTGGCTTGCCTCCCGAAGATCAAGACGCCCTTTTATGTTGTCCAATCAAACACTTTTCCAGCATTATTTGCTTTGCCTCATCCTTTGAAAGAGGAGGAGAGGTTCCTTCTCCTTGATCCAGAGAGGATGTTGAGCTTTTATATGGACTGTTCGAAAGATCGGAAGAGGATTAGCTCTTTGTCAGCTTCTCCGGTGCAAAGAAAGACAGGGTGGTTTAAAAGAAGACCCAATCAAGGTGGAAAGTTCTCTGAATAAATATCTGCTGTGTACTGGCTATAAAGCATCCACAGACGTCCAAAGAGACCCTTTGACCAGGGTCAAGGCCCCTACAATGGCAGTGGCACGAAGGATGCCTGTTCTTGATATCTGCCAGGCTGTGATGTGGGCATCAGCACATATGTTCACAAAGCACTAATGCTGTGGCAGCCAGGTCTTATGAGAAGGTCGCTTGGCTCGATCCTATGGGACTTTTTGGTCTTAGTCCATCACCCAGACCCTCCACCTTTGGGAGGTACTGTTTTGGTACCTATTCTAAAGGTGAGGAATCTGTGGTTACAGGTATCTATCAGAAGCACGTAATTTACCTCCGTTATCACTCTTTCTGGTGAATACTCTATCTAACTGCAGATTTCTCACTTCTCTCCCACTTCCCCGATCTGTGGAGTGGCCTCGTTGACATCTAAAAGTGTCCCAAGTTAGAGGTTGGCACAATGTCCTCAACAAGTCTTCCTTTTTTTGTTTTAAAGAAAAGCATGATTTTACTTATAGGATTGAAGGTGGAGTCGAGTCAATGCCATGGCCCAAGTATCGAACCCCATGTAAAGGTAGCCAAGGTACTGCAAGTAGTGTGAACACATCGCCTGCTTTCTCTGCCTGCCAGAGCTTTGCAATCAGAGTGACAATTCCTACCAACTGTGGCCTTTATAGCTGAGTCATAAAGCCACACGGACTGCTGGCAAGGGGACTATAGAATGGTAAGGATGGTGTTAAATCCGGAAGAGATAAGAAGATAGCCTGCTACTGTAAATGATGGACGCTAAAAGTGTTTTTATTGCTATTTGAGAGCATTGTAATGAACGGCAAACTGCAACCAAAACTAAGGGATACATCCTTACAGATAAGTATTATGACTCTCATTGTTTTCAGGTGTGGCTCTTGGACCTTTCATGTTATGTAACTGGCTTTGTACGGACTTTTGGCTGCAGCTGCGATTTATCCAGTGAGCTTTTTCTCCATTAAGTTCCTACCATCTATCACAATTGGTGTGGATGAGTGGTGTGGAGGTTGTGCTGCCTTTATGGAGGTGTGGGTCTTGCACCCATCCAAACTCACCCATGTGAATATCAAATGTGAATGAAGTAGGATGTCAGAGTGTTGGTCTATAATTGGTGTTAGGTCCTCAGCCGACTTGTGTCAGTTCTTTGTTTGATGGAGGTGTATTTCTGAGTGACTTCTTGTAGGTGTTGTATTCTTCTAATGGTTGTGTTGTGCTTTTCCCCCAGCTATTATAGTCGGGGCAAGGGTCTCGGTGATGGGATAGGATAAGGTATTCAGAATTCTTTTACTTTGATAGCGGTTTGCATGAGAGGGGTGTGCATGGTCTTCTCTTCTCCCTCGAAGAATGTTCTAATCCGAAATAGGTTTCTTTCAGAGGCCTCTCATTTCACAATTGTGTCTCTTACATTTTCAAACATTTTAATCATACCACAGAATTAAGAGGCTACTGGAACCAGAAAAGAAAATAGATCAATACATGGCAATACAGAACATTCCAGGCTTATAAATGAAAACGATTACTACCATCACCAACTTTATTTCGATCATAAAAAGATCATAAAAGTAAACAGCACTATTAATTTAAACTACAATAATGTAATAATACACACATTGTAAAAAAAGAAGCAGGGAGCACAGTTGGAATAAGATCAAGAAGTACAATCATGTTTTTTTTTTTTTTTAAACGCACAGGGCGAACAAAATTAAAATTTCATAAAATACAATTTGATACTCTTGGGGGGCACTAAAACAAAGTAAGTATAGAATGGGAGAAATTTAGTGAATCATAAAATGCATTTAGTACGCCTTATCCACAATGCGTGCCAGTACCTGGACAGGCCAAAGACCACAGCTCTACGAGAGTCGGTCATCAAAATTCTTAATACCTCCAGGTAATGGCCATGGCCAACAAGTTTGCACAATGGAATAATCCATTTTTTTCTTGAAAGATGGTAATCTGGACAGAAAAATAGCAAGTGTACAATCATTTCTGGGCTGGCATTACACGCAGGGCAAAGATCGTCACAGCCGGCAGCATTAGTCCATTTAGAGCAGAACTGTTTTGTGGGAAGGGTCTTGTATCGGAACTGGAAGAAAAGTTTCCGTGCCATCGGAGGTACAATTTCGTCCAATGTGTCTTCAAAGCCATAGGCGGATTTAAAACCTATAAATTCCGATGTTAGGCGTCCCTCGCCTTTTACCAGTGCTTGTTTCGGAATGACTTCCCAGAACCTTTCTTTCAGTTTTGCTCTAGCAATGGTAGATAGACTGTCCGGTTTGATCCAGAACTCTTCCATCCCGATCCTCTGGAGTAGGTCTCTCACTGATCTAAACCAGGGGATCAAATATGTCGATGGTAACTTCAGCAGCCCAATCAGAGGCTCCCGGTAGGTCGCAAGCTCGTCTACAGTCCATATCCTATGCCAAAACATTAACAATTTGTAACTTATTTTGTGCATTAGCTGCCTGTGCGCAAGATCAAGGTAGAGGGGTGTTAACGGGGTGTTGGGCGGTAAGTCAACCAAAGATCTAAGGAACCGGTTCTCAATTACAGATAAACAGTTTATGTTGCCTATACCCCAAAGCTCAGCTCCGTAGAGAATACCTCCCAATACCTTGATATTATAAATTTCCATGGCGGGGGCGAGCTGTCTAGAGCTTGTTCTCTTGTGAATTTTAGTAATGTTAGCCGTCTGATGTATTAATTGTAATTTGGCTTTCTCAATATGTGCAGCCCAGTTGATCGTTGGTGTGAAGCAGATGCCAAGATAATCAAAGGCATCAACTCGCTCCAGCTTGCTATTGCCGATTTGCACCAATCTTTTGGTGGAATTACCCACTCCTTTTTTAAATATCATAAACTTTGTTTTGGACTCATTTAACACCAACCCTCGGGCATCACAAAACTTTATAAAATCATTTAAAAGCTGCTGTAATCCCTACGGTGACTTAGAAATTAAAAGTGTGTCGTCGGCGAAGAGTAGGGTGGGCACTCTTTTGACACCAATTTTTGGGGCGTCACATCCGTCTCTATCTAAATAGTCGACGACACCGTTGATAAAAAGAGTAAAAAGGGTGGGGGCAAGGACGCATCCCTGTCTAACTCCACACTGAACAGGGAAGGGGTCTGTAACTTTGTTGTTTTCCCCCCACCTTACTTGTGCTGTGTTGGATTGATGTAATCTGATTAAAATATTTTAAAGATTCGTCGGGATACCATGTTCCTTTAGAGTGCTCCAGAGCCTAGCGCGTGGGACCAGATCGAAGGCTGACCGTAGGTCAACAAAAGCCACATAGAGCTTGCCACCCTTAACTGATACTTCCTTCCAGTATAACCAAAGAAGGCGAAAAGCTTGGTCCAGGGTACTTATCTTTGCTCGAAAGCCCGCTTGGAAATCACTTAAAATGTGGGACTCTAGAATCCAATCCTGGATTCGTGCTAAGATTTGGTTGCAAAAAATCTTCAGTAAGGAATCAATAAGGCTGATTGGCCTATAGCTTGCTGGCTTGGCTCTGTCCCCCTTTTTGTATATCGGGACGACCTCTGCGGTGGTCCAGGAGGGGGGGGATAGGAGTGCCTGCTAAGATTGAATTGGTCAGGAGATTAATGTAGGATCCCCAGAGAGCCAAGTCCTCTTTGTATAGGTCATTGGGGATTCTGTCTGGTCCAGGGGCACGAGCTGGAATGCAAGAGCGAATCGCAATTTGCGTTTCATCTATAGAAAAAACAAGATTGCCTCCCTCTTCTACAGGTGATATCCCACACTTATAGAATTCTCCCTGTGCTTCCTTGTCCCTGGATTCATATAGGGCACTAAAGTGTGGTACCCATTCCTCAGGCTGCACTGTGAAAACCAGGGCCCTCTCACTCCCCTTGTGCCAATATGCCGCCTTACTCCAAAAACTCTTGGAGTCTTTGGCTTTTAATGCGTTCCGTAGAGAGGACCCCAATGTGCCCTCCCACTCTTTCTTTGCAGAGTCAATTGCCCGCCTATGATTTGCTCTGCAAACCGAAATCTCGGGCGTGATTTCTGCTTAATAGCCCTGATAAGTGCTTCCTTAGATGTCCTGCAATCTTTGTTATACCAGGTGCCCTGGCGGGGTGGCTTCCGTTGAGGGAAGTTCCCTACCTTATTCAGCGGTTTATGAGGGTTAGTTAGCAGTTCCCTAATTTCTGCATAAAGTACCTTGTGCTTAGGACCTAGAAGCTCCACAGTGTTATTAATATTGGAGTCTGCAAGCTCCTCCATTAAGAGACGTACTTTGCTTTTGGCAGCCTCTAAGATCCTTGGATGTCCCTCTACCCAGTCCCATCTAATTGTTCTCTGGTTGTTTGTGATTGACAGGGCACCTAGGTCTGGACATCCCCTACAATCTGGCGCAACAGTACCCTGCCTTTTGAGAGTGAGTATCAGTGCATTGTGATCGCTGTCTGCCCTCTCAGTCACTTCCATGTCTTGAACTAAATGCCAGTGGCCGAGAGATACCAGACAGTAATCAATTCGACTTTCATAGCCGGGTCTGTTGAAAGTCAGACCACCCAATGGGTCAGAGGCTGTCCTTCCATTTGTAGCTCTCAAACCATGGTGCATGGTAAATGCTAGCAGCTGGGCGCCTCTCCTAGACCACCTAACCGTGTTCAGATTTAATTGTGGTATTTGCCACTCTCTGTCCCACTCATCAGTCAAATCTAAAGGAATCGAAGCAAGCGGTTCAAACGTACAGTTCAAATCGCCTGCAACTAGGGTAGCAACATTGTCTGAATAGCAAGACAAAACAAGGTCAAGTGTGCACACTGTATTAGTTTCGTCCTGGCCCCGCAACACCCTGTTATAAACATTAAAGACCCTTATTTTCTGTCCACTATAGAAGGTGAGCTCCAGCGCTAGGATATCTCGAGAGTCAGCATTTAAAAGTTTAACTTTGGCCCCTAATTCATTTTTTACCCATATTGCTAGCCCTCCAGATGGTCTACCCTTCTCTTTACTTGTTGCATTAATAGAGTAAGCAGTGAAGCCGCTTCTATATGGACACTGCAGGCTCCAGGTTTCTTGGTATAAAAGCAGATCAAAGGAGTCTACAAAAGTGCACCATTCCGGGTCCACCAGTAGCTTTGTGATCCCAGCCACATTCCACACAAGGACCCTCAGTGGACAAATGAGGGGCTCCCCCCCTTCCACATCCCTAGAAGTGATGGAGGGCATGCCCCCACTAGCGTTCGAAGGGGCAGATTCACGGAGATTCTCTGTACGAATGGCCGGATCAGATAGTACAACGATGTTAGTAAGAGTAGGGCTACCGATTAGAGAACCAGAAGTGCTTGTGGGCCTGGCCCTAGCGACAGGCCTCACTGCTTCCTCTTCAAATGGTCAACTATATCCTCTCCATTCACCTCTAAGAGGAATGGGCGAGTCGGGTGTGGCTAAACCAAAGGAGGTCCAGGGTGGCCTGAGCAAGGTGCCAGGGCGAGATGACAACAAGGGTCTTGCGGGGTTACCAGCTGGGGGTCTGTATCTAATGGAGATGTTAGTAGGGGCTTGTGAGATAACACGTGAGTCAATAGATAACAGACCAGCAATTATGCCCTTATCATAAAAGCTGACTTCAATCACATCCCAAAGTGAATTTTGCGAAGAGACTCTTTTAACCAGATAAATGCCGTCTCTGATGATTGAATAACAATGGCGAGTGGACCTAAACCAGTAGATGACCTTGTTCTTGAGGGAGTCTAGGTCGTCCTGTCTCTCCAGCGGGAGTTTTGGGACTTCCGTGAAAACGATTACTACTTAAAAGAGCAAAAACATTTTTAAAAATCCAGCAATTGAATAAGAACTGGTTCATTGTGCAACACATGGAGGTACTTCAGGAGGACAAATTTAAGCGTGAGAGAGGCCAAGGCTATGGAGGAGGGGCACACAGAAGAAAACGAATATGCAGCAGGCGTTTTGTTTCTACTCAGTCTCACAAACTAAGCGTGTAAGGTACTAAGAGAACCAGCCCACAAAGGTGGAAGAGGACATTCACAGATCATTTTACAATTGTTCTCCACAGTGATAGGACATGGTATAGGTCACAGTGAGTGTCTTGAAGCTCCCAACAATTTATAGATGTGTAATTTGATGGTTCTACAATGGCGATTGTTTTGTATCTCAAAATAAGAATATTTTAGGCGCACTTCGTTGAGAAATGTGTAATGCGAGGTCTGCCACGACGTGTATTGGGCTTCAGAGTTTCCGGCATCACGAACATGTTTCCAAAAGAGCCTAGAGGCGTTCAGTCCTGGCGTAGGAACCAGGTAATTTAAAGAACTCCATACGTGCCTGAAACTACTCCCTCAAAGGATACCCTCGTCTTCCGGTGCTGTATAAAAGGTGATTCGTGCAATGTGATGGGAGGAGGTCCCAATTTGCAGCATCAGCAGTGAGATTTGTGTATCACAATTTGTCTGTGACCAAGTCCAAATTCATTGCATAGGGTGGGGACCGGTTTTAGCGCGCCATCTTTGAGGATTTAATGTACGGTAAAAATCCTTTAGCAGCCCATTGTGGCTTGTAAATTGGCGTATTGTCTATTAAGATATTGAGATTATGTCTTCAAGTGGCTGTGGCATGCAGGAGGAGATAAGCCTTTTTTTAATCTTTATTTGGGTTTTCAAGAAATTAAAATAAACCAGATACAATGATAATGCAACTGACACCAGCTTGCTGGGGTTATATCAAGGGGCAGATTTTTCAAGATTTGATGCAACGCAGCAAGACAAGTTGCTGCACTGAGTCAAATGGGGAGGGCAGGAATGCGCCATATCTGCTATGATATGGTGCATTCCTGCATACTACCTACGCTGGCGCACTTGTGGCTGCCAAGAGCCAACGCAGACACCCTCGCACCACTTGTGTACAGCCAGTATTGTTTTTGTGCAGGAAGGTATACCTTCCTGCACACAAACAATCTTGTTATGTTAATTTAACTTATAATGCGCATGAATCACCCCGAGAGGGGTATCTCAGCGCTGCAGTAGACCAACGAGCAACCGGAAACTGGAAGTGGGGAAGCTCGCCCGCTCTCACCACAGCAAATGGAAGAATCTGCGGCAGAACGGAGAGCGAGGCGGAACCAGTAGGTGAGGTTAAAATTACAGCCTAACCATGCGTTGCCTACTAATAAAAGAAGGGTTGAAATGATAAAAACAGTGAAAGGAAATACTTTAAAACAATGCGTGAGAGCACGATTGCTGCAACTTGCCTGAGGTCTGTCAGCATCTGATCTTCTGAGGCTTTTGCCTCTTTATTCGTGTGCTGCAGAATGCAGCAAAGGTAGAAAGAGGAAACAAGCATTGGCTAAGCCAATAGGTTTTGCCTATGCATAATCTGTTGGCTTTGCCAATGTTTTTTACATGTAACATGTAGGAAAGTAGGATCTGCTTTCATGGTTACCCCCACTTTTTGCCTGGTGTCAGTGTGTTTTTGACTTAGTCTGCTGGGATCCTGCCAATCAGGATCCCAACATCTGTGCTTTCTCCCCTAAATTGGCATGGTAAGTACTTTTGTACCTCCACAATTGGCTACTGGTGTACACTTCTAAGTCCCTAGTATATGGTACTGATGTACCCAGGGCATAGGTACACCAGGGGTCTCCCATGGGCTGCAGCATGTATTGTGCCACCCATGGGAGCCCACTTAAACTTTGACTACAGGCCTGGCATTGCAGCCTGTGTGAGTTTGTGCTTGCACCTCTCACAACAGATATACATTTCCTTATAGCTCAGGTCACTGCGCTTAAAACCTATAAGTCACCCCTATAGTAGGCTCTTCAATCCTGAGGACAGGGTGCTTGGTTACAAGTGTGAGAGTGCCCCTGCATGAGCAGGACACCCATACAAACTCCGTAGTCTATTCTCCCGGCTTCATAAGTGTGGTCAACCATTTTTATGACATATAGTGGACATCAGTCAGAGATGTCTAACTATATAGTGTTTCACCGAACCCAGTCACTTTTGGTATCAAATATTTTGGAATCATACCCCAACACCGATTCCAGTGTTGGAAGTATGATCCCACGTATTGGGGGGCCCTTAGAGGACCCCCCTGTACTCCCAATAACAGCCTTTCAGGGTCTGCAAGCAAGCTAGTGCTGCTGCCGACCACAGACACATTTCGGCCCTTCTGCTGCTGAGCCAGGCTCGAGCAGGGGGAGGTAGAACAATAGGTTTCCAGTCACAGGGAGGTGTATTGGGCGGGGGTGGGGGCGCCACCATGCTGCTTTGAAGGGCACAGATGGTGCCCTCCTTGCATACTCGAGTTTGAGCCAGTTCAGGAACCCTTGGTTCCCGCTCTGGTGTGAAACTGGACAAATGGCAGAGGAGTATCCTCCCCTCTGTCCAGCCCATCCTCTGGGAGGGATCCTTGAACCGTCCCAAACCTTTCCTTAGGGTATTTAAGGGCTCCCCTGTGAGTGGGTCCAGACTCAATCCTGAAACGACATCACTCTTCAAACATCGAGGCACTTGGACTTTGTTGGAATTTGACTGGAACCAAGACTGCACCAAGGAAGACTTCTGCTGCTCCTGTCTCGCTGTTCTTCAAGTCTTCTGCATCATCTGTGTCTGTGCTTCATCCAGGTTCTCCAGAAGACCTGTGGGCATCAAGGACAACTGAAGAAATCTCCCTTGGAGTGAAGGAGTCACTCCCCTGCATCTGCAGGCACCGCAATGAAGCTGACCGGTCTGCTGCTCCTGACGTCCCACGGACATCCCGAGGCTCAGCAACACAGGTGGTGGTTCTGTGGCTCCCTAGAAGCCGACCTGTCTTCCCTGCAATTTGGAGGACAGTATCCCTCATCGGTGCTGCTGGGACCGAACCCCTGTGCACCGTGTTGACTTGCAGTTGCCAAGGCTTTTTGGCTTTGCACTCAAGAGTTCTTCAGGCTACAAGAAGCTCCAGCCTCCAGCACCTCACTTCCTGAAGAACAGAGACCTCCCTGCATCTCCTGCATCGTGGGCCTCCGACTTAGGTGAGCTGCTTGAGGTCCTCTTGTGACTCCTGTGCCTCCGGCCTGTGGCTCCTTGCGAGGGTCTTCCTTTGCTTCAATGGGCTCCCTTGTTTTCTCAGGGACCACTTGGACTCTACTGCATTTGGTGAGTCCCTTGAACCTTGCTGATTCCAACGGTTGCTCCTTTTCATTCTTCACGCCAGTTGTGGCTACCAAGGCTTGTTGGTGCTCCCGCCGGACACCAACCACCCAGACACTGACATCCGATGTGGGACAGCTTGTGCACGGCTCCTGGTCTTCCTCAGTAATGCCTGGTCCTCACAGCTGCAACAACAAGGTCACAGTTGACTCTTCTGAACCTCTCGACATTGGTGGGCATTGTGTTTCTGTGCCCCCTGGTCACCTCCAAGTGGCATAGACTTTGTCCCCTCTGCTTGCAGGTTCTTCGCTTCAAGAATCCACCCTTGGATTCCATCAGACTCATTCACAGTCTTCTCCAGAGGCATCTTATTCGAAGTCTCCCATTGTCGTCTATGGCAGGTTCTGACGTCACTTCACCCCTATGCACCCGGCTCCCCTGGTGCTGGTAACCTGGTTCCTGTGGCATCCACGGGTGGGGTAGTTTTCCAACATTCTGACTTCCAAAGGATTTCTTCAGGGTCCTCTGGGAAGAGTCCTTCTTTAAAACTGCAGCCGCAACTTCTCCTTTGACTTCCACTGGGCAGGCTGCTGTGTTTCCAGTCTGCACACAGCCTCCGTAGGGGTTCCTGGATACTTACCTTGGGTGGTTCCTTGTGACCCCAGCTCCTCTGAGTCTTCTGGTCCAAGTCCAGTTATCCTTTGCAGTTCGCCTTCCACTTTCTTAATATATGGTTTGGTCTCCCCCACTGTATTTTGTGCTACTTACATGGTTGTTTTCAAAGTATTCTTGTGTGTGCCATTGATATCTCCGTGTAGCAGATATACCAATGTGTTAGTGATCGTGTTGTATAATAAATAGACTTATTTTTATATAAACACTGTGCGGTTCTTTTTCATTTAACTTACACTGTTGATTAAAGTTGGTAAAACAAGCTTCTTTACACTCCTTCAAGATAAGCCTGAAGGCTGCTCTCCACAACTACCACTTTGAGAGCTTTCTATGGTTATCAAACACCACTAAAATCACCATTAGGGTTGTCTGGATTAGTGCAAGGTGCATCACTTAAATAAGTGTGCGCCATATACTAAGCCAGCCTCCTACATAGCACTTCAGCCCGAGCTACTGCACAACATGGCTTAAAGAAAAAAACACTATGACGCGGCCATCACTGACCCCGTCATTGTGCATTTTATTTTTACTTTAAGCTATGCTGCACAGCCCACGCTGCAGTGTGCCAGAGTACTGAGCCAGATATGCAAATTTTTCTGCGATAGACCTTTTTAGATGCCTGGTAAATAAAGGAGTTAGCATCATCCAAAAGTTCAAATTTACAATGTAACCCATTTGACTACACAGTGAGGACCCAAAGTCGATAAATGGGATTAAATGCAGGTTTATTACAAATTCAAAGCCAGACTGATGTACTCAAGTCTCAAGAATATATTATAAAAATTCAGAATTACTATTGGCAGTCCAAATCATTGGACAAAGTTTAACCTCAGTAACATAAAGCATACAAGGAATTCAGTAATAGCAATACAGAAAATAAGGGAAGAATCTGATGATCAGTATATGATTTCCGGTCCTCTTACCTATACATGAGTAAATCTAAATTACCTAAACTAAGCCTAAACTAAGTAGCACTAATTGGGGAAACCCCTAATTAGATCCAGTAAAGCAGGAAGTTGTCCGCATTGTAGAGAGCTCTGTAAAAGTTCTCGAAAATCGGGAATATTGCATAGCATAAAGCCACACAACAGAAATATAGCATAGAGGTCTGCTCCCCTCTAAATGTCAAGGAAATCCTACTAAAGCTAAAGTGTGACCATTAACTAAAACTTCAAGGAACATTCGAGAATCCCACATCACGTGTTCCAGTACTTTTCCACCTTCTCGTGGTCAAACTTGGCTGTTTCACTCGATACTCCCCTCTCTTGGTCTGAACATCAGAACGTCCTTGGATTCCTCCCATCTCCAGATATTTACATGCACCGGGGGTCCTCCCTTTGTTTATTAGCGCCTCTCATCCTTGACAAAAGTTATTCTCCCAAGCCTCACTAGCTCTCATACACTATGTGTCTTTCACTAGCTATAAGATCATATGAACGCACCTGCAAAGAAGAGGAAATTATTGCAACCCAAGCAAACTTTCAAGTTGAAGGTTAAACATTAGAGCCAAATGCTTAAGGCTTTATGTCAACTTAACCAAGCAAAACATTTCAATACACGTTTAAATGCATAGTTATAGATACACATATAGTTATAAAATAAATGCAGGATACTATTCAAATGAATATGTGAGTATATATGTAATGTCAACAAAATTACTCAAACTACATAAATACAGATATATATGAAAACTGCAGTTTGGTATCGCTAAAGAATAACATTAGTATGCACGCTCATGTAAATGTTTGGATTATACAGCGATTGCACCTTTAGTATTTTGGTCAATTTCTCCACTTTACGTTAATTAAGTTAACATAGAAAAATATGTGGTACTACATGCACGCATATATGGCGTAGCCAGGACATGATAGGGTGGAGCCAAATTTACTATGCTCCAAGTGCAGCATGTAAAAAAACAGCACAGGGGGATGAGACACAAGGGAGGAGGGTCGGAACACAATAGAGAGCAGGAGAGGGGGGTGGGAGATACAGGTTAGAAACAACAGGAGGGTGGCAGGGGCGGTGGGGTTTAAAAACAACAGAAAGCGTGAGGGTGGGTTGAGGAGAGCAGGAGTGGGTTTTAAACAAATAACAGCAAGCGGGTGGGTTTTAAAAACAACGGGAGATCGGGCGGGAGGGTGTAGGTGAAGGAGAGGGCCTGAAAAGTAAAAACAAAAACAAAAAAGAGCACCTGCAGGAGCCTGCAGTGGCAGGACACTGTCCACCAGAAGCAGTACCTGCTCCAGGCTCCATGGCAGGACAAAGACCCGAAGCCTAGTAGGAAGACTGAGGCGAGTAGAAGGTGCTGACCAATAGGAAGCAAGGAAACAAAAGTGATGTGGGAGCCAGCCAATGATAAGTAAAGGTAAGTAATGAGCTGGCTCTAAGCCCCTTTCAAGATTCCTTTTTTAAATACAAGAGATTTCACAAGCACTGTGCAGGCGAAACCTAAAAAATGAGGAGAAATAAACCCATTTCTCCTCGTTATGCCTGTAGAGCTGGAATTGGGTACTAGTGTTAGTAAATCACTAATGTGCCAAAAACCTTGGGTGGATGCATGGGAACACCTATGCTCCACCCACGGAATGCCTTCACCAAGGAGAGGAACGCAAGCCAGAGACTTGTGTTGCCTTGAGTTACTGCAGATTTGCTAGGCCACACAAGGTGGCTCTGTCTGGCATACTAAATCTTGCTTAAGGGCTTGTGTTGCCCTTGTGTCATATTGCGTAATTCAGGGCACCGAAACCCCTTGATAAACCTAGCCCCGAGTTCTTACTATCCAGTGTGGTAAATATACACAGAATTGCAGAGTTATAAAATATCAGAAACGTAAAACACATATTAAAGACAAAGACAGACTTCCCTGGCAGTGATGCAGCAGACATTCCTTTCAAGGCTGTGGTCGCGGGTCTGGCAGTTAGTGTGTGGGCCAGCAAGGGCATTAGTCTTTTAGTTCCCCTTCTTCTGCTACTAGGGCCAACAAACAACTTTAGTTTACCCTTAGGGGTGCAAGCCCAATCAGTGGGGGACAGGATTCAAAATTTCCTCCCAGGTTGTTGATTCATTATGTCCTTCAGATAAGTGTTGCAGATTTACATATTTTTCAAAATGGCCATGCCTTTTCTTGCCTACCCTGCAGTGGCAACAGAGTACCCTTTCTACCAAACTGAAGGTCTGTCCATCTATTTTACAGTTGGGCAGACCTTAGGTTTGTCAGCGATGGAGCCAACTCTGAAAAGAGGTTCAGCCATCAAAGGTTTACATGCAACACTGTCCAATGGACAGTTGTTGTAATCTTCCTTCCTTCAAATGTTACCACTTGGTACATTCCTTCCACCCCTTTCCCTTCTTCCCCAATGGACTCTCCCCTCTAGAGTTCACTGTAGAATGTTGGTAGACTCTGGCATTGAGGAGAGTGGATGGCCAAATAAAAGAGTACTGAACTTACCTGGTTCCGTGAGTGAATTCATCTTTTCAACAACAGTGTTGTGTGTTTTTTCTTTTATTGCTGTTAGTCATCTCCAGGTAAATCCTGGCAATGAGGGACAGTAAAAAAATAAATATATTAACTCCCTCCCCTACACCACAGGAGACTGCCCCCATGGGGTGGGGGCGATTAGTATTACTTTTTCCAAAAACAAACTCCCATATTGTAAAAGTTTGACAGGCGTGCATTAACGTTTATGGAGCCATCCGCTAAACTTTTATACCATTGGCAGGAATTGATGTGATGGCAGTTCCTGCTAATGTTTAGAGTTGTCCGCAGGGCTGGCAGACAACTCTAAATTTGGCGGGCGGAGAGTCCTCTGTATGGCATGAGTAAAGAAGTCAGCTATACTGACTGCACCCCAAACTCTGAATCAGTCCCTGTATTTAACTTCAGATTCTTCACTGTTCTCCCTCCTCCACTTTCTGTAGAGTGGATTCCGATGGATAATCCTAACCACAGATTCCTTACCTTTTGAACATTCCTCAGGCATCGGGCCTGATCTGGAAAATCTCTAAAGCAGTACTTATGCGGCTTTGCATCTACTTCATTTAAATCCGGAAAAGACAAATGGAGCCACATATAAGCACCATCCATGATGAGCTCTAATGTCAATTCCTTTCTTTCTGCATTTTCAGACACGGATCCGAAGCTCTACTCCTTTTGTCTGTGATGAGGTTTTTCTCTAATTTCTTTTCTCAAATTTTAACTAGTGTGCAAGGGGAAATGTCCCCTCCTAAAGTGACAGGGTTTAAACATTGCAGAGACTGTCACAAACCAATGTCTGTGTCAGATCTCCACCGGGTATGCCTCTGGTGCTTGTGGTATGAACACAACTCCAGAACCTGCAATGACTTCACCCAGATGAGCTCAAAAGCTATTTGGGATCGCACAGTTAAGCTCTGCGTCACTAAACACAGCAAGACTTTGCACCATGACTGGTCGAAGTCGAGTGGAAGGTCCCATTCCCACTCCCAAAGTCATTCCTGCTGCAGATTTTCAATGTGGCTGAAGTCTTCAGGTAAGTCAAAGAAGAAGGATAAGAAGTCCAAGCAGGTTTCAGCCCCATCCCCATCATCGTGATTTCCAGAGAAGGACTGATGGCGTTAGCGTGCCACCTGGTTTTGCTCACAAATTCCTGAGGAACTGATTCAGAATCTGGTCCTGATGAACTCTGACTTTCTGAGTCTGTCTGTGAGGTTGCAGAAAGTCAAGGCCTTTAGAGGCTGTGCTACGCATTTTCGGCATTCTTCTGGTTTCCTCAAGTGCGCCTACAGGTCCCCAAGAATCCGCAGGGGCCTCCAGTCAGAATCCCGCTGGCAGGTTCATCCTAAGCATCATCTGTGCCTCTGGAATCTGCCTTGGGTTCTGCAAGGCCTTTGGTGCCGACTTCGGTCCTGGAGCTACTCTCTGTGCCACTTCTTTCGACATTGATGCCAGTGCTGGACGAGGTTCTACAACCTAGTCTCCAACTATGAATCTAACCTGCCTCAACCTCGGCCAAGGGCACGCTTCGAGCCCATTAAAGAACAGCCTTTTGGCAATACCTTTTACTCACACTCATTGTCTTTACAGTGCAGTTGTGCACACAAGCTATCCCAAATTTGTTGCTCAGATTCACACCAAAACCAGAATTTCGGAGATGATGGGGGGAATTTGTCCCATAATACAGTACAAATACCTACAGGATGCCAGTGGTCTGGACACTTAGCCAGATATGGGCTTAGTCTCTCCCCCTGGCCCTGCCTTGGAGGTGAGTGCATCTTTTGTTGTAGTGATCAGAAGGGCTGTAGAGGTCCTTAATCTGCAGCTCCTGGCTATGGAAGTTCAAAACAATGTCCTTACGAGGGTGCTTCAGCTTGGCTAGGCACCTTCCAAATGTCGCCTGCCCTTTAATGAGACTCTAACATATACACTCCTGGGCAAACCCACGTTCTGGATCTCAAGTCAACAGACTTGTCACCACAGACCAGCTCCAGTTGACCCTGAGTTTCTCATGCAGCATCCAACGCGAGATAGCTCGGTGGTTCAGGCACTACCAGTAAAGGCAACCCTAAATGCTTTCCTGTGAGCTCTCCTGACCACGAATCCAAATTTATGGAAGTGTTTGCCAAGTGAAGGTTTTCTTCCGCCAGCCTTGTCCTACGTTCAGTAAATGCTAGCTGTTTTCTTGGGTGCTACACCCATGCATTACTGGACATGGTCGGTCAGATCTTACCAACGGTCCCAGATGACCTACGGGTGTCATTAGCCCAAACTATTCAGGATTGCCGGAATGTAGTGAAATTGGTTATCCTTTCTGGCCTGGACACGACTGATAGCTTGAGTCGGGTAACTGGCACAAGTGTAGTTCTTTGGGGCCATGCATGGATGAGGTCAACGGGCTTCTCGGGGGATATCTAGGCATTCTTTATGGATATGCCATTTGATGGGTCCCACCTCTTTAGTGAGTAGGCGGATTTGGCCTTAGAGCGAAACAAAGAGAGTTGCACCACAGCTCCCTCATTGGGTCTCTCCACACCCGCCAGTTTTGCCTGCAATTCCGCCCATTTTAAGATTACTCGAAAAAATCAAAATGAGGGAGATAGAAGCAAAAAACATGGGGTACACTCTATTTCCTTAGTTAATGTAGAAAATAGCAAAAGGAGTGGGCCCGCACCATTCTCAAAGGTTAGGGTCTCTTCTTAAAATTGTAGTGAGACACTCCACAACTATTTTCCTTCAGTGGTATGTGTTCTCCACTTAAGTATTAGTAGTCAGTGGTGTCATCAGAAGGTCTCGCCTCCACCAGGAGGTAGAGTCTCTTTTATAAGAGACATAGTGGGATCTGTGCAAAAAGTGAGTTAAAATTGTCTCCGACCCCAGGAGGTGCTATTTTATTACAAACTGGGGTGGGGTGGGGGCAACATTAAAAATATGTGAGATGTGTTAGGGACGTTTAATTTATCCTTCACATCCAGTGAGTAATCAAAAAAGAGGTCGACATGTTTCAACCTACTTGAGCCCAGAAGGTCACCGGCTTTCTTCAGGACCAGTTAAATATCAGATCCCTGTGATACCTGGTGGGACATTATCCTCCTGGAACTCTAATCATGGGTACAATCACTCCATCATATTGGGACATCTACTGCTATCCCCTATTATGGGGAAAGCTGGGTCCCCATAGATTTCTCGGGAAGGAGACAGGAGTTGCTATTTGTAGTAAAAAATGGTATAGTGAAGGTAAATGTGGTTTTGTTACACCTTAAATTCTAAATTGGCGGTGGATTCAATTATAAATGCTTTGCTATTCCTAGTTGTGGAACCTGTGGCTAGCATAACGCGTCCTTCCCGGCCTGAATTTTTTTATTTTTTATTTTTATGTATGAAGTTTTATATAGCACGAACAAGATCATTTCTGGTATCAGAGCACTGTACAATGGTAAATGACAGAGAGAGTGCATAAGGTAATACAAGGAGTCATAGGATGGTAGCAAAGCTCTGTGCAGTGGAGAATAACAGAGAAAGTAACACAAAGAGTCATATGGTGATATCAAGAAACAAGACAATTACGGGCAGCAGGACTTTGTAATGCAGTGTACCCATAAGTTATGGTGAGCGGGAGATCGGCTGGGGCATAATTGCAGTGTCATAAAGGTAAACGATAGAAAGTCAGACAAGGGAAAGCAAAGAGAAAGTAATTGTCAGAAACAACTGGATTCAAGGTGGTACGATTCATTGCATCAGAGAGGAAGGGGAGTATTCAGAAGTATCGTTTTTACTTCTTTTTTGAAGAGGGTTATTGAAGTATTGGTCTTGAGCTCCGGAGGAAGAGAGTTCCAAATTTTCGGGGCAAATCTGGAGAAGGTTCGCGTTTAGGTTTTCTTATGGTTAAATTTTTGCGGTTTCATCAGTAGGGAGCTTGTGCTGCGAGAAGCTCTATTCCCACCAGATAGAACCAGTTTCTGAGCCAGGTAGCAAAGAGTGTTGTATTGAATGGCTTTGTACATCATGCAGGCAATTTTTAGATGCATACGAAGGTAAACCTAACACTGTCAGAGTTTACTATCAATGTGTTGAAGTTACACCTGACTCCTTCGGAGATGCTCCCTTTTATCAAAGCCATCCTGGATATGGTGCAGTTTATTTCCTTTCTCCTAGAGCGGAGAGTCCAGGACATTCATCTTCTTGTTTCAGCCTCTGTCCTGGATTTCAGTGAGAATAACCCTGAGGCCAATGAGACTGTTGGCCTCCTCCATCCTGCTGGTCAAACTCGCCAAATGGCACATGCAGGCTCTGCAGTGAGATCTGAAGTCCCAGTGGGCGCAGCACCAGGGTAACCTATCGGATTGCATCCAGGTTTCGGAGGAGACTGCCAAATATCTGCAGTAGTAGCTGCTCAACAGCAATTGGGCCAGTGGTAGAGCCCTCTCCATGCCCCACACAGAGTTGACAATGGTGACTGATGCATCGCAGCTGGATTGGGGGGCATCTGGGAGAGGTGGAGATCAGAGGATTCTGGTATTCGGTGGAAACCCGACTCCACATCAATCTGTTAATGTTGAGGAGGATCTGCTTGGCATTGAAGGCCTTCCTGCCCACTATCAAAGGGAGGCTGCAACAAACAACACCACTGCCATCTGGTACTGCAATGAGTAGGGTGGGGTGGGGTCTTAAGGGCCATATGTACAAAACAATTTTGCATTTCTTAACAGACCAAATCACTTTTTTGGGCTAGTAAGAAATGCAAAATAGGCTTTTGGCATGTACAATAGGCATAAACGTGGTCGAAAAATGCGATTTCTACCCAAGTAGAAATCGCATTTTGAAAATCGACAAAATAGGAAATTGCAAATAGCGATTTCCTATTTGCGACTCGCAACTGCATGTACAAAGGATTTCCTAATTGCGACTGGTCGCAAAATGCCCATTTAGGAAACGCAATTACCATTGACTCAGAACAGATGGTAATCATGTGCAAACTATAAAAAGGCCCCCAAAATGCATCTGGCTCTTTCACAATGGCGGCGTTATACATTCTGGCGAGGAGGATGAGGATTTTGGCTGCGAGGGAGAGGAAGAGGAGGAGACAGGAGAAGATATTTAGGGTGAGGGTCACCCTGTTTGAACTGACAGAGGAGGAGATCATTGAGAGGTACAGGCTGAGTAGTCAGGTCATACTTGATTTGATAGCTGATTTGCGACCCCAGCTAAGGCCCCAACACTCAGGAGCAACGCAATAACACCTCATGTTCAGGTACTGTGATGTCTACACCGCCTAGCATTGGGGAGTTACTGTGGTGTAATAGCAGTGATGGGGGGTGTCACAAAATGCCTTTTCTAGATTCTTTCACAAGTTCCTTGACATAATGGTTAGAAAGGTAAACCAATACATATTTTTTCCCAATGCCCCCCAGTCACTGCATCAAATAAAATTGAATTTCTACAGGGTAGCACGGTTCCCCAAAGTAATTGGCTGTGTTGATGGCACCCATATTGCCACATGCCCCACCCCCCCTGGAGCCACTGAATACATCATCTGAAAGAAACAGTTAGTTATAGATTCCTTACCTTAGAATCTCCCCCAGGTGTCAGACTGGATCCGGAAAGTTTTTTGTCAGCAGTACCCCTGCGCGTCTGAAGGTGGCGTCGGTCGACTCCGTGTCCGTCGTCGGCGTCGTGGTTGCCGGGATGACGTTGCGGAAGTTACTTAGACACCGCCCTCACACGCTGACGTCAGTTCTTTCTTTTTCCGCGCCAGCAAGCGCAGATCCGGGAAGAGCGGTGCCCCCAGTCACTTTTTGACTGAGTTTTTTGCGACTTTTGTCGACTTCGTTTTCGAGTCTTTATCCGACTCCTGGTGCACGAGGGATGCCCGGTTTCAAGGCCTGCCGTTCCTGTTCCCAAATGATGTCGGTGACGGATCCGCACCGCGTGTGCCTCTTCTGCCTGGAGCCCGACCATGACCCCAAGTGGTGCTCCGACTGTCATACCATGGCCCCGAAGTCTTTGCGGGAGCAGTCCCAAAAGCTCCTCGAGGCCCAGCAGTCGGCTCCGCGTCGCGCAAGGTACCGGTCGCGTGGGAGGTCGAGGGACCGATCGCAGAGTCATCATCATCACTCCTCTTCTAAGTTTTCGCACTAGGGGTCAGGTAAGTCGAAGCACAAGAAGACGAAGAAACATCATCGCTTTTCGACTTCCCCTCGTCCGTCGGCCGACGCGACGCAGGGTGCGGGTGGTGCCCCTCCCGCGGCTCCACGTGCGGAGCCTTCAGGGTCGACTCTGGCCTTCCCTCCCTTCCCGGGACCGGGAGCGACCCCTGCCCAGCTTCGTCAATTTTACGAAGCCATGCACGCCATCTTTGGGCAGGCCGACTCCGCCGGTGCGCCTTCGGGCCCCGCGGACTCGGTTGGGGACCCTAGGCCTTCGGCAGCTTCGGCCTCGGCACCACAGGGCCCCCTTGCATCCAGGCCTGGATCCGGATCGGTGCAGGTCGACCTTATTACACCTCCACCGGCACCACATCCGCAGCCGACGCCGGCTGGACCCCCAGCCGGTATCGACCCCGGCTCCCACCTCGACATGGACACAGAGTCGGATGTCAGCCGATGCCAGATCCGACGCCGATGGGTACTTTTGTCCCTGTGTTCCACCCTGGCTATTTTCAACCAGATTAGCAGCCAGAAGAGGGTGAGGAAGACTGGGATTAGAGTACAATCCTGACTGGATAGAGGAACTGGGGGATGCCAGTGGTCTGGATACCTCCCCAGACCTAGGCATGTTGTCTCCTCCTACCGTGGCTACGGAGGAGTGAGCGTCATACGCAGTGGTGTTGCGTAGGGCGGCCGAGGCTCTCAACCTCGAGCTTCCTACGGTGGCAGTCAGGACTAACCTCCTGACAGAGGTGCTTCAGCCGGCAGCGAGCTCTTCGGAGCCCCTGCTCCCGTTTAATAAACCCCTTACGGACATCCTTTTGGGCACTTGGTCCAGGCCCAACACAGGGGCTCCTGTGGATAGGATGATTGCCCGATGCCACCGCCCGGCCCCGGGCGACCCCCCCTTTCCACTCCCAACACCCCACCCCTGAGAGCTTGGTAGTCCAAGCCTCCACGTCTAAGGGCGCCTTCCCTACTGCACCTCTGGAAAGGGAATCCAAAAATCTGGACC
The DNA here is from genome assembly GCA_963921515.1 of Calotriton arnoldi. NCBI lineage: Eukaryota > Metazoa > Chordata > Amphibia > Caudata > Salamandridae > Calotriton > Calotriton arnoldi. The sequence goes on from CAWUFW010002711.1 coordinate 487,811, forward strand.
ACCTTGGCAAGAAAATGTTTTCTTCTGCCAGCTTGGGACTGCGGTCGGTAAACACCTCATGTCTGTTGGGCCGTTATACCCACTCTGTGTGGGATACGGTGGCGCAGGTGCTGCCTCAGTGCCCGGAGGAGGCCAGGGCCACACTCTCCCGTGCCGTTGCCGAGGGGAGAGACGCAGCGAAGTTTACTATCCGCTGTGGGCTGGATACCGCCGATGCACTTGGCAGGACGATTTCAACGTCAGTAGCCCTTCGACGCTACGCCTGGTTGCGTTCGACTGGTTTTTCAGGGGATGTCCAATCCACCCTTATGAACATGCCTTTTGATGGCCGTCGCCTTTTCGGCGACAAGGCAGACAACGTGCTGGAGCACTTTAACGATTCATGGGCTATGGCCAGGTCCTTGGGCCTCTCCACCACCCGCCCTGCGCAGTCTGCCTTTCGCCCCTTTTGTGGCTACAGAAGGGGTGCCCCACTACGTCCCGCCCAGAGCCACAGGCCGACGCAAGCTGTACAGTCTCTGCGCGGCCGGGGACGTGGGAACCACCGGTGTGGTCCTGGAGGCCAGCGAGCGGGCCAGCCCACCACCGCCCCCTCTGCAGCAGCCTCCAAACCCTCCTAGTCCGACCTTTCAGGGCCACCAAACGCCAGTGGGCGGTAGGATCCGCCATCACCTCCCCCACTGGCGCACCATCATGTCGGACAGGTGGGTTTTGCAAATAGTCCAAAGGGGCTACTCCCTCCCCTTCAAGACTACCTCTCCCTCCATGCCACCTCAGTACCATCGCATGTCGGAGGATCACCTGGCCCTTCTCCAACAGGAAGTTTCGGCACTTTTGGCCAAGGGTGCCATCGAGCGCGTTCCTGCCCCAGAAGTAGGTTGTGGTTGCTATTCCCACTACTTTCTGGTGCCCAAGAAGGACAAAGGCCAGTGTCCTATCTTGGATCTCAGGAAGGTCAACCGCTTCCTCCGGAAGGAGAAGTTCAAGATGTTGACGCTCGCTCAGGTCTTGTCTGCCCTCGACCCTGGAGACTGGATGGTAGCGTTGGACTTGCAGGACGCTTACTTTCACATCCCCGTCCTGCCGGCCCACCGGCGGTACATGCGGTTCATGGTAGGCCACGAGCACTTTCAGTTCACCGTGCTCCCCTTTGGCCTTACTAGTTCCCCTCGGGTGTTCACGAAGGTGATGGCGGTGGTCGCAGCTCATCTGCGCAGATCAGGGGTTCCAGTCTTCCCCTATCTCGACGACTGGCTGTTGAAGGCGGGCTCGCCCCAGGCTGTCGTCTCCCACCTCCAGACTACGTCCGACCTCCTGCATTCGCTGGGGTTCTCTATCAACGTGCCGAAGTCACACCTGATTCCCTCTCAGAAGCTCCTCTTCATCGGAGCGGTTCTGGACTCGATGCGGTTTCGGGTTTATCCTCCCGAACAGCGAGTCCGGGATATTCGGGCTATGATTCCGATCTTTCAGCCCCTATCCCGGGTTTCGGTCAGGATGACCCTGAGGCTGCTGAGCCTCATGGCCTCCTGCATCCTGCCGGTCGATCATGCCAGGTGGCATATGCAGGCTCTGCAGTGGGACCTGAATTTCCAGTGTGCTCAGCATCAGGGGAATCTGTCCGATTACGTCCAGATCTCGGAGGGCACTGCACGACAATTGCAGTGGTGGCTCACGAACCAGGATTGGGTCAACCGCAGATCCCTCTCCCTTCCCCAACCAGATCATACAGTGGTGACAGACGCATCCCTTCTGGGATGGGGCAGCCACATGGGAGAGGTGGAGATCAGAGGCCTCTGGTCTCCGGCAGAGTCCGGGCTCCACATCAACCTTCTGGAGCTTCGCGCGATTCGTCTTGCACTCAAGGCATTCCTTCCCTCTGTACGGGGAAGAGTAGTGCAGGTGTTCACGGACAACACCACCGCCATGTGGTACTGCAACAAACAAGGCAGGGTGGGGTCATGAACCCTATGTCAGGAGGCCCTCCGCCTCTGGGCACGGCTGGAACATCAGGGCATATCCCTGGTGGTTCAACACCTGGCAGGTTCACTGAACGCCGGGGCGGACGAACTCAGCCACAGGTGCATGATGGATCACGAATGGCGTCTTCACTCGGAGGTGGTGCAAGGTCTCTTTCAGCAGTGGGGAGAGCCTTGGTTAGATCTATTCGCCACCGAAGAGAATGCGCAATGTCAGCAGTTCTGCGCGTTGGAATTTCCTAGGCGGCATTCGCTAGGCGACGCTTTTCGTCGCGAGTGGAGTTGCGGTCTTCTATACGCCTTTCCGCCTATACCACTTCTGCCCAGAGTGCTGAAGACGATCAAGCACGACCGGGCCCAAGTCATTCTTGTGGCTCCAGATTGGGCACGAAGAGTCTGGTATCCCAAGCTGCTCAACATGGCCATCGATCCTCCGATCAGACTGCCTTTACGGGAGGATCTTCTGTCGCAGCAGCAGGGGACGGTCCTCCACCCGAACTTGTCCAGCCTCCACCTCCTTGTGTGGAGATTGAGCGGCAGCAGTTGACATTGTTTGACCTCCCTCCTGAAGTCTGTGATGTAATCTTGGCAGCCAGGCGTCCCTCCACTAAGACGGTATACGCCTGCAGATGGAACAAATTTGTGGCATGGTGCACAGCAAAGGCTGTGGATTCCCTTTCTGCCCCTCTTTCTGAGGTTCTCTTGTTCCTCCTCTCTTTGGCCCAGCAGGGCTCTGCTCTGGGACTATTAAGGGCTACCTCTCGGCCATTTCAGCCTTTCTTAGGCTTCCTGATCAGCCTTCTCTTTTCAAGTCCCCCGTTGTAAATAGGTTTCTTAAGGGCATTACTCATCTTTTTCCTCCTGTTCCCTTCGTAATGCCCCAGTGGGACTTGAATTTGGTTCTTACATTTCTTATGTGCGCTCCCTTTGAGCCGCTTCATAATTGCCCTCTCAGGCTTCTAACTCTGAAAACTGCCTTTCTGGTGGCCATCACCTCTGCTCGCAGGGTGAGTGAGCTACAAGCTCTTTCTTCTAAGCCTCCTTTTCTGGCTATCCATCCGGACAAGGTCGTCCTGATAACTAGACCTTCCTTCCTTCCAAGGTGGTTACTTCTTTCCACATTGGCCAAACCATCACTTTGCCCACCTTCTTTCCGCCTCCGCATCCTTCAAAAGAGGAAGAGAGGCTCCACCGTCTGGATCCAAAACGTGCGCTTTCTTTCTACTTGGATCGCACAAAACAATTCCGGGTGGATGACCAGCTCTTTGTTGGGTACATGGGCGCTAAGAAAGGTCGGGCCGTGCAAAAACGGACCATCTCCAGGTGGGTCGTTCTGTGCATCAAAGCCTGCTATTCTTTGGCTAAGAAGGAGCCTCCAGTGGGGCTGCACGCCCATTCCACTTGGGCGACGGCCGCTACTACTGCTTTGGGACGAGGAGTCCCCTTGAATGACATCTGTCAGGCAGCTACGTGGGCATCGTTGCACACGTTTACGAGACACTACTGCCTGGACAATCAAGTCTGGAGAGACGGCTTCTTTGGCCGTTCTGTTCTCCAGGACTTTCTGGTGTGAACTTGGTTCGCAGACCCACCTCCGGGGTTGGTATTGCTGGGGTATCTATTCTAAGGTAAGGAATCTATAACTAACTGTTTCTTTCAGATGAACAAGTTACTTACCTTCGGTAACGATATATCTGTAAGAAACATAGGTTAGTTATAGATTCCTTTCCGCCCCACCCATCCTCCCATTTCTGCGAACTGACTTCTAGGGTTAAGGACATCCTTTCAGGGCCCTAGTTTTGTGCACCAGTGGTCAGTGTCTTCCATGGCTCTGCGCTTCTGGCGTGGAAAGTCTTGTACAGAATTGACGTCAGCGCGTGAGGGCGGCGTCTAAGTAACTTCCGCGACGTCATCCCGGCGACCACGACGACGGACGCGGAGTCGACCGACGCCACCTTCAGACGGTGCAGGGGTACTGCTGACATAAAACTTTCCGGATCCAGTCTGACGCCTGGGGGAGATTCTAAGGTAAGGAATCTATAACTAACCTATGTTTCTTACAGATATATCGTTACCGAAGGTAAGTAACTTGTTCTAAAGGAAAAGCTCACACTTATTGAATGTGCAGGTAGTGTGTGAATCCTCCTGTGTCACCATAGAGCTTGTGGCCAGATACCCAGGCAGCACCCACGACTCCTTCATGATCCGCCACAGTGGAATACAGAACCGACTGCCACAGGGGAATTTGGTGATGGGTTCATACTTTTTAAGAAAATCACACACACAATGAATACAGTGGCCAGGAGTGTGTGTGTAATGTGACCTAATGGTTTCCATTCTCATGCGCTTAAGGTGATAGTGAATATCCATGATGGCCCTGGCTCCTCACACCGTACCTGACCCAGAGGACACCAAGGGAGAGACAATACAACAGGGCATACAGGGCAATGCGCTCACTCATTGAGCGGACCTTTGGCATCATAAAAAGTCCCGCTTCCTCCACAAGACCGATGTGGCACTACTCTACAAGCCAGACACATGCTGCAAAATCATCATGACCTGTGCAATCCTGCACAATATTGCTATGAGGAGGGATCTGCACAACATCCACATCACATCGAGCCACTACAGTTGCAGCAGGAGGGTACCTATGCAACAGAGGGACGTGCTAAATGCACAGAGATAACAAATAACTAGTTCTGAGGTAAGGGATAACATAACTTCATAGAAATGAAACATCACACATGGGGTAGTGCTTGGTGACCACCTTTTATTCAGGTGGCTACCACATCACAGTAAACATGAAATAAGAAGGGTAAACATTGTGCTGGTAAAACAAAGGTAACTCATATCACTGAGTTGCTAGGGAGTCACTTCTTGCACTACTTTGTGTTGGGTGCTTTCTCTACAGTACTGGGTCGTGGGACTGACGCTGTGTCCGTGTCAGAGGGATTGTGGCATTTATGTCTGGTTGAGCATGGCTCCTGGACAGACAATCCACTGAGCCCTCCTCACTCTCAGGTGGCGGGGGGATGTTGGTGATGCACAGGTTCTGGGTCTGTATGTTCTCCAACGCAGTTGTGACCAGCACCAGTCCATGAGCGACGTCCTGGCAGCAGTGTGCCATGTCTGTCTGTATATTTACAGTATGCCTTGCCAGGCTTGATGTTGCGGCAGCTAGCCGGTTGATTGACCTGCTGAAGGTGTCAATGCGGGTCAGGTACTGTCTGTGTCACAGCTCCTGTGCACGGTGCTCCCACTCCAATGCTGATAGCCAGCGCTCCTGCCCCTTCTCTATGGATTTTGCCATGCGCTGCTGCTGCCTACTGACAGCGCCTATTTTTTTTTGCTTTGCAGATGCTGTGTTCTCAGGATGGACCTCTCCAGGCCACCATACATAGGTGGTGTATCCAACACATTGCAAAACCAAAGGGATGATGGACGGAGTGTTGAACATTGCAAGCACTCACCCCAGTCAACTGATCTGGGTTTACTCCATCATCATTCTTTAGCTCACTCCGCCACCCCAGTTCAGACTTGGCCATATGCAAATCAGTCTGACCCTGTGCCTCATGGGAACAGTCCAGCCCGAACTGCCAAGCCATGTCTTCCCTGGACCGGAAACAAGCATCCTGGGACCGGTTTCTGGCTTACAGCCATCATCAGCCAGGCTATCTTGAATCCAGTGGCAAAGTGAGCAAGGGACCCACGCCTGGGCATACCCTGCCAACTTAGGGCGAACATAGCAAAACCAAAGGGGATGATGGACGGAGTGTTGAACATTGCAAGCACTCACCCCCAGTCAACTGATCTGGGTTTAATCCATCATCATTCTTTAGCTCACTCCGCCACCCCAGTTCAGACATGGCCATATGCAAATCAGTCTGACCCTGTGCCTCATGGGAACAGTCCAGCCCGAACTGCCAAGCCATGTCTTCCCTGGAATGGAAACAAGCATCCTGGGACCGGTTTCTGGCTTACAGCCGTCATCAGCCAGGCTATCTTGAATCCAGTGGCAAAGTGAGCAAGGGACCCACGTCTGGGCATACCTTGCCAACTTAGGGCGAACATAGCAAAACCAAAGGGGTTGATGGACGGAGTGTTGAACATTGCAGCACTCACCCTCAGTCAACTGATCTGGGTTTAATCCATCATCATTCTTTAGCTCACTCCGCCACCCCAGTTCAGACATGGCCATATGCAAATCAGTCTGACCCTGTGCCTCATGGGAACAGTCCAGCCCGAACTGCCAAGCCATGTCTTCCCTAGATCAGTAAACAAGCATCCTGGGACCGGTTTCTGGCTTACAGCCGTCATCAGCCAGGCTATCTTGAATCCAGTGGCAAAGTGAGCAAGGGACCCACGTCTGGGCATACCCTGCCAACTTAGGGCGAACATAGCAAAACCAGTGGGGCTGGACTTTTCCCATGAGGCACAGGGTCAGACTGATTTGCATATGGCCATGTCTGAACTGGGTTGGCGGAGTGAGCTAAAGAATGATGATGGATTAAACCCAGATCAGTTGACTGGGGGTGAGTGCTTGCAATGTTCAACACTCCATCCATCATCCCCTTTGGTTTTGCTATGTGCCCTAAGTTGGCAGGGTATGCTCAGACGTGGGTTCCTTGCTCACTTTGCCACTGGAGTCAAGATAGCCTGGCTGATGACGGCTGTAAGCCAGAAACCGGTCCCAGGATGCTTGTTTCCGGTCCAGGGAAGACATGGCTTGGCAGTTCAGGCTGGACTGTTCCCATGAGGCACAGGGTCAGACTGATTTGCATATGGCCATGTCTGAACTGGGGTGGCGGAGTGAGCTAAAGAATGATGATGGATTAAACCCAGATCAGTTGACTGGGGGTGAGTGCTTGCAATGTTCAACACTCCGTCCATCATCCCCTTTGGTTTTGCTATGTTCGCCCTAAGTTGGCAGGGTATGCTCAGACGTGGGTCCCTTGCTCACTTTGCCACTGGATTCAAGATAGCTTGGCTGATGACGGCTGTAAGCCAGAAACCAGTCCCAGGATGCTTGTTTCCGGTCCAGGGAAGACATGGCTTGGCAGTTCGGGCTGGACTGTTCCCATGAGGCACAGGGTCAGACTGATTTGCATATGGCCATGTCTGAACTGGGGTGGCGGAGTGAGCTAAAGAATGATGATGGATTAAACCCAGATCAGTTGACTGGGGGTGAGTGCTTGCAATGTTCAACACTCCGTCCATCATCCCCTTTGGTTTTGCTATGTTCGCCCTAAGTTGGCAGGGATGCTCAGACGTGGGTCCCTTGCTCACTTTGCCACTGGATTCAAGATAGCCTGGCTGATGATGGCTGTAAGCCAGAAACCCGTCCCAGGATGCTTGTTTCCGGTCCAGGGAAGACATGGCTTGGCAGTTCGGGCTTGACTGTTCCCATGAGGCACAGGATCAGACTGATTTGCATATGGCCATGTCTGAACTGGGGTGGCGGAGTGAGCTAAAGAATGATGATGGATTAAACCCAGATCAGTTGACTGGGGGTGAGTGCTTGCAATGTTCAACACTCCGTCCATCATCCCCTTTGGTTTTGCTATGTTCGCCCTAAGTTGGCAGGGTATGCTCAGACGTGGGTCCCTTGCTCACTTTGCCACTGGATTCAAGATAGCCTGGCTGATGACGGCTGTAAGCCAGAAACCGGTCCAGGGAAGACATGGCTTGGCAGTTCGGGCTGGACTGTTCCCATGAGGCACAGGGTCAGACTGATTTGCATATGGCCATGTCTGAACTGGGGTGGCGGAGTGAGCTAAAGAATGATGATGGATTAAACCCAGATCAGTTGACTGGGGGTGAGTGCTTGCAATGTTCAACACTCCGTCCATCATCCCCTTTGGTTTTGCTATGTTCGCCCTAAGTTGGCAGGGTATGCTCAGACGTGGGTCCCTTGCTCACTTTGCCACTGGATTCAAGATAGCCTGGCTGATGACGGCTGTAAGCCAGAAACCGGTCCCAGGATGCTTGTTTCCGGTCCAGGGAAGACATGGCTTGGCAGTTCGGGCTGGACTGTTCCCATGAGGCACAGGATCAGACTGATTTGCATATGGCCATGTCTGAACTGGGGTGGCGGAGTGAGCTAAAGAATGATGATGGATTAAACCCAGATCAGTTGACTGGGGTGAGTGCTTGCAATGTTCAACACTCCGTCCATCATCCCCTTTGGTTTTGCTATGTTCGCCCTAAGTTGGCAGGGTATGCTCAGACGTGGGTCCCTTGCTCACTTTGCCACTGGATTCAAGATAGCCTGGCTGATGACGGCTGTAAGCCAGAAACCGGTCCAGGGAAGACATGGCTTGGCAGTTCGGGCTGGACTGTTCCCATGAGGCACAGGGTCAGACTGATTTGCATATGGCCATGTCTGAACTGGGGTGGCGGAGTGAGCTAAAGAATGATGATGGATTAAACCCAGATCAGTTGACTGGGGGTGAGTGCTTGCAATGTTCAACACTCCGTCCATCATCCCCTTTGGTTTTGCTATGTTCGCCCTAAGTTGGCAGGGTATGCTCAGACGTGGGTCCCTTGCTCACTTTGCCACTGGATTCAAGATAGCCTGGCTGATGACGGCTGTAAGCCAGAAACCGGTCCCAGGATGCTTGTTTCCGGTCCAGGGAAGACATGGCTTGGCAGTTCGGGCTGGACTGTTCCCATGAGGCACAGGGTCAGACTGATTTGCATATGGCCATGTCTGAACTGGGGTGGCGGAGTGAGCTAAAGAATGATGATGGATTAAACCCAGATCAGTTGACTGGGGGTGAGTGCTTGCAATGTTCAACACTCCGTCCATCATCGCCTTTGGTTTTGCTGTATCCGACACATTGGACATGGTGTCTGTGTGCCTTTGCAGTGTCCTGGGCTCTGCAGTTGTGGGGTCCCTGCTATGTGACTGTCTGCCATCACTGTCCTTAAAATTGAGCAGTGGGGAGATGGTGTCTCTCTTGCAAGTTGGGGTTGTTGCAATGGGCTGAGGAATGGTGGTGTTGTGGGTTCAGGGACGATCTCAAGGCCAGTAGACCCTTCGGCTGTCATTGGTCCTGACCGGTCCGGGCAGTGATCTGTGGAATTGCATTTATGTAATTATTGTAATTAAATGGTTTATGTTTTGCCACAATGTTGTTGTGACTCTGCTGCATTTGTTTGTGACATGTTTGTGTTGTACACATATATTTGGTGTAGTCATCAGCACTCAGTGCTACAAGCAAATGATGTGCACTACAACTCCCATGATGCATTGCTTGGGTGGGCCAATCACCTCAATGGAGTAAATCATGCTGTGATGTATGATCTGTGGATTGCCTAATGTTATGGTATGTATGGTACATAAATGGAAGATGACGTAGCTTGGCAGGTGCCTGCTGGGATGGAGGTGTCGATGGCCCCAACTCCCGCTACACTCTCCAGTTCGAGGGTCCCCTCAATTAGCGTCTCCATGGGAGTTAGAGGGGGGTGTTTTGAAGGTCCTCTGCCAGTCCCATGTCCGTCTGCCATCCTGCTGGCCAGCCTCTCCATGGTACAGGACCGCAGGTCATACCACTTCTTTCTTATCTCTGGAATGGTCCTCTGCATCACTCCCAGGGAGTTCACCTTATCAAGGATCCCATTCCAGATCCTGCTTTTCTGGGCCTCAGGGACCGTGAATGAGGCCTTGCCAAAAAGCTGGTCCATGTTGGCAGCATACTTCTCCATCAGGACCTCCAGCTCCCTCTCAGAAAACTTCACCTTGCGCTTCCTGCTGCTCCCAGCATCCTTCTCCTCTTCAGCAGCCATGGTGTGGTTTGTTTGGGTTGTCTGCTGCAGCCAGCAGTGAGGCATGGGCACTCCCTGCTTCCAGAAGGTGTGTTAGGTCTCTGGCTGGTGGCCACACTCTGTAATTAGTCTGTCTGCACCTGGGCTCTGACCTCATCATCCTACTTCCAGCTGCATTTGGCCCTCCGTTTCCTAAATTGCAATTTCCTATTAGGAAATCTCAATTTAGCAATTTCCTAAATTGCGATTTCCTAATAGTGATTGGGAATCTGTAGGAATCGCTATTAGGAAATTGCAGGGTATGTACATTCTGATTTGCGATTCCCAAATAGCGATTTCTACAGATTCACTATTTAGGGGTCCCAAATTAAGAATTTCATAAATATAGCCCCATAGTCTCTGAAACAGGTTGAATCGTCAGGGCATTTCACTGGTCGTGAAACACCTAACTGGATCTTTAAATACCATGGTGGACATACTCAGCCACCAACACTTAGCAGTTACACCCAAGGTGGTGCAGGATGTTTACCAGCAATGGGTAAAACCTTAGCTTGATCTCTTCATCACCGCCAAGAACGCGGATTGTCAGCAGTTATGCACACTAGAATTCCCAGGAAGGCTCTCTCTTGGAGATACATTCCACCTAGAATGGAGCTAGGGACTCCTATACACCTTCCCACCTCTGCCTTTCTTAGCTCGAGATCTGAGTTCTGAAAAAGATCAGGAACAACTGTCCCTAAGTCATCTTATTGGATTTCTCAGGGGCGCAGAAATGCAAGGCAGTGCAGAAAAAGAACATCTCTAGGTGGATGATCCTCTGCATTAAAATATGCTGCACACTAGCAGAGATGCTGCCCCTGAAGGATTACAAGCTCATTCCACTTGAGCCAAGGCTGCTACTACGGTGTTAGCATGTGGAGTGCCCATCCTGGATATCTGTAAGACTGCTATGTAGGCATCAGTACAAACGATCATGAAGCACTACTGTCTTGAGTGCCCTGTCGTAGGTATGGGCTTTTCGTCTGTTTGGTCCTGCAGGACATTTTGGTCTGAGCCATTTCACAAACTCTCCAATTCGGAGGTACAGCTCTGATATATATTTACAAGGTGAGGAATCTGCAGTTAAAAGTATCCGTCAGATGAACAAGTTACTTACCTTCAGTAATGCTCTTTCTGTTGGATACTCTATTTGCAGATTCCTCACTGCCGCCCCCGACACCACTACCTCCCCGTTCTATCAAATGGACCCTTTTCCCTCCTACAAATGCGACAAACTAGAGATGTACACATTGGTCATACCATTTGCTGATGGGCTCTGCGTCCAAGGGTGAAAACAAGCCTAGGAAAGAAACTGACAGCGTGCATGGGTGGTGCGTATATGCGGCGCCATTCCTTATTTCCAGAGTGGAACAAAGTCGGTGTAGAGCCACAAGGCGCCACCTGCCGGTGCAGAGGAGTACTGGTTTAGAGATTTTCCTGATCCATTCTGATGCCTGGGGAATATTCACAAGGTGAGGTGTCTGCAGTAATATAGAGTATCCACCAGAAAGAGTGTTACAGAAGGTAAGTTACTTGTTCTTCTCATACATCATAACAAGCTCCTCCGTTACATTTTGGCTCGTTGTCACATACAATTTGTTAATTGTGCCTTGAAGGATAAAGATTAAGAAACTGACAACGGTGAGCAAGGAAGGTGCTTATATGTGACTCTGCTGTCACTTCCTGTGCATTGTGAGGTCACTGCGGGCAATACAGCATGCCGGGAGCACAACTGAAAAAACTTTGGATCCAGTCTAGAGTCTTGGAATATTCTAAGCCTGAGGAATCTACAGTTAGAGTAGCCACCAGAAAGAACGTTACCCAAGGTAAGTAACTAGTTTGATGTGCTCCCAAAATGATGTAAAAGGATGTAGATCTGTTAGAAGAGACTGAAGATTTGCGCACTTTTTTAATTCACTAACAGGAAAAAATGGTGAGAAACAGGCAAGCAGTAATAGGATATGCTTTTCCACATCAAATTATTTTTTTTTTAAAACTCTTGCCAAAAGTGGTAGAAAGAAATAAACTATTATTATTGGATGCAAATTCAGCACTGTGCTACTTCAAAATACTGTATGATACAAACACGTATAAATCAGTGTTGTCTTAAGGATTTTTGGGGCTTCGGGCAACACATTATTTTGGGGCCCCCTGTTCTTAGTTTTGCTGCCTTTTTCCTGCTAATTCAAGCATGCATGATGCCCAACAAGCTTTTAGAAACTAGGTTCACAAATAAACATTAATCTAGGGCCCAAAATTCATAAGATGCCACTGGACAAAGACAGAGAGACTCGGATGTAGGGGTAGGCTGAGAGGAGAGAGACTGAGATATAGAAGTAAAAAGAGGTGAGCTAGATAGAGAGAAAAATCCCTTTCCAAAGGGGGGGAAGCCTTGGAAGGTGGGGGCTCTATCAGTTGCCTACTTTGCCCATGGCTCCAAACGTCTCTGGTATAAATAATGTGTTTTCAGGTATATTCAAGAAGAAGGCCTGGTACAGACTGTTGTGCTGAGCTGAGAAGGATACTGCTGTAGTTCCTCTAAAGAGTATGTGAGTGAAGAGTAGGTGGATTGGCTTCGCGGTCCTTATCTTCTCAAAAATACAGTTTGCTTTTGTGACACACTGCTATGATTTTTTTTTCTAACGGGCCCCCACATAACCCTCTCCACGGTCTTCGCCTGGATCCCTGTTTACGTGTTTGTGCATCTTTGCCACTTACGGCAATGCGTATATTTGAGCTGTGCAGTTTTATTTGTATAGACTTAAGCTGTTCCATATAGTGTATATATGCAGTTGAAGAGAGACACGTTACCACAGAGGTACTAGCTTTGTAACTTTTCCTATTGCTCCTTCCAATCCTTTGTACCTTTACTTCCTCTCAACACTGTGACACAGAAAACTACACAAATGTATCTGGGGAAATTAATGTATTTTTTGTGATGAGATCTCCCTCTTTCTTCATTGAAGGATTAGCTTTTTTTTAACACGTTATCAGTTTTTCCTTTCAAAGATCTTCGTGCTCCGCGGAGCGTGGTTGCCACAGCAATTCATTATGGTTTGTTTATCGTTCTTTCATCATGTCTGAAAGAATTATATTTCTCTACCCCAGCAGAAAGGCTCAGCATTTTCCTCCCGCGTTTGTTGTTCGCGGACAGGCGCTATTTGATTTTCCTGCAAAGTTCACAAAGTAGTATTTGAAATATCTGCAGACATTAAACATCTGCCACTGTCATCCCTAAAAGGGAAATGTCAACTTTGATTCCGGCAACTTCAGAGCCCCTACGTTAAAATAGAGAAGATCACAGGCGAACAACTGCTGAATGTCCCATCTGCTTCGCGAACAGGAACACTCCTATCGCTCCGCTTACATTTAATGAAGATTAAGATGTGAAGACGGGTGTTTTGGACAAAATTGGTCCATTGCGGAGTCTTAAATTGCTACCTCATTTGCAAAGACATTCTTCAACACAATTGTGCTATGCGCATCTTCAGCGTACTTGTAAAAATTTCCTTTTGACTCTGTCTTGATGGTTTATGGCAGCCGTTCTTATCCTTTTGACTTCTGTGGACCCCTTTTGAATCACTACTGAAAGCCAGGGATCCCAACCCAGCAATTGCTAGGATTTGAACCTCAAAACAACACACAAAAAATACAGAAGCGCATATACATCAAACGTACAGATTATAAAAATATTAGGTTATTCCCCCTCCCCCACCAAAAATACAAAAATTGTAATGGGAAAATAGGGGCTTTTACATGTTTTGCTTCGTTTCAAAATGGCGAAGTAATGTGCTAGGCTCTAACATACCGCTTTGCCTTCCTTCAACCAATGCGTGCTCTTTTTTTGACAAATAACAGTGCTACAACTGAGGCCACCAATTGTCAACACCTGACTCTAGTTGCTGTAATTGCGCTACTCCCAGGAATCAAGTTACCAAATTAATTTTTAGCCGCCTCTAATTTCGTAACATTTACAAAGTGTTTTAACATTTTCAAATAATATATAAATTGAAGTGGGCGGAATCTGAGGGGCATGGCGTGCCATAATATTTTAATTTGACAAAAACAGTTCCCCTGCTTTATGCTAAACGAACTGTTGCGGACAGGAATACATTGAGATGGTTCCGCTGAAGTGGAAGAGAGAGAATATCCCCTGCTGGGAAACCAAGGCGCGGATAGAGGGGGGCGGGGGGGGGGGGTAGACAGGTAGCTAAACAAGAAACTAGACTTGCCAGGGTGCCTGCTGCCTCAAAGAAATGTAAATGTGAGCAATTGGTTAATCTGCAAATGTAAGGTCTGCTTGGAAGGCAGTTTTGGCTTAAATTCATGGTCATTTGGAGCTTTGTGATGACAACGTTTTCTATTTTTAGAGGTGTTGTAAGGTGACCAACTGAGCTGAGGAGTGCCTGCTTCTAATGGTCAGTTATAAAAAAATTATGTAAAAGGCACATTTTGCATATTACTAAGATCTATATTCTAGAATCACTGTTTATATTTTAAACCTAAATCTTTATGCACATTTTGTTGCAGCCTATCTTATATTGTGTGCAATGTAAGTTTAAAATAATGACTTGCATATTCATGGTTCTTTCTGTCACATTCTTGAACTTCATAACACTTAAACACACAAGTCACTATTCCCAAATGCTCCAAACAGAATTCAATTCTGTAACTCTCTGTTACACATGCAGCGATCACATTAACCATGAGAGCTTTTATAACGTAAATTAGTGCATCACTCACTGATTAGTTTAATTTGCATTTATGTTTCTTTTAAGGTCTGCATTATTTTATGTGGAGTGTTAAACATATATACTAAGGTAAGTGGCTGTGGAAGTTCCTGTATGGGTGAGTGAGTGGGTGTGTACGTGGTGTATAGAAGAGTGAGTAGGACTGTATATGAGTGAGTGGGTGTGTCAGTGGATGTATGAGTGAGGGACTGTGTGAGTATCTGTATGGGAGAGAGAGTGGGTGTGTAAGTGGCAGTAATGGTGAATGAGAGGGTGAATGAGAGGCTGTACTGGTGAGTGTGCAGGTGTGTCAGTAGCTGTAAATGGTGAATGCGAGGCTGCATGTGTGGCTGAATGGGTGACTATGGAGGTACCGAAGTGTCTGTATGGGTGAGTGACAGGGTACATGAGTGGCTGTACAGGTGCACAAATTGTTATGCAAGTGCGTGTATGGGTGAGTGAGGGTGTATGAGTGACTGTATGGGTGAGAGAATGGGTGTTTGAGTGCTGTATGGGTGAGTAAATGACTGTGATAGGGGTTGTATGGGAGACTATGTTCTTGTCTCAGTGACTGTATAGGTGAGTGAGTTCATGTTAGTATATGTATGAGTAAGTGAGTGGGTGTGTGAGTAACTATATGGGTGAGTGAGAGGCTATGTGGGTGACTTTATGGGTGAGAAGGTAGGTGTGTGAGTAGCTGTATGGGTGACTGATTTACTGTGTGAGAGTCTCTTTGGTTGTATGAGTGAATATGTAAGAGTCTATGTCTGAATGACTGGATGTGTGAGTGGGCATATTGGTCAGTGAGAAGGTGCATGAGTGCCTGTATATGCAAGTTAGTGTTTGCGTTAACTGTATGGGTGAGCTGATGTGTGGGTGGCTCCATGGATTAGTCAGTAGATGTATGAGTGTTTGCATGGGTCTGTGAATGGGTATGTCAGTCGTTGTGTGGGAGTGGGTGTATGAGATACTGTATGGAGGTGTAAGTGGGTGTGTCAGTGGTTCTGGG
Source organism: Calotriton arnoldi (assembly GCA_963921515.1). Lineage (NCBI taxonomy): Eukaryota > Metazoa > Chordata > Amphibia > Caudata > Salamandridae > Calotriton > Calotriton arnoldi. The sequence continues at coordinate 503,335 of CAWUFW010002711.1, forward strand.
GATGAGGTCATCAGTGATGTCATTTGAGATGTCATCAGTGATGTCACTGACTATGTCATGAGTGATGTACTATGTGAGGTCATAAGAAGTGCATTGCGGGGGCATAAGTTATAGTTAGCTCAGGTAACTATAACTGCTGAACTTCTCAGGTTTCGTAATAATGAAATGTCAGCCTAACTATAACATCCCTGTAACCTGTTTTTTTCAGGGAAGTTCTAAGGTTTTTTAATTCTACGTCGTAACTATAACGTACCTGTAACCTTTGGTTTTGTCAGTGAATTTCTTAGGTTTTTAAATTTTATATCCTAACTATAACATCCCTGTGACCTTAGTTTTTTTCACTGAATTTCAACGGTTTTATAAATTTGATTTCTAACTGTAACCTGTCGAGGTTTAATTTCTGTGACATGAGCATCGTCCCAGAATGAATCCTGCCCTGCGTATTAATCTAAGAACAAGCCACCGTTTTGTGCAACACCTCTACCTAACTGGAGTACTTTCTACTGACTAATTAGTAAATGCTACCCCGTTGGGTAAATGTATAGTGCACCTCCTACGCTACATCTGTGTAAAGAACACTGAGGAAATGTCTCCAGTGACCTTGTGTGTCTGTAACTTTGCCAATGTGATTGTTGCTCGAGCGTCTTCAACAGATTTATTTATTTATTTAATTTTATTTTTTGTTTATTTATTTAGAGAGTTTTATATAGCACTGGCAATACCAGAGGGTATCAGAGGTCTTTACAACATTGACACAGGCAATAATATCACACAGCAATAAGTAAAAGTAAATAACAGAGTCAAGCGTTACAACTGGATTGGTGTTGAGAGAAACATAACAATCTATACTTTGAGCAGAGTGGAGGTTGCCAAATGTGCTATGATTTACTGTCCAGAGGGTTAAGGTGCCGATTGAGGAGGAGATCCTTTAGTTTTCTCTTAAAGATCATGAAGGAGGGGTTGGTCCTGAGATCTAAGGGTAGGGAGTTCCAGATTTTGGGGGCATTGCCAAAGATGGAGCAAGCCAGGGCTTTTTGTTTATGTTTCTTTGGGGTCATGAGAAGTAGGGTGTTGGTGCTTCTAAGGCTTCTTGACTGGCCTGCCTTGGTGAGTTTGGCCGCCAAATATGCTGGATTACCAGTGTGAAGGACTTTGTGAGTTAGACAAGCAGTTTTGAAGTGACAGCGAGCTTCAATTGGGAGCCACTATAAAATCTTTCAGGGAGGGGGAGATGTGATTGTGACTTTTGACTCAAGTGACCATCCTTGCTGCTGCATTTAGAGTGGTTCTCAGGGTGGCTAAGTGGGACTTTGCTGTGCCTGTGAGGGTAGTGTTTCGGTAGTCTAGTCTGGACAGAACCAGGGCTTGTGCTGCAGTTTTTAGATCGATCAGAGGGAGGAAAGGCTTGATTTTATTAAAGAGTTCTAGGCTGTAGAAGGCACTCCTTGCTGTATTTTGTATGTGTGAGCTCATGTTCTGGCTTGGGTCCAGTGTGATCTCCAGCGATTTGGTGGAATCAGCCATGGATAGATTGCAGTTTAGAGAGTTGATAAGCTTTAGCCACTCTTGGGCCTGTGAGGTCTGTCTGTTGTGGGAGAGGAGAAGAATTTCTGTCTTTTCTTGGTTGAGTTTCAAGTGGTTGTGTGATAGCCAATTTGGGATTTTTGTTAGCGTGTCATTTAGTCGACATATGTCATCTAGAGAGGATATTTCCAGGTAAAGCTGGATGTTGTCCGCATAGAGGTGGAAGGGGATGCTTGCTTGTTTGATTATGGCAGTGAGGGGCTCCATGTAGATATTGAAGAGTGTAGGTGAGAGAACTGAACCCTGGGGAACACCTCTGGTTATAGCAGAGGTATCTGAAGTCGAGTTGTTTATTTTTACATGTTAACAGCGGTTAAGAAGAATCTATGTGAACTCCAATCTGTTGTTTGAGGGTGTTTAGAAGAAGCTTATGGTCGACTGTGTTGAAGGCCGCTGATAGGTCTAGGAGGATGAGCAGGCAGCATCGTGCAGCATACAGAGATTTATGGATGTCATATGCTATATTTAGTATAGCTGTTTCTGTGCTACAATCCTTTCTAAAGCCCGATTGGTGTGAGTCCAGGAGATTGTTGGTGTCGATGTCCTGGTTGAGTTGGAAGAGGACACAATTCTCAAGAATTTTAGCCAGAAACGGAAGATTAGAGACAGGCCTTTAGTTGTTGAGAATCAGGTAAGTATGCCTAACAAGGGAATTTATTTATACAAGGTATTATTAGTTCAAAGAACTATATCTACAAAGCCCTAAATAGTGACTTCAAAAAACAAAAATTACAGAATAAATCATATTCCTTCAAAGTGAATGCATCAGCAAAGAGAAACATTCCATAAGTTATTCATTTGAGTGAAAACACCTTTGCACACGATTTATAATTTGCTTCTGCTTTCTTGTATTCTCTCTTCTCTCCTGTTTTGGTATTCCTATGATAGTTGCAAACACGCACAAATATCAAGGTAATTTCGAATAAAAAAATATTGTTAGGAGGCGACTGTTAAAATAAAATAGAACCCTTGATATACGTATGGCACATACTAACTGTTTAACTAATAACAGAGACCGTGTATATATAAAATGAGTCCTTCTAAGATGGCCGTCGCTGTTCTTTGCATTTAACTATAACTTTGATTCACTACGCACCCATGCGGTGACGTCAGACCAATCCGGAAGGATACAAATGCCTCCCAGTCACAGCTCTCGTAAGCGAGACCCGATCCGTGACGGTTTTCTGATTAGGCAAAAGTACATCTAAAGACCAGCTAGCTGCCTTGTGTTTTGACATAAGGAGAAATATGAGTCATGTGGATCCCTCTCCTAAAATTACCTGTATTTTTTCTTTAGAGCATTTTAACAGCCTGTCTTGTCACCACGCTCAAGATTTTTCGAGTGGGGGTGTCACAGAGCGCATCAATCGAAATAGTTGTGGCGAGCGCTACTTATATACCAAATTAGGTGAGTTGTTTTCAACTTTCAATAAAACTCATTAAACCATCTGTATATATATGAAGTTTACTATTTGAAATCATATAAGCAAAACCACCTTATAACCAACTAAGGTATTAGTATTGGCTCTGTAGTTGGTTTTCCGCTTTGTTGCGATAATCCAGTAATGAATTTTGATCACCAGCTATGTTTGACAGAACCGGTTCGGAAATGTGATTACGAACTGTCTTACTGAAAATAGACAGTCTTTATTCCAACCATCTGGTATCAAAACCAGGCACTATTCAACTTTGCTGAATGTGTTTAAGGGTCTCTAATGTAGATATTTAAAATTGCCAACATGCCGAATCGATTCGGTTTGCGATAAGCTTACTCCTTTAACTTACTATATGTTGGATTATGGAACACAATTGTGTCTTGGAAGTATAGGTATAAATTGATAATTTATTTGGTTTATTTTAGCAGATTGGATGAAGTCATCTGCTTCAGATGACTAAAATATCATCAGAATTGTGTTTATTCAATAATCCAGTAAGTCTTCTTTGAACATTGAGTTATCTCCTTTTACGGTGCAAACTATTGCCCTGGATCAAATTTTTTCAACTTTACACGAAGGCTGGTGGATGTCTCTTTCTAGTTCTGAAGATCAGGACTAAGAAACTTCATAAAAAACCTACCATCAAGTTTCTGTTTAGTTTCACTTTTAGTTTGTCCTGATTGAAATTCGGTGGCTACATCTTCTCTTATCCTCTCTTTTCACGGGTGTATATCTCTTTTGATTGATAGTACTCATTGGACACACATAATTTATTAGATTATTCATCTGATTTAGGGATCCTCATTTCACACTATGAACATTCCGTCCTGAAGATGGTCTTATGGATGAGAACAACTAGACTGAAACGTCGACAACCTCACCCAATTTCATGAAACCTCCTGGCAATGTTCATTGTAGTTTCAATAGTGTTCTCCTTGTTGCAAAATGTATGAAATGGGTTACAACAAGAGTGTTTGAGAAATTAGCTGCTGTATAAACAATCTATCTCATTCACTTTTGTATATGTGATTTGCTTTTTTGTATCCTAATCTTTAAATGAATTTTTCTACATAAATTTATATTTTTCTACATAAATTTGTATTTTTCTAAAAAGTATACACCCGTCTAGTTTCTCTTTGCTGATGCATTCACTTGAAGGAATATGATTGATTCTGTAAATTTTGTTTTTTGAAGTCACCATTTAGGGCTTCGTAGATATAGTTCTTTGAACTAATAATACTTTGTATAAATAAATTCCCTTGTTAGGCATACTTACCTGATTCTGATTTAGATTTACCCAAGCCTTCAAGGGTTTATTGGGTTGCCCACTTTTGTCATAGTACTTTAGTTGTTAAGGTCATCAAGGTCTGATCCCAGTTTCTTTTTTTTTTTTAGGAGTGGAGTGACTTGGCCTAATTTTAGGCAGTCTGGCATAACCCCAGTACTTAGGGAGCTGTTTCTTATCATCGTCCAGAGAGGGTTATGATGTGATTAAGATTTTGTGCTAGGGAGGCAGGGATGGGGTCTGCGAAGTGGGAGGAGGGCTTTGAAACGCCATTAACTTAGAGAGGTCCATCTCCGAAAGTGGGTTGAATAGCTTCCAGCTTCTGGGGGTAGATGGGGATCCTAGGATTTGGTTGCACTCCTCGATCTCAGGAGGGGCGATCACTGCTTGGGAGTTTACATCAGATTGGCAGAGGTCACACTCGGCCTGCGTTGCTGCGCTAGCGCTGTGAATTCATTCATTGCGTCTGTTTTTAAAAAATCACGGAAAACTTCTTTTATTCTCACTTGTGTCTGTGGTGAACTGTACTGCACTCTCACTTCGCCGCCTCTGTGCTCGCCGACTCCCTGGTCCACCGCAGCTATCCCTATGCTGATTGAGTGGAGGGAGATTACTGAGCCCGAGGCAAATAGTTTGACCCTCAGTTCTTCCGGGTAGGGACGTTTACGGGCGGCCATCTTGGCAGGGTGACGCTCTAGCTTTCCACCTGGGCCTGTCTATTTCAGGGCTTATGGCGCCGACGCGCAGCGGACAGATTGGCAGAGGTCACACTCGGCCTGCGTTGCTGCGCTAGCGCTGTGAATTCATTCATTGCGTCTGTTTTTAAAAAATCACGGAAAACTGTTTTTATTCTCACTTGTGTCTGTGTCGAACTGTACTGCACTCTCACTTCGCCGCCTCTGTGCTCGCCGCCTCCCTGGTCCACCGCAGCTATCCCTATGCTGATTGAGTGGAGGGAGATTACCGAGCCCGAGGCAAATAGTTTGACCCTCAGTTCTTCCGGGTAGGGACGTTTACGGGCGGCCATCTTGGCAGGGTGACGCTCTAGCTTTCCACCTGGGCCTAGCTATTTCAGGGCTTATGGCGCTGACGCACAGCGGACAGATTGGCAGAGGTCACACTCGGCGTGCGTTGCTGCGCTAGCGCTGTGAATTCATTAATTGCTCTCTGTTTTAAAAAAATCACGGAAAACTGTTTTTATTCTCACTAGTGTCTGTGGTGAACTGTACTGCACTCTCACTTCGCCGCCTCTGTGCTCGCCGACTCCCTGGTCCACCGCAGCTATCCCTATGCTGATTGAGTGGAGGGAGATTACCAAGCCCGAGGCAAATAGTTTGACCCTCAGTTCTTCCGGGTAGGGACGTTTACGGGCGGCCATCTTGGCAGGGTGATGCTCTAGCTTTCCACCTGGGCCTGTCTATTTCAGGGCTTATGGCACCGACGCGCAGCGGACAGATTGGCAGAGGTCACACTCGGCCTGCGTTGCTGCGCTAGCGCTGTGAATTCATTCATTGCGTCTGGTTTTAAAAAATCACAGAAAACTGTTTTTATTCTCACTTGTGTCTGTGGTGAACTGTACTGCACTCTCACTTCGCCGCCTCTGTGCTCACCGACTCCCTGGTCCACCACAGCTATCCCTATGCTGATTGAGTGGAGGGAGATTACCGAGCCAGAGGCAAATAGTTTGACCCTCAGTTCTTCCGGGTAGGGACGTTTACGGGCGGCCATCTTGGCAGGGTGACGCTCTAGCTTTCCACCTGGGCCTGTCTATTTCAGGGCTTATTGCGCCGACGCGCAGTGAACGCACGCAGCGGGCGCGCCGCTGGTGCGCCGCTGGCGCGCCTAAGGCAAGCCCGTCTGCGCCCGTCCGCGGCCGAACAGCGGCCAGGTCCAGTGATGCTGCCCAAATTCCCTGCGATCGTCTACATATGTGGAGTCGGGCTGAGATACTTGCCCTCAGACCCCCCTCTTGTAGCAACCCGCCTCCCTTGGAACCCGGAGGGCCTAATCGAAACTACCTATGCCCTTGTTGTGGGTTCGTCCCTACTATTAGCCGCATTACAAAGAGATGCAAGGCTCTTAGCCTTAACCTGGCTAAACCACCTACGGAAGTGGAGTTAAAAGCTTGCTTAATCAATTGCAGATCCCTGCCCAAACATTCCTTGGACATACATCAGTCCCTTGTAGAGAACAGCTGGGACCTCATGTTCTTGACCGAGACGTGGCTACGGGATGATTCCAATCCTGCGCTGACTTTAGCTATCCCTGAGGATTATGGAATAGTCTGTGTCAATAGGCATAGCAGGAGACCTGGGGGTGGGTTAGCAATCATCCATAAAACTAAATGGGAGATTGCTACTTCCAACTTCGAGCAGATTGATACTATTGAAGGATTGCCCTTCTGTGTCAAGCTCTCTGCGTCCACCTCCTGCTCAGGACTCCTGCTTTACAGACCTCCTGACTCCAGCCTTAAATTTGCCCCCACCCTCGTGGATTACGTTGCTCAGGCCAGCACGCGGTATTCCAACTTTACACTGTTAGGCGACCTGAACCTACATGTGGATGATCCTACCTGCCCGCATAGTACCAACTTTATTTCCACACTGGCCGGCTGCAATTTAATACAACATGTGCTGCTTCCTACACACAAGGCTGGCCATACACTGGACCTTATCTGTTCTAATCTACCCGACATTGTAGTCCACCCTCCTGTTCCGGTGATCTGGTCAGATCACTTCTTGATCCCTTTTCAATTACATCTGATAAGCGATGGGAGAGCCACCTCCATCCCAAAAGATCTTAGAAGGAATTGGAGTAGGGTTACCCCTGAGTCTCTTTCCCAACACTTGAAGGACTCCAAGCCCTCTTTCTCAAACGATCTAGATACCAACATCGCAAATTTAAATAAATGGGTCAGCGAGGCCCTTGATTCCATGGCCCCCTTGAAACCAGTAACCTCTTCAAGAACGTCCCCCTCTGCACCTTGGTATTCGTCGGAGATCAGAGGAAAAAAATCTGAATGTAAAAAATTAGAACGTAGTTGGAGACTAACCTACTCCGAGGAAAGTAAAATTTGTTATCGGGCTGCGCTTAAAGAATATCGTAAACTCCTTATTGGAAAAAAAAAAAAGAGACTTTCTGGCCGAACGGATTACTAATTCTAAGAATTCATCTAGGGAAATTTTTAAAATTGTGAAGTCTTTCACAAATCCCTCGCACTCACCCATGTTCGTCCTCCCTCACAGATACTATGTAACAAAATCTCCGATTTCTTTGAGGAGAAAATCGAGCTCATTTACTCGTCCTTCCCTGTTGTACCCGACGCTCCTCAGATGACTAATGCTCACAAATTAGAGCAGACTGATAGGCCAGTTTTCTCAGAATTTGTGGAGATCTCTATGGAAGCCTCACTGTCAGAGCTTCAGAAGTGTAAATCAGGGTCCCCTGGCGACCCTTGGCCGGCAAAACAATACAGTGCCCTGGCAGAGTGTCTTAACCCCCACTTAAATGCCATTTGGAATTCCTCACTCAGACAGGGTCTCTATCCTGCAGCCTGGAAGCACGCCTTTCTTCTTCCTATTCTGAAAAAGCCAACGCTGACCCTGAAATCACTAGCAACTACAGGCCTATCTCCCTGCTCCCCGCTCCGGCGAAGGTTCTGGAGAAACTAGTGCACCAGCAACTGGCAGGGTTTATCGAGTCCAACAGCCTCCTTCATGAATCTCAGTCGGGCTTCCGCGCAGGATTTAGTACAGAATCTGTTTTGATTGAAATGGCTGACTCCATACGTTGGGCAGTGGATGGAGGCTCTAAGGCCATGTTGGTGCTGTTAGATTTATCTGCAGCATTCGACACGGTGTCTCACCCAATCCTATTAGATCGACTAAAGGACATAGGCATCCAGGGAACAGTTATGAATTGGTTATCATCCTTGACCGTAATCAACAGGTCCTGACTCACCCCTTCACCTCACCCGCCAAACCTCTTAAATGGGGAGTACCTCAGGGCTCTGCCCTGAGCCCGCTCCTCTTTAATGTCTATTTAACACCCTTGGCGGAGCTTATCTCCAAAACGGGGATCAAAGTCACATCATACGCGGATGACACTCAGTTACTGTTCACCTTTAGAGATGTGTCAGTCTCCACCTTTGACCCTCTAAAAGAATGCCTCAAAAACATCGCCGACTGGATGACCCGCAATTTTTTAAAACTTAACGCGGACAAGACCGAGGTCTTGTTTTTTAATCAACCCTCTCCTCCCCTGCCTCATGCATGGTGGCCTTCGGAATTGGGCAATGCTCCCACTCCAAAGGACTCGGTCAAAAATTTAGGTGTGAGATGGGACAAAGATCTGTCCCTCTCGACTCATGTTCAAACTGTCTCGGCGGTTTGCTTTAGCAAAATTAAAACTATTAGGAAATGTATTAATTTCCTGCCTGCTGCAACCCGCAAAACCGTGGTCCATGCTCTGATCACCTCTCACCTTGATTACGCGAATGGCCTGTATATGTGCCTTCCGCTTGGCTTGATCCACAGACTCCAGATTGTTCAAAATGCCGCTGCCCGTCTGGTCTGTGGCGTCCCGCTTCGACACCACATTTCCCCTTACCTTAGGCAACTACATTGGCTGCCAATAGCCAAACGGATTGAATTCAAGGCCCTGACGTTTGCCTTTCGCGCAGATAAAGGAAGAGGGCCGATCTATTTGAGGAGGAGACTCCGACCCTATCAACAAACCAGATCTTTAAGTTCTAACAACAAATGTTTTCTTTTCATACCCCGTTTTGCGAAAGCTAGAATGGGAGGTAGAACATTCGAGGTGGGTACCACCAAATGCTGGAACAACCTACCCCTGCACCTTCGCACGATGCAGTCCGAACAGGAGTTTAGAAAGTCCCTGAAAACCTGGCTTTTTAGTCGGCATGACTAGTTCTGCTGGCCCCCTATCCTGCCCACTGTCTGTAATAGCGCCGGGACACCCCATTTGGGGTAGCTGCGCGCTCTACAAATGCCTTTATTATTATTATTATATGTAGTGGGGGCGTGATTCCAGTAGATGCTGGAGTATGGCATTCTAGAAAGGACTAGATCATCGTGATTTTCCCATCAAAGAATTTAGCAAATTTGTCACAGTGTTCTTTGGAAAACTAAGGGGCTTTTTTGGGTGGTTTGGAAGTATGTTTTGTAAAGATAACGTTTACAAGGTGGAACTGCAGAGAAAACACATCGATGATTTGTACTTTACAGAAGTAAGTGCTTCTCTGTATGGTGGAGATGCAATGGTCTTCCTAGGCATGAAGGCCCTTCTCCAAAACTGGCGGAAACGTACTCAGGGGCATTTTAGTAAGCTGTCCATCTTCCTGGGAAAAGGACAGGAAGACGTTGCATACTGCTAATGTATATGGGGCAGGACCAAATGGGTGGGGCTTCTAGGCAAGCTTACATACTTATAGTTTTTAAAAGTTTAGAACACGAGCTCTAGTTTCAGCAGCAGATGACAAGAAAAAAAACCCTCATCACAGAGACTACATGAGATATTGTGCTTAAGAAAAGCAAGGATGGAAACACCTCCATCAAAGATTACAGATAACTTTTCAGTGGAAATGCAGAGAAAACACACTTGCTTTGCCTTGGTCATGCGTACGAACTTAGGATTATTAGTACTTTACGGAAGTGGAGCTTCAACATGGGCCCCTGCTTTGTTTATATCTGTAAGTACTTACTGTTGTTGTTTCATTTCTGTTACATGAGCATTGTGCCAGATGAATCCTGCCCTGCGTAATTATCCAAAACGCCACCGTCTTGTGCAACACCTGTTCCCAACTGGAGTACTTTCTACAGGCTAACTCATTGGGTATATGTATAGTGAATCTCCTACACTACAGCTGCATAAAGGATGCTGTGGAAATGTCTCCAGTGACCTCGTGTGTCTGTAACTTTGCCAATGGGATTGTTGCCTGAGCGTCTTCAACAAATAACTTTACAAGGTGGAACTGCAGAGAAAACACACTTGCGTGCATTTTACTTTTTTTTTTATTATGAGGAGGGGGGAGCACAGCGCCCCTCCCCGGGCCAATTTTGGCCATGGGGACCCCATCCCCTGGGGCCTGCCCATGTCACCTCGGTGCCCCTAGGGACGACAACAGGAGCCTCAAGGCCCCCGCGGTCCCAGCCGGATCCCTGCCTCCTGCGGGAGCCAGCATTGCTTTGACAGACAGGGGATTGCTGAAAGGCAGTTCCCTGTCTGTCAGAGCAATTTTTCATCTGTTACCCTGCATGTATATTTGCATGCAGAGAAACAGATGAAAGTCTGCTTTCTGGAGGTCGGAGCTGTTTGACTGCTCCAGCTTGCAGAAAGCAGAGTTATGTTTGCTTTTGCTTGGTGGGAGCTGTCCGCTTCCACCAAGTATAAGCAAACCGCTACCTCCCGAGGGTGGGCACCTCGGAAGGTAGCAGGAGCCGGCCCTGGGGGGTGGCGGTCCACAGGGCTATAAATGGTTCCACGAAGGGGGCACGTGGCCCCCTCCATCGTACAATTTAGCTGCGGGAGGTGTTGGTCCCTGGGGCCGGGGGTCCGCAATAGACCCCCTACATTAATTTATTTCAGCCCCGGGAAGGTGGCGGTCCCTGGGGCTGTGGGGGGGGCCGAGAGGCCTCCTTTAAATTTAGTCAGTTGCCCAGGGAGGTGGCAGTCACTGGGGCTGGGGGGGGGCTGTGTGGGCCCCGCATTCAGTTTATATATTTTGCCTTGGGGAGGTGGGTCCACCTGCATGCCCGAGGGAGGTGGTGGTCCCAGGGGCTGCGGGGGGGCCACACAGGCCCCCTACCACATTAATTTATCATGATTTGACCCAGGGAGGTGGCCCGACCATACACATTTTAAAGTGCCCAGGGTGGGTGGCGGTCCCCTGGGCTTTAATAAGCCATAGGAGGGGAGCCCTTGCAGCCTCTCCTTTATATATTTAATCATGCCCCCAGGACCTGGCCCACCCGGGGCTCAACATTACAGGAGCGGGGGAGCCCGCGTTTAAAAAAAAAATTATTTTACAGCAGGAGTCCCGAACCCTGCCCGTCTCCCGTCTCTTTGTTTTAAAAAAAAATATTTTTGGGACCGCAGGATCTCCTCCCCCTCCCCCCCCACCCCAAGATGGCTAGGGGGTCAGGGTATTCCTACCCTGCCCCTTCTCTATTTTTTTAAACATTTTTTTGTGGGACTTGGCTGAAGCTGAGTCACAAGATGGTTGCCAATACTTCCTGGTTGAAGTGTTGGCAGCCAATCAGATTTAAGCACGGGATTATTGGATCCTCGGAGGATCCGCATCCCTATATACACAATTTTGGATTTTCTTTAATATATCCCAAATTACTGAATGGATTTACACCAATTTACAAAAGGTCGCTTTCTGTACCAACAGCCACCTTTCTTCCAAATTTGGTGTCATTCCATTCAGCGGTTCGGGTTGTAGTTATGTCTAAACTTTGTAAGGGAATTAACATAGGAAACGCATGTTTTTTTACCCCACCCCTTTTTCTTGGCCCCTGCTTGACAAATCGCTCCAAAACTTTCCATGCACAACAAGAATGACCGGGGCACTTTTTTGGGGACAATTTCGTGAAGATTCGTCAATCGCCACCAAAGATATAGTCCAGTCAAAAAACGCTTTTCCTATGGAAACATGGTGTAACGATAACTACCTACTGGCGACTGCCGGTAGGAAATGTAAAAGAAATAAATATACCGCCAGTAGGAGAGATATATATATATATATATATATATATATATATATATATATATATATATATATATATATATATATTTTCTACTGGCGGTCGCCAGTAGATAGTTATAGTTACAACCTATTATCCATAGGAAATCCGCGACATTCTATTTGAAATAACGTTGGCGCCGGTTGACGAATCTTCGTGAAAGTTTCCAACTTGTTGGGGCGCTCCGCTCCTACCCTGAAAGTCTCGGGGTGATACGTGAAGCGGGGGCCGAGAAAAAGGGGGTCCCAAAACGCGTTTTCCCCATTCATTTTTCCATAGGAACCTTTAGTCGCAGCTACAGCCCGAACTTCTGAACAGAATTACACCAAATTTGGCAAAGAGGTAGTCCTTGGTTCAGACTGGTGCCTTTTGCTTAAATGGTGTAAATCCGTTCAGTAGTTCCTGAGAAAATCAAAAGTAAAAGTACATATATATCTATGGGCGCGTCGGATACGCGTACCCTCAGCGCACCCTGCGCGCACCGTCCCGATCACGAGCTGCATGCTAATTGGCTGTCAGCTGGCTGTCAACATTCCGATTCAGGAAGTGTTGGCAGCCATTTTGTCCCTCGGTAGAACCGAGGGACAGAAACAAGTGCGGAAAGCGCAAAAGGGGGCAGGGTAGAAACACCCTAACCCCCTAGGTCTGCTCAGGGGTCCCACAAGGACCCCCTGGGCAGAAAAAGATTTTTTTTTTTTTAAATCGGCGGGATGCGCTTAGGGTGCGCGTATCCCGCCGAGAAAAAAAGAAACAAGTGCGCAAAACGCACAAAGGGGGCAGGGTAGAAACACCCTAACCCCTAGGCCTGCTCAGGGGTCCCACAAAGACCCCTGGGCAAAAAAAGCATTTTAAAAAAAAAAAAAATCGGCAGGAAAAATCGAAGCGCGGTCTCCCGCGCTTCGATACACTGCCCCCGGGTGGGCCAAGTCCCGGGGGCATGCTGGGGGGGTTAATTTTATGTGTGGGGGCCTCTAAGGGCCCCCAAGCCCCGGGGACCGCCACCCCCGGGGCTTTATGCATAATGGTGCGGGGCTTCTTTTTTTAAAATGAAAAACCTGTGTGGGGGGGCTCCAGCCCCCCCACACGCCCCGGGGACCGCCACCTTCCCGGGGCACTAAACATTTAAATATGGGAGTCCGTTACGGACCCCCAGAGCCCCGGGGACCACCACCTCCCGGGGCTGTGCACACGATGGGAGGGGGCCGCGCGGCCCCCCTCCTGGAGCCTGTGGTGGCCCTGGGGACCGCCACCCCCAGGGCCGGCTCCTGCAGTGTCCCGGGGTGCCTACCCCCGGGACACTGCTGTTTGCAATGACAGGACGGAGCCTCGCGGCTCCCGTCCTGTCATTGCAAACTTGCTTTGGATATTGGAAGAGAGAGCAGGAAACCTGCTCTCTTCCAATATCCAAAGCCGATTGCTTTCCACATGGGGAGCAGCATGTTAGCTGCTCCCATGTGTAAGCAATGCCGGCTCCCGTAGGACACGGGGAGCCGGCGGGACTGTGGGGGTTTGGGGACCCCCCACAGTCCCCAACGAGAGGGCCAGCCCCGGGGGATGGGGTCCCCGGGGCAAGTAGTGGCTCGGGAGGGGGGCCACGCGGCCCCCCTCCCCAAAGTTTTGAAAAATTATAAAAAATAAAAAAAAGGGTATGGCCGGCCCGGGGATGGGGTCCCCGGGCCTTAAAATGGCCAGAGGAGGGGGCCACGCAGCCCCCTCAAAATATTAAAAATAAAAATAGAGGCCATGCCCCGGGAGATGGGGTCCCCGGGGCCAATACAGGCCCAGGGAAGGGGGCCACGCGGCCCCCTTCCCGTTTTTTTTTTTTTTAAATTTAAAAAAAGGGGTAAGGCCCTGGGGGATGGGGTCCCTAGGGCCCAAAAACAGAAAAAAGGAAGGGGGGCCACACAGCCCCCCTTCAGGGGACAAAAAAACAAAAACAAAAAAAAAAAACGATCGGGCCGGCGCGTTTGCAGAGGGGGAACGAATTCCCCTTGAATACTGGGGGTCCCTGGGGGCCAACTAGCCCACCAGGAACCTCCAGTATGCGCCAGGGGCTGCCTTGCAGAGAGGTGTACAGAGGCCACGCCCCTTTTACACCTCTCTGCAACGCAGCTCTGTGGCGCTTTTGGAGGTATATGGTGGGCTAGTTGGACTCCGGGGACCCTCAGGATTCAAGGGGACTTAATCCCCCAACTTAAAACGCACCACGGGGCGCATTTGCACAGTGGTGAAGGGAGGGGGCGGGGCTTCAGGTGACATGTGTGTAAACAGGCCCCGTGGCGCGTTTTAAGATGGGGAATTAAATCCCTTCAATCCTGAGGGTCCCTGGGGCCAACTAGCCCAACAGGTACATCCAGAAAGCGCCACAGAGCTGCGTTGCAGAGAGGTGTAAAAGGGGTGTGGCCTCTCTACACGTCTCTGCAACGCAGCCCCTGGCGCATATTGGAGGTTCCTGGTGGGCTAGTTGGCCCATAGGGACCCTCAGGATTCAAGGGGACTTAATCCCCCAACTTAAAACGCGCCACGGGGCGCGTTTGCACAGATGTAACCTCAGGCCCCGCCCCCTCCCTTCACCATTGTGCAAATATTCCTCTAAAATCAGCCGAAATACGAATTCCGATTTACTCACCTGTTATCAGGAGAGACCTCAGTGCTGTATCTTTCAGCCCAGTACTGGTCCTGAAAAGTAATTCTAACCATACTTACCAGTAACTTGAATTTCCTTCCATAGGCTAACATTGACTGGTTTCACTTGGAAATTCTTCTAAGTGTGGAGTTTTGGAACTTTAAAATATTCCTCTAAAATCAGCCGAAATACGAATTCCGATTTACTCACCTGTTATCAGGAGAGACCTCAGTGCTGCATCTTTCAGCCCAGTACTGGTCCTGAAAAGTAATTTTAGCCGTACTTACCGGTAACTTGAATTTCCTTCATAGGCTAACATTGACTGGTTTCACTTGGAAATTCTTCTAAGTGTGGAGTTTTGGAACTTTAAAATATTCCTCTAAAATCAGCCGAAATACGAATTCCGATTTACTCACCTGTTATCAGGAGAGACCTCAGTGCTGCATCTTTCAGCCCAGTACTGATCTTGAAAAGTAATTTTAACCGTACTTACCGGTAACTTGAATTTCCTTCCATAGGATATCATTGCCTGCTTTTGCTGAAAAAGTTTCTAAGTGTTGATTTTTGAAACATACAAATATTCCTCTAAAATCAGCCGAAATCCAAATTCTGATTTACTCACCTGTTATCAGGAGAGACCTCAGTGCTGCATCTTTCAGCCCAGTACTGGTCCTGAAAAGTAATTTTAACCGTACTTACCAGTAACTTGAATTTCCTTCATAGGCTAGGATTGACTAGTTTTCAGCAAAAAAGTTTCAAAGTGTTGATTTTCACAAACTACAAATATTCCTTAAAAATCGCCTGTATGACTTAAACGCATTTTTTCAACTGTTTACAGGAGATGCACCAGTGCTGGATCCAGGATCCAACACTGAGTAAGAAAAAGTAACGATAACAGTTTTTACCTGCTAAGTGAATTTCCTTCCATAGGATAACATTGGTGATTCTATGAGAAAAAGTTTCTAAGTGTCAACTTTTAAAATACAATAATATTCCTTAAAAATCACGACTGTAACCAAAACGCTTTTACTCAACTGTTTACAGGAGATGTACCAGGACTGAATCTAGGATCCAGTCCTGTGGTTACAAAAGTAATCCATAAAGTAACTAATTGCATTTAACTAGAAATTCACATTGAGCTGAATGTTGCATTGTGTTTGAAAATGTGTTGCCCATTGCAACAACTGTAACTACTGTACTTAAAAGTCTATTGCCTATCTGCAAAGTATTTAAACTAAAGTAATTCATTCTGAGAAAGTATTTTTTGTAATGTAATGTATAATGTAATTACAATGTAATTTAAAAAATAAAATATGTAAAAAAAATTGTTTCTAAAAATGTAGTAAATCAGTATGAAAAAAATTAATATAACAATTAATACATTTAAAAATTGTCATTTACAAAACCTTTGAAATTCACTGAAAAAACCGTAGGTTTCAGGCACGTTATAGTTAGAAATTAGCATTTAAAAAACCTTTGAAATTCACTGAAAAAACCATAGGTTTCAGACACGTTATAGTTACAAATTAGCATTTAAAAAACCTTTGAAATTCACTGAAAAAACCATAGGTTTCAGACACGTTATAGTTACAAATTAGCATTTAAAAAACCTTTGAAATTCACTGAAAAAACCATAGGTTTCAGACACGTTATAGTTACAAATTAGCATTTAAAAAACCTTTGAAATTCACTGAAAAAACCATAGGTTTTAGGGACAGTTTTAGTTACTTGGACATTGCACTCGTACAAAACCCGTGGAAATTCCCCCGTTATAGTTAGTTCAGCTAACTATAACTCGCGCCCCTGCAATGCACTGCTGATGACGTCACATATTACATCACTCATGACATGGTCAGTGACATCACTGATGACATCACTGATGACATCTCAAATGACATCACTGATGACATCACTGATGACATCATCCATGTGATAATTTCATGCATCTTCTCACACCCTAATATAACCTTTGATATACCCACTCTAAATTACAGACTGCCATTCTCAAAACCATAGACACTCCAACACCAAAAACTACATACCCACTCACTGATTATTAGGTCTACACACACATTTACTCTCTCACCAGTACAATCACTCATACTTATGGTCACTCAGTACAGGACTATCATATGCACTCATACACCTATATACACACTCACACACCTCCACTCATCCATAGAGGTACTCACACACCTAGTCAGTCATGCAAATAATTAATCACACTCCCATTTACTTACCTATACAGTTATACACACACCAGCTCACTTACTCATACAAATACTAGCACATTCTTACGCTCTTACACAATCACTGATACAAGCACACACTCATCCATACAGCCACTCTCACAATCACACACTCTCACTTATAGCCATTTATATACTCCAACACACATATATACTGCCTTTCACATATGTAGTTACTCACACATGTACCACTGAGATATACATTTACTCACTAACACAGCCATACACACACTCACCCACCCATACAGTCCATCACAGATGCACTCTTGAAAACATGCACCCAGTGAATCACCCACTCACACATCTATGCACAGAGTCACACACACCCCACCCACACAAACACTCAGGCACCCATACAGATACTCAGACAACAAATCAATAACCCATATAGACACTCATGTAGCTATTCGCAAACCCATGCAGCCGCTTACACACCAACAGACAGACAGATACAGACATTCACACAGTTTAGTCATTAACCCAAGCATTCAGTAAGATACGTTTAATCACTCACTCATAGAGTCAGTCACGCACCTACTAAATCATCCATTCAGACACTTATACACCCACTCATTCTTCAATATGCCTTTCCCTATATATATTAAACATATTTAAACTTTACAGAAACACACAGTCACTGGATGATGTCATCAGTGATGTCATCAGTGATGTCATTTGAGATGTCATCAGTGATGTCATCAGTGATGTCACTGACCATGTCATGAGTGATGTAATATGTGACGTCATCAGCAGTGCATTGCAGGGGCGCGAGTTATAGTTAGCTGAACTAACTATAACGGGGGAATTTCACGGGTTTTGTACGAGTGCAATGTCCAAGTAACTAAAACTGTCCCTAAAACCTATGGTTTTTTCAGTGAATATATATATATATATATATATATATATATATATATATATATCCGATACCAGTATCTCGTCACAAAACCGCCGCTCACTCTGTTAGCTAAGGTGGATTTTGATAAATAAATTTTGATTGAAATAACTCGAGTGGGCTGCGTACTTTGTGCAAACGAAGTGTCTGGGCAGTATATATATATATGAACACCACTTCCGCATCCAAATAAAGAACGGACACCGACACCGGGGAAGCTTCTGCGATTCCATCTTTAATCCAGAATTTACGCTGTAACGCGTTTCGGCACACCGGCCTTGTTCACACAACAATCACCATAACCAAAGGTGCATTTATATATATATATATTATATATATATATATATATATATATATATATATATATATATATATATATATATATATATATATATATATATATATCTCTCTGGCAGTCACCAATAGGTAGTTATAGTTAGGACCTAGTTTCCATAAGGATAGTGTTTTTTAATTTGCCAATAACTTTGGCAAGGTTTGACGAATCCTCGCAAACTTTCAAGAACTAGTTCAACGCTCACTTCGGCTGCTGTCTTGAAAGTTTCGGGGTGATCCGTCAAGCGGGGCTGAGAAAAAGGGAAGGTCCATAAACGCATTTTCCCCATGTTAATTTCCATAGGAACTTTAGTCACAGCTACAGCCCGAACTGCTGAACGGAAGTACACCAAATATGGCAGAAAGGTTGCTGCTGGTCCAGAAAGCGACTTTTCTGTGATTTGGTGTAAATCAGTTCAGTCGTTTTTGAAATATTAAAGAAAATCCAAATTTGTATATATAGGGACCACGATCCACGACCTCTCCCGATCTTGTGCTGAGATCTAATTGGCTGCCAACACTTAAAACCAGAAAGTTTTCGCAGCCATCTTGGGGCTCGGCTTAAGCTGAGTCCTATAAAAACAGTAAAAAAAAAGAAAAGAGGGCAGGGTAGGAATTACCTGACCCCCTAGGCCTCTTGGTGGTGGGGGAAGTGAGTCCAACAGGGACCCTGCAGGACACCTCAAAACTTTTTTTGTTACATTTTCAGCAGGATCCGTGGATGCTGCCACTAATTGTAAAAAAACAAAAACACTAGCTCGCGTACTTTGTTAATTATTGGTCCCTAGGTGGGCCAGGTCCTGGGTGCATTTTTTTAATAGGCAAGGGGGGCGCACAGGGACTTAATAGGGCTCAAGGGACCACCACCTCCCCGCGGCTTCTTAATAAATGAATGCGGGGGAGGCCCGTATTCCTTCCTCCGCTGCCCGGGGACCAACTTTTGCCCAGGTCGTATTTACTTTTTAAATGGGGGCCTCTCGGACCCCCCAGCCCGGGAGACTGTCACCTCCTCGGGTCTCTGCCTGATAAACAAGCGGGGGCCGCGTGCACCCACCCCGCAGCCTCGGGGACCATCAGTGGTGAGTGGGTGCCCTGGTGGGACCAGGGCACCCACAACAGAAGCTTGGCCACTAAAGATGGGGTCCGTGGGGCTGAAATTGGCCCAGGAGGGGGGCCACTTTGCCCCCCTCCCTTTAATTTAAAAATTAACAAAAAAAGAAAGCCCGGGCCCTGGGGGATGGGGTTCCCGGGGCTGAATTCGTCCCAGGGAGGGGGTGCTGTGCGTCCCCCTCCCCCACTCAAAAAAGGCCTGGCCCCAGGGAATGGGGTCCCTGGGGCCCAAATCACCCAGGGAAGGGGGGGGCCATGCAGCCCACATCCCGTAATAAATGCTGGACTGGCAAGTCGCCGGAGGCCCCACCCCCTTTCACCACCACTCTGCAAACTTACTTTCTGGTGCACAACTGGTTGGGGAATGAAGTCCCCTTGGGTGCAGAGGGTCCTTGGGAGCCAACAACCCCTCCTGTTACCTTCGGTAAGTCCCACACCGGGGGATTGCTGAGAGGTATTCAGAGACCACGTCTCCTTTCTCCATCACTTTCTCCACCACTCTGCAAACGCGCCTCCTGGTGCACTGATGGTTGTGGGATGAAGTACCCTTGGATGCTGAGGGTCCTTGGGGCCATCAAGCTCTCCTGTTACCTCCAGTAAGTCCCACAGAGCGTGATTGCTGAGATGACTTCGGAGGCCACGCCCCCTTTCCCCACCACTCTGCAAACACATCCCCTGGTGCACTGCTGGTTCGGTGATGAAGTCCCCTTGGCTCTAGAGTGACTTTGGGGGCCAAAACGCCCTCTTGTTACCTCCAGTAAGTGCCACACAGCGGAATTGCTGAGAGGTCTTCGTAGGCCATGCCCCCTTTTCCTACCACTCTGCAAAGGCACCTCCTAGCACGCTGCTGGTTGGAGGATGATGTCCTCTTGGATACTGAGGGTTCTTGAGGGCCTAGAAGCCCTCCTGTTACCTCCAGTAAGTCTGACACAGCAGGATTCCAGAGAGCTGCTAAGAGGCCCACCCCTTTTTCTATCACTCTGTAAACGTGACTACTAGTTAAAAAATCCTAGAAATTTACCTAAAAAACCAAAGGTTACAGGGATGTTATAATTAGGAAATAGAATTTAAAAACCTTAGAAATTCACTGAAAAAACCAAAGGTTACAAGGTTACCCACTCACTCCTCCATAGAGGCACTCACACACCCACTCACTCACTTGTACAGCCACTCATATAACCATTTGCAGACCCATACAGCCATTCATACAACCAGTCACTCACCCATATTGCCAGTCACATAGCCACACACTGACCCATACAGCTACTCACACACCCACTTATTTACCTACACAGTCACTGACACACCCACTCACTCACCCATACAGCCTCTCAATAAAGTCACTCATTTACCCGTACAAGCACTCACACACTGATACAACCACATACATACCCATTCACACATCCATACACACACACACACACATCTGCTCACTCACCCATACAGCCATTCACACAGACACTCACTCTACCAATACAGCCACTCACACACCAACTCACTTTACCAAACACCTACTCAAACAGCCACTTATTCACCCATGCAGCGACTTACCCACCCAGTCACTCACTCATACAGCCATTCAGACACCCACTCACTCACAGAGCCACTTACATATCCACCTACCAACCCATAGAGCCACTCACACTACCACTCACTCACCCACATAGCCACTGACACACCAATACAGCCACTCAACACAGCCACACACCCATACAAGCACTCACACAACAACTCACTTAACCAAACACCTGTCCAGCCACTCACACAACCAGTCATTCACCCATATAGCCAGTCACATAGCCACACACTCACCCATACAGCTACTCACACACCCACCTATTTACCGACACAGTCACTGACATACTCACTCACTCACCCATAGAGCCTCTCAATACAGCCACTCACTGACCCATACAAGCACTCACACACAATCACTTACATACCCATTCACACATCCATACACACACTCACACATCTGCTCACTCACACATACAGCCATTCACACAGATACTCACTCTCCAATACTGCCACTCACACACCAACTCACTTTACCAAACACCTACTCAAACAGCCACTTATTCACCCATGCAGCCTCTTACCCACCCAGTAACTCACTCATAGTCATTCAGATACCCACTCACTCACCCACAGAGCCACATACATACTCACCCACCCATAGAGCCACTCACACTACCACTCACTCACCCAAACAGCCACTGAAACCCACTCTCACCAGTACAGCCACTCACACACCAACTCACTCTCCCACACAGCTACTCACACACCCACTTATACACCCATACAGCCACTCACACACCCATACACACAAGGATACATACAGTCACAGATCCACTCACATAATATATGTTAGAAGAAGTATCACCCAGTAGTAGTACTCCTAATATACTAATTTAACTTTTGTAGTGGGTTAGTATATATGTTTAACAATCATAAACTCTTAGAAAACACATTCCCTGGATGATGTTATGAGTGATGTCAAAACAACGGACGCGATTTTGCACTCGCCCTTTGTCAATATCAGTGCACCAATTTCTACTTTTCCTTTTAAACTAAATCACGTGATACAAAGTTCATTGAAATAAACAAAATAAATACAAACCAACGAAATGCATTACACTTTGCTTGCTTTACTAGCTATAGCAGATGTGGCGGCCATCTTAACACATCTTAGTATAGTTTGGACAGTAACGAAAAGCATACGATTAACGTTTCATTTTTCAGGATTGTTACAAAATTCACCATCAATCGCACAATTGTTGATACAATAACTGCACCTTCAATATTCGTAATTACCATTACCTAGGGGTGATTGCATTTCAAATTTAATCTGCATAGCAATTCGTACTTCATCCAAATTCTGTGTGGTAGATAACATGATCACAGTACACTCGGAAATATTTAGATGCATATAAAACTGGAATTCGACGACCTCATATTTTACGAGGACTGGAAGGGTGTTTAGATGACAACCCATATGTTAAATATAAACATGTTGCTTTGAAAAAATGCATGAAGGCAACCTTCATAAAACAATCATGCCCTATATGGGCTAATGCTAGAGTTTGCCAGGATTCTAGGTCCAATTTTCTTGACCTATATCTTTTTGTCATATAACCATCCTACATCATACCTCCTCCCACACTTTGGATATTAGTCAACTTAAAATTGCATATCCTTATTACACTCCTTGTAACATCATGACCTTAACCTATGTTATCGTTACCTGTCTCCAAATTGATTATACCTAGGTTTAACCTCAATAGCATTTCCGTCCACTGTCTAAAGTACGCCTATGAAAATAAAAATTAAAATCTTATCCACTTATATGCGCAGCTAGTCAACATTCATGTTACATTTCTGGGGGAATTAATCCCCTATATGAACCCAAAGCTCCTCGTCACTGTTGAGCCCTCCTGGCATCTTCGTTTGCATATTGATCCTATAGTTTGATTCCAGCTGCCGTAACTTTCGAATTCTATTGCCTCCCCTTTTCCCTCTCGGTACTTGGTCCAGGCAAAAGAATCTAAGTTTATTGCGATCACTTCGATGCATCAGTTCAAAGTGTCTTGTGACAGGGTATGAGGGATCTTTATTAAAAATTGCTCGCATGTGCTCCAGCACGTTTCTTGGCAGATGTGTGCTGCTCCCCATGTGTTTCTTTTCACTGGGACACACCAGACAATATGTAGTGTATTTCGAATTGCATTTCAAAATTTAAAAAAAAAAAACTTTTTGCAATTGTACCCCGGAACCTCATTTTCCATGACTTTACTGCTCCTCCTACAGGCTTTACATTTGGTGCAGGGAAAGAACCCTACATTGCTGATCTTATGCTTTTCAGCATTCATAAAATGACTTTACACCAAGTTGTCCTTGAGGGAGGCGGACCTTTTGTACATTACAAATGGTTGTGTGGATATCTTATGACCTAGGACATTGTCTGCTTTCAGGATCTGCCAATTTATTTTAAGAATATTGTAAATCTGTGATGAACTGGTGGAAAAACTTGTAATCATTCTGACCTGATTTACCTCCTTAGTTTCTCTCTTTTTATATATCAGCAGCTGGTGGCGTGCCTGTATCTCACCTTTTCCTTTGCCTTCTGAAGAACACTTGAAGAATAACTTTGTAATCTGAACCTATTTAAGGTCTTGTCTTCTACTGTCTACTAATGTTTTTCAGATGAGCAATTGCGTTTGATACGCAGCAGTTTGCCATATGGTATACTTTTTTTTAAGCTGCGCAGATGATGGCTCTTAGTGTGCAGAAGCAAAGCAGCTGTTTCATCATCAATATCCACCTTGTGCAAATGTTCCTGCAGTAGGTGCAACAACAGGACCACTTGGCTCATTGTATTTTCTTTCATGCTGACTTTCCATGCCATAATCTCAAGCAGGAGTAGTATTTGGATCAGGCGCTCCACTGACCCCCATTTGTCCACCTCCATTGTCATGACTTTAGCAGTTGCATCCCCTCTCCTTTGATTTACATAATAATTGATAGGCCTGTACTGGTAAAGCAGGCGTTGCAGCATGTAGGAAGTGGAGGTCAAACATGTTGGCACCTCTTGTATGATGGCTTTTACAGGTACTTCATTAGCACTCTAAAAGAACCTCAACTGCTTCCAGGCTTTGAACGAATTAATAAAAGGAGTGCAAATTCTTTGACTGGTGACCAGTGTGTTATTGGCTACTTCTTTTTGAGGCAGCTTTGCACAATTCCGTTTGCACAATGCACTAAACACAGGATTCTGAAGTCTCCTCCTTCAGCCATGGCTTTGACAATGTTACTGCCATTATCACTGATAATTAATCCAATGCTGAGACCTCTGGTTTGAGGCCATTTGTAGACTTTGGTATTACATTTGTCCAGTGTTGGCAGCTATATGCAATTCTCCATTGCAAGCATTGCAAATGCTGAATGCTGCTGAATGCCCCAAGAAGCATCATCAGTGGTGAGACCAGCAATAAGGCGTTGCTTCAGTCCCTTGAAGGAGATCTAGTAGGCAGTGATGCACATGTAATTTGTTGCTTGACAACTATTCCACATGCCTGTCGTGAGGTGGATAGACTAAACTTCTCTCTCTCTCTCTCTCTCTCTCCTTCATAGCTTTGGCAACACTTGATTGTGCAGCACTGGCACAGCAACAGTGGAAAAATAAGTCAGCTGGAACCCTCCATTTTAGGTAAATGGACTCGATGAATTCAAGAAGGCCCTCTCCTCCTATGAAAGCAAAAGGGAGGAGTCCAAGCGCTAACATTTTGACCAGCTTCTGATTGCATAAATGCACTTTCTCATGGGTTCAGTGGTATGGCAACTCTTTGTTCAACATAACCTTGACGATTGTTTGTTGTGACTGTTTTCTTTGTGATACCTCCACCAGTGACCTATGGGGAGCATATAGGCTGCTTTGGGATGACTGTATCCCCCTGTCCCTTGCGCCATGTTAAGGTTACAGCTCGTCATCATTGCAGGCTACGAGTACACTCACATGGCTGCTTCATATGATGCTGACATCTTCTTTTTCTTCCTCACCGCCACTTACTTTTATAATTTGAAATCTTCTTACCAACACCAGCTATGTTCTTTAGGGGTCTTCCCACCTGATAGCAAGTTAATTTTTCAGATAGGATAGTTGGCCTCCTGTACCATAACGTCTACCTGGCTTATCACGATGAACTTTTTTGTTTCAAATTGAGCATTTAGCAATGTGCTCCTCATGTGGCCGAAGTCCTAAACTGGGGAGGAGAGCTTTCCTATTGCCATCACCTTTTATACGTTTGATGTAATGCCCTAAGTGGCCAAGGATATGCTCAGACGTGGACCCCATGCTCACTGTGAGTCTGAAACTAAGCTACACCTGACTGAAGAGGCCCAATCAGGGTGAAATTGATCTTTGGTTGCTTGTGTTTTCTGGTTCAGGGATGACCTGACTAGAGGGTTCAGTTTGGAATGTTACTATTGAAGCAGGGTCAAGAATGATTTGCATATGGCTTGGTCTAAATGGAGGTAGCATGATAGGCAAAAGAATAATGGGTGGAATGCTACCCCGAGCGATTGCCAGTGGTCAGATTTATTGCAAACATTCCACCCATCACCTTCGTTTTTCTTGCCAGGGATCATGAACCTGAAGTGTTCAATGGAAGAGCACTCACAAAAACTTCCTGCAGTGCAGGAAGCTCAACTCTCTGCTTTGCTTCTACTTTTGGAAGATCAGGCTTTGGTTCCAGTTATTGACTTTCCTATGAAGATTTGGTTTGCTACTGGGACAAATTGGTTTCAGACTCACTGCTAGTCTCCATGAATGCAGTCACTGCGGTACTAAGAGACATGGGCTTTGGTTTTGGAGGTGCTACCATGGAACCTAGGGATGATCCTCCTTCCAGCCTCTTTCTACCTAGAGGAGTGCAGCTGGTGTGACACCTTTCCGGAAAGTGGATGAAGGGTTGATGACAGTGGTGGCACTCACAACAGACTTCTCCTCACTGGCAACCTTCCTGTCCAGATCCTTCATCTTTGGGGCTACCTTCTTAGCACTAGCAGCACTTAGCAGAAGCACTTAGCAGAGGACTCTGGTGTCGCTATCAGCTAGTTTGCAGACCTCTCTCCGTCTCAGTATTGTGTGTGACGGCTTGTGCACCTTCAAGCAACCCACAAAAAGGCATGAAGCAAGTGAATTTTGTGCAATCTAGCCAAAGTAATACAAGTCATCATCAGAAATGCTTAACAATAGCATACCAATGCATAAACTATTACTTTGCTAGACATTGCACAGGAAAAGCTAACTTGGTGTCCCTCTAGGGCCCATGAGAACCCTACAGAAGGTAGGGGAGCAATCAAAAATTGAATACATTAATTAAATAATTTCTGGCATCCATCCAGGGTCAACCAAAAAGATTCCATGTGTGTGGATGCACTGGAGAGCAGACAAAAAAAAGAGTGATGCTTTCCTTCCAAAATCCATATCCAAAATGATCAAGGGCTGAACAGAGCAGAGGGAGGTGTCTTCAGGGCAAGAAGAGGGAGTTGCTACTGTATGTATATCAATCAATCGATCAGGTGGCTTTTAAAGCGCGACTACTCACCTGTAAATCTCAAGGCGCCGGGTGTGGGAAGGGGGGGGGGAACTACTAGTCCGTCGAAGGCGCTGTCGTTCAGTCGAAGAGCCAGGTCTTGAGGTCCTTCCGGAATTGAGGCAGTGATGGAGATTGCCCGAGGTGCAAAGGGAGGGTGTTCCAGGTCTTTGCAGCGAGGTAGGAGAAGGATCTTCCCCCCGGTGTGGTCTTCGGATACGTGGGACGGTAGCCAAGGCAGAGCGGAGGTCTCTTGTGGGTGCGTGGAATGCGAGGCAGTGGTTAAGATCCACAGGTTCGCGTCGTGTAGGGCTTTGTAGGCGTGTGTGAGGGACTTGTTGACTGGGAGCCAGTGGGGGTCTCTCAGGTGGCCGGTGATGTGGCTGCGGCGGGGGATGTTGAGGATAAGTCTGGCAGACACGTTCTGAATGTTCTGCAGTTTCTTGAGGAGTTTCTGGGTGATGCCTGCATAGAGTGTGTTGCTATAGCCGATTTTACTGCTGCTGAGTACGTGGGTGAATGCCTTTCTGGACTCAATGGGGATCCACTTGAAGATCTTTCGGCGTTGCAGTGGAAACAGGATGATGAGACGGTGATATGTATAGTAGCTTCCCAGCCTCTGTGGCACTTTCTTTCTGTTAAAAAAATGGAAAAATGTGTTTTGTGCCCTAATATTTACCTGAACAGTGAGCTCAGGTAAAATTTAAACTCAAAAATGTATTTTGAGTTGATTTTCTGATCATTCACACTAAAGGAACTGCCAATCAAATTCGCAATTGTACTTTCACTTAAAAAATTACCCAAACTGTCTGCTTGCCCAAAAAAATCAACCCAAAATTTTTGTTGACCACCCGCATTTAAGAACTGCTGCTCACTTTGGGAAGATGCATCTCACGTTCATTCTGATCGCATTGTTTCCGTGCTTCTCGCGCTACAATTTTTCCCGAACTTGATTTTTGTTATGCAACTTTGCATAATCTTGGTAATTACACTTATATTTTATTACACAAAATTACTGAAATTACGCCAATTACACAGGTGTAATTAAAATACGCCTGTGCCTAATTTCCCCCCCCCAAAAGTCTCAAAACCAAGGAATTGCACATAACCTAGCATCTCACCACAGCAGTAATGAGGGAGGCGTGGATTAATGGGCTTTACCATGTTCTAGACCCACAAATGTTGTGTGAGAAATGTGACTTAGGCGGCAAGTGGGACATCTGTGCTTCCTTTCTCTTTCCTGCCCTTTAATGTCACTACATGCACTTGTTGTCCTGCAGAGGTCGAAGTGTGCCTGCAGTGACAGTTGACTCTATCCACTACCTGACCGCCTCACAAACGCCAGTACTGGGCAAACACACTCGACACAGCCTCCATACACCAGAGACAAAAGGGGACATGCACTGGGCAGCTGCACACTGACACTACAGGCAGCTGTCACAGGTAAGCACCTGCAACATAGTTGTAGTGCAGCAGCACACAAATTCAAGTTCTCTCAAACCATGTTCAGATTTACAAATAACTTAAACCATCTCTTAAAATAAAACAAAAAATAAATAACTCCATTCTATTCCCAAAAGAACCAAATTGATTGAAACTTCTTTTGCTTGATTAAAAATGACGCAACAAAGCATCATGTGCCTCACAACGATTCACTGCGCTATTCCACAAACCTCCAGCATAGTAACCAGTTTCCTAACTTCCCATAGACAATCCCTAAATCAAAAGGCTGGTCATAGCCTGAAAAATAATCCGCAATGCCCTCCCAATATCATAAGGCTTCTTATATCCTTAAAACAAATCAGCGATTCATTGTCTCCAGCAACATATTGTATGCTTTGCTGTCTCCCCCTATGTGAACAAGCATCGGCAAAGCAAATAGGTGTTGACCCCGAGCTTTGTCAATGATTTTTTTTTGGCGATGGATTTATCAAAACTTTATTGTTGGACAAGTTGCTGGGCTGTCTATCCTCAAAAACATTGGCTAAAACTAAAAATATGTTATTGTTTCAAAAAGCATGCATTGCCATAGTAGTCCCTGGCCCTTAGTGGAACTACTTTGTGTATGCATGTGATCTTTGTGAAAGAGCAGAATGCCTTCACTCACAGTGAAGTTAGATCATGGCTGAAATGTGCTAACTTATTATACCATTCTGTATGCTGCAGTGGGCAGAAGAAAAATGTGAGTAACAGGATAACAGACCAATGGATTCTGAAGACTGACTGAAAACCCCTTTATGTAAGTATATAATACATCTAATTTTAATAAAAACAAAAGGTCTTTGCTAATGTCAGGCCAAAAAAAACCAAGGATTAACAAAGCCAATAGGTCTCACCTTTAAAACCTATTGGCGATGCTGTACAGCAACAGCAAAAAGGTTCAATGACGCAACCACCTTGTCGTTTTGCAGGCTTGCATATGCGTGGTGATGTGTGTGCATGCTCATCATCATTATACAGCTGTGTGTACAAAATGATGTGGGTGACATTTTTTTTATTTACCGATCTGAGATGGATCGGTAAATAAAATAAAATTAAAATAAAAAAGTAGTGTGAAAGCTTTTTTTATGGTGGCGAGACCAGCAATTTGCTTGGGGGGGCAGTGGAGGACTGGGTCGGGGGAAGCAACGGGGTATAGGTGGGGGAGCAGAATAGCAGCACACGAGGGAGAGAAACATGGGTGCAGTCAGAGAAACACATTAGTGACAAAGCAACATGGAGCGCTGGGAGGCAGGGATTTGACAGGCGAGAAGCACACAAGAGAGAGCTTGCGACACAAGGGACACTGCAATATAGAATGCGGGGGCAAAAGAAGCACATGAGAGAGAGAGCTGGAAAACACATGCACTCTCATAGAGTGCTTAGACAAAAAGAAAAAAGTAGTTCCCTCAAAGTGAGCTGGGGAAGGATAGAAGCCAGCCAATCAGAGACATGGTAAAGAGGCCATGCTCCAGGAGAATGAAAAACAAACTTTTCCAACCCACTTAAAGCACTATGGTTCATAAAAGGCTTTCGCCTTCAGACACTTAAAAGCTGTTACATAGGTGAGACCTAAAACTTTGAGGCCCTTAGAGTGAAATCTAAAACTTGTGTAGCAGAAAAAAAGAGCAACCATTTTGTTTCTCCGCAATGCTCACTCTGCAGCATCTCTGGGAGGGCACAAGCACACCTGGTGTTATGCATCAGAGAGGAGAGTTGTGCACTTCAGTAAAAGCATTGGTGGCTGCTATGGGGCAGTGGTGGTGGGGCGGGCAGGGGGGAGTAGGAGGGTGGTATTTAAAAAAAAAAAGAAAATTCCACTTACCTGGCCGCTTCCGCCTCTCCTCTGTTCTTCTTCTGTGGAGGATGCAGGAAAAGGAAGCACCCAACCTTCCAGACTCTCCTAGCCAAACACGACGCTGCTAATTGCAGCGTCGTGATTGGTCTGAGCACCATGGTTCGGTGCTCAGATAGGGTCTATGAGCCTGTGCATGTTCGCCACCCATGCTGTAAAACAGCCTGGGTGGAGAACATGCCAAGTGCGCATGACTGTTTGGCTGGCCCAAGACGGCGGGCCAAACTGTCATGGGCACTTAAGTGCACATACCACTCCTCCCCCTGCTGGCTGATAGTCCAATCCAGCCCAGCCCCACCCCACACCGCCCGCCCCGCCCCTTAAACAAAACTGGGCCATTACGGGAATAATAAAATGATAATAATGCTGTGTTAATTTGATTTTATTTTTCGTGTGGGGTAGCAGCGGCTGGCAGGGAATGAGGGTGGAGGGGCGGGGAAAAAGGGTGGCGGGGTGCAAAGAAAGAATAAAATAACATTTAACTGTTGCGCCGTTTGCGTCTGTCCTCTGCTTCTCGAGTTACGGAACCAGGAAGCACCCATGCTCCCCATAGCCAATCACAATGCAGCGTTGTGATTGGTCTGAGCACCGTGGATCGGCGCTCAGATGGGGACTGGGGGCCTGGGCATGTTCCCCATCAGGATGTGTAATGCAGCCTGGTGGGGAACATGCAAAGTGCGCATGACTGTTTAGCCAGGCCAAGACGGCTGGCCGAGCAGTCATGGGCACTTGGAGTGTGCAAACCACTCCTCCCCTTGTGCCTCCAGCCACACCCTAACCCATCCCGAATTTGTGAAAAATAAAATTATAATAACTAAGCGGAGGAGCCGCCGCTGAGTAAAAGAAAACTGAGGGCTAGATCTCCACTGTGACACTCTAGAGGCCGTATTATGGAAAGGGTGCAGTGTCTCTGTTTGCGCCACAGCACACCTTTAAACAAGTGCGCCGGGACGCAAATAGGAAAAGTGCGCCCTATTACAATGAATGTGCTACCCCTAGGGCAGCTGTGGACTCGCACAGTGCACTCTGGTAGAGACTTGGAGCTGCTGATTCCTTACCTTTGAATCTCCCAGTCATCAGGCTGGATCCGGAAACTTTTGCTCGCGCAATAACCTTTGTGCGTGCCATCGGGTGGCTCCATTCGGCTCCGCGTGATGCCTTCGGCATTGTTAGCGTAGGTTATGATGTCATGGTCACTTATATAGGCGCCACCCAGGCGCGTGGACATCAGTTCTTTTCTTTCAGCACCAGTTAAGGGCCGATCTGGGAAGAGCTACCCCTCTATTGCTTTTTGACAGGACTTTTTTGACTTTTTGTCGACTTCGGAATTTTTTTTTCATCGTGTGCAAGGATGTCTTCGAGAAAGACAGGGTTTAAACCGTGCGGTGCCTGTCACCGCATGATGTCAGTAACTGACCCGCACCTCGTCTGTCTCTGGTGTCTCGAGCGCTACCACAACTCAAAGTTGTGCCCGAACTGTCAGGCTATGGGTCTGAAGGCCTTGCGGGAGTGGGCTATGAAGCTCCTTGTGGCCCGGCAGTTAACACTATCCAGCGAGACTCCGCGGAGGTCCTGGTACCGATCAAAGAAGAGGAGGTCGCAGGACCGCTCCTGGAGCCCCAAGTCCTCTTTGTCTCACTCGAGGTCATCGGGACACTCGGGGAAGAGGCACAAGAAGAAGAAAAAGTCCAAGCGGACTTCATCTTTGCCTCAACTGTCATCCATTGACGAACGAGGTAAGGAGCACCGACGCTGTAGGCACGGTTCTGCGGAGCTGGAGCCAGGGCCGACTTTGCACCTCCATCCCTTTCCGGGAGCCAGATCGACCCCCGCTCAAATTAAAGATTTTTACAAGGCCATGTGCCACTTATGTGAGTGGCTGACCCCTCTGGTGAGCCCTCGGGCCCCGCGGGGTCAGAAGGGGCCCCATTGGATTCGACATTGTCGGCTACAGCCTCAGCGCTGGTGAGGCCTTAGGGATCCGATCCCAGATCCGGGACGATGCCGGTTGTTCCATAGTGATCTTCCCCGGCGTCGGACCCAAAGTCGGTGCCGCTGATACCCACCGGCGCCGCCATCCCCTCCTTATCACAGACAACACGGAGTCGGAACAGTGTCGCTCGATGTGATTCTGACGTCGATTGAACCCAGGGCTCTATGTTATCGCCTGAACATTTTGATGATGTTTTAGGGCCCGGGAGAGTATTGGGAGGGGTCTATGGACCCTTTAGAACACCAGGATGTTTCTGCAGAGCAGAAGGAAGGGTATGGGGAACTTGGAGAGGCCAGTGGACTGGACACTTCCCCAGATACTGGCATGCTCTCTCTGCCAACTGTGGCTATGGAGGAGGGGGCATCTTAAGCCATGGTGGTCAAGAGAGCAGCCAAGGTCCTCGGACTTAAGTTGCCCTCTGTCCAGGTCAGGACTAATCTCCTGACTGAAGTGCTTCAGCCTGGGGATTCCACCGCTGAACCCCTTTTGCCATTCAATGAGGCACTCACTGATGTCGTTCTAGGCACATGGTCCAAGCCTATCACAGGGGCTCCTGTGAATAGGACAATTGCATGCCGCCACCGCCTGGCTCCGGGTGACCCAAAGTTCCTCGGCCAATATCCCACCCCTGAAAGCTTGCTGGTGCAGGCTTCTACCTCCCAGGGCACGTTCACTTCCACCTCTCTGGATAGGGAATCCTAGAGGCTGGATTCACTGGGAGAGAAGATGTTTTCTCCCTCCAGCCTGGCATTGCGGTTGGTGAATACTGAATGCTTATTGGGCCGTTTCTACCACTCCCTTTGGGAGACGGTTGCGAAAGTGCTGCCACAAGTCCCAGAAGAGGCCCAGGCTGTGCTCTCTCAGGTGGTTAAGGATGGAAGGGATGCAGAAAAATTCACCATAAGGTGTGGCCTTTACACGACTGATTTGCTGGGAAGAGCGTTTTCATTGACAGTGGCCTTGCGGCACAACTCTTGGCTTAGAACAACTGGCTTCTCTGGCGATGTCCAGGCAAACTTCTCTTTTTAGGGAGAAGGTAGACTCGGCCCTAGAGCGGTTCAAGGACTGTCGAGCCACAGACAGATCCTTGGGCCTCTCTTCTACACCTCGTGGCCAGTCTAGGTTTCACCCCTCTTGTGGCAACGGAAGGGGTTTCCAGCCGCGTCAGCCCTATCCCAGCCACCGTCCTGTGCAGACTTCCCTAGTTGTGCGGGGATGTGGACGCGGTTCATTCCGACTGAGGAATGGAAGCCAGAAGTCGTCGGCCACCCTGCCTTCGGCAGCCGCAGCCTCCAAGCACTCCTAGTCTAACTCTGCGAGACCACACCACTCCAGTTGGTGGGAGAATCCATCATCATCTCTCCCACTGGAGGTCCATAATATTGGACAAGTGGGTCTTGCAGATCATTCAGGAGGGCTATTCTCTGCCTTTCCTTTCTTTTCCTCCTCCCATTCTGCCAAATCAAGAACGGCTGGTGGAGGCTCATTTAAAATTGCTCCAAGAGGAAGTTACAGGTCTCCTGGCCAAGGGAGCTATAGAAATGTCCTGGATTTAGAAGTAGGCAGTGGCTGTTACTCCGGCTACTTTCTGATTCCGAAAAAGAACAAAGGGTAGCGGCCCATTTTAGATCTTCGGGCCATCAATGTCTTCCTCAAGAAGTAGAAGTTCAAGATGCTTACTTTAGCTCAGGTCTTGTCTGCCCTAGACCAAGAAGACTGGATGGTAGCATTAGACCTGCAGGATGCGCATTTTCACAACTCCATCCTGCCGGGCCACAGGCGTTAACTGCGGTTCAAGGTAGGCCACAAGCACTTTCAGTTTACCGTGCTCCCCTTCGGCCTTACAAGTGCCTCTTGGGTGTTCACCAAGGTGATGATGGTATTTGCAGCTCATCTGCGCAGGTTAGGGGTGTCAGTCTTCCTCTACCTCGACAACTGGCTGTTGAAGGCGTTCTCGTCCCAGGCTGTCGTCTCCCACCTTCAGACTACGGCGAACCTCCTGCATTCGCTGAGGTTCTCTACAATGTTCCCTCTAATTTTTCTTTCTCATGTGCGGCAATAGAATGTTGGTGTGCCCACTTTTCTTGCTTGTGTGCGCAATTGAGTGATAAGATGTGCAACAAGACAAGTCGACCAGCTACCACGTAAAAGTAACTAACAAGCATTGGCACTGCCAATAGGTCTTGCTTTTAATTTAAAGTTACTTCTTAGTCACTGATTGGTTTAAGCACTGAATAAGTCATCACACATGCACCTTTTCACTCATCCATGCACTTGTGCATCCATAAATTACTTATTCATTCTTGCATTCACCAACTTACACAACCACAATACAACACATACACAAGTTAGCCACATATGCAAGATAAATTGAAAGAATAAAAGTAGAAAAAATAAAACATGCTATTGCCTGAAAATGGCAGATGCAAGCTTGCAATAACAAATTAAACAAAGCAGAAAGGTGGTCATCTTGCAATGGTATTGTACATAGTTGTGGATGTCCTGCAATGGCACAGTATTGCCCTTGCACCACGCAAGGGGGGGGGGGAAGGGCGACGCAGCACTAATGTCAGATTTATCACGCCATGCAAGGCCACCTTGCGTGGCCCTGCACAGCTTGATAAATCTGGAGTAACACAAGACAGCGGAAATTGCTGCCTTGCTTTAATCTGCCATGGGAGGCGTTCCATGGGTGGATTTACCATTAGCAGTAGACCTGGGGGGGGGGTCAAAATGCTACGCCTCCCCAGAGGAGTAACGAGGGGAAATATCTTTATTTCTCCCCGTTTTTTCCTCTTTCTACGTGATCAGAAGCACACATAGCAAGAAGAAAATGCCTCTGAGGATTGATTTTGTGCAGGAAAGTGTCTCTTCCTGCACAAAAACAATTCTACCTGCAATACAGGCACCCTTGCATCATGATGTAAGGGTCCCTGCGTTGGCATTAGGCAGCCAAAAGTGTGCCAGCACAAGGAAAGGACAGGAATGCGCCATATAATGTTAAATTTGGCGTATTCCTGCTCTTTCCCTTTCACGCAGCGCAGTGCAGCAAGGTGGTTTGCTGCGTTGTGCTGCGTGAAAGTCTGATAAATCTGGGCCATTGTGTATAGTTCCAGCTTACCGCCCGTTCAAACTTTTTGGCCATCTAGCAATGGTAATAACAATGATACAGTGTGGATAGTATCATTCCGTGATGGTCAGCTAGTTTAGATGCAGCGGCTGCGCAGGTTGCAGTACAATGGATATGAAGTGAGTGTCGAGCAAGTAGACAGTTAGCACTGTCTTTGGAGCTGTTTCTTCAAAGAGAAGGAAATAAATAAAAAGGCGCCTATAGGTAGAAAATGGAAGACTTAAAGACATGCCTACCAGTTTTGACACTGAAGCACACTAATTTTCAGACGGATGTGCACTTGTGATCAGACAAATGTCATCACTTACAGGGCAAGAAACCCAGTGCTGTCATGGACGGAAGGAGAGTATAAATGAGAACCGTACAGACCAGTGGCAGACGAGGGCTGCCCTAAAGCCCCTCATTTTATATATAGATAGATATATAGATATTGATAGATATATAGATATATATATAGATATAGATATATTTTATAAAAGCAGACAATTAAACCTGCCAGGTCTTCCAAAGATATTGTTTATATTGTTTTTGGGCTGGCTTGGGAGTTTGCTGTAAAATGAATCAGGCAAAAGTTCCCAATCGAAAACATGGTGTCAAATAATGAATAAAGGGATAGAGTTTCAAGAAAATTATTATTTATTCTTCTCTGAAGAATATACTGAGTCACATTATGTGTTTTGGGGAGAGGTAGAGTCAGTCTGGCTAAGGGATTCGCTTGAGACCCTCAAGGGTGAGTAGCGCGCTTACAATTCCCTGATTGATTGATTGTGTTACACTGCCTAGGATCCCCACTGCAGAAATGTTTTTTTTCACTCACTAATTTCATTATGCAATCAAACACTTCTGCACTAATTCACTTAGCTGCTTATTCTCTCACTTGTTCACTCACACGCTCATTTTTTCAGTCACCACTTCAAAATCTTGGTCATCATTTGTTCACTCACTCACTTCATGCTTCACTCACTCACTTGCTTATTCACTTGTTTGTAAACTCACAGTCACCAATTCACTCTCATCTGCTCAGTCACTTACTCATTTGCTCACTCCTTCACTCAACTCAATCACTTACATAATCGTTCAGTCACTCACCGACATCCATTCTCTTTTGCTTGCTTTCCCACTCACTTACTTGTTGCTCACCCTTTAATTGATTTTTTGCTTGCTTATTCACTCACTAATTTGCACACTTGCGATCCAATCCCTCACTACTTCATTCACATACTCATTCCCACATTCAACTGCTTACCAACTCACTTGCTCAATCACTTGAACACTCACTCCTCAACCCGTTCAAGCACTGTTTCACTTATGTACTCACTTGTTCATTCCCTTGCTCGCTTAGTCAGTCATATGCTCATTCAAAAACCCACAAATCCATTGACTTGCCCATTCACTCATGCATTCACTCCATTTCTTATTCTTTCACCACTCGCTGCTGCTTACTCACTAATTCATTCATTTAAATAGTTACTTTATAAAGATTATGATTATTTAAAATATTTTGATTTGCAAAGTTTCTAATGTAAAGGATGCATACAGTATGTATTTATTTTTAGCTCGTAATTTCATTTCCGAATGCCTTGAGAATATCGTAAAGGGGTGGGGGGGGCATCTCCTTTTTTTTAGAAAGGACTATCTGATTCCACATTGACTTAGCTGAAATGCCCCAGGGGGTGACATTGTCACATCGCTAGAATAAACTGGCAGATAGCACGCTGGGGTTGGTTTGTCTGGAATGGCCAGCCTTGGATTCGCAAGGTGGGTAATTGGCCATCGGCCGATGGGCC
This sequence comes from Calotriton arnoldi, assembly GCA_963921515.1. NCBI lineage: Eukaryota > Metazoa > Chordata > Amphibia > Caudata > Salamandridae > Calotriton > Calotriton arnoldi. The sequence continues at coordinate 539,954 of CAWUFW010002711.1, forward strand.
TGTGATTGAGGCCCATTAGTGGGTCGTTTTTGTTGTGGCTGTCTCAGTCTCCACCGCAAGGGCACACCAAAGGCTATAGTTAAAGCCTTTGCATACATCTAAGCAGCTTGACACGATGCACATTAAGTCAGGCTGTTTCATTTTCTGAGGCAGAATGACAATGGGATGCTCCGGCTGTCACACATGAGGTGTGTCTGCCCAATGGTTCCCTCCAGTTGTGACAGTGGCCTCAAGGAGCTGCAGATGGGACATCATTAGCACTTGCTTTGCAGGGCACTGGGACAGGAGGGAGGACTGGAGCGGGTGGTGGGGGCTTGTTGTGGACCAGCAAGGGGGCTCTTTGGTTATTTTTTGTCTCCCTCCCCTGCATGGAGTTGGCAGAGATACATTTGTTTCTGCTGTTCTCCTTTGCCTGCCAGAAATCAATTCCTGCAGTCAAGAGGGAGAGGTTGTGGCCTTAACCCACTTTGAAAGTGGGAAACCGGGTTTGAGTCCCAGCGTCATTTCAACATCCTGTGATTCTGGGCAAATCACTTAATCTACACAGGCCAAAAAAATTAATCTCACCCTCTGTAATGTTATCAGTGCTCATGTAAAGTGCTCCAATGCCTCTGGGCCAATTTCGTGCTATATAAAACTGCATGCATGTGAGGAAAGTGACACTAGTTTTTTTTATTTTTGCATTTACACACTAGCATCATTCCATTTGTCAGAACTTACACGTGATGCTAACAGCAGGTAAAACAAAAAAACGGATGCACCTTTCACCAGTCTCTGAGCATTGAAGGGCCTCTCTTAAGTGCTGTAAAAAATAAAGTGAATATCTAAAAAGCCACGGGTGAGTGTAAAATACAGTCTAGGTCTGTGCCATGTCCTGTTTTCCAGCGGACATTAATCAAACCATCCACAGAAAACTTAGGGTTAAAAAATCTATTTAACATGAGTTCCTAGTATTTTTCGTAACTTTGAGCTTCCACTGTATATTTTTTCCATTGGAATGTGAATTTCCATTGTAAGAACTGGACCTATAAGCCCTAAATTACTTTCATTACTGCAAAAGATTGACAATATGTAGCTCCATGATCCTAACCAAGCAGTGTATTGCAAATGGTTGCAATCTGTGAGTGTGGACCACTTTTTTTGGCTGCCTGGGCCTAATTGTGGCCCCAATCCAACCCTGGGAATGGCCTTCAGGTTTCCATTGTGGGCTCTCTGGAACTGTCTCTGAGGTGAGTGGGAGCACTCGGGGAACTGGTTTGTGAGTAAGGGCTTATTGTTTGGGAAGTCCGCTGCGAGTCCTTGCTTTCAGGCTCACATTCCAAAGTACTTGCAGTTTTGTTTTTATAATCAGGTAAGTCATATTATGAAATCACTCCCCAAATGCCCCTAAATGCCTGATGACCTTTCAAGTACTAAGTGCTTGGGCATGTCTTTTCAGGCGTTATTTAAAGTGTACTCTCTGCTAAGCCTCAAAACTTTTGGGTTATTTGTTCATATTTTACTTTAAGTGTATACTGTTGGCAATAACTTGTTGCACCAATAAAAGAAATGAAAAAGTGCACTTGCATGTTCCTTGTCTAACCTGGACCCAACAAACCCTAGAAACAGCCCTGCTGCTGTGTCTGTAATCGCTGTTCAGAAATGTGCTGGTTGGAATAACACAGAAGTTCCTGGAGGGGGAAACGAATGTGAATGGCAGCATGTAGTAGCGAGCGTTTTATAGTCACTGCAGAGGTCACTGACCAACAATAACAGCTGAATGTGTGTACTGGATTAAATCAGTTTACAAACTGAGATCTGGGAAAAACACGGGTGAAACCACAGCCGGAGCCAGTGACACCACAAAGTGCAAAAAAAGAGAAGAACTGGAGAATTCAAGAGGTGGTCTGGTGAGAAGCAGTGATGTAAAGTGCAGAAAGCGGTGTATAGCATTTAACGAGTCACTGCAGAGGTGCATGGCCAGAACAATAGCAGACAGTGCTGCTGAACTGAAACCAGCCTGTAGATCCATATGCCTCAGACAAGCAAGTGTGACGCTGCAGCCAAAATAGTGACACCACGAGGTGCAAAGACAGAGAAGGAGAAAACAAAAGGTGGAGGAGCCAGAGGTCTGTGTATGTGGTAGACTGGACTCTGGGTGCATGGAAAGCTTTGGGAATTCTATCCCGCTGTTTTATGACTGCCCTGCAGGTATTTAAACAACTTCCATTAGCATTTCTAAAGACAAAAAACACGTCTTTAAAAAAGCATTTGGAAGCGCAGCGTCATCACCATCAGCCGCACTTCAAAGGCTCCAATGAAGCATTGAATTAATGAAGTGGAATCCTTTGTAGTGTGCGCTGATTGTAGGTGTCTGCGCGGAGGGAAACCTAGGCGTGCGTGCCCGCTCAGGCGCGCAGTTTACAGGGAACCATGGTTCTCTATAAACATGCTGAAGTCACACCTGACTCCTTCTCAGATGCGCCCTTTCATCGGGGCTGTTATGATTCCGATGTTTCAGCCTCTATCCTGGAATTCGGTGAGACTGACTCTGAGGCTGTTGGGCCTCATGGCCTCCTGCATCCTGTTGGTAAAGCATGCCAGGTGGCGTATGCAGGCCCTGCAGTGGGACCTGAGGTTCCAGTGGGCACAGCATCGAGGAAGTCTCACCAATGTGGTCCAGATCTCGGAAGGAACTGCGAGAGATCTGCAGTGGTGGTTGACAAACCGTGATTGGGTAAACGGAAGACCCCACTCCCTTCCACAACCAGATCTCACAGTAGTGACAGATGCATCACTTCTGGGATGGGGCGGCCATCTGGGAGAGGTGGAGATCAGGGGAAACTGGTCTCCGGCAGGGTCGGGGCTCCACATGAATTTGTTGGAGCTTCGAGCAATTCGATTGGCATTAAAGGCATTTCTTCCCTCTGTCAAGGGGAAGTTAGTGCAGGTGTTCACGGACAACACCACCACCATGTGGTACTGCAACAAGCGGGGTGGGGTTGTGGACCCTTTGTTGGGAGGCCCTGAGTCTCTGGACATGGCTGGAACAGCAGGGCATAACCCTGGTGGTTCAAAACCTGGCAGGTTCTCTGAATGCCAGGGCAGAAGAACTCAGCCGTCGATGCCTAGTAGATCACGAATGGCATCTCCAGTCGGAGGTGGCGCAAGGTCTCTTTCAGCAATGGGGAGAACCTTGGTTAGATCTGTTCACCTCCGAAGAGAACGCGCAGTGTCAGCAATACTGTACGCTGGAGTTTCCAAGGCGGCTATCGCTCGGCGATGCCTTTCGTCGTGAGTGGAGCTCAGGCCTGCTGTACGCCTTGCCGCCCAAACCACTCCTGCCCAGGGTTCTGAAGAAGATCAGGAATGACTGGGCCCAAGTCATTCTTGTGGCTCTGGACTGGGTGAGGAGAGTCTGGTATCCAGAGCTTCTGAAAATGAATATCGATCCTCCGATCAGGCTGCCACTTCGGTAGGATCTTCTGTCGCAGCATGGTAGGGGCCTCCACCCGAACCTGTCAACTCTTTGCCTCCATGCGTGGAGATTGAGCGGCAGCAGTTGATGGCTTTTGACCTTCCTCCCAAAGTATGCAATATAATTTTGGCGGCCAGGCGGCCCTCCACTAAGATGGTATATGCCTACCGTTGGCAGAAGTTTGTATTATACTGTACAGAAACCTCTATTGACACTCTTTCTGCTTCTCTTTCCACTATTCTTCTATTCATTCTAACCCTTGCCGAGCAGGGCTCTGCTTTGGGTACTCTTAAGGGTTATCTTTCTGCTCTATCTGCTTGTTGGCGGCTGCCAGACCAACCCTCTCTCTTTAGGTCTCCAATTGTAAATAGGTTTTTGAAGGAGCTGGCTCACTTGTTTCTGCCCACGCCCTTCGTTCTGCTGCAGTGGGACCTTAATTTGGTCCTCACTTTTCTTATTTGTGCTCCCTTCGGCCCTTTACACAACTGTCCCCTCCGGCTCCTTACCATCAAGACAGCCTTTCTAGTGGCAATTACATCTGCCCAGAGGGTGAGTGATTTGCAGCTGCTATCTTGTATGCCTCCCTACATGATGTCTTTTCCAGATAAAGTGGTGTTTCGCACCCGTGCTTCATTCTTGCCGAAGGTGGTGACCCCATTCCATCTGGGTCAATCTATCATGCTGCCCACCTTCTTTGCTCCCCCGCATCCCTCTAAGGAAGAGGTCTCCACTGTCTGGACCCATAAAGAGCATTGTCATTCTACCTTGACCGCACAAAAGAGTTCCGGGTGGACGACCATCTCTTTGTGGGGTACGTGGGAGCTAAGAAGGGGGGCGGGGGGACAGTGCAGAAATGGACCATTTCTTGCTGGGTCATTCTCTGCATTAAGATCTGCTATGCCCTGGCTAAGAAGCAGCCCCCTAAGGGATTAAGGGCCCATTCCACCAGGTGAAAGACTGCGACTACGTCCTTGTCTCGGTGTGTCCCAGTCCTGGACATCTGTCAGGCAGCAACGTGGGCATCTTTGCACATGTTTGCCAAGCACTACTGCCTGGACAGTCGGGTCCACAGGGATGGGCATTTTGCTTGTTCGGTCCTGCAGGACTTCCTAGTGTGAGGTATTGGTCCGCAACCCACTGTGGGAGGGTATGGCTTGGGTATCTAATTCAAAGGTAAGGAATCTGCAGCTAGAAGTCTCTATAAGATGAACAAGTTACTTACATTCGGTAACGCATTATCTGGTAGAGACTGATTTTGTTAGAGCTAGGGTTACTCCCCTTTTCATGGCCCTAGTTTTGCACACTTTTACGTCAGTTACTTCATGGCTCTGTGCTTCTAGTGAGGAAAAAATTAAAAGTACTGACACCCACGCGACTGGGTGGCGCCTATATAGGTGACCGCGGTGTCATAACCAACACTAACGACGCCGACGACTTCACACGGAGCCGAATGGAGCCACCCGACGGCGCGCTGAAGGAGTATTGCTCGAGCAAACATTTACGGATCCAGCCTGATGACTGTGAAATTCAAAGGTAAGAAATCTGCAGCTAGATAGAGTCTCTACCAGATAATGCGTTACCAAAGGTAGGTAACTTGTTCTTCAGTGAAATATGGAGCCGCTACTTCAAAGCCACTCCTTTTTCTCTGTGCAAGCAACAACCTACTTTCACTTTAAGAAGGGGATAGAGATCTCCCTGCAGATGGGAGCAGTGAGTGACTGCACCCAGGTGCATGGGGTTGTCTTGGAGTTGATGGGGCCCCCCAGAGGACTGCCTTCAGGAGGCACCCTGGGAGGCATAAGTGTCTGCAGCCCATTCAGAAATACCATTGTGCCCCGGCGGAGCACAAAGCGGGTGCACATATCCTTTGCCTCCCGGGGCACAATGTATAATACTGTCCCAAGTTGTGCTTGTGTATCCCATGTTTCTTAGTGCTGTTGCACTCCTTGAGAAGTGGAGCTGCGGTATTTGATGCCCAGAAAAGTTGATCAAGAAGTAGAAGCATCTCTTAATGTGATTTTGAGGGAGGGAACGCATGGGGCCACTATCACTCTAAAACTGCTTACCTCAAATATCTGTTTTTCTATCAGAGTCTTTTAAGCATAGGATTAGGCGGTGCTAATAAGAGTGAAACATGTGTCAGGGGTTGCTTTTATTCATTCCAGACTGCCTTGGATGGTATTTTACTAATCCAAAGCTGAAATACTGTGCTTGGAATGGTAAAAGGCTTTTGTCATTTTTCAGTTTGGCGTGGATCACACTAGCTAATCCTATGCTTAAAGACTTTGCTGCATAAATGGCACTCAAAACTGCTCACCTCAAATGTCTATTTTTCAGCAAAGTTTTTTAAGCATATGTTGGACCTGGCCCTTTTTGCAGGGATATCCCCCAAATTCCTCCTATTTATTCTGACCTGTTTATGTTGGCTTCAGGACTCTGGGCACTCTACCACGGCTATTCAGTGCTAAAGTGCATATGTTCTCTGGTTATGAATGGTGATTATGATAAGTTATCCATGATTAGCATATTTGATTTACTGGTAAGTCCCAAGTAAAGTTTACTGTTGGTGCCCAAGGCCTGTAAATCAAATGCTACTAGTTGGCCTTCAGCGCTGATTGTGCCACTTGAGTAGCGCTGCAAACATGTCTCGGGCCTGCCACTGCAGTGTCTGCAAGCGCGGTTTTAAACTGCCATGTTGACCTGGCAAGTACACCCACTTACCAGGCCGAAACCTTCCCTTTTATTACATGTAAGGCACCCCTAAGGTAGGCCCAAGTTAGCTCCATGCGCAGGGTGCAGTGTATGTGAAAGGTAGGACATGTACTGGTGTGTTTTACATGTCCTGATAGTGAAATACTGCCAATTTAGTTTTTTTGCTATTGCCAGGACTCTCTCTCCCATAGGTTTTCACTGGAGCTGCCTTGTAACATCTTATAAGTGTAACTTTCAATTAGGAAGATATTGAGATTTGAAGTTTGGGTTCCATGAACTCAGCATTTAAAAACACATCTTTCTATGAAGGTGGTTTTTAAATTGGGTTTTTGAAAATGCCACTTTTAGAAAGTGATCATTATAATAAATGGGGTAACCCAACAAAAAGTCCTTGGACCTGGGTATCAATTGGTACAGAAAACAGTGGTCCTAGACCTATTTATTCGCAAAGGATTCCTTCAATAGACAGTTTATTATTCAATAAGAGTTAAAGTACTGAGATGTGCAACAACCATTGGTTTTCAAAAAGGCATGTATTTATTAATCACAAATTTTTAAAAGACGGTAAACATATTTCTTAATCATATAGGAAAAAGGAGGTTGCTCCAAGGGAACGTGCAAGAAGAGTGCTCTAGTGTGAAATGAATGAAAAATAGAGGGGAGGTGGGAGAGTTCCCAAAACAGAATCAGACAGTAAAATTCAAACAATTTATGAACGCGACTGATGACAAATAATCAGTCTTTAGGGCCTGGCCAGTGATGGTTACTTATACAATCCACTTATACCACATTGGTTCATGAGCAATAGAGAAATATATCATCTGTTGGCAAGGTAGGGGAAAGGGGCATATGGTCCAGGCCTGCTGGGGGTAGGTGTCAACGTTTCGACCCGACTTGTGGGCAAGGTGGGTAATTAGAACCTCAGCCTGCGGGTCTTCCTCAGGACAGGGGGAATAGGAGACAACCTATTCACAGTGTTAGTAGATGGGGCTCCCGGCGTTGCCACCCGCTGCAGTGTCGCGTTGTGGTATAGATTGGGCTCCTCAGAAATCCATGTATTATGTGGGAAACCGGATCCTTATCCGCATCTGTGTAACGCTATCTATGCTGGCATCTCTACCCACCTCCTCAGAAGACTCCAGACCATACAGAATGCTACAACACGACACATTCTCGACCTCCCCAGATGGACCCACCTCAGAAACCTCCACCAGCTCACCATCCAGAAGAGATGCCAGTTCAAGATCCTCACTCATGTCTATAAAGCTCTACACGATCAAGGACCGGCCTACATCAACCATCGACTGGATTCCATATACCTGCAATACACTTGCACTCCTCCTGACTAGCCCTGGTACCAGTGGCGGCTGGTGAATCTAGAAAGTAGTGGGGCGTAAACAAAATCCTTGACTGAGCACGACAACGAAGAGAACGAGTGAAACCTTCCGAGGTGGTCTAGGGGATCAGGGGGCTCTCTGGACAAAAAATGCTTGCAAAAAAATGGAGCCAAATGGAGCATTCCACAACATAATCATCTCACATACTGACCTAAAAATGAAGATGGTGGTCGAGCCATTGCAGGTCCGAGCCAGATGCCCAACTCAGCCTGAGATCCTCTTTGACCATTGAGCCTAAAACAAACAGAGCCCTCTTGTGGCCCCTGACTACCACTCAACTCAAACCTCATGCGCCAAGAATGAAAGACAAAACGCCACAGCAATCCTCCCACCAGCTCACCAATGGCACAGTCGTCATTGTAGGGGGTGGGGAGTTGCATGTCTCGAGTTCATGACCAAAAACACTGGCGGCGATGTGGTTAAGCGGCCACAGTTGCCAAACATGGGGAAGTCGCCCCGAATTCCAGCACTTCTCCCTATGCTGAAAAATGCGATGCTGTCTGTGTCTCCTGTCCGACACTCTGATCCCATCCTCCAAAAATCCAGGACAAAGCACCAAAAACCTGAGGTTAGAGAAAGACACTTTCTCAGTGACCAAACTGCATAGTGCAAACATTGAAAATCTGGGAAAATCTCGGTTTTGCTGTCTGTGTGGTCCTAGACAAACTCTCCATTTCACCAAGCCTTCACCGTGCACCATCAAACAGAGCACCCTCAAATATATAACCCATACATAGGATACGGTGATGACGTAGAAAAGCCAGCAGCACAAAGTACAAGGCAGTACTGATGAATGTAAAAGCCAAGAGCATGAAGTAAAAGGCAGCAGGGACAAGGGAATGGTGAATGCAACAAGAAACTCTCGCCCCAGTAAACACCCTTCAGTGCTGTGACACAATATGACATGTCAAGGGAAAACACCTCTGCATGCCAACGAAATTCACCCTACTGTTTTCCCCTAAGACACTTCATTGCATCTGCAATTGCACCCACACAGTACCTACTACCACTGCTGTGCGCCAAAGCACCACTCTGGCTATGTTGACTCCGGCACCCTGTGACCCATGACCCAAGAAAAGAGACTCCCCAAGTGCAGCCTTCACTGGTGGGAACGCTGCACTCCGAAAGCTATGCAAACATGGTGAAGCCTCAGCCTCTGCACTGGTCTCACATTTCCAGAGGTTCCCACAAACGGTGATCTTTCACCTTGCAGCCAGTGCACCACTCAATGGTCTCTGTCTGCATCTCCAGCCGCCAGAGAGTGCACCAACTGGCGACTGAATAATGCTGAAATGGGACCCCCTTTCTGAAATCGGATTCTCCCTTTCCCCCCCCAGTCGCAAAATACCGACTGTCCCACATCTACAGGGCTCTGAAGCAACATACACGCAGCACTCTACGAAACTCTTTAATACACTCACAAATTAGGCAACCCAAAGCATTAGGCGCTATATAAAGGAATACCAGAATTTACTAAATGTAACCGCGACAGCAAAGAATAATTTAAATATTGGGGCAAAAACCCCACTGAAGAGGACAGCTATGGCTCTGAGAGTTTAAGTGTATAGCAAAAAATATCAAAGAGTTTGCTTGGACATAAGGGAGGGCTGGACTGGGCTGGAACAGATACAGCTGGTTCTGACGTCCCTGGCAAGGAAGCTCAGTTCTGCTGATCTGCGGAGGCTGTCACTCGCTGCGGTTATAATAGAATTTATGACATTTTTAACAGATTTATAGTCATACCTGCACTGAGCAAGGCAGTCGCTGCTGTCCTTCATCATGCGAGCTGCAAAGCGCCCCCCAATCCTCCCTCCCAACACCCAGCAGGCAGCCGCGGCTCGCAGTACTCGCGGGGGGAGGGGAGGGGGGGTCGCGCGGGGTGGGGGGCCGAGGGAGCATACAAAATTTTGAAAACTTACCTGACCGCCTCTGCTCCTGGTCCGCGTTGCAGCAATGGCGCCTCTTCGATCAGGAGTGGAGTGGCAACTCCTCAGCCAATCCTGGCGCTGCTGCAGTGCCAGGATTGGCTGAGGGTTGGCTGAGGGCACGGTTACTCTTCGCCCGCCGCCTGCCCATTAGGAGACCGAGGGGCTCCTAATGGGCATGCGCAAGCCAGTGGAAACACAAGTGCGCATGAATGGGCACGGGCGAAAAATTCCGCTCACCTTCCCCACTCATGCGCACTTGTGCTGCTGCCTGTCCCTGGCTGGTCTGCAACGCACGTCAGTCGACATGACGCCGGACCGCCCACCCCCTTCAGACTCTGAAGGGGGTGGGCGGTCCGACGTCATGCTGACTGACATGATTGTCAGACTCAGTTCTCCTCGGTGACGGCATCTCTGAACTTAAGTAAACTAAGTTCAGAGATGCCGAGAGAGCTGCGGGCACGGGCGGGGGGCAACGCCCCAATGCCCCCAATGGACGCACCGCCCCTGCCTGGTACACACCCCAGCATCCGTCGTAGCCACAGCGGGGGCCATTCCTTCTCCTACACCGCTGCCAAGACCTCAAACGACCTGCCCCTTCATCTTCGAACAGCACCCTCCCTGGCGGATTTCAGAAAGAACCTCAAGACCTGACTTTTTGACTGAGACATTGCACCCACGGCACCAAGATACCCCCAGGGGTGACAGTGCTGCACTATACAAAAGCTGACTGATTGATTGATGCTTTTTAAGCAGACTGTGATGTAAATATTACTATGGTCTGTGGAGGAGGAAATGTCTTTGGAGTTATTCAATCATGCTCTTCTCTTCTCACCACTCTCCTCTGCAGTCTCTTTGTTAGACAGTTACAGTCTTTCACCTCATCTCTTTCCTTTTCAGCACAAGCTTTTTACTATCATGTACGTACATCCTTGCATCTCCTTCACCTCATTAATCCCCGACTCAGACAATGCACCCACTTCCCTATACGCACTGCATTTTCTTTAACTTTAGCACTGTCCATATTTTGACAGCTGTGGCCCACTCACAATAGGAACACACAGCTGCATGGGAACAACTCTTTTCACATTAACTACTGTAAATGAGTAATCTGTTACATGAAAAAACTACAGAAAGACGCCATCTTGAAAAAATCATATACTCCTAGGGAATTCAAGAGTAAGTAAAACGTGAAATGTAAACAGGAATAACATCACTTTTCCCAGGCTGAGAGGGCAGTGTCTAATTTTGCTGGCTGCAGCAGTCACTGGTGGTGGGGCACAAGTGGGGGCTAGGCCAAATAGATCCCAATAACCTCCCCTTCTCTGGGAGTCAAGCGGTAGGAATGACAGACAAAATATGCGCAAAGCTAGGGCTTGGACTCAGGGTCTTGGGACTACTAAGCACACAATCTGCTAGCACGCTACACTCTGTGCAGTAAGGTCACTCTCTCAAAGGACATCCTTAAAGTTAAAAAAAAAACACATAATTTCACAGAATGTGTAAGGAATATGTTCATCTTTAGCAAGTCTGTTTGTGTGTGAGACAGCTGAGCTAACAATTGCTCGCAGTCGAACATATATCACAGTGGGTCACAGACAGCCTGGCATTCTCTTATAGTAGTTGCAGTCATTGCCTGTCGAACTCTGTTGTTAGAGCTTTACACAGAACTGCAGGAGGAGTGTACTATAATAAACAGGCAGCTAGATAGGTGACGTGTCAGGACACAACTCCTGATAAAAGGTAAAGCCATTATGTCAAGTTATGCTTTTGCAGTTTGCCTCACTTACTTGTCTTTCAGTCGCACATTGCTTTGTTTTGTAGCTTAAAGATTTTTTGAGGACCAAAGTGGCCACTAAATGCAGGTCTAAAACATGGAACTGGCTTTACCCCTTGGGTGCTGGGCACGTCCTCAGCACCCACCCATGGGAGAAGCCCTGGCACTCCCGCATGGACTCCCTGCCACATGCCCCCACCAGGGATAGCAGTGGAAGCGCCTCCGCTGCCACCCCCTTCCCCTGCTCAATGATGCATCAGAGAGCGCGGCGACGTAATCATAAGGAGCTGGGACGAACTGGAAGCCATTTGCTTCCAACACGTCGTGGGTCCTGGACTTTGAAAAGGTAGGTCTGCTTGCTGGGGGAGGGATTAGGGTTGAAGAGGCACACCGGGGGAAAGGAAAGAGTTTTCCTTTCCCCCGAGGTCTCTCTTCAGTGCATTCACAGGGCGGGATTGCAGCAGGAATGCAGCCACTAGACACCAGGGATGTCTTATGGGCATTTGTTTTGGCTGAACTGCCCCCCCGGGGGGGGGGGTGGAAAGCCAATAAACACCATGGGTTGTGCTAAGTATGTTTTTTTATGGGGAGCGACCCCTTGGGCAAGGGTTGCTCCCTCAGGGGGACAATTATCCTCTGTTTCTGTGCCCGCCATTTTTTTAGGCTGATATGCCCTCCGCGGGGGAGGGGGGAGGGTTGTACTAGACACCAGGGATTTAACATTTTTGCATTTCCAGGAGCGGCCCCTTGACAAGGGTTGCTCTTCAAAATATTTGGGAATTTGTGTTGGCTGCTTTTGCCCCCTCCCCCCACAGGCAGATCAGCCATATTTAGGCTGATCTACCCCCAAGGGGGGCGGAAAACCACTAGACACAAGGATTTTATTGTACATGCCTGTTGCTGGGCGTCCACTTGGGCAACCGTCGCTCCCCATTTTTGGGGACATGTTTTGGCCATTTTCTGCACCCCCTGGGGGCAGATCAGCTGTTTTTTAGACTGATCTGCCCTGGTCTCACGGCTAGACTGCCGACTTTGGAGCTGGGAAACCAAGGTTCGAGCCTCGGGGTTGACTCCACATCCTGTGATTCTGGGCAAATCACTTAATCTCTTCGTGCCTACCAAAAAAATTAATGTGTCCTTGTGTAACGTAACTGGTGCTCATGTAAAGCGCTCCAATACTGTAGTAACCTGTATTATATTTATCTGGTTACTTTCTCCCTAGCTGCTCAGCCAGTGTGAATGTGATGCATGGAATGTTGATGTGAAAGTCTTGAATGGAATGTTTGGGTGCCTGGATGCTTGAGTGTGTCAGTTGGATTATGGGCTGAGCAGCAGGTAGAGTGCTCCTGGTGGGGCTGCATCTCTACAACTCATCTACCTGTAACTGAACTTAATAAATCTACATGAAACTATATCTTGGCTACGGACCTCATCACTACAAATACCTTCGGGTCGAGTTCGCGCTATATAAATCTGCAAAAAAAAACAAACAAAAAAAACACCAGATACCAGGGACTTTATTGTATGTGTATGCTGGGGAGCGGCCCATTGGGCAAGGGTTGCTCCCCATTTTTGGGGACATATTTTGGCTGCTTTCCGCCCCCCCCCCACACCTCGGGGACATTTTTTGGGCTGATCTACCCCCAAGAGAGCAGACAACTACTAGACAAAAAGGATTATATGTTGATGGTGCAGCTCCTTCGTCATGAGTCTCTCCCAAGTTTTGCCCACACTTGTCCTTTGTTTTCTGCTTTCCCTGGGGAGATCAGACTCCTCTTACGGGATGGGGGCAGAAAACCAATACACAGCAGAGAATACTCTTCTGCGCATGTGAACTGGCGTTTGGCAGGCGGTGTGTGTGGACTGGTGTGTGGCTGGCATTTGGCTGATGGTGTGTTTGAACTAGGGTTTTTGCTGGTAGTGCGTGTGGACTGTCTTCTGGCTGGCAATGTGTGTGGCTTGTGTTTGGATGCTGGTGTGTGTGAACTGGTGTTTGACTTTTGTTTGGCTGGTGGCTAGGGCAAGTGTCATTCCCCTCTGGGGTGCCAATTTCTTGTCTTTGCTTCTTTCCGCTCTTGGGGGCAAATCGGATGTTTGTAATGCCGATCGGTGCCTATAGGCAGACTTCATATTGTTTTATAATGTTAACTGTTTTATTTTTTGTCATAAATTGCATTTGTGATCTTAATGTTTTATTTCTCTTTTTATTGCAGTGCAAAGCTTTTGATTTCACTGGTTGTGACTCCTGCTTACAGTTTCGGCACTGATAGATCTGGAGTTTGTGCAGTTGCATGTGTTTGGTAAGGAACCATTTTGGAATGTTTACTTCAAATGAGTATTATTGCCCTGGTTGAATGTTGTTTGTTTATAATGGTTGTAATAATTGTAGCATATTTAGCTTATTTTTTTTAATTCATGTTTGGATTTGTGCAAGTTCTGTATTGTGTTGTCTTGGGCGCAGTTCTTTTGTTTTTCCTTTCTAGTGGGATATCCTTGGTGCTTGCTGTGTCTGTGCAGAGTAGGTGCAGTTGATCCTCAGTCTAGCTATCGTTGGCAAGTGAGAGGTATCTTTTTAGTGTATCAAGTTCATTTTGTAGATTGTATTGATAGTTGTTTTGCGGATCATATGTCATTAGTTATATTTACTGTTTGATACAGGTGAGTTTGTTGAGTTCTAATTTGACACAGCATTGTTTATTGTTGTCTTGTTTGTTGTGTTAGTTTCATAAGTAGGTATTATGGCTGCCGGAAAGCTGACTGCCAAGCAGGTTGGAGGTTCGCTTTTTGAATATGCCTCTGAACATGGGTCTGAGACTGAGTCTGCATCTGAGGTAGAGGACCATGTTGAAGATTCTAGCAGTGAATTTTCTGTTTGAGAGTTATCATCTGATGATAAATCCACTATTAGTACTGATGGAGTGCCTTGTTTAGAGGAGGACAGTGATATGCTGGTAGTGCAGGAAGAGCAAGCTGGACTGCAGCCAGGGGCTGGAAGTCTTCACATTGGAAGTGCTAAGCCCTGGGTTATCCCTAATATAGTGCAGCATGTTTTGCCTGCCTTTAGTGGTGTTTCAGGATGTAGACCCAATGCAGCAAACGTTTTACATATCAATTTCTTCCAACTGTTTATTGATTATGTGCTTTTGGATGATACTGTTGAGCAGACTAATTTGTATGCAGAACAGTTTTTGAGGGACAACAGTGCCACACGTAAGACCCACTCTAGAGCTAACCTGTGGAATACCACAAATCTCCATGAGATTAAGCAGTTCTGGGGCTTAACTTTGTTGATGGGATTGCTAAGAAAGCCATCACTGTCTTTATATTGGTCTACTAGTCCCTTGATGGCAACCGCTATATTTCCAGCGACCACGAGTCGAGACTGGTATTTGCTCATGCAGCGAATGCTGCATTTTGTGGATAATGCTAAAACGCTGCCACAAGATCATCCTGATTGTGACTGTCTCTTCAAGATTCAGTCTGTTCTTGACCTTTTAGTATATTGTTTCTCAGAGATCTATGTTCCAGGGAAAGATATATGTGTGCATCTGTCTCTGCTCCTGTTCAAAGGCCATTTGGTTTTCAGGCAATACATTCCCAGCAAGACAGCATGTAATGATATTAAGATGTATATGTTGAGTGAAAGTGCCACTGGATATGTGTATAATTGCAGGGTGTATTCTGGTAGGGATTCTTCAATTGACCTCTCTGGTTGCCCTTTCACTTTTGGAGTCAGTGAAAAATCAGTTGGGGAACTTGCCAGAGGACTTTTTAATAAAGATCACCATTTATACATGGACAATTTCTCCACAGCTGGGCAATTATTTAAGGAATTGTTCAAGGTGGACACCGCGGCATATGGCACAATCCGCTCTAAGTGTAAAGGTTACCCAAAAGAGCTTGTGTGTAAAAAAAACTTCAAGAGGGACAGAGCAGTTCCTTGCATAACAATGTACTTCCGTCTTTGAAATTTTCAGATAGAAGAGATGTCCACATGCTCACAACTATTCATTATGAAAGCACTTCCCATGTGACTGTTTGGGGTCAGGTAGCAGAAGTGCGAAAACCTGTTTGTATTTTAGATTATAACAAGCACATGGGAGGTGTAGATAGAGTAGATCAAAGGTTGGAGCTTTAGAGTGCTGCTTGAAAGTGATACATCTGGTATAAGAAGATGGCTGTTCATTTGTTTCATTTGGCATCCTTCAATGCTTACGTTGTTTCCAAAGATCGTTCTCCAGAATCCAAGATGACTTCTGAACAGTTTCAGAAGTCTGTAATAGGCAGCCTTGTTGCAGTTGAGCAGGCAAGTGTTCCTAGGGTCAGAGTGATGGAGGATGTGGCTAGATTGAAAGATTACTACTTCACTTAATCCAAGATGATTAGCGTTAATTCAACACAAATTTGTCACAAATTTGTGTTGAATTAACACTAATCATTTTGGATTAAGTGAAGTAGTGTTCTTACACGCTGTCCATCCAGCATACAAGTGAACATTCACTTGCAAATCATTTCTTTTTGAGAGGCAGGCACCCTCTCGCTGGCTGGCACGCATACGAGCGTACATTTTTGATTCTTCACATTACTATGTAGATAAGGTATGCGCTAATTCTATCTATTCATTAGATTGAAAGATTGCCACTTTCCTGAATACATTCCTCCAACACCCAAAAAAGACTTTCCTTGTCGGAGATGTAGAGTCTGTATCCAAAGAGGAGTACGGAAGGGGATTTGCATGTACTGCCCAAGGTATCCTTCTAATCCTGGCCTATGTGTGCCCACATGTTTTAAATTGTGCCATACACAACTCAAGTATTGGGAGCAACCATGACCGTAAAAGGCAACTGACTGTAGTCTGTATTGCTATATATTTTCTGTGTAGATACCTGGTTGGCAGTAGTTTGATGAGCTTAGTTACACCTGTTGTGTATGCAGTCATAGTTGGTATTTCATATTCTTCCAAAAGGTTTGTTCTTTTTATTTGAAAAAAGTTTGCTCTTTTTAGTTGGATGTTTTATTTTTTCACTGTCTGTGCTTTGTGTGTGTAATCTGTTCATTGTAGGATTGTTTTAGAAATGTACGTTTTCTGTGTGGAACTTCATGGTGATGTCTGAGTAGTGTTTGGCTGGCGGTGTGTGTGGCTAGCATCTGGCTGGCGGTGTATGTTGACCGGCCTTTGGCTGCCACTATGTGTGTAGCGACCAGCAGCAAGTCACTACACACACACACCATCACCGAAATGCCAGCCCACACATTCCGCCAGCTGCCAGGCAGTGCGAATCCTGTGTCTGAACTGGCATCGGGCTGGCAGTGTGTGCGGCTGGCATCTGGCTAGTGGTGTGTATGGACTGGCATTTGGCTGGTGGTGTGTGAGTGTGTGTGTAGCGACTTGCTGCTGGTCACAACATACACACACACTGGAAGCCAAACTCCAGCCCACACACTCCGCCACCTGCCAGGCGATGGGATTGCTGTGTCAGTCCTGTGGGCATATGGAAGTGATGGGCCCTTGAATGGTGCTGTTTGTTGATGTCAGTGTTGTAATGTGTTGGGCCAGCAGCTGGGGGTGTGAATGGTTTTGTGTGTGTGATATGCATGAAAGGTGTGTGAATGACCTGTAAAGAGGTTGTTACCTTGTCGTGGCTCACGAGCTGTGAGTCTTTGGTTCAGTATTCTGAAATTTCAATTATCTTATTAACAGTGATTTTCATTTTTGTGAACATCTTTTGTTAATAAAATTTACATTTTGAACTTTTCACTCACTCTCGTGCCAAATCCAACCATTATGTGTGTGTACTTGAGTAGCAGATGCTGGTGCAGTGATATTTGTCTTTTCTGTCTTACTCTGCCAGGGTGTACATTGTTTCTAGGGAAAATCTATCAACCCCAGATATTTTTTATAAACCAGACACCAGGGGGGACTCCAGGGCGGTGTGTCTTGCACAGATCCCACAAGGTTTTCTTACCCAGAAGCCCCTGCAATCCTCAAACAAGGCTAAAAACACACATTTTCTTCATATTTCTGTGACTCAAATTATAGGAATCAGTGGGGAGCCACAAATTTCCTGCCACCAAGCATTTCCGCATGTCTCCCAATAGAAATGGTACTTCACCTGTGTGACTGGGCCTAGCGTCCGCAAAAGGGCGGGCTCCAAGACGCAATGTGGCAACATCAACAAAAGGGGTACCTGCAGTTTTTGGGCCTGAGCTCGGCTACCATCCAGGGAAACCTTTCAAACCCAGGCATTTCTGATAACTAGACACCCAGGGAAGTACAAGGTGGTGTGCCTCTTGAGGATCCCACAAAGTTTTCTTGCCCACTATTCCCTGCCAACCTCAAAATGTGCCTAAAATCGAACTTTTTCTGTGCATTTCTGTGACGTTTTCTTCCAGAATCAGAAACAAATCAAAAAAATTCCTACCAACCAGTGTGCCCACACTTGTCTCGATAGAATTGCTGCCCCACTGGTGTTGCTGGGCCTAGTGCCCTTGACAGGAAGGGATCAAACTAAGGTCAATGAAGGTCCTCGCAAAGGGAAACTCATTGACCTTGGATTGATCTGTTTCTGTCACAGGCACTAGGCCCAGCCACACAAGTGATGTGCTATTTTGATCAGGAGACTTGGGGGAATGTGAGGAAAATTTGATTTTAGTCAAAGTTTGAGGTTTCCAAGGGATTCTGGGGAAGAAAACCTTGTGAGAGCCACGCAAGTCACCCCACCCTGGATTCCCCCTGGTGTCTAATTTATAAAAAGGTGCAGAATTGCTACGTTTCCCGAGGTGCCGGCTGAACTAGGGCCCAAAATCTATAGCTAGCCACATCGCTAAACAAGGTCAGCCTTCAGTGGAAAAATGTGATGTGCCCATGTTGTGTTTTGGCGCCTTTCCTGTCACGGCCACTAGACCTACACACACAAGTGTGGTACTATTTTTATCAGGAGACTTGGGGGGAAAAGTAGGTGGTAGGAAATGCATTGCTTCCTACAGATTCCAAAACTTTCCATCACAGAAATGTGAGGAAAATGTGTTTTTAGTCAAAGTTTGAGGTTTGCAAGGGCTTCTGGGTAAGAAAACCTGGTGAAAGCCATGCAAGTCACCACACTCTGGATACCCCGGGTGTCTAATTTTCAAAAATGTGCAGGTTTGCTAGATTTTTCTAGGCGCCTGCTGAGCTGGGACCCAAAATCCACAGCTAGCAATAATACAAAAAGAAAGGTTACTTTTCACTGGAAAAATGTAGTGTCCATGTTACGTTTTGGCACCTTCCCTGCCGCAGCCACTAGCCCTACCCTCACAAGTGTGGTACCATTTTTATCAGGAGACTTGGGGAAATGGTAAGTGGTAAGAAATCTGTTGCTCCCTGCAGATTCCAGAACTTTCCATCACAGAAATGTAAGGACAATGTTTTTTAGTATTCAAAGTTTGCAAGGGCTTCTGGGTAAGAAACCCTGGTGATATCCCGGGTGTCTAGTTCTAAAAAATGGACAGGTTTGTTAGGTTTCCCAAGGTGCCGGCTGATCTAGAGCCCAAAATCCACAGTGAGCCACTTTGAGGAAGCGCCCCAAACCCCCACACAAAGCCTCAACTTATCCCCCGTACCTCAGCTGTGGTTTCCCGGGTCCGGAGGACGATGACAAGAGCTGGGAAGAGAATCAAACAGTGAGGAAGGACTTTCATTCCTTTGCACAGGACATAAATGCATCAGAGGAACAGACGGGCCAATCAAGGAGCAGGGGCGTGCTCAATCGGCGCTCATCGGGGAGAGAGAAAAGGGAACGAGAGGACGAACTAAGGGAATGGTGGGAGAGGCCGCCAGGCAAGAAGCCATCAGGAAAGAAGCTGCGGTGAAAGAGTCTGGCTGGAGAGCCGTCACCAGAGACGCCGCCGCCGCAGGGGACGCCGAAGTCGAGGGAACTCCCGGCGTGTTGTACGAGGAGTGGTGGTCTCCAGAGGATGCGCAGCAACTCTGGAGAGTTGCGGCAAGAGGCGGTATGTGATTCGAGAGAGGGAAAGGTTGGGAGGCCGGGTGGCGGGTCAGGCAACAGTGCTTGTGAAACCCCTTTGCTAAAGAAAGTGACGGGCTGAGGTTTTTCTTTACTTTTCTCTTCTTCCCATTTCTTTATAAACCACGTCTTTTCACTGCCTCAATTCAACCTTTTCCTTTTCTTAAGGACATGGGAGAGAGTTCTAAGGAAATTATTAATGCGGCTCTTGAGAAATACCGACAGACTGGGTGCCCAACAACAAAAAAGCATATACTAGTGCAAAAATATATATATTTTTTTAACTTTACTCCTCTCTGGCACCATTTCCTCCACTTGGGTGTTGTGAAAGCTTATTACGACAAGCCTTAAACAGTTATACTTACCGCTCCTTTTCTTTGTTGTTCCACTCCCACTGCAAGCCTCTCAGGACCCCCCTCCAGTGCGCATGAGCGCCCAGAAGAAACCAGAAAAAACTTCTACTTGGTTACGATCCTTCGAAAAAAAGACATTTTTGTTTATGGAACTTCTGGTTCTATTGAGGGAAAACCTCCACTTGTAAAATCAACTCCACAGCTGAAATAAAATACTCCACTATTACACCAATATGGCCTCCTTGCTTCTGTTTCCGCCCGTCCCTCCCATAGCCACATTGCAAAAAAGGGTCAGTTTTCATTGGAAAATGTGATGTGTCCATGTTGTGTTTCAGTGTCTTAGCTGCGTAGCCAGTAGCCCTACCCACACAACGGTTGTACCATTTTTATTGGGAGACTTGGGAGAATGGTAGGTGGTAGGAAAATTGTTGCTTCCTGTAGATTCCAGAACTTTCCATCACAGAAATGTGAGGAAAATGTGTTTTTTTATACTCAAAGTTTGAGGTTTGCAAGGGATTATGGGTAAAACCTGGTGATAGGCATGTAACTTACCACACCCCCTATTCACACGGGTGTCTAGTTTTCAAACATTTACAGATTTGCTAGGTTTCCCTAGGTTCCAGCTGAGCTACGGCACAAAATCCACTGCTAGTCACATTGCAAAAAAGGGTGTTTTCAGTGGAAAAATGTGATGTGTCTATGTTGCATTTTGGCACCTCTCTTGTCGGGGGCCACTAGCGCTACCCACACAAGTGTGGTACCATTTTTTTGGGGAGACTTGAGGAATGGTAGGTGGTAGGAAATGTGTTTCTTCCTACAGATTCCAGAACTTTCCATCACAGAAATGTGAGGAAAGTATGTTTTCCCCCACTTGTTCCGATAAAAATGCTGCCCTACTTGTGCAGCTGGGCCTAGTGCCTGTGACAGGAACGGATCAAACTAAGGTCAATGGGAGTCCTCATAAGTGGACACTCATTGACCTTGGATTGATCTGTTTCTGTCATGGGCACTAGACCCAGCCACACAAGTGAGGTACTAGTTTTATCGGAAGACTTGGGGGAATGGTAGGATTTGAGTTGCTCTCTGCAGATTTCAGAACTTTCCAACACAGAAATGTGAGAAAAATATGTTTTTGTAGACAAAATTTGAGGTTTGCAAGGTTTTCTAGATAACAAAAACCTGGTGAGAGCCATGCAAGTCACAGGTCAGTTTTCAGTGGAGAAATGTGATGTGTCCACGTTGCATTTTGGTGCCTTTCCTGTCCCAGCCACTAGTCCTACTCACCAAATGGTGGTACCATTTTTATCGGGAGACTTGGGAGAATGGTAAGTCACAGGAAATTTGTTGCTCTGTCCAGATTCAAGAAGTTTTCATCACAGAAATGTGAGAACAATGTGTTTTTTTTATTCACGGTTTGAGATTTGGAAAGGCTTCTGCTAAGAAAACCTGGTGAAAGCCATGCAAGTCACCCCATCCTGGATTCCCCTGAGCTTCTAGTTTTCCTAAATGTGCAGGTTTGATAGGTTCCCTAGGTCCCGGCTGACCTGGTGCCCAAAATCCACAGTTAGCCACATTGCAAAAAAGGGTCACTTTTCAGTGAAAATATTTGATGTGTCCATGTAGCATTTCGGGCCGTTTCTTATTACGGGCACTAGGCCTACCCACACAAGTGTGGTACCATTGTTTTCAGGAAACTTATGGGAACACAGAATAGTAGAACAAGTGTTATTACCAATTGTATTTCTCTACATTTGTGCCTTCCAAATTTAAGCCAGTGTGTAAAAAAGAAGACATTTTGAGAAATGCCCTCTAATTCACATGCTAGTATCCGTATCCACAAATTCAGAGATGTGCAAATTACCACTGCTACTAAACTCCATATCTTGTGCCCATTTCAGAACTACATAGGTTTCCATGATACCTATTTTTCTATCTTCATATTTTACCATATGAATTGCTCTATACCCTATATACAATGAAAAACCATTGCAAGGTGCAGCACAGTTATTGGCTCTGGGTACATTGTGTTCTTACAAAACCCACAAACCCTATATATACCCGCACCCAGAAGGGTCTAGAAGATGTATTGGTATATTGCTTTTTGTAAATCAGCCATGGTGACGAGAAGTTACCAATAAAAACGTTGTCACATGTTTTTCTGCTAATTTTCAATATTTTTTTATTTCAACAGTTAGTTTATTTGAGAAAACCTTGAGGCATCTACACAAATGACCCCTTCTGAATTTGGAATGTAGTCTACTTTTCAGAAATGTATAGCTCTCCAGGATCACCCATGAGTTTCATAGTGGTCTGCGCCACAAACTTGAAGTAGGTTGAAAGCACAAACATTAGGAAAAATGGGCTACCTCTTTGAAAACTGCCAAAACTGTGGTAAAAAATAGGTTTTTTGATCCAGCTCTGCATGTTGCCGAAAGCTAGGAAAATGGTGGCTTTAGCACAGCAAACCTTTTGTTGATGCCTTTTTTAGGGAAAAAAACGGACACATTTTTGCAGAGGACTCTTTTCCTAATTTCCTCCAAAAAACTCAAACTTTAGCTTTATTTTGCTTATTTTCTCAGTCCCCTCCAGGGCCGGACTGGCTACCGGGCGTTTTGCTGTGCTGCCGAGCTGGGGGCTGATTTCGTTGATGGGGACCTGCGAGTGCTTAAAAACATTCGTTTTGAAATGTTTATTTAAAAGCACACGCAGGTCCCCATC
Organism: Calotriton arnoldi; assembly: GCA_963921515.1. Lineage (NCBI taxonomy): Eukaryota > Metazoa > Chordata > Amphibia > Caudata > Salamandridae > Calotriton > Calotriton arnoldi. The sequence goes on from CAWUFW010002711.1 coordinate 562,296, forward strand.
AACGAAATCAGCCCCCACCTCAGCGAAATCAGCCCCCAGCTTGGCAGCACAGCAAAACGCCCGGTAGCCAGTCCGGCCCTGGTCCCCTCCAGGGGAATCCACACATCCTGGGTACCTTTAGAATTCCCAGGATGTTGGAAAAAACAGGACACAAATTTGGCTTAAATACCTTATGTGGAAAAAATGGTAGATGCCTAAGCGAGAACTTTCTAGGGGGGAAAGGCTTAGCAGCCAAGAGGTTAAACAAGCATTTCCCTGGTGGATAGGAGCTGATTTTGAAAGCCATGACCACTCCTTCTCCAGCTACCGGAGGTTATTGCAGCTGGCACCCTGAGGCTTCTAGAAAGAGATGAAGGTGGAAGGCAGAAAGAAAGTGATCAGAGATGGAGAAGAGAGCGAGAGGAAAGAAGGCGAGAGAGAAAGAGAGAGAATCAATGGATAAAAAGCGAGAGAGGGGGCAAGTAGAATAACAGAGCTGGGCAGGTTTGAGTATTTTTGCCAAGACTTCTTTTGGTACCCCATTCCAGCCACAGAACAATTCTCATTGATTTCCTGATGCACAGATTCATTCGCTTGAGTTCATCGCAACCAATTCGCTCCACATTGCAGGTGAATTTGAGTAAGTAAACAGATGCAGCCCTGAGGCAGTGCGAACCTATCAAAACGTTCGTTTTTCGCGTGCATTACTAAAGCTGAGTGCCATATTCTGTAACCAAGTAATTCTCTCACAAGAGCAGAAACTTCCTGACGTGTCGATTTTAGAACCTCCTTTCAAAATTGATTTTGTAAAGCTGCTGATGGCTCAGAGTTCACCTAAATCCAACCCCGTTCAGCCAACAGAAAATTAGCTGTTAAATCCCTTAATGAAAAAACATAATGATACTTTTGCTCATTGCCGAAATATTCTCTTTCTCCTAGCTGTAACACGTCAAACTTTCACGTTGCCTGGTGTTGTGCGCTTTCCAGAAATCTGGCACGTAAACCGGTCCCTGTTTGCATTTGCTGTCTGCAATGGGGCTGTTAATAATGAGATTGATGATAAAGTTGTCGAAGAGAGACAGTTGGACGAGCGCCTCCCCGTGAGTGACAGAGGGCACGGCCTGCTTTCGCAGCCAAGTATGCCGCCTCCAGCAGAGAGCCTGCAGAGCCTGGACGCGGTGCCAAGACTGTTAGAAGAAGCATGAGGAGCGACAAGCCTGCGGCAGTTCCACGGCAACTCTATTAATATTAGGCTTCTGGAGTTTTCAATGCTTAATTATTTTCATTCTTCTGGTTTTTTTTCATCTGCACCTTGTATCCCGAGAACCGTACACACAGGCCGTGCTTGTAAAAACAAACATGGTGGAAAATATTAGGGGCCCCCGTGTCACGCACGTAAACCTGTACATTTTGATCTTGTGATTGTTTTATTTGTAGCGGTTTTCTGATTCCCCCGTCTCTTGAAACATTGTCTGTCTGCGTCCTCTTTTTCACAGGACAGTGCACCATAAACCCCTCCTCCGGTTTGTGGATTTTGGATGGTTCTGTAACAGAACCTTCTGTTGGAGAGGAAGAGATCCTAGAGGACGTGTGGATGCCGTTAGGTGCGCTGGCCACAGGTCTGCTTAATAACCGAAAAAAACACAATTCTATTATATGTCACTGAGCCCTGCCCAGTGACGTTACATCTGCACGCCACGCATGCATGCCCACACATCCTCAACCCGGGCGCAGGGTCACGGGAAGCCATGGTAAGTTAATAAAGGGACTGAGGCCGGCACGGTACACACGTGCCGGCAGGCAAGAAAGCACACGAGTCCCGCGTGAGTTATTGTCGCAGTGCCGTGACCGGTCAAATCGCGTGGTGCCACTACATTGGTGACGAGGACGGAGCCGGCCTGTTGTACCCACACCTGTACTTGCACCTCACTGCACTAATACGCACACGGCCTCCTGCCGGACTGGAATGTCGACCTAAGGAGTTGCACCACGGCTACCCCAGGAAAGTGGCTGACTAGCCCCCAACTCACACAGTGGGCTCTCTGAAAGCCCCCTCACACCTTCTGCGGGGTTCTAACATCCAGGAACACCAGCCAACATCACCCGCTGCCCCCACAATTCCACACTAGCCTCCCACTTGCTGTGGCAGCATCTGCTCCAATAACAGCACGACCATCGAGCCGACTGCCATCAGCACTACCTCCATATGCGCCCGTATTGCATCATGAGTGCTGCCAGGCGCGCAACGCCCATTGGGCTCAAAGGGCTTCAGCCCCCCCAGTCGTGTGTCAGCCCGGCTGAGACCGCTTACAGGGCACACACACAGCCGCACCCGAGAAATTCACAGGTCTTTAAAAGACCATTTACTTGCTAACGAGGCTTTGTTGTGTTTTCACCCCTTCTTAGAGCCCCTGCATCTCCACTCTGCATATTGCTGGAAGAATCAGCCCCCCCCCCCCGAAATTTTTGGTAGCCCCCCCGAAATTTGGCTCTAGTTGCGCCTAGTGCCGCACAATAGGATGCCGCACAAGTCGCCCCAGGCCAGCAGCCCACCTCGCCCCTGGCGTGAGCAGATGCCACTCCTCCACACCGACTCATGCCTGCCCACACCATCGAATGTACATCCAACCAATTACCCCTGTTCAGTGAATGGAGTGACACGGCGATGGTCATACTGCGCTGTCGCACATGGGTAGCGTGACTGAACAACTACTTGAAAATCACCAAAGACACTGATAGTGAGATGAAACACTCCCTTCTCCTCCACTAAGCTTGCGAGGAAATCTTTAAGTTGTTCCACAACTTCCCCAACACTGGCGGTGACACGGACTATTATGGGGCCATCACTGCTCTAAACTCTTACATCTGTAAGAGACAGTTAGTTATAGATTCCTTACCATAGAATTACCCCAGGCGTCAGACTGGATCCAGATAATTTTTTCTTAGCAGACCCCCTGCGCGTCGGTAGGTGGCGTCGGTCGACTCTGCATCCGTTGTCGGCGTCGTGGTCGCCAGGATGACGTAGCGGTGCCTACTTAGATGCCTCCCCTGTGCGCTGACATCAGTTCTTTCTTTTTTCGCGCCAGCCTTGAGCAGATCTGGAGAGAGCTACCCCCTTAGTCACTTTTTGGCTAAACTTTTTCGACGTTTTGTCAACTTCTTTTCGAGTCTTCGATTCCTGGAATTTGTTTCTTCAACGAGGAATGTCCCATTGTTGAACCGGCTTCAAGCCTTGCGAGGCCTGTCATAGGCTGATATCTGTGACGGATCCGCACCTCGTGTGCCTATGGTGTCTGGAGCGCGACCACGACCCGAAGTCGTGCTCCGACTGCCGTGCCATGAATCCTAAGTCTTTGCGGGAGTAGTCCCGAAAGCTCTTGGAGGCCCAGCGGTTGGCTCTGCGTCGCTCCCGGTCTCATTCGAGAGGAAGGTCTCGAGACCGCTCGCGGAGCCCCACACCTTGTCCCATTCAAAGTCTTTGAAGTTCTCGGGTAAGTTGAAGCACAAGAAGAAGGCGAAGAAACACCAGCGCTCTTCGCCTTCTCCCCGTTGGCTGGCTGACGCGACACGGGACCCGGAGCGTTGTCGCTCTAAGGCTCCGTCTCCGGTGCCTCCTTCAGGGATGGCCCTGCACCTCCCCCCGTTTCCTGGGAGCCAGGGCATCCCCTGCCCAACTTCGTACGTTTTACGAAGCCCTTCACTGTATCTTTGGGCAGCCTGAATCCGCTGGCGTGCTTTCGGGCCACGCGAAGCCGGCCGGGGGTCCTGGGCCTTCGATGCCGGTGGCTCCGGCCCTGGCGTCGGAGGGCCCCTGTGGATCCAGGCCTGGATCCGGATTGATGCCGGTCGATCTTACCTGACCTTCCCCGGCACTGATTCCAGCGACGCCGCTCCCGGCATCGGCCATGCCCCAGGTCGACGCCGTCCCCATCCTCACCCCCGAGATGGACCCGGAGCTGGATCGACATCGGTCAACGTCAAATCCTAGGCCGGTGGGTACTTTTGTTCCCCTGTTCATCCTTGGTGTTCCCTATTGCCCAGAAGGTGGTGATGAGGATTGGGAGGGGTCACTGGACCCTTTGGCAGACCAGCTTGAAGAGCCAGACTGGAGAGAGGACCTAGGTGACGCCAGTGGTCTGGACACTTCCCCAGACCTTGGCATGCTTTCTCCCCCTACTGTGGCTACGGAGGAGGGAGCGTCCTATGCTGTGGTGGTGCAAAGGGCAGCCGAAGCTTTGGGCCTGGAGCTCCCTTCCGTGGCAGTCAGGACTAATCTCCTGACAGAGGTGCTTCAGCCTGCGGCAACCTCCTCTGAACCCCTTCTGCCCTTCAACAAAGCCCTCACTGACGTCCTTCTGGGCACCTGGTCCAAGTCCAGCACAGGGGCTCCTGTGGAAAGGACCATTGCCCGCCTCCACCGCCCGGCTCCGGGCGACCCAGTTTTCCTCACCCAACACCCTTCCTCTGTGAGCTTGGTGGTCCAAGCCTCTTTCTCCAAGGGTGCATTCCCTTCTGCTCCCCCAGACAGGGAATCCAAGAAGCTGGATCATCTTGGGAAGCGCATGTTCTCTTCCTCCAGCTTAGCACTGTGGTCCGTGAATACCACGTGCCTCTTGGGCCGCTACTCCCATACTATCTGGGATACGGTCACACAAGTGCTGCCTCAGTGCCCGGAGGAGGCCCGGGCTGTTAGCTCCCAAGCAGTGGACGATGGGAGAGACGCAGCTAAATTCACGATTTGATGTGGACTGGATACCACCGACTCACTAGGCATAACGGTTGCCACATCAGTAGCCCTTGGCGCTACGCCTGGTTGAGGACGTCTGGCTTTTCGGGGATGTCGAGTCAACTTTGCTGGACGTGCCCTTAGATGGCTGTCGCCTTTTTGGCAACAAAGCAGATTCGGCGCACGATCGCTTTAAGGATTCCCGGGCTACGGCCAGATCCTTTGGCCTCGCTGCGTCGTCCCGTCCACCCCAGTCTGCTTTTTGCCCCTTTCGTGGCTACGGAAGGGGCACCCCACCACGTCCGGCCCAGCCTAGCCACCGGTCCGCGCAAGCTGCCCAGCCTCTGCGTGGCAGCAGAGATGGGACCCAGCGACCTCGTGGGTCTGGGAGCCAGCGAGGTGGGCCAGTCCACCTCCCCCCCCGCAGCAGCCTCCAAACCCTCCTAGTCCGACCCATCAGGGCCGTCAACGGCCAGTGGGTGGCAGGATTCGCCATCACCACCCCCACTGGCAATCCATCACGTCGGACAGGTGGGTTTTGCAAATAGTCCTAAGGGGCTACTCCATCCCCTTCGAGACTGCCTCGCCCTCCATGCCACCGTCTTTCGAGCGCATGTTGGAGGATCATTTGGCGCTTCTCTGCCAGGAAGCGTCAGCTCTCTTGGCCAAGGGATCTATCGAAAGGGTCCCTGCTCCAGAAGTAGGTCTTGGTTGCTATTCCCGCCACTTTCTGGTGCCCAAGAAAGACAAAGGCCTGTGTCCTGTTCTAGACCTCAGGGCCCTCAACCGCTTCCTCCGGAAGGAGAAGTTCAAAATGCTCACGTTGGCTCAGGTCCTGTCTGCCCTCGACCCTGGAGACTGGATGGTGACGTTGGACTTGCAGGACGCCTATTTAAATATTCCCGTCCTGCAAGCCCACAGACGCTACCTATGGTTCACGGCAGGCCACGAGCATTTCCAGTTCACCGTGCTCCCCTTTGGCCTTACCAGTGCCCCTCGGGTGTTCACGAAAGTGATCGCGGTGGTCGCAGCTCATCTGTGCAGATCAGGGGTTCCAGTCTTCTCGATGACTGGCTGTTGAAGGCGGGCTCACCCCAGGCTGTCGTCTCCCACTTCCAGACTACAGCGGATCTCCTGCACTCGCTGGGGTATAAATGTGCCGAAGTCACACCTGGCTCCCTCTCAGACGCAACCTTTCATCGGAGCTGTTCTGGACACAGTGCTGTTTCTGGCCTATTCTCCCGAGCAGCGAGTCTGGGCTATTCGGGCTATGATACCGACGTTTCAGTCTCTATCCCGTATTTCGGTGAGAATGACCCTGAGGCTGCTGGGCCTCATGGCCTCCTGCATCCTGCTGGTCGATTATGCCAGGTGGCATATGCGGGCTCTGCAGTGGGACCTGAAGTTCCAGTGGGCGCAGCATCAGGGGAATCTTTCCGACTACGTCCAGATCTCGGAGGGAACTGCACATCAACTGCAGTGGTGGCTATCAGACCGGGATTGGGTCAGAGGCAGGTCCCTCTCCCTTCCCCAGCCAGAACTAACAGTGGTGACCGATGCATTGCCCCTGGGATGGGGCGGCCATCTGGGAAAGGTGGAGATTGGAAGAGTCTGGTCTCCGATGGAGTCCGGGCTCTATATCAACCTGTTGGAGCTCCGGGCGATCCGCCTGGCACTGAAGGCATTCCTTCCCTCCCTCTAGGGGAAAGTAGTGCAGGTGTTCACAGAAAACACCACCGCCATGTGGTACTGCAACAAACAGGGTGGGGTGGGGTCGTGGACCCTATGTCAAGAGGCTCTTCACCTTTGGACATGGCTTGAACATCAGGGCATAACTCTGGTGGTTCAACACCTGGCAGGTTCTCTGAACGCCAGGGCGGAAAAACTCAGCCATCGATGCCTGGTAGATCACGAATGGCGTCTTCACTCGGAGGTGGTGCAAGGTCTCTTTCAGCGGTGGAGAGAGCCTTGGTTAGATTTGTTCGCCACTGAAGAGAACGCTCAATGTCAGCAGTTTTGCACGTTGGATTTTCCAAGGCAGCACTCGCTTCGCGACGCTTTTCGTCTCGAGTGGAACTGCGGCCTCCTATATGCCTTTCCGCCTGTACCACTTCTGCCCGAGTGCTGAAGAAAATCAAGCGCGACCGGGCTCAAGTCATGCTTGTGGCTCTGACTGGGCACGAAGAGTCTGGTACCCCGAGCTCCTGAGCATGGCCATCGATCCTCCGATCAGACTGCCCCTTCGGGAGGATCTTCTGTGCAGCAACAGGGAACGGTACTCTACCCGAACCTGTCCAGCCTCCGCCTCCTTTCGTGGAGATTGAGTGGCAACAGTTGACAGCTTTTGACCTTCTGCCCGAAGTCTGTAACATCATCTTGGCAGCCAGGCATCCCTCCTCTAAAATGGTATACGCCTGTCGATGGAATAAATTTGTGACATGGTGCACAGCAAAGGCTGGGGATCCCATCTCTGCCCCTCTTTCTGAGGTTCTCTTGTTTATCCTTTATTTAGCCCAGCAGGGCTCTGCTCTGGGCACTCTAAAAGGCTATCTTGCAGCTATTTCTGCTTTCCTTCGGTTATCAGATCAGCCCTCCTTGTTCAAGTCCCCTATTGTAAACAGATTCTTTAAGGGCATTATTCATCTCTTTCCTCCATCTCCTTTCATAATGCCCCAGTGGGACTTGAATCTCGTTTTAACTTATCTTATGTGTGCTCCCTTCGAGCCTCTTCACAACTGTCCTCTCAGGCTTCTCACCCTGAAAACTGCTTTTCTTTTTGGCATCACCTCTGCTCGCAGGGTGAGCGAGCTTCAAGCTCTATCCTCTAACCCCCTTTATTTTCTGTGCATCCAGACAAAGTGGTGCTTAGGACGAGACCCTCGTTCCTTCCGATAGTGGTTACACCTTTTCACATAGGACAAACTAGCACTTTGGCCACCTTTTTCCCGCCTCTGCACCCTTTCAAGGAGGAGAGACTCCACCGTCTGGACCCAAAATGTGCGCTCTCCTTCTACCTTGACCGCACAAAAGATTTCAGGGTGGATGATCAACTCTTCGTTGGCTATGTGGATGCCAAGAAAGGGCAGGCTGTCCAGAAGCGTACCATCTCCCGATGGGTTGTCCCTTTAAAATCTGTTACGCTTTAGCGAAAAAGGAATCTCCAGTGGGGCTGCGTGCTCATTCCACTAGGTCTACGGCAGCAACAACTGCATTGTCACATGGAGTCCCACTTCTTGACATCTGCCAGGCAGCAACGTGGGCATCCTTGCACACGTTCCCAAGATATTACTGCCTGGACAGCCAAGTCCGGAGGGACGGCTATTTTGCCCATTCTGTCCTCCAGGATTTTCTGGTGTGAACTTGGTTTGCAGACCCTCCTCTGGGGTTGATTTTGCTGGGGTATCTATTCTAAGCTAAAGAATCTATAACTAACTGTCTCTTTCAGATGAACAAGTTACTTACCTTTGGTAACGATGTATCTGTAAGAGACATATATTAGTTATAGATTCCTTACTGCCACGCCAATCCTCCCCGCTCTGCAAACTGATTTCTAGGGATAGGGGCTCCCTTACAGGGCCCTAGTGTGGCGCACCAGAGGTCAATGACTTGCATGGCTCTGCGCTTGGAAAGTCGCGTCAGAAATGACGTCAGTGTGCAGGGCGGCATCTAAGTAGGCACCGCGACATCATCCGGGCGACCACGACGCCGACAACAGACGCGGAGTCGACCAACGCCACCTGCCGACGCACAGGGGGACTGCTAATAAAAAATTCTCCGGACCCAGTCTGATGCCTGGGGGTAATTCTAAGGTGAGGAATCTATACCTAACATATGTCTCTTACAGATACACTGTTACCGAAGGTAAGTAACTTGTTCTTTGATTCCCAAATGAACCCCGATTTCAAGAGGTTCAAACTCCTGCAGGCCTGCCAATGTTGGCCCGCCTGAGGGAGCTCACCAGCACTTGCACCGATGACCCCATACCAAGGCCTTTGATCTGTTTCCCTGTGGCACCACATCCTCCGCTGCACCAGCATGCCCCTGGACTAGATCCATTCTCTTGCCCGCTCTGATGAACTATCCAGTGACCGAGCAGAGCAGATCGAAATGGCCTTCCACAAACTCTCTGTATAACATGAGCCCAAACCCAAGTCAATCAAAACCGAGGCTGCGGCTGCCAACTCCAGAGGCCTGCCCAGGCACATGAACCCCAAATCAACCCCATCCGATGACCACAACAGAGACCCGTGTGGGTACTGGAGATTCCTGCCACACCTTCTCCAGGAGTGCCCCGCCAGAGGCAAGACATGTTTGATGTGCCAAAGTCCCAACCACTTCGACGAGGTCTGCCGAGGTGGATAGAGAACATATGTGCAACAAGGACAAGGTGCACTAAGGAGTGGGTGCTGTGGTGCATGTCCCTGAACCAGACCCCAACAGTGGGTGGACCATCCCCTGATGGTAATGGGTTCGCTGAAGACAATGATGACAAGTTCGTTCTCATCTTCTGCACCATGGACACCAAGCGCTGCAATGCATCATCCTACATGCAAGGGTATTCATTGATATTTATGAGACACACACCAGTCACCTTGCTCATTGATACCGGTGCCTCCATCAAAGTAACCAGCCTGGCCGAGTTCCAGGCACTGGCACCACACCCTGACCTCCGGCCCACGGCCACCAAGGTCTATGGCAGCTGGGCACCCATCACACTGCAGGGCATGTTCCACTTCTCCGTTACCTGCAGAGCGCTGACCTGCACAACAAAATGTTTTGTGGATTCCTGAGGCTCAGAAATGCTCATCAGCTGCAACACCGTGGAGCGCCTCCTCCTTATTCAGTTCAGGACTGCCATTGACTACGTCAGCATTGACCACATCCTGGATGAGTTCCCGCACCTTTTTTCACTAACTGGGCAAACTGAAAGGGCCCACGGTGTCTCTTAATATAGATTTCTTTGTGCGGCTCATCATGCTGCACTACCAAAGAGTCCTCTTTCACCTTTGTCCTGCCATGGAAGTGGAGTTATAGAAACTGGAAGGTGCCAGAGTCATTGAGAGGGGGTCCGGCCCCACCCTGTGGGTATTGCCCATGGTGGTTGCCAGCAACTTGTAGCAACCAGGTTGTATACGCATCTACATCGACATGCGCCTACCAAACAGGGCCATCAAGAGGGAGTGTCACATCACCCCTAACCTTCATGACCTGATCGCTGACCTGAATGGCTCCATGTGGTTTTATGAAACTAGACCTTAAATCTGGGTACCCCCAGCTCGAGCTTCAGGATGACTGCTGGAACATCATGACGTTTTCCAATCACGTTGGCCTCCGTCAGTACCGGAGAATAAACTTTAGGATCTCGTCTGCAGCAGAGGTTTTTCTGAATGCATTACGATAAGTCCTCACTGGACTGGACGGAGTAATCAATGTCAGCAGTAACATCCTCATCCATGCCCCCACCATCAAAAGCCCCCACAGCTGCCTCTGTGCTGCCCTCAAATGGATTGGGAATGCAGGGCTCACCCTCAGCTGGAATAAATGCCAGTTCCTACGCCAGGAGATGGAATTCTTTGGCTATATCTTCTCCAGCACCGGTATCAAAGTCGACCCAGCCAAATGCATGGATATCAAAGACACCACCACGCCGACGTCCTCCGGAGAACTCTGGAGTTCCCTGGGGCTCGCAACCTATTGCGGGCGCTTCATCCCAAACCTGGCAATGCTGGCTGGCCCCCTGTGACATCTGACAAAAAACTTCCTGGGTGTGGGGATAGGTAGAAGACAAGACTTTCCATGCCATCAAGCGTGTGCTTATCCAAGAGACACAGTAATGGCCTACTTTGACCTCGCCAAGGAATCAATACTAGTGGTTGATGCCAGCCCCATTGGCCTGGGTGTCATCTTAATGTAGCAGACGGAGAACAATCAATGGCTACTTGTTGCATTCACCAGTAGAGCTCTTACTGACACCAAGACGCGCTATGCTCACATAGAGAAGACATTGCTAGCAATTAAATGGGGGTGCAGCCATTTTCATTTATACCTCTACGACAGGCAAATTTGTGTTGTTACTGATCATAAGCCCCTCATCCCGCTATTTGTGGAAATGGCACCACAGGTTGAATGACGGAACAACGAGTTCCTCAACAACGCCTACCTAAACAACGCGCTCTCTACAATGACCGCGTCTTAACCACGAATTGCTTTACCACGCATTCCTTTACCATGATTTTCTGTGGTAAAAGCATGTTTGGTAAACGCCTATCCGTGGCTAAGTTTACCACCCCCTTCCCTCTCCCCCTCAGTCCTCATTACACCCCCAACCTCCTAGAAACTACCCTGAACCCCTCCCACCCCTAAAAACTAACACAAACCCCTCCAACCCCTAAAAACTAACACAAACCCCCGAGAAACTAACCTGAACCCCTCCCACCCCTAAAAACTAACCTGAACCCCTCCCACCCCTAAAAACTAACACAAAACCCACAACCTCCTAGAAACTACCCCAAACCCCTCCCAACACCTAAAAACTAACACGAACCCCTCCCACCCCCTAAAAACTAACAGGAACCCCCCCATCCCCTAAAAACTAACCCAAACCCCTCCCACCCCCTAAAAACTAACCCAAACCCCCACCCCCTAAAAACTAACACAATCCCCCTAATCCCCCAAAAACTAACCCGAACCCCTCCCACCCTCTAAAAACTGACACAAACCCCCCACCCCTTAAAAATTAACCCGAACCCCTCTCACATGCGTGGTTAAGGCTACGTCTTTGTTCGGCCAAGTTGTTGTTCGGCTTGCACGACTCCAGTACTCATTGTTCCGGAGTCGTTGTTCAGGATGTTTCCCGTCACCACATCCACCATAGGTCATCGAGAAGTGGGTCTTTCAGCTTCAGAAGTACCAACTGTCAGTACGATATAGGCCTGGGTGCACCAATCCATCTGAGAGACTCTCCACACAGCCATGACTGTCACCCAATGTTCCAGCAGAACTCCCCTCAGGCTCAGAAGAATTCGCCCAGTGGGTAGCTGAGGTCTTTGAAAGATGTGTTAAGGCCAATCTTGGAGACAGCAGTTACATTAACAGCGCATAGTTTAAGAACTTATTTAGTATGCCCCCCATAGCAGCTGGAGCAAAGTCTCAAAGGACACATGAATCAATGCCCTCAACACCACCCACCCCATCTCCTGGAATAACCTAGACCAGAACGTCAGAAACTTCAACAATTGGATTACCAACTGCGCTGACAGCATTGCTCTCATCGTCAAAAACACCCACAGAAGGTCCACCAAGCAGGCTAGCTGGTACTCTGAAGACCTCAGATCCGCTAAACGACATTGGAAACAACTGGCGCACCAGTAAGGACACAACCAACAAGACAGCCTTCACGACAGCCCTCTACCTTTACCACAGATAGTTGAGATAATCGAAGAAAAAGACCTTAGCCTCACGCTTCGAATCAAGCTTCAATAACAGCAACGAACTCTTCAACATTGTCAAAGAATTCTCCAACCACTCAGCTGCAACAAACAACATTACCGCCTGACAGGAACTCTGCAACAACCTTGCAAACTTCTTCCACTACAACATCGCCAATATCTACAGACCTTCAAACCCTAGCCCACCGACTTCTTCAAGCGATGCAGCTACCACGACAGACATCCGATTAACCGAATGGAGCCAGCTCGCCCAACAGGGCATTGCCTCCATCATGAGCTCGGTCCACTCAGAGGCTCCAACCCACCCATGCCCTTACCACATCTTCAACCTAGGCAAAGCCAGAATCAGTCACGTACTCACCACCTTGTTCAGCACCTCAATGGCCACGGCCCCCTTCCCCAAGTAATGGAAGCACTCAGAAGTCAATGCCCTACTAAAGAAACCATCTGCAGACGCCAGCAAACTCAACACCCACTGACTGATCTCCCTGCTCCAATTCCCTCCCATAGTATTAGAAAAAACCATCAACCAACAACTCTACTCACATCTAGAATGGAACCTCCTATTCAACCATCCAAGCCCTACTTGACCGAGGAGAGACTGTGGCTCTGATCCTCCTAGACCTCTTGGCAGCCTTCAATATAGTCTCCCACCACATACTCATGACAAGGCTACACAACACAGGCATCCAAGGAGACGCTCTCAGATGGATTGCCTCTTTCCTCACCGGAAGCACTCAAAAGTCCACCTTCCCCACCCTTCACCTCCAAACCTAAGGAAATCACCTGTGGAGTACCCCAAGGATCCTCGCTCAGCCCACCCTCTTCGTCACTTATATGACACCTCTAGCAAGCCTCATCAAAACCCATGGACTCAACATCATATCCTATGTCAATGACACAACTCATCCTTTCCCTCTCCGAAGACACCACCTACACCAAGTCCAACTTCCACAATTGCATGACAGACATCACCAGCTGGATGAAGGACAACTGCCTGAAGCTCAACACAGATAAGACAGAGGTACTGATCTTTGGAAACAAAAGCTCCCCATGGGACGCATCTTGGTGGCCCTCAGAACTCGGACCTACTCCAACCCCACTGACCACGCCAGGAACCTAGGCATCATACTGGACAGCAAGCTAACCATGACGACTCAGGTCAACTCAGTCTCCTCCTTCTGCTTCTTCATCCTTTGCATGCTTTGTACGATATTCAAATGGCTACCCCAAAGCTCAAGAAGCACCATTATCCAGGCCCTCATTTCCAGCTGATTGGACTACGGAAAGGCTCTCCTCTCATGGATCGCTGCTCACCTCCTCCGACGACTACAGACCATACAGAACACCTCAGCCAGACTTGACCTGGATCTCCCTAGATGAACCCACATCACTTCCTACCTCAGGGAACTCCACTGGCTCCCTGTACAGTTCAATGCCAATTCAAGCTACTGACCCACACATACAAGGCCCTACACAACTGCAGACCCACCTACTTAAACCACCGCCTGAACTTCCATTAGCCCACCAGACACCTCTGCTCCACTTCCCTTTCTCTAACCCTCTGTTATATTCCATATAGGTATCCCAATATAGGCTCAGGTAACATCCTAACCTTTCACCTATATTCTCCCCTACATTACACACATAACGGTTCTTGGGGACTGACCTTTTACCTCAATACGACACTGCACACAGAACGCAGGATTTTCCCTAGTAAAAGTCTCATACATTATGCATGAGGATTCTTGGAAACTCAGCCGGACTACCATCTCCTGCATAATAACTATGTATAAAGTTCATTCCCGACGTCATGCTAAGTCTGGCAATGGCACAGCAAGGTAGAACCCCTGGGGACATCTTTGGGTATATAAACATCACATCTTGCTGAGATAGAAAGAGGAGAACAAGGACTTCCCTGCCGACACACTGACGCAGACGCTGAGGCTCCTGCATGCAGATACTCCAGCTCGCAGTGGTCTGACATCCCTTGCGGGGTGTCCAGCTCGAGACCAAGACGGGGTCCCACAGTCTCTTATTTCAGGTAATGGGGTTGACTTTATCCTAGAGGGATTCTTGGCTTAACACCTACACACATGCTAGGTACACTTAGATACATCTAGTTAGGACCGCATTGTAGGAGTAAGCATTTTACTGTCATGTATTTTATATACCTGCCTGTATCCATGGTTTTAGCACAATGGTAGAAATCTACCATCCTTTTACTTTCTTCGTGTTTCTAATCATTTATATCTGTTTTTGTCTAGTGGTTGTTTCAGCACACCTATTTTACACTAGAATGACAAATGTTCAATAAATGCTTATTGAGAAACGTCCACACCGTTTATTCTGTGTATCTCTCTGAGACGAAGTGAGCGCGAGTGACTGAGTGAAAAGTAGTACACTGTTTCCACGATCCTGAGGGATCAGGGTTGTCATGTTCGGTAGTTGCGAAGAACTATTCTCTCCTTGGTAAGAGGGGTTTCTAGTTGCACTGTGAGCAAGCTGGTACACAGGCTAACATGCCCGGTAGGTGTGTCTAGAATCAGTTTGGCACCAATCCTACAGTGTATGTTGTCTAAACACGCAGATCCTATATAGGTTTTATAGGAACTACACGTCATGGCGCTGCTAACGTTGGTTTGGTACTTATTTAACAGTCAAATCCTGAGTAGTTCAGTTGTGCTATTCTCAGAGACCCCTACTCACATTTCCCCAGAGACATCTGGAGTGGGAGGGAACACATTCTGCAGCAGCTGAGTAGGCAAATCCTATGTATTGGCTGTAGGTTAATCAAGCTTGAAGGACACATTGTTCCTATTGTGCATAAAACCTTATCTCCATTCCCTTCAAGAACTCTCCATACAAAAACAATGACTGAGCAAGATGACGCTGTGTGTGCACTAAATCTCTCAGCCGAAGAAGATGGAGATGCAATACAAATTTCTGAAAATGTTAGAAATGCCATCACCCTAAAACTAGCAGCATATGGTTTAACAGCTAGGGGTGGGCCAGTAACCTTCGTGATTGAGGCACACAAATCATATAGAACAGAGGTATTCTATTCATGGGTTAAATTCCCACAAGCAGATGCATGAACAAACACATTCCATTAATATATGGAAGATGACATACCGAAAGAATATTGTCTGTATGAGGACATTTAAGTTCCGCTCACCTACCAGGAGCATATAAACTGGTTTGAAGGCGCTCTTCCCCATACAAGAGATAAAGTAAGACTCGGTCCGCTCGGAAGAGATGGAGCAACATGGTCAGTATTAGCGGCCTATACACCACATCCTGACATTGACACAATGCCAGTAGGAGACTTACGTACACTTCATAAAGAACTAATATGACTTTACAGAAACATGACACAGTTTGTGATGAGAACACTCACACTTCAGCCAGCCATGGCTATACTAACAGGACCAATTCAAGCATCCACAACTAAAATAACACCTCAAACATTACACGCAGTGATGGGTAAAATGCCTACTAAACGTGAACAAATGCCATTTTGGATAGCTCAAAAAATAACGCAGCTAGAGGCAGTATTTCCACACACTAGCCCACAAGAAAAACGCAGAATGCTAACAATCTGCTTGCCCATGGGGATAACTCTCCAGATAGAGGATTGTACCACTTGGGGTACAGTCTCCGCTGCCATATATACCAGGACTCATAGTATCCCTTCATCAGCAGTAATACCAGATGTATTAAGACAAATACAGAACGAGTGTGGAGCAGAACCTGCTCTGAACTTAGGGATTAAATTACTAGGTATCAGCTATAATATTAGCAAACATTAAAGGGGAGGCAGCAGCGGTGGCAATACGCCAACGCCTGAGGGATTTTACTCCTTTACAACAGGAACGTGAATTACCAAAAATTATTGAAGACACCCATGCAGAATTAGGTAGCGATAGTTTGGGAGCTAGAGCAGTAAAACCTCATCTGATAGGTGGTCCCAAAAAGGTTAACACCAAGCAAACACCTGCTTCTTCAAAGAAGAAATGGGATAATAACAAACAACAAAAGAATAGAGAGAATAGATCTAAATCCAGAGATAGGTCTCCTCAACAGAAGCTCCCCGAAAGGAGAAATAACCTTAGGAATAGAGATAGCATTAAAAAACCTGACAGGTATCAGGGCACTGATACACATTCCTCTCGTTCCTTTCTGGGTTCATCGAAAAACTCAGAGAGGGAAGGACGGTCAGAACACAGACAAGAAGAGCGTACAAAGTCCAGAGACACGCAACGCGCTCCTGAATACACTTCAAAGAAAGAAGAAAAAACAAAATCAAAACCTCAATTTAAAAAGAAGAAAGTAGCAGGTTTTAAGATCAGACATGCCCAGAATTCTGAGGACTCAACTCCTGAACGGGGAATGGGTTCTGACCATGCAATACAGTGCAGCGGAAGTAACAATAGCTCGCCAGAACCGGATGGAATTTCTGGTGACAGCAGAGCTGAATGAACATATCCTTGTGGAAACACCTGATACTAGGGTGAGCGTCCCACATAGCTTACATGAAATAACACTCTGAATGGAGGGGGCAAAGCACAGGAAAATTAAAGGTACTTTTTGGAAGAACCTAACTTTTGGCTATGACATTCTTTTAGCTGAAAGAGATTGGTCGCCTGAAATTGTTATGGATCGCCCAAAGGGAGAAACGGTAATTTTGCCAGCTATTTCCGACCTCGTTCCAATATACTTAAAACATACATATGCACGGGAGTGGGCGGTAGCCCTTGCTCCAGTACTATATTGCAACCATGTTGGGTGGGATGAAGAGTCAACTCAGCATGTGATACCACTAAAATCTACTCCAACTCCACAGAGACAGTATCCAATAAAACAAGAAGCTAAAAAACAGGTCAGGGAGATCTTAGATCAACTTGAATACCAGGGGGTGATTGAAACTTGCACCTCTTCAATGAATAATCCTTTGTTTCCCGTAATGAAGCCCGACAATTCATATTGTCTAGTTTTAGATTACAGACATCTGAACTCATACACAAAAACATTTGCAGTACAGAACATACACACAGTGCGCATTGATGAATAACATTGTGCGGAAAAAATACAAAACGACACTAAATATCTCGAATGGATTTTTCTGCTAAAATATAGCGCCTGAGAGCAGATATTTGACAGCATTCTCAGCCCTGGGGTCACAGCGTAAATTTTGTCGACTCCCTCAGGGGTATAAGAACAGCCCGGGGTTGTTCTCAGCTAGGGTAACTGAGTTACTTCAGGATCTGGATGAGGAGGCATTGTCCTATGTAGATGATATTTATCTGATAAGGGACCAATGGGAAGTCCTAGGATGAAGAGACCCACTACGGAGTGGGGAAGGAAACAATTCCTTTTGTTTTAATTACCCTCACATACCCTAGTGGTGTCATGCTTCATCATTGGATCACCCTGATGCCTAAAAGTCAGGGTGGGCTCAACCATATTTCAGGGAGCTCTTTGTGATAATGTGACCAGGGGGAATTAAAGATTAAAAAACCGCAAGCAAATCCCGGTATCCCTTTATTCTTGGATCTGCTAGGGTTATTAAAAATGTAAAAAGGGGGGTCAAATAGGAGTATTTATGGTCCTATGACCCTAAAGCCAACATGTTTCAGTCCTGCAAGGACCTTAAAGGTCCAGGACTTTCTCCAGTGCAACTAAACACCCTCCCTGGAAAATGCAGAAGGAGATTCCCTATACTGCTGTTTATCTAAGGGCAGATAGCTGCTCCTTATTTCTTTATAAAAAGATAATTTATCTTTTTAATCCTCTTATCACTCCATCTGTAAATACAAACAAAGAAAAAAATGGAAATCATAGTGTATTATTCGTAGAATACATTTTAGATGCTTCCCAAGTGTGTTGTGCTGACCAAAGCACCTGTGTTGTAAACACGGTGTTAAAAACACATCATCTCTCATAAATACATTGGTATGTGATTATGACACTCGTTTAATTTTACCACACTTGCAAGGGTGGCAAAATATGGTGCTGTGGCGATCATTGTCGCATACTGCCATTATCCACATACTTGTGCTTGTGTAATCAAGGGGAATACACCCGTGTCACTCACGCTCAACAGCCCGATGCTGCTATCAGTCGCCGTGTTTAATCATTTATACCACTCATACACACTGTAACCCTTACCCAGTTATGGGAGAGGGAACTCATCTCCGGGCACCTCACGGCTTCTAAGGGTAGCCCTGTAGTCATACACTGCGTGTCAATAACAGACACAACAGGAAAGACAAAACCAAAACACATGTAAGAGTTAAGTACCACCAGCAATGCCCGTGTCATGGTGGGCGCACACGTACCTGTGTAAAAAAGAGAGAGACCGATAGCCACTATTACTCACAACATCAAGGGTCCTGCCCCGCTCTGCAACCTACTCGGTACTTATCGTGATTTAGTGTTTTGCACACGGGAGGGTGTACTCCCTCGTGAGATTTCCTCTCGGCCCATGCGGCATAGGGAAAGGGCCCTTTCCCCTGTTTGCCGTAGTGGGGTTAAGGTGTTGGGCAGCATACAGCTGTGGGGCTTATCTTGGGTAAAATCCATTAACAAAGTTGCTTTAAATACACGGTTTGATCAGTTGAGATCGCCCATTGTTACTCACCCATCACTCTTTGCACTATCGTCTGCAGTTTTTATCGCTTCACACTTTTTATAGTATTTACACACTTGAAACGTTGCCTATGATGGCGGAAGCTTTGGGCCTGGGATACTCGGATGAAATAGCATCTGCCATTTTGGCTGCCCCATCATTACTACCAGATACAAATATAAGCCAAAGCTTAAATCAAGCCCAGAATTGGGATGAGCTGAAGGAATTGAAACGTACCCAAAGGAAGGTTTTATTACATGGAGCTATCATGACTGAATATTTGAGGGGTAACGCAGCCCCCACGGGCCTTCTGGTTACGAATGCCCCCAGGATCTTTTTGGATGATCCACTGTTCAGGAAAGAGTGGTCACTAATCGCGTGGCGATGCACATGCGATTGGTTGTTCCTCATTATAAACACAGCCAAACGCATCTCAGAAGCACTTCAGATAAAAATAAAAACAAGTGAAGAAGCTCTGATGACTGAAATAAAAATTACGCTGTTTAAGAAAAAAACTTGAAGAAGTAAACAAAGACATTGGGAACATAAACAATACTTGATGCTGAGCAAAATTAACAAACTACAGAAAGGCCTTAAGAAATTTTCCCATGAGAGAATATACTTATACATCAAAGATGATTATAAGGGTCAAGAGAATTCTGACTCAGGGTCATCCTACCAAGGTGAATCTAGTGCCTCAGACACAGAGCAAGACGAGTGGTCAAGTGATGGTTCCAATAAAAGCTGGAGGAATAGACCAAGAAGATCCTGTAGAGCTAACTTCAACCAAGGCTTTCTACCACCACAAATGTACCCTTGGCCCGGACCCTTTGGTCTTTCCCCATTCCAGGGACCGCCCTAGTATCAAACAGGACCCTTCTCCCAACCCAACTACAATTCTAACCGTTTTTTACGGCAGGGTGGGAGAAGAGGAAGACGCGGAAGAAGGGGCAACAACAACAAGAGAGTCCAATGGGAAGACGAGAGGACAGCCATGAACACCCGGAGTCAGACCAGAGGCCAACGGCCGAGCACAAGCGGAACAAGGGATTAGTAGTCAACCTGACGGAGACCACTTTAAACACTGATGAACTATCAGTCCTGAATAAGGGACTGGGAATTGTCCCCACAGCTTATCTGGACAAATTCCAACTACGCTGTGAATTGAGTGAATTCTTTCGTAAAATCCGCATCAAGACGTTCTTTATGGATAAAGACAAACCGGAGGACGATGACAACCACACCACACTACGCCTTAAGTCTACCTTTTTTCCACCAGCTTCCTTGATGCCCCCAGAAGTTCTTGCCTTTGAAGAGTGTCACTAAAGAAGTGGAGCAACTTCAAGCGAAGAAAGGCATTTTCAACAATCTGAGTAAGAATGAAAGACTAGCATTAAAATCTTTGAGCACAAGATCTGATATTATAATCAAGCCGGCCGACAAAGGGGGTGCAACGGTCATTCAAAGTACGAATGCCTACAGGACAGCATGCATTAATCTCCTGGCTGATGAGAAATATTACACAAAAATCTACAGAGACCCCACTGCACGACTCAAAAAGACAATAAGAACATTGACCACAGATGCAGTAGATCGCAACTGGATCACAAAGAAAGAGCACAATTTTCTCACCCCAGACGATCCCAGAGTGCCCCTTTTTTACACAATACCCAAAATACTCAAGGGTAAAATTCCACCTCCCGGAAGGCCGATTGTGTCGGGTGTGGGGTCCCTCCTTGAACCTTTGTCCAAGTATACCGATTGGTTTCTACGACCCATCGTCACACGAATTAAGTCGTATGTGCAAGATACCAAACACCTACTAAACCTTTTGACAGACATAGCATACGACCCAGTAGAAAATACCATGGTTTGTCTGGACGTGGAAGCGCTGTATACCAGCATTCCACAAGAAGAAAGCATTCGAGTGATAGAGGCCCTCTTGAGACACGAGGAATGGCAATGGGAAGCACCGGTCAGTTGGGTCATCACCCTCATGCGCCTAGCCCTGACGGAGAACTTCTTTTGTTTTGAAGACCAGATGTATCTACAAGTCCATGGCACGTCTATGGGCAGCACCTTTGCGCCTAGCATAGCGTGTCTGTACGTGGGCCATTTTGAAGATCAACACATCTGGAACCACAAACCCTTACTCTAATAACATCTGTAAGTGGTTTAGGTACATCGATGACATCTTGGTCATCTGGAAGGGGGACAAGTCCATACTGAATAATTTTCTCAATTGGATGAACCAAATAAACCCACACCTACACTTTACCATGACCACAAACAGTGAAATGGTCTCCTTCCTAGATGTTAAGCTCATCGCCAGCAGTGGCACCCTGGTTAGTTCACTGTACACCAAGCCCACAGACAGAAATAGTCTGTTACATTTTGACAGTGCTCATCCGCGCGCCTTGAGGGAGAACTTACCAGTCGGCCAGTTCCTCCGGGTCCGCAGAAATTGCACTAACTTACAAGACTACAAAAAAGAAGCAGAAATACTGACCACGATGTTACAACAGAAGGCTTACCCACAAAAGATCATCGAAAGGGCCAATAAAAGATCACGTAACACCCCCCCGGGAGGCCTTATTGGAATCCCATAAAAAACCAGTAAAGGACACTTTGATATGTGTCACAACTTACAATTCCTCGTCTAACAACATTAAGAAAATCATCAACAAAAAATGGCCAGTGTTAACATCAAACAAACTCACGTTTGAAAAACCGATGTTTTCGTTTAAGAGGAACAAGAGTTTAAGAGACACACTCATAAACACTAACACATATAAACCTAAGACTTCTAACCAACTCGCACTTTGGAACAACCCACCAGTTACAGGTCACTATCCCTGTGGGTCATGTGTGGTATGTCCACTTACAGAAGACACCAAACAAATCGACCTTGGTCTGACATATCCGTGGGAACAACGTTCGCATACTAATTGTAATAGCGACAACGTTGTTTATGTCATCAGGTGCCCATGCCAGCTGTTGTATGTGGGCATGACTAGCAGGAAAATAAAGATACGGATAAGTGAGCACAGAAGCACGATCAGGCGGGCAATCATGGCAACTAAACTTACTGCCCACTACCTTGAACAAAAGCACAGTGACACAGACATCAAATGAACAGTCATTGAGAAAATAAGTGGCACAGGTAACCTTAGTAATAGACTGTTAGAACGAGAACAACAATGGGTTTACCGTTTGAAAACCCATTTAACTGGACTCAATGATTCCATTCCTTGGAACCAACTTAACAAAAGATGACTCCAGCACTTTACATCCTGTAATACACTACATTTCGTAGTTTACCAGCATGAGTAATATAATGTAGTACACACACGACTAGTGTTACTCCTATCATGAAGTTGGTTTAGTTATTAATAATTCAGCATAACGCTTTAACACCGTTATTGTGTTTTTAAAAAAAATAAGAGCGTAACCCTTGTCTATGCCTTGGTAAGAATAAGAGATGTGAAAAAAGAGGGGAACCTGGCTGATTGTTTTTCAATGACGCACTTTATTTTAAGCGGTCAAAAATGCGAGACTCAAAGTTCTTGCACTTTTAGGTGTCTTAATCACAGTTATTTATATAATATAATTATTATATTAAGACACCTAAAAGTGCAAGAACTTTGAGTCTCGCATTTTTGACCGCTTAAAATAAAGTGCGGCCTTGAAAAACAAACATCCAGGTTCCCCTCTTTTTTCACGTATTTGATACGTCCTACCTGGCGGTATTTGGACGAAAACCCCTGTTTTTTTGTGTATTGGTAAGAATAAGAGCAGAATCTTTGTCTGTGCACTATTTCGGATGCATCTCTGTTTAGATTTACAATCAGTACTAGTCCATAACCTTTTCAGGATATAGCGCATTAGATCGTTTGCTCCTCAACCAAAAGCATCAGTGAACCGCTAGGATCGTGCACCTCAATAAAGCTACTTTTGGTTCGAATATCTTGCTGGCTCACAATACTTACGTAACATAATTTGACTTGCAGCTTTAATAAGTTTCCCATTCTTGGACTTGTGGTTGAGCATACATTTACGTGCCCTTCCATAACTAGATATAATATTTCTATGTGCCGCCTGAAATCGCTATTTGTGTCCACATGTGCCTTTGACTAATGCAGCACTCACAGTTTGAATGAGAGTGGTTAGTAAACCACAGTTCCCAGCATTCAACCGTTATGTATGACGCAACTCGCCTGCGTCTGAGCTATGACGCACGAGCGGGACCGCACCCAATAGGCAGAGTGATCAGCTTCCTCGCGCTCGAGAGGCGTATTTAGACTCCTTCACCTGTGTGTTCAATGCAAAAGCCCGGGGAACCCGTACCGAGTAGGTTGCAGAGCGGGGCAGGACCTTTGATGTTGTGAGTAATAGTGGCTATCGGTCCCTCTCTTTTTTACACAGGTACGTGCGCGCCCACCATGACACGGGCATTGCTGGTGGTACTTAACTCTTACATGTGTTTTGGGTTTGTCTTTCCTGTTGTGCGTCTGTTATTGACACGCAGTGTATGACTACAGGGCTACCCTTAGAAGCCGTGAGGTGCCCGGAGATGAGTTCCCTCTCCCATAACTGGGTAAGGGTTACAGTGTGTATGAGTGGTATAAATGATTAAACACGGCGACTGATAGCAGCATTGGGCTGTTGAGCGTGAGTGACACGGGTGTATTCACCTTGATTACGCACGCACAAGTATGTGGATAATGGCAGTATGCGACAATGATCGCCACAGCACCATATTTTGCCACCTATGCGAGTGTGGTAAAATTAAACGAGTGTCATAATCACATACCAATGTATTTATGAGAGATGATGTGTTTTTAACACCGTGTTTACAACACAGGTGCTTTGGTCAGCACATCACACTTGGGAAGCATCTAAAATGTATTCTACGAATAATACACTATGATTTCCTTTTTTTCTTTGTTTGTATTTACAGATGGAGTGATAGGATTAAAAAGATAAATTATCTTTTTATAAAGAAATAAGGAGCAGCTATCTGCCCTTAGATAAACAGCAGTATAGGGAATCTCCTTCTGCATTTTCCAGGGAGGGTGTTTTGTTGCCCTGAAGAAAGTCCTGGACCTTTAAGGCCCTTGCAGGACTGAAACATGTTGGCTTTAGGGTCATAGGACCATAAATACTCCTATTTGACCCCCCTTTTTACATTTTTAATAACCCTAGCAGATCCAAGAATAAAGGGATACCGGGATTTGCTTGCATTTTTTAAAATCTTTAATTCCCCCTGGTCACATTATCACAAAGAGCTCCCTGAAATATGGTTGAGCCCACCCTGACTTTTAGGCGTCAGGGTGACCCAATGATGAAGCATGACACCACTAGGGTGTGTGAGGGTAATTAAAACAAAAGGAATTGTTTCCTTCCCCACTCCGTAGTGGGTCTCTTCTTCTTAGGATTTCCCATTGGTACCTTATCAGGGTTTATAGAAAAAACGTGGCTTTCATCCACGCATCTAAGGAGTACTTATTGTGATTTAGTGTTTTGCACACGGGAGGGTGTACTCCCTCGTGAGATTTCCTCTCGGCCCCTACGGCATAGGGAAAGGACCCTTTCCCCTGTTTGCCATAGTGGTGTTAAGATGATATTTATCTGACTGATGATGACCTAGAGGAACACTTGACCAGGGTGAGCAACATATTTTTGGGGTTCGCCTCGGATTTGGCTACAAATTTAACTTTAAAAAAAATCAAAAATAGCCCACCTCAATGTCCTATTTTTGGGATATGAGCTTTCAAGTGAAGGGAAAAGGCTTGCAGCTAATTTTTTTGAAAAATGCGCGCTGCTCCAACCTACTAAATCATTGAAACATTTACAATCCATACTGGGATTCCTGAATTTCGGCAGAACATACATTTTGGATTACGCAGAAAGGGTTAAACCTTTCTACGACCTCATAAGACCTGATTTTTCAGTTAGGCAATGGACACAGGAACACACAGATATCCTTCGTTCCCTACAAGCTGACATGATAGCGTCTAAACACTTACAGACACACGTAAATGTCCGCAACCTGGTGATCTGTATAGTTGCGAGTCAATCTGGGTACACTTACCTAACATTTAATGAAGGAGAAACGTAACCCATAGCATACAAATCACACTTGTACACAAACTCTGAGATGCGGTTTGCTTCCACAGAAAAAATTCTGACAGCAGTACAGACTGCTGTAGTGAGAGAAAGAGCACTGGCTCAGGGGAAACGAATAATTGTCGTAACTCTGATACCGGCCTTAGAGGCTGCAACAAAGGCAAGCGTTCCACATGCTAAAGCCTTACATCCAAGATGGATACAATGGGCTAATTCTCTCACTACAACAGATGTTGAATACAGTTACGACCCAAGTCTAAAAACACAAGCATTTCAGCAATATGAACAAGAATATGCTCTCCCAAATGAAATAATGCCTCTAGTTCACAATGAATACATAATTTACACTGATGGATCTACTCAGCCGGCCACTGGAAGTTAACAACAATACAGCGCTGCATGTGCGATTGTAAAAGGTCGTATGCAGGACGGCAAGTTCCATACAAGCTGTACAAAAACTCAGACTCTAGGACTGCACGGCTCAGCTGGCAGAATTAAAAGCTCTATTACTGGCACTGGTAAATACGGATCGAGAATTCCCCACACTAATTGTGTGCGATTTTACTGTGTCCAGTCATACAATGAATATCTTCACTATTGGGGACAAAATGGGTTCAAGGACTCAAAAGGTGGCACAATTAAGCACAAAATGCTATGAAACAGGTAGCTGAGTTGAAAAACGCACTACCAAGAGCTCACGTGATACACACGCTAAGTCATCAACGTGATGGCGTTCACATTGAAGGGAATTCATTGGCGGATGAAGCCGCAAAAGGGGCAGTACGAACTGCTTCCGTAGCTGCAATCACTCGTTCAAAAACGAGAATAGACGGACAGATAATAGTAGCTTTCATTGCTTCACGCAAAGACAACAAGGCATTGCCGAAAGGTTTTCCACTCGAATACTCCTACAAGTTAGATGCAAACAACATTCCATATGCTCAGATTCCAGGAGCGGGGGATAGAGTAATACCAAACATGGATCGCAGATTAGGTTTAATACTTGCTGCACACAAGGGTCTGGGTTCTGCACACGCAGGAGTTACTGCAACAGTTTCTTTACTAAAACAACGCTATTGGTGGCCATGGTTAACAAAACAGACCAAAGATTTTGTCTTAAAGTGCGACATCTGGCAGCAGATGAAGGGGTCCACGTAGCACGTCCAGTGCAGACAACATTATTAATATAAGACAGATCACTCCCGTGTGTCTATTTGAACCAAAGCAGCCCCTTACAATCGGATGGGGCTTACGTACATCATGGGTGACGTGGATTCCTACTCAAGGTTCCTCTGGGTATGGCCTCAGCGCTCGGCTGACGCTCAAACTGTTATCAAAGATTTGCGAGTCTTTATAGGGACATATGCAGTTGGCACATTACATTCTGACCGTGACCCTGCGTTCAGCTCTAGGGCTTACAAGGAAGCCATGGGAAGTTTGGGCATTGCATTGCGGTACTCCTCTCCGTACCATCCAGAGGGAAATTAGGTTGTGGAGAGGAAAAAACGGGACTTAAAGCAATCTTTTAGAGCAAGAGTATTAGGTAAGGATGGCAGTTGGGTCAATCATTTGTATGGGGTACAGCGAGCCATTAACAACATACCAAGAAGTTCTCTAGGGGGTGTCACTCCTTACGAGGTCCTATTTGGGACAAGAATGCGGGTACCTGATCTTTATTGTGAAGGCACAGTGTCGGATGAAAAACCTTTTGACATCAATAAACGTTTGACTGTTTTACAGGCTCTCAATGAATCCAG
Organism: Calotriton arnoldi; assembly: GCA_963921515.1. Classification (NCBI taxonomy): domain Eukaryota; kingdom Metazoa; phylum Chordata; class Amphibia; order Caudata; family Salamandridae; genus Calotriton; species Calotriton arnoldi. The sequence continues at coordinate 588,966 of CAWUFW010002711.1, forward strand.
AACACTTCTAAGCAATGTGCAGGTGAAACGGACCGCCACTGGGGAAGTCAAGTCAGTCACGGTAAGACCTGTCTGGGTCCCTAAAGTCGGGAATCTGCTCAGAGAAAAGATAGTGGACAAGAAAGAATTTGGGCCATCCTACAGAAAGCCTGTACCTGTCCTGGCCGTTGAAGGAACAAGAACTGTACTTCTACCGCCTCTTGCCGGAAAAAAAGAGAAGAGATTCTTCTCCATTGATCTGATCAAACCACACTATGTGGCCGATACTGAATAGTAGGCCTCGTGGGCTCCTGGATAGCCGACGCCCTCCTCTCGCTACCATACAGGAAGTTCAGACAGAAAGGCTCATCACGTTCGAAGAGTCTCCTATACGGACTGATAGACTATGCAACAATGCCATGTAACTCGTTCCTCTTGAAACAGAAATTCAAAATCAAAATGAAAGACAAATTTCAATTCGACCTAACACTGATGTCTACATCAATATGCCTCAAGAAGAGCCATCTACAAGTTCAACAAAACCTGCTGAGCTACCTAAAATAGATTGAACTGCATCTGGCTATTTCATCGACTTTGATACCTTTTCCTTGGATCCTAGTGAACCTGAAACAACGCCAGCCCCAATATCTCGCCAACAACAAATCCCATAGACTTCTTCATTTTTCTGAAAAAGACATACCTGGTGTCACCTTGGCTAGAGCTTTGGATAATCACCGGTATACTGTTCTTTCTTTTCTGGATAGGCTTAGTAACTGTTTTCTACTTACTTATTAATGGAACTTATCTTCGCAAAAGCTCTGCAGCATCAAAAGTGAACTTGATCCTGAAACCTCATGTTTCATCACATCGTGAACAAACAGACTTGTCCTACGTGAACATTTCAGCAGTTCCTATACCTGATGGTATAGTATGGGACAAGGTGGATTATGATACATTAGGCTTGACAGAACTTTTAAAAATACCTCATTTATTTAAAATTTCCTTAAATGATATCATTACCTTCAGTACATTTTCCGATGATTGGGATTTTGAAACTGTTAATAATATGTTGCCTGATTTAGAACAATCTGCCGCATTTTCTAGCAACGAAATGTTAGAAGACACATCAGACTTTAACACAATGTATTGTTATCAACATTATGGTCATCATTTTCTACACAAATCCAGTACCCCTAGAAATGTTTTCACATATCACCAATGGGAATATTGCCCTACACCACCTAAAAGTAGTTCAAAAACGTTTGCACAGAAATTTTCATACTTTTCAGGTTTTAACACTTCTGACTCAACCTCATATTACTGTGAGGTTGCATCAACACCTGCACAGAAAAATATGCTTACCAACACCAAACAGATTTATTCTGCTTCCTTTGTTACCCAACTGTCTAAACAGGGTTTAGACTTATGGAAGGACACTGTAGACTTAAAATCGGTCTGGGGTTCTAGAGACTGGCAAGTCCAGGGAACATAAGCGCTATTCAGAGCATGCCTCATTCCACAGCAGATGATATTTCTGAATGATACTGTGCAACAGACTTTCTGTCTTGGAATAGCCAAGAACAAGGATTTGAACACACCTCAGATTCCAACACCATCGCATACCGAGGAAAATTTTACATCGCAAGAAGGGGCTACAATAGATGACATTTTACAATACAATAGATCAGACCCCAATTGGAAGAGATGGTTGGTTTGGCCCACAGACACAAACAGATGTCAAGGAAGATTCAGGGGTACTACCGAAGGGTTCAGTATTCATAGGCCAGACCCACGCTATGTCCAAAGAGAACATCCGGGGGTGGTGACATCATACAGTGTTGGGAAGTTATGCCTCGATTGGTAATAACATCAACACTTCCCCAGGTGAAACAGCACTTATCCTTCCTAACAGAGGATGTGGACCTACGGGATTTTTTATTAGGTCCCAGAAAGCCACGTCAGAAACGTTTCTTATATGCTGTCTATAATGAAACTGGAAATCCTCTCAACAAGAAGCGGCAGAGAGACTTCGAGAAATAGATAGAATTAACCTACAGAAGGCGTTAGCCGTAGTTGACAATGGTATGACTACGTTAACATCCAGGATTTATTCACTAGGCAACATTGTATCTTCTGCTATTGATGTACTAGAACAGGATTTGCCCATACTACAGCACGGGCAATCTCAGTTACGTTCTATTATGTTATTAAGCTGGACGCTGCCATCATTTTCCCGCTGGTTATGTGCCTTGGCGTTTTATCAACAGTACGTCCTTGTTTTCTGCATGCAATCTAACGCAAAAACAGATAACAATGGCACAAAGAGGAGCAAAATATACAATGCTGCGTATTTAAAAATTGGACAAGTTACCTTTTACTGTGGCAGAATCACCATCCACAGAGTGGTTAACCCATGGCCATATAACATTACCGGTCACAACGTTCCAGTTTCAGTATTGCCTAGAACAACAACAGGCAGGCAGATATGAAGAAATGGGTAGGGAATTCATCAAGGAATCTCGGGAATTACCCTACAGATTTTGATGCAGGAGTGGTGATCTGGAAGTGTTTCTAAGCGGTACAAACTGCGAGAACGCTTTAAGTGGATCTCTCATATGCCAGGATATTATGCTACACGGGGCCTGTAACGGTTCTGTGGTGAACCTATCCTGTCATATTGACTGGTTGAATATTATAAGTGTGATATTGGGTCCAAAGGATACTGTTTCTTTATTCACTGTATGGTGCCCTATTCCTTTGGTAATAAGGGGCACCTCTTTGTCTTCTATTAAACTTGAGAGGTACCCCAGCAGCCGTGATTTCCCCGGTATTCAAGCTACTTTTGAATGGGAGTTACTTGATACTGAACGATCAAGGTTGTTGTGGGATGCTTCTGGGTATCACATATCTAGTCACTGTGAGCTCCAGGGTTACTTGCTGTATGCAAGTATTGTTTCCACCGACACACACAATCAGGGAGGTGCCGCTATGGCCTTCGTTGAATGTTTCCTTTATACGGTTTGATACTCTGAGCAGAATGAAAGCCATGCTTCTACAGAAAACGGTGCCCTTAACCTCTGCCCGGGAGACTTTTGATCTCCAGATCGCAAGGTCCTCGGCTGAGATACAGGCACTGATACGTACGAACTGCCCCTTCCATTTCACAGAAATGGTAAATCGTATCTTTAACATGTCTGATACGATGGGTATAGTCCACCTATTTAAGACCATAGGTTCGGGACTGTTAAGCACCTTTCTGACGGTCCTCCGAGTTATACCAAACATTATACACTCCGTATTCTGGAGCATTTTTGGAGGGCTTCCGCTGATCCTGTTACTAATAGCAGGTATCCTGATTGTAATTTTTCTGCTACACAATGGACGTCCCAGTCACAAAGGAGATGGAAAAAGCACTCCTGGACCGTAAATACCATGATCGCATGGTACAACATCTGGGCACACCTCGCCTACGGGAACTGAGCGCCTCTTGGTTCCTGTCATTTAGACCAGTCTGGTTGGACTGTGTCCTACCTGTTCTCCGATGCCTGTTCTGCAGAGAAGAATGTGTGTTGGATCTCTGTCTGATACTTCCATCAGTTGTGCAACCGGACGTTGATGCTTTACTAGACCTGATAACGGCCCATGTTCTGCAGTGACCCCAGCGTATTCCCATGTTGATGCCAGCATTCTTAGAGCCACCACAGGAAGTCTCCACTCCTGTTGGATTGGATACCGGCTCCTCCATCAACACCCAGGCCTTGGATAGCGCACAGGCTGCCCCAGCATCAGCCCCAGGCAGTCCAGAAGATCATCTGTGCTCAATTGACATAATCTGCGAGGTGTTACAGAGATCGTCGTCTGCGAAGGCAGGCAACAGCACTGTTGCGTCTACCAGGCAGGACATATAAACATTTGGATCGTCGTGTACTGGGAAAAATTCGGCCTTTTTCGAAAACTTAGAGCTTCAAAACAATTGACACTTTTTATGACCTGCATGACCTTCCAATGCTTGTAGTTGTTCGAACTATATATACGGACACACTAGAGCTATTGCTTGAGTGACAATCTTTTTTTTTTTTAGCATTTTTTAGAGTTTTTGAACATTTTTAGCAAAACTATTGTTTTTTACTGTAGTTGTTTGCATACCAGTGCCTAGACAGCCTAGTAGTACGTTAGAATTTAATTATGTCGTCCAGTCGGATGAGGAGTGAGTGTTATATTCCATATAGGTACCCCAATATAGGCTCAGGTAACATTCTAACCTTTCACCTATATTCTCCCCTACATTACACACACAACGGTTCTTGGGGACTGACCTTTTACCTAGATACAACACTGCACAGAGAACGCGGGATTTTCCCTAGTAAAAGCCTCATACATTATGCATGAGGATTCTTGGAAACTCAGCAGGACTACCATCTCCTGCATAATAACTATGTATAAAGTTCATTCCCAACGTCATCCTAAGTCCGACAATGGCACAGCAAGGTAGAACCCCTGGGGACACCTTTGGGTATATAAACATCACATCTTGCTGAGATAGAAAGAGGAGAACAAGGACTTCCCTGCCGACACCCTGACGTGAGACGCTGAGGCTCCTGCATGCAGATACTCCAGCTCGCAGTGGTCTGACATCCCATGCGGGTGCCCAGCTCGAGACCAAGACGGGGTCCCACAGTCTCTTACTTCAGGTAATGGGGTTGACTTTATCCTAGAGGGATTCTTGACTTAACACCTACACACATGCTAGGTACACTTAGATACATCTAGTCAGGACCGCATCGTAGGAGTATGCATTTTACTGTCATGTATTTTATATACCTGCCTGTATCCATGGTTTTAGCACAATGGTAGAAATCTACCATCCTTTTATTTTCTTAGTGCTTCTAATCATTTATATCTGTTTCTGTCTAGTGGTTGTTTCAGCACACATATTTTACACTAGAATGACAAATGTTCAATAAATGCTTATTGAGAAACGTCCACACCGTTTATTCTGTGTATCTCTCTGAGACGAAGTGATCACGAGTGACTGAGCGAAAAGTAGTACACTGTTTCCACGATCCTGAGGGATCAGGGTTGTCATGTTCGATAGTTGTCAAGAACTATTCTCTCCTTGGTAAGAGGGGTTTCTAGTGGCACTGTGAGCTAGCTGGTATACAGGCAAACATACCCGGTAGGGGTGTCTAGAATCAGTCTGGCACCAATCCTACAGTGTATGTTGTCTAAACGCGCAGATCCTATATAGGTTTTATAGAAACTACACGACACCTCAACCCCCGCATCTGACGTAGCAGATGCAGAGGTCCCTCCTTCTACCTAGCAGCAAAGACATGTAACGAGCTACCCCTTCGTGTTAGGTCCTTCCCATTGCTTCCAGAGTTACAAAAGTCCCCGAAGACCTGGCTATTCAGCTAATCAACTGGACCCAGCCAGTGCCTGGATACCTTCATGGGTAACAAGAAGTTAGTGACTCTATCTCAGTAAAAGAGGTGGAGCTAGCGCTCGCTCAGGGTATTAGTAGGAAAGCTCCATGCCCGGATGGAGTTCCACTTGATCTCTTTAAAAATAATTCCCCATTCTGGGCTCCAATTTCGACGAATATCTTTAGGGCCGCTGTTCTCGGCCCACTTCTCGCTCCATGGAAAGAGGCCATTGTGATCCCTATCTTTAAAAAGAAGGATAGAAACAACCTGGCATGCTGCAGACCAATCTCCCTGCTAGACATCATGGGCAAGGTCCTGGGGAGGGAGTTATTAGCACATTTGGAAGTATGGCCAAATGACAATAACATACTCTCAAGAACGCAATATGGCTTTAGACATGGTCAGGGAACCATTGAACAGCCTTAGTCTTCAGTAAGTATACCTAGCCCATTAAGTGTTCAAAACATCTGGCCTTCATGGACTTGTCATCTGATTTTGATACTGTAAAACGCGATAAGCTCTGGAGCATGATGGGGGGCATGGGGGTGGAGGAGCCTTTGCTTAGCCTCCTACGGAGACTACATCAGAACACTATGGTGAAGATCCATTATGGTCCTGAAGGTGATTTCACTGACTCTATAGGTTCAGTTCAGGGTATACGCCAGGAGTGTATCCTTGCCCCCTTTTGTTCCTTGTGTAGATAAATGGATTGGAGATTTTTTTACAGCAGAAAAAATTACATTGTCCAAAGTACTGGTAAATTTTTAATCTCCTCGCTTTTCTTTGCAGATGATGCTGTCCTCTTAGAGAAGACAGCAAACAGTTTGCAGAAAGCCCTTGATGCGTTTGCAGACTTTATGGAATCCCTGAATCTGAAAGTAAATTAAAATAAATCCAATGTAATGGTATATGGCCCAAAATCAACAAAAACGAAAACCTTCTACCTACAAGGCACCCCATTGGATAAAGTTACAGCTCTCCTATCTAGGGATCCTTTTTAATAATTTACTGAAATGGAATCCTCTCATAATATTAAGGGTGCAGCAAGTTAATAGGGCGATGGAAGCTCTCTTCCGCTTTGCATCTAAGCTAGGCCAGACACCCACTAGGGAAATAATGATGCTATAATGAGCAAAATGCATGTAAGTTGCTTCATATGGGGCAGGAGTTTGGGGGTACACAGACTGCTTCAATCTTCAACTTGTGGGGAATGCCTTTATTAGGAGGCTTCTCATGGTCCCCATGGGTCCTCAACCTTCTTTTGTCACTCTGAAGTGGGTTTGCATTACCTTGAGGATTGCATAGCTCTTGCTCCATTATTATTATGGGTTGAAATGTGGTCGACACCCAAATTCGAATTTTCCAGGCAAATACTATCTGATTGTTTATCTACCTGTAATGTTGCTAAGATACAGTGGCTAAGCTATGCTAAATGTACACTCGATGATGTGGGCCTCGCTGCTCTTTTTGAAGACCCAGTTCATATTTTACCATCAGCTAAAACTCAAGTTAAGGAAGCTTATTGGGACAGGATACTGCCCAATCGCCAAGGATTAGCTCCTAAGCAACTGCTATCCAATTAATTTAAAGTGATTACTTCCTCCCCAGTGATGTAATTTTATTTGATGCTCCTTTTTTAACTCTCAGCACAGATTTTATTTGCCTAGGTTTCCCCTTGGCACTGTGCACTTTTAAGTGTCATTCCCATTACAATGTGGATGGGTGTAAAATCTCCCACCATGTCCTTGTGACAATAGATTAAATCAATAAACTGTACCCGTTTTACTCTTTTGTCCTCTTTATCATTCTGCAAGAACAACCTTTTTGCTTCCCTTACTAAGACCACATAGGCCAATTTCATACCAACACAGCTTTAGACGCCTCTGTTTATTGGAGTCACATGAAATCTGCTATGCAGGTCTTAATTTTTTAAGGGGGCACTTTCAATAGGAAAACGATATGGTTAACAGTTGTCATATGACTAATAAATTGGTGAAAGGATTATTGCGTTTTTGCATACTGTAAAATGCTCATGGCACTTTCATTGTTGACCTTTGTGTTGTTGCTGTATTTTATTCATGTATGTACAGTATTCTTTTATGATTTCTTGAAATTGAATAAAGGGCCTTATTACTAGTTTGTCGGTCCCGTGGACTGCCCTATCGGTGGCGGTCCGATCGTGGAGAGCTTGGTGGTCCGACCGCCGTATTACGAGTTGGGCGGATAGGCTTTGCGAAGATCGTGGCTGAACCGCTGAGACCACCAGCTGACCGCCTGGTTCGGGGTCAGGGAAAGGCAGCCCCCATAGGGCAGTACAGGGGAGCTGCACCACCATCCATATTACGAGTTGCCTTTTCCACGAGCTGACCGATGCGGTCCGTCCGCCTGCTGCAAGGTGGCGGTGGTGATGGATTTGAGGGGCGTACTCACCCCTATCTTCTTCTTCCCGGCAGAGTCCGACGTGGATCCCTTTCTTCAGGTCCCCCTTAACAGCAGGATCCTCACCCCATGAGGATTATGACCCTGTTTGCGGCGATCTACAGGTGAGTCCTTTTCATACCATATACCCATTGCCAGGACTGCCCACATATGGGCCAGATCCCGGCAATGGGTAGATGGTATTTTTCCACATGTATCATGCATATGTGTGCATCCGACACATATGCAGTTACGATGCACACACAGGCATCAATATATTTAGAAAAAGTACTCCCCACTGCCGCAAGATCTCTGCAGCCACACCGGCGGCACCGTGGTCAACTCGTAATACGGCGATCTTTGGACAGCCAGCGCTGTGGCCTACTGACGGGCGTGGACGCGGGTCTTAGGCGGTCGGACCACCAAACTCGTATTCCGCCCCAAAGTCTTTATGGTGGGTAACAAAAAGCGCTCTACAAATCTACTGATTGATTGATAGAGATGCAATCAAGGAATTTGAAGTAGACACCATCTGTAAGAATAATTTTTCAAGATGGTTTTCAAGTTGGCAATAAATTCTCTACAGATTTTGCTTAGCCGTGCTGTGGATGCTACATAGCTGATCTATTCCAGACATGCTAATTTAATCATTGATTCATATAATTCAGTGTCTGCTCAATACTATTTAATGGCACCACTATGCAAATCAGCATGACAAAATATAAACCGTTTGAACTTCATGTTATAACCTACAAAATAATTTTGATTTTTTTAGCCTAATAAAACCTTTGCCTAATAAAACCTTTAATAATCAAAGATGCAAACTGTGCATTTACCAGAATGAAACACTACTTCATCTCTTATGTTGTTGTCCATGGGTCCAAGAGCCAATTTTTTACTAAACACATTTTCCTTGTTAATAGAAGAACAAAATGCACTGAAGCATTAGAATATTGCCTAAACACGGGGAACATATCTGAACTATGATGTACTGCTAAATTATTTTCAGGTCATTTTCAGAAAACTTTCACAACTTTCTTAATAATAGCTTGAGTCTTTTTAAAACTTTTATTGTTTCAAATTAGCATAGATTTGGTAAATTGCAAATGTTGTTTTTTCTTTTTAAGCTTGTTATGAACTACCAGAATGTGTATTTTCAGCATTTTTGTATTTAAGAAATTCATTCTATTTTAACTGCTGGAAAATCTAGATAATCCTTCTATTTCTAAAATTGTAGTGATTTGAATTAATCTAATACGATAAACTTACTTGTTACTAGGCCTAAGCATGAAATTCCTGAGTTTTTTCCTCGGTTCCCATCGTAAAGTTAGCGGGTGGGGAAAATCTTACTCCAGACCACCTCCCGGCGAGATTGCTCAACATGGGCGGCCGTGGATGGCCGTGACCGCTCACGTTGAGAAACCTTCCGTTCGCATTGAAGAAGCTGCAGCTCGAATAGAACATCTACTCGAGCGGCAGAAAGAAGCTGCGCCCTCTTGCACTGCTCATGTGCCTTTTGTGCTGATTTTCCAGTGTGGGACAAAGACCCGGTGCTAAAAATCAGCACGAACTGCGCGACCTAACGCACTCCTCCGCTTGCGGAAATCCGCGTAGAGCCGCAGAGATTTTTGGTCACTTTGTGGAGTTCTGTGTAGTGGAACTCCGCCAAGGCCTACCTCTTGCCTTAACTCCAGAAAAGGGTTATAAGAAAGTGAATTATTAATTGAGGTGGATGTTAGTCCCCCACAAGTAACAATGTCACTAACTTGCTAGGTCCAATAAAAGCTTCAATAATTGAAACCTGAGCTCAATCCCTGGTAACTAGGCACATATCAGACAGACTTAACTTTTAAACAGTTAAAAAGTCAATGACACAACACAATAAAAATAAAATAAAAATCCCACTCTGATGTATACAATAGAGAAAAATGTAATACGCAAAATGACAAAAAAATCCAATAAGGGGAACTAAAGATATCAATTTTTAAAGATTTCAGTGAAAAAAGCACCAAGAAAAATAAGCACCCAAAGTAAGGCAATGGTTGCAGTAGACAGGAACTAAGATGCAAATTTAGGCTGACCGTGATTGAGCCCGGGCCGGATACACCAGGTGGATTAGTCATTGTGAAAGTCTGGATGTCGAAAAAGTTGGTAAAGTTTCTAATACCCAATATAGAACGGGTCTTGTCTCTTTTTGAAAAAAAATTCCTCCCCACGTGGGCCACCCCTGAAACTGTAGTTGGTTTGGAACTGAAGGCCAGATACCTGAATCAGGTTGATCCTACTGGGGCTCTGAAGCTTTGGAGATTTCTCGCTGAACATTTCATATGTCCAATTGTAGAATGGAAATTAGTCATTTTTTCAGAGGCTTGGAGGTGTTTGAGCGGAACAAAGCTGAAATCCACCAGATATCTCCGCTCCACCCAACTGGCCCTGGCCACCGTCCCACAGATCCACAAGACCACAGCTGGAGGAAGAACCATCTCCTACTTCGCTGCAAAGACCTGGAACTCCCTGTCTCGGCACCTCAGGCAATCACCATTGCTGCCTCAATTCAGGAAGGACCTCAAGACCTGGCTCTTTGACTCAACCGCAGACCCATCCCCCCTCCCCACCCAAAGCCTTAAGACCCTCATGGGTGAGTAGTCGCACTTTACAAGAATATGATTGATTTGAACTGCTGATTGGACACTTTTACCAGCGGGTTCCTCTGAGCTGCAAAGGAAAAGTTTTCAAAAGCTTGCAAACTTTCTTCTGTTGCCCAAACAACCACGGAGTACAATTCTAACACCCCCAGGAGCTCAGGGGAAGCACTTGGAGACTCTCAGGATATTAGGCCGAGGCCAAAAGAAGGGTTGAGTCCAATGATCAGCTGGGTACTTTAGGAAAAAGCATTGGCAAATCCAATAGATCTTGCCTCTGCGAGATCAATTTGCTTTGTCAATTTTTTTTTGCCATGTTATACAGTTTCTGGAGAAAAAGATTATTATATTATGCTATTATTACAGCATAACATATATGTGTGTGTGTTTTTACATATGTATTAAATAATATAATAATATGATTGTATGATTGATATGGAATGGCCTGCCATTGTGTAGTATGGCATGGTAGGTATGGTATGGCCTGTCATTGTATGGTATGGTGTGGCCTGTCATGGTATGGTATGGCCTGTCATTGTATAGTGTTTTATGGTATGGTAATCTTTGTTACAATGTACATATTAAGCTACAGGAGGAAGCGCAGTAGGAGCAGCTAAACAAGCAAAAAAGCGCTTTACAATATAATGTTATTTTCATGCTAGAAGTTCTATCCAACCTGTTGTGCTGCAAACATAACCCATTTTAAATACACTCGGTTTTATGTATCAAACATTTTAATGATGCCCAATACGTCTTATAAATCATGAAATACACAATACAAGCACTTGGTTACAAACTAAACAAGTGATTACTTAATAGTGATCCCTCAAAAGTATTTTAAAATCATTTCTAAAAGCAACACTAACATCCTGTGGTCTGCTGGTGTTGTTGTACTGCACCAAAGATACCGCAGAGTGAAACCAGGAGCAAGAAAATCTAAAAACACATATACTCTTACCAAGTACTGCAAGTAGAAGAAAAAATAGGCCGAGACAGAAAGTGGAAGCAACTGAAGGACACTCCCAAAACGAGGAGGTAGAACTTGGTCCATATTCCAGGGATAGGGAAAACACACAAACAAAAAGTGTAGCAAAAGTGAAGCCAGTGCATGCTACCGATGACGAGCCAGCAAATAGGACTGACAATGAAGCCAATGAATGGTAAACAGTGGGTGGGCCCTAATCCCCCTGTATGTAAGCAAGATGTTTTGCATGCAAGATCTAAAAAGGCCTCCCTCTTTCAGCTTGTTATGTCACTGTAGACACAAAGGAGGTCAGCCAACTTACCCTTGCAGTCCACTTCTTTGTTCTGGTTACAGGAAGCAGGTCCAGCCGTTCATGTCTCCTATAGGTCTCAAACAGCAAGGGCAGTCCACCTTCCTATCTTCCATAGGTCAAGAAAGTGTTCTGAGGATGGTGTCTTGGGGTACCACGGCACTAGCACTAGAGATGGATGGAGGAGGTTTCAGGTTCTTCCCTGATGGGGTAAAAAGTCCTAGGGGAAACCCTACCTACTTTTGGAGTAGTTCCTGTTTCCCCTATTGCAAATAATCCCATAGTGCACCTTATTTTCAAAATCCAAGATGCGGAAATCATCCACCCCTTGTGCAGAGCCTTTGTGCCCCTCCAGACATATGGTCAGGATAGTAAGCAGTCCCCTCCTCTGTGGTTACTCAAAACAAGTTCTGGGGGTAGCGTTCCTCCCACTAAGTCTGGTGCCAACCTAATCATGGGAACAAATGCTAGGCCTTTCCAGGTCTCACTCTGCATTTAGTTGTGACAGGGTAGGAAGGACCATTGAAGTTAATTAGGTTCTTGGGCCCACCCTACTGGTTTTCCTGCCATGGGAAAAAAATACTTCCCCAGTGCCGGGCCATTGTCTCTGCTTTAGGAGCAGTTTTCATATCTCATTAAGATCAAGTAATTTATTGGCAGCTGCACTGCTGAAAAGCTAATGTAGATTAGCCTCCAGGAGATTCAGGCAGGAAAAGGTCAATTTTCTAAAGGTTACTTGAGCTAAAATGTTATTAAAAATCCAACTTCACCATTGAATTGAGCTAAATATTATGCCAATTTTCTAAACGTAACTTTTCCTAACAATCTTTTTAAAATTCAACTTCACCACTGAATTGGGCTAAGTATCAAAAGTGGTTGAAATATTTTCCTAGCTGGTCTCAAACCTGAGATACAGAATATTTTAATCTGTACTCTAGGTTTCTCATCGGACAGCCAAGGCTTTCCATAGTGAAAATAGCTTTTGGAGTTCTGTCACTTTAGGGACATGGTAATATTTCATTTCTTCATGTCCTATTTTTACATACCATGCATCCTACCTTTTGTGCTACAAGACCTATATAGGGGTAATTTATTAATATTTAAAAGGAAGGTGTTTCCTCTGTCAAAAGGGTTATTTTGACAGATTGGACTGCAAGTTTAAACTACAGCATTCTGGCTACAATGGAGCTATGTTTTCAATTCCATAGTAGTGGATCGCACAATAAGTGCTGTAGTCCACAGGTGACATTTAATTTTCCATACCCTGATTGTAGTTTCCACGCCATATACTATGGCTTTATAGGAGAGTTAAATACTCCAATCAGGTGTTAGTCATTTTCTACATGTCTTAGAGTCAGAGCACATACACTGGACACTGAACAGCAGGACCCTAGTATGCAAAGTCTAAAAACCAGCCATAAAATTCAGCAAGAAATGTGGGTAACCATGGATAAAGGAATATTTTCCTACAAGGCTTACAGGCAGAATCTCTTTTTTTTATTTTTTAGGCAAATCTAAGACTGTAGCTTATTTTGCTTGTGCGTAACACATGCTGAGAATCCTTGGTGCATCTCAATTTTTACTTGTAGTTTGAGGTGTCCTTGGGTATTGTCCGTCTTGGAAATTACCATATTTGGTGTGTCTGTGCAGAGTAGGTGCTGTTGCTCCTTAGTCTTCCTGCCTGTGGCAAGTGAGAGATATATTTTTGGAGTATAAAGTTCATTGTGTGGTTTGTTTGTTTTTTCTGAATCGATATTTGTTAATAGTTATATTTGCAGTTTGATACAGCCACAGTTTGTTGAGTTCTAAATTGACACAGTGTTGTTTATTGTTGTCTTGTTTGTTGTGTTAGTTTCATTAGTAAGCATTATGGCTGACCGCCCAGCAGGTTGTTGGTTTGCTTTTTGAACATGGTTCTGCATCTGAGGCAGAGGACCATGTTCAGATTCTGGCAGTGCTGATGATGTGCCTGTTTTAGGGGAGGACACTGATATGCTGGTAGTGCAGGAGGAGCAAACTGGATTTTAGCCAGGGGCTGGAATGCCTCCCATTTGAAGTGCTGAACCCTGGGTTGCCCCTAACATTGTAGAGCCTGCTTTGCCTGCTTTTAGTAGTGTTGCAGGGAGTACAGTCAATACAGAGAACTTTTTCCCTATCAATTTCTTCCAATTGTTTATTGATGATGTGTTTTTTGATTATATTGTTGAACATAGTAATTTGTATGCAGAACAGTTTTGAGGGACAACAGTGCTACACTTAAGATCCCCTCCAGAGCTACCCGGTGGACTCCCACAAATCTCTATAAGATTACCAGTTCCGGGGTTTAACTTTGCTGATGGGATTGATTAGGAAGCCATCACTGTCTTTATATTGGTCTACAAGTCCCCTTAATGGCAACTGCTACATTTCCAGCTACCATGAATCGAGATCAGGTTTTGCTCTTGCAGCTTATCCCCTTAACCGCGGCACAAATTCTCCCGCAGTGCGGGAGAATTAATGAGTGGGCGGGGTTTCGACGTCCAACGGACGTGCGCCGCACCAGGGAGGTAGCGCTTGCGTCGGCCATTGGCCGACGCAAGCACCGAAGGGGTTAATCAGCATTTTGAGGATAGTGATACAGCATTGACACGAGATCACCCTGATTGTGACCATCTCTAAAAGATTCATACTATTCTTGAACATTTAATAGATCATTTCTCAGAGATCTATGTTCCAGAAAAAAAAGATATCTGTGTATGAGTCTCTGGTTCTGCTCAAGGGTCCTTTGGTATTCAGACAGTGCATTCCCAGCAAGAGAGGATATAATGGTATTAAACCGTATATGCTATGTGAAAGTGCCACAGGATATGCATATAATTTCATGGTGTACACTGGTAGGGAATCATTCAAATAACCCCTGTTTCCCCAGTTGCCCTTCCACTTTTGGAGTCAGTGAAAAGTGAAACAATTATGTGGGAACGTGCCAGAGGACTGTTAAATGAAGGTCACTATTTATACGTGGACAATTATTTAAGGCATTGTTCAAAGTGGACACTGTGGCATATGGCACAATCCGGTCTAACCATACAGGTTACCCTAAAGAGCTTGTGTGTAAAACACTTGAAAGGGGACAGAATAGTGCCTTGTGTAGTAATGAGCTTCTTGCTTTGAAACTTTCAGATAGAAGAGATGTCCACGTATTCACAACTATTCACAATGAAAACACTTTACCTGTGACTATTTGGGGTCAGGTAGCAGAATTGCGCAAACTTGCAGCATTTTAGACTAGAACAAGCACACGAGAGGTGTAGATCGAGCAGATCAAAAGTTGAAGCCTTACAATGCTACTCAAAAGTCATATATCCGGTACAAGAAGTTGGCTGTCCATATGTTTCATTTGGTATCCTTCAATGCTTATATTTTTTTCAAACATTATTCTCCAGGTTCCAAAATGAGTTTTGTATAGTTTCAGCAGTCTGTAATTGGCAGCCCTGTTGTAGTCGAGCAGGCAAGTGTTCTTAGGATGGAAGTGGTGTAGGATGTGGCTAGACTGAACGATCGCCACTTTCCTGAACATATTCCTCCAACACCCAAAAGCGCCATTCCTTGTTGGAAATGTACAGTCTGTGTTCAAAGAGGAGTACAAAAGGAGAGTCGTATGCACTGCCCAGAGTAACCTTCTAATCCTGATCTATGTGTGCCCACATGTTTAAAATAATACCATACACAACTCAAGTATTGGGAGCAACCATGAGAGTAAAAGAAAACTGACTGTGATCATGGTTGATATTTGATCTTCTACGAATAGGTTGGTTCTTTCTGATTGGAAAAAATGTGCTGTTTTAGTTTGGTGTTTTATTTTTCCTGCCTGTTCTTTGTGTGTGTAATCTGTTCTTTGTGGGAGTGTTATAGAAATAAAAGTATGTGGAGCTTCATGGTGATGTCTGAGTGACTTTTGACTGATGGTGTGTGTGGACTGGTGTTTAGCTGGCAGTGTGTGTGAACTGGCATTTGGCGGTGTGTGTGTATAGTGACTTGCTGCGGTCACTACACACACACTGGCAGCCAAATGCCAGTGCACACACACTGCCATCCAAATGCCAGTCCACACACTCTGCCAGGTGGTGTGATTGCTGTGTCTGAGGTGACATCTGGCTGGTGGTGTGTGTGGCTGGCGTCTGGTGGTGGTGTGTGTGAACTGGCATTTGGCTGGTGGTATTTGTGTGTAGTGACTTGCTGGTGTTCAAAACACATACAGTAGCAGCCAAACACCTGTCCACACACACCGCCAGCCAAATGCTAGTCCACGCACTCCGCCAGCCACCAGGTGATGTGAATTCTATGTCTGAACTAGCATCTGGCTGGTGGTGTGTGTGGCTGGCAGTTTGTGTGGTTGGAGTCTGGCTGCCAGTGTGTGTGAACTGGTGTTTGGCTGGCGGTGTGTGTGTGTAGTGACTTGCTGCTGGTCAGTGCACACACACTGTCAGCCAAACGCCAGTCCACACACACCGTCAGCCAAATGCCAGTCCACACACTCCACCAGCCTCCAGGTGGTGTGATTGCTGTGTCAGTCCTGTGGGCATATGAAAGTTACGGGCCCTTGAATGGTGCAGTTTGTTGATGTGAGTGTTGTAATGTCTAGGTCCCATGGCTAGCGGTGTGAATGGTTTTTTTTGTGTGACGCATGAAAGATGTGTGAATGACCTGTAAAGAGGTTGGTGCCTTGTTATGGCTTTACAGCTCATGAGCTTTGAGTCACTTGTTCAGTATTACAAAATGTTAATTATCTTAGTAACAGTGATTTTTACGTTTTTATTTGTGTGAAATCTTTTGTTAATAAAATTTACATTTTGAACTTTTCACTAACCCTCGTGCCAAATCCATCCAGTGTGTGTGTGCTTGAGTAGTAGATGGTTGTGCAGTAATACTTGTCTTTTCTGTCTTTCACTGTCAGGGTGTTCATTGTCTTTAGGAAAAACCTACAAACCCTAGATATTTTTTATAAACTACACACCAGGGGACTCCAGGGTGGTGTGTCTCATGTGGATCCCACAAGGTTTTCTTCACAGAAGCCCTTAGAAACCTCAAACATTGGCTAAAAACATATTTTCTTCATATTTCTGTGAGTCAAAGTACTTTAATCTTTGGGCAGCCGCAAATTTCCTACCACCCAGCATTCCCACATGTCTCCCAATAAAAGTAGTACCTCACCTGTGTGGGTGGGACTAGCACCTGCAGAAGGAAGGGGTCCAATGCACAATATGGCAACATCAACAAAAGAGGTAGCTTCGGTTTTTGGGCCTGGCTCAGCGGCCACACAGGGAAACCTACCAAACCCAGGCATTTCAGAAAACTAGACATCCAAGGGAGTCCAGGGTGGTGTGCTTGGCGCAGATTCCACAAGGTTTTCTTACCCACAATGCCCTGCAAACTTTGTCGAAAATGGCGGTTTCCTTTCCATTTCTGTGAAGTAGACTTCTGGAATCAGCAAGAGTCCACAGAAGTCCTACCTGCCCCAATAAAAAGGCTGTCCCTTTGTATGGCTGGTACTAGTGCCCACGACAGGAATGGATCAAACGAAGGTCAGTGTGAGTCCTCGCATTAGGACTCTCATTGACCTTGCTTTGATCTTTTCCTGTCGTGGGTACTAGGCCCAGCCACACAAGTGGAACAGCGTTTTTATTAGGACAAGTCGTGGAATGCAGGGGTAGGAATTTTGTGGATTCCTGCTGAATCCTGAGTTTTCCACATGAGGCCCACTACTGTTGACTTCCCTGGGTGTCTAGTTTTCAGAAATTTGAGGGTTTGGTAGGTTTCCCTGTGTGGCTTTTGATCCCTGGCCAAAAAACACTGATATCCCCATTGCCAAATCAGATAATTTTTGTGATGGAAATGTTAATGTCTTCACATTGTAGTTTGGGGCCTTTCCCGTTTCAAGCTCTAGACCTACTCACACAAGTGAGGTACCATTTTTATTGGGAGATTTAGGGAAATGCTAGTTGGTAGGACATTTGTGGCTCCCCTCAGATTCCAGAACTTTCCATCACAGAAATATGAGGATTTTTATAAATCCATGTCACCTCACCCTGGATTCCTCTGGGTGCCTAGTTTCCAAAAATATGCAGATCTGCTAGGTTTCCCTAGGTGCCAGCTGAGTTAGGGACTAAAATCCACAGCTACCTACATTGCAAAAAAACAGGGTCAGATTTCAGTGGCAAAATTTGAACTGTCTATGTTGCATTTTGGGCCCTTCACTGTCGCGAGCACTAGGCCTACCCACACACGTGAGGTACCAATTTTATCAGGAGACTTGGAGGACTGCTAGGTGTTACAAAATGTGTGGCTCCCCTCAGATCCCAGAACTTTCCATCACAGAAATTTGAGGAATATGTGTTTTTAGTCAATGTTTGAGGTTTGCAAGGACTTCTGGGTAAGAAAACCTAGTGAGAGCCACACAAGTCACCCCACCCTGGATTCCCCCAGATGTCTAGTTTTGTAAAATGTACAAGTATGCTAGGTTTACTGTTGGACTTGGCCCTTTTTAGCTAAAGTTCCCTAAACTTTTTGCTTTCCCCCTAGACCTTTTTTCTGACATGGTTTTGCCAACTTAGATGCTTTGGATACTTTGCCACTGCTAATCAGTGTCAAAGTGAAAGTGCTCCCTGTATAAAGTGTAATGGTAATTGGTTGTCCATGATTGGTATGTTTGCCTTACTAGTAAAGTCCCTAGTAAAGTGCACCATGTGTGCCAGAGCTGGTAATGCAAATGCTACTAGTGGGCCTGCAGCACAAATCGTGCCACCCAAACAAGTAGCCTTAAAGAGGGAACTCAGGCCTGCCACTGCAGTGCCTGCGCGCAGTTGTTAAACTGCCATGTTGTTCTGACAAGTGCACCCACTTGCCAGACCTTACCCTTCCCTTCCCTTTCTATGCACATCAGACACCCCTATGGTAGGTCCAAGGTACCCCCTGTGCAGGGTGCAGTGCATGTGAAAGGTAGGACATGTACTAAGGTGTGTACCATGTCCTGACAGTGAAATTGTTGGACTTGGCCCTTATTGTCCTAAAATCTTTCGCTTTTCCCCCCTAGCCTTTTTACCATGTGTGAAATAATACCTACTGCACAATGGCGTGCGCAGATTTATTTGTACTGTTGTAAAGCAATGTTACTTTTAAAATGGACGCCATTTCTGTCTGCTTGTGCTGCCTGCCTGAGGTGGGTTGCCGGTCTAGTTGTCTGTCACCCAGCCCCAGCTTTTGGAGGGAAGTCTGGCAGACAGGGTGCTCTACACCTCCCCTAAACCAGTTGGGACCGGTTTCCCAGGGAACCTTCCAGAAGCTTCCAGCTCTTTCTGGTAGGTGGGGTGAGGGGGGCTGTGCCTCCATGTGCTCAGACTGAGCATGGACCTGAATGAGAGGGGACACTCTGCCAGGAGGTACCGCCACATTGGGCCTGTGTGCTGGCCCCTGTGCCCATCTGCACCCCTCCGCTGTCCACAGGGCCAGTGAGAGCCCTTTACTGGAGTGAAGACTGCTGTGCCAGGAGGAGTGCCACTTTATGGGAGATGACTGCTTCTAGGAGCTGCTGTCCTGTTCTGATGAGTACCCACTGCCTGCTGATCTTGCCCAGTATTGCCTGCCTGCTCTCCTGCCGTCCTAAGCCCAGCACCTGGTGAGTGCTATATCTTACTGCCCAGGAGGTAAGGAGCTGACACCTGCAGCGCTGCGCTGCGAGAGCGCTATATTTCTAGAGTTGAAGTGCCTGTGCTACTCTGCCTGCACTCTAGCGCCTAGTGGGACTATTTGCGTGATTACCAGAAGAGGTGCGCTATCTGCTGTCCCTGAAGCTGGTGGGACCGAACCCATCGCAAGCGCTACATCTAAAGAGCCAGGAGTGAGGAGCTGATGCCTGCAGCGCTGTGATTCCAAAGCGCTACATCTAAAGTGCCAGGAGTGAGGAGCTGACGCCTGCAGCGCTGTGCTGTCTAAGCGCTATATTCAAGGTGCCAGGGGAAGAGGAGCTGGCGCCTGCAGCGCTGTGCTGTCTAAGCGCTATATTTCAATTACCCCGCGGTGGTGAGTGGGGCTCAGTCATCCCGTGGTTGGGGGGTGTGTCGGGGCACATTGCCGGTGCCCGCCCCCGGTGCCAGTATTCTTTTGGGGGCATTGGATTACCAGGGAGAACAGAGAGAGGAGTGAGAGACCCTCCTGCCCTAGCGCTTTGCGCACCTTTGTTTTCGCTGCCCTGACTTTGCGGGACATAGGGCTTCTGAGCCCCTGAGAGAGGCCAGTTGGCCTGGGCCCAGTTTCAGAGTGTTGTGCCCCCGATTGGGGTGACCGGGGTTTATGCTGGCGAGGCCTATTGCCCCAAGTGATTTATTGCAGAATAGGGTTGTACGATGCATTTGTACCTAGGATGATACCTAATGCTTTTCCCTCAAGTTTGCAGTGCTGATTTTAGGCCTATTGTGTTCTAAGGGGGCGCCCTGCTAAGGTTATGGGAAGGCCTCATGTGCCATATCTCATGCGGCTAATGTGGCTTATGCCCCCTGGTAGTATGGTTATGCATAAGGTGCTATTGAGATGCCCCCTGGGTTTATGCTAATGGGAGTGATGCCTAATGATAACGCCTAATGCTCCTACACTGAGGATGATGCCCACTGCTGATGTATGCCTTCATGCGCATAGTGTGTTTATATGCCTGACCGGATGTTTTCATTCTAGGCTTCATGTGTATGCCCGATGCTGTTGGCGTTCCGCCTAATGTTCATGCCCACAAGGATGCCTAATGCATGTGATTATGCCTATTGTGCATGTTTAATGCTTTCATGCCAACGTGGTTCAGGCTCATGCTTGCAGGCTACGGCAATGGTGCTTTATTCGTATGTCTAATGCTCACATGATTTGTGCTAATGTGCCCAATGCTTTTTCCTAGGGTGTACATTGCTGATGGTTATGCACCAATGATACTTTAGGCGTAGCTTACGCCTGATGCTAAACTTGAGTGGGGGCCTGATGTGATGCATAAAGCGTTGTTTAGATGCCCCAGGTTTATGCCTTCATGTTAAGGAGGATTGTGCGCCTACTATTGTTGCTTATGGACTTTCATTTATTCCTGTGCTTATGTTGGTTCTGGCAGCGGCCCGATTGGCGCTGCACTGTAAATAGTCCCCACTGTTTATATCTACCGGGTGCCAGTTGGCGCCGTGTTGACTACTGTGGTTACCACCTGCTATGCTGTTGCATAATACAAATGTTATTTTTCTTACTCAAACTGGTGTGGTCTCCTTTTTGTAGTGTGCCTGGTGTGTCGCCTGTGTGTGCTGCGTGGATGCTTTACACAATGCTCCTGGTTTAGCCTTCCCGCTCCGCACCACGCTACCCCGTTTCCAACATTGGTGGCAGCGGTGGGATAGGACTTGTGTTTGCGCAGTACCACAGCGGCAACTGGTTGCACTACAAAGGGTGCACTTGAGAGTAACCACAGATTTGGGGACTGTTTTGCTGACTGTATTTCCTCCTGGAAGTGTTGTGTTGGGGATTGTGTCTCCCTGTTGCACTGTGGGTGGTGTATCCCGAGGGTATCTCACCAGGATGGGGTTAACCTACGACGAGGATTGCCTGGGGGAGTACACTGAGCAGGAGGTGATAGACCTCTGCCGAGAGAGATGGATACCCACAGTAGGCAACACCCGCAGGAAGTTGTTCCTCTATGAGGCCCTGAGAAGGGGGAACCCTTAGAGCCCCACGGGGACCTTTCCGATTACCCCTCCGCATATTTAAGGGATGGATTTGGTAGAGACCGTGAGGAGGACTCTGAGAGTGAGGGGTCCCGGTCCATAACCCTGGAGGGTGGTGACTTTGAGGAGGAAGAGGATGTTAGGGCAGAGACACCGGTAGCGAATGAGGACACCATAGAGAGGGAGTCCCGTGTTGGGTCCAGCCCCAGGGGCACTGCCCCACCCCTTTCCCTGTCCCCAGAAGAGTGGGTAGATAGGAGGGAAGAAAGGGAGCATCAGCTGGCGCTGGAAAGGCTCAGAGTGGCGCTAGCGCAGCTGAGAGTTGAAGAAAAGAGGCTAGAGACCGAGAGGGTCCTAGCACAGGAGAGAATGGCTGAGGCGGAGAGGGCCTTCGCCAGGGAGAGACTAGCTCAGGGGGGTAGGTTGTCCCCTTAGAGTGGTGTCTGTGGTCTGGATTCACCAGTGAGGGTGGGATCCAGTGGTGGCAGCGAGAGTGAAGCCAGTGCAGGAAGTCCCACTCCTGGAGCCCGGAAGATGATGCCTGATCCCCAGGAGGAGGGGGGCAGGTTGGAATTTAGGGGCGTCAAGAAACTGTCCCATCCATCTTGGGGGGAGTATGTGGACGTGTGTTGGACCGCACTGGAGCAGTGGATGGTGTGTGGCGCTGTGACAGATGGGGAAGGGCTGTTCCGCCTGATCATCAGGGAGCATGTGCTCAAGAGTTGTTTTCCCAGGTTGCGCCACCACCTGTTGCAGTGTGGGCTCTCCGACCCCAGGGAGCTTGCACGAGAGGCAGACCTTTGGGTGAGTGCCAGAGAGTCTGAGAGGGCATTGGGGAGTGATCCTGAAGGGAGTGGTGCAGGGATCTTCCAACCCAGCGAGGTGGGAGAGGTGGAGAATAGCCCAGCTAGGTCCCAGGATAGTGAGAGGGTTGTAGGGCCTCACATCCTATCTATAGGAAGGAGTGAGACGGGGAGGTGTCCCGAGGTGCCCCAACCGCAGTCTCAGGGCCTGGAGAGTTCCATAAGGGAACCCCAGGTAGGGAGCCTAGGCTGTCCCGATGGGCCGTCCATGGAAGGGGATCCCCCAGTGTCAGGAGAACCCGGGCGTCGGTATTCAGAGCTCCAGGGGTTCTGGGGTCTGCCCAGCCACAGGGTTTAGATCCTGGGCTGGGGTGCCAGGTTCAGGGGCTGCCTGACCTGGAGGGAGGGGCACTTGTAATCAAGGTCCCTACCGGTTTCACTTCCAGGGGTACTTCTCCAGGTGGGAGGGTGCGGAACTCTGGAAGGGGGTGCCGAGGGAGGAAGGACTCGCCTCTGGCACCGGCTCAGCCACAGGGCTTCGATCCTGGGTTGGGAGGCCCGGTTCAGGTATTGCCTGACCTGGCGGGAGGGAC
Source organism: Calotriton arnoldi (assembly GCA_963921515.1). Lineage (NCBI taxonomy): Eukaryota > Metazoa > Chordata > Amphibia > Caudata > Salamandridae > Calotriton > Calotriton arnoldi. The sequence continues at coordinate 611,820 of CAWUFW010002711.1, forward strand.
GTCTGTAAGCAGTGTCCCCCCGGAGTTGTCTTCCAGGGGTGCTACTCCAGTTGGGAGGGTGCAGAACTCTGGGAGGGGTGCAGAGGGAGGGAGGACTCGCCTCTGGCACCGGTGCAACCTAAGGGTTTAGACCCTGGGTTGGGGGAGCGGTTGCAGGGTCACGGCCCTGGAAGAGTGAGAGTGGTGTTCTGAGGGTGCCCCGCATAGGAGGAGAGGGCGGAACCCCAGAAGGAGAGGTAGGGGGAGGAGAGCCTCGCCCCTACCTGGTGGACAGTGTGAGAATGTGGTCCCTAGGTGGGAAGACCATTGGCAGTTTGGGACTGCACGGAGGAAAGGGAGAGTGGTCAAAGGGTACTACGGGCCTGGGGCTACTGCCCCCCACTCTGTGAGACAGCCAGGGCCAGAGACATCTGGATGGCCTAGGGCCCGGTCCTGGCTGCAGCCAACTATGGAGCACCAGTGGTGTGGCTTAGTTGGTCCAGGGTGGTTTGAGAGAGGGAACCATCGGGTTCCAGAGTGGCGGAGAACCTGCGGGTGCCCCTGCAGTTGTGGGCCCGCGTCCAAGTTCTCTCGCCGTAAGCAGGGAAGCCCATCAAGGCATTGATCGGTCTACCCTGGCTTTTGGCTGGGAGGGGGTTGTGTTGGACTTGGCCCTTATTGTCCTAAAATCTTTCGCTTTTCCCCCTAGCCTTTTTACCATGTGTGAAATAATACCTACTGCACAATGGCGTGCGCAGATTTATTTGTACTGTTGTAAAGCAATGTTACTTTTAAAATGGACGCCATTTCTGTCTGCTTGTGCCGCCTGCCTGAGGTGGGTTGCCGGTCTAGTTGTCTGTCACCCAGCCCCAGCTTTTGGAGGGAAGTCTGGCAGACAGGGTGCTCTACACCTCCCCTAGACCAGTTGGGACCGGTTTCCCAGGGAACCTTCCAGAAGCTTCCAGCCCTTTCTGGTAGGTGGGGTGAGGGGGGCTGTGCCTCCATGTGCTCAGACTGAGCGTGGGCCTGAATGAGAGGGGATACTCTGCCAGGAGGTACCGCCACATTGGGCCTGTGTGCTGGCCCCTGTGCCCATCTGCACCCCTCCGCTGTCCACAGGGCCAGTGAGAGCCCTTTACTGGAGTGAAGACTGCTGTGCCAGGAGGAGTGCCACTTTATGGGAGATGACTGCTTCTAAGAGCTGCTGTCCTGTTCTGATGAGTACCCACTGCCTGCTGATCTTGCCCAGTATTGCCTGCCTGCTCTCCTGCCGTCCTAAGCCCAGCACCTGGTGAGCGCTATATCTTACTGCCCAGGAGGTAAGGAGCTGACACCTGCAGCGCTGCGCTGCGAGAGCGCTATATTTCTAGAGTTGAAGTGCCTGTGCTACTCTGCCTGCACTCTAGCGCCTAGTGGGACTATTTGCGTGATTACCAGAAGAGGTGCGCTATCTGCTGTCCCTGAAGCTGGTGGGACCGAACCCATCGCAAGCGCTACATCTAAAGTGCCAGGAGTGAGGAGCTGATGCCTTCAGCGCTGTGATTCCAAAGCGCTACATCTAAAGTGCCAGGAGTGAGGAGCTGACGCCTGCAGCGCTGTGCTGTCTAAGCGCTATATTCAAGGTGCCAGGGGAAGAGGAGCTGGCGCCTGCAGCTCGGTGCTGTGCTGTCTAAGCGCTATATTCAAGGTGCACGGGGAAGAGGAGCTGACGCCTGCAGCGGTGTGCTGTCTAAGCGCTATATTCAAGGTGCCAGGGGAAGAGGAGCTGGCGCCTGCAGCGCTGTGCTGTGCTGTCTAAGCGCTATATTTCAATTACCCCGCGGTGGTGAGTGGGGCTCAGTCATCCCGTGGTTGGGGGGTGTGTCGGGGCACATTGCCGGTGCCCGCCCCCGGTGCCAGTATTCTTTTGGGGGCATTGGATTACGCAGGAGAACAGAGAGAGGAGTGAGAGACCCTCCTGCCCTAGCGCTTTGCGCACCTTTGTTTTCGCTGCCCTGACTTTGCGGGACATAGGGCTTCTGAGCCCCTGAGAGAGGCCAGTTGGCCTGGGCCCAGTTTCAGAGTGTTGTGCCCCCGATTGGGGCGACCGGGGTTTATGCTGGCGAGGCCTATTGCCCCAAGTGATTTATTGCAGAATAGGGTTGTACGATGCATTTGTACCTAGGATGATACCTAATGCTTTTCCCTCAAGTTTGCAGTGCTGATTTTAGGCCTATTGTGTTCTAAGGGGCGCCCTGCTAAGGTTATGGGAAGGCCTCATGTGCCATACCTCATGCGGCTAATGTGGCTTATGCCCCCTGGTAGTATGGTTATGCATAAGGTGCTATTGGGATGCCCCCTGGGTTTATGCTAATGGGAGTGACGCCTAATGATAACGCCTAATGCTCCTACACTGAGGATGATGCCCACTGCTGATGTATGCCTTCATGCGCATAGTGTGTTTATATGCCTGACCGGATGTTTTCATTCTAGGCTTCATGTGTATGCCCGATGCTGTTGGCGTTCCGCCTAATGTTCATGCCCACAAGGATGCCTAATGCATGTGATTATGCCTATTGTGCATGTTTAATGCTTTCATGCCAACGTGGTTCAGGCTCATGCTTGCAGGCTACGGCAATGGTGCTTTATTCGTAGGTCTAATGCTCACATGATTTGTGCTAATGTGCCCAATGCTTTTTCCTAGGGTGTACATTGCTGATGGTTATGCACCAATGATACTTTAGGCGTAGCTTACGCCTGATGCTAAACTTGAGTGGGGGCCTGATGTGATGCATAAAGCGTTGTTTAGATGCCCCAGGTTTATGCCTTCATGTTAAGGAGGATTGTGCGCCTAATATTGTTGCTTATGGACTTTCATTTATTCCTGTGCTTATGTTGGTTCTGGCAGCGGCCCGATTGGCGCTGCACTGTAAATAGTCCCCACTGTTTATATCTACCGGGTGCCAGTTGGCGCCGTGTTGACTACTGTGGTTACCACCTGCTATGCTGTTGCATAATACAAATGTTATTTTTCTTACTCAAACTGGTGTGGTCTCCTTTTTGTAGTGTGCCTGGTGTGTCGCCTGTGTGTGCTGCGTGGATGCTTTACACAATGCTCCTGGTTTAGCCTTCCCGCTCCGCACCACGCTACCCCGTTTCCAACAGAAATAATCTCCATTTCGTTTTTCACTGTGGAAAGGCCATCTTGCCCATAGGATAAAATGGGGAGGCTGTGTAATATGTTTTCCAGCCTATCTTCCCAAAGGCTTAAGATGGAGAGGTGAAGTTTAGTGTGCCTGAACTCACAATGTAATAACACATGATTTTATAAAGGTGGTTTTTGCATTGTGTGTTTAGAAGCCACTCTTTTAGAAGTGGCTGGGTTTTTGTGCTCTAACATTTTTGTGTGTCTCTGCCTGGTTGTGGATTGACTGTCTGGATTTGAAAGTGCTAGGATCTGGGGAATGTCTTGACCCAGGGGAGGAGGTGAGACAGCAACAGGCTGACCTGCATCTGGAGTGTAGGGGGGAGGAGTAGCCCCTAGAGGTGAAGAGGCCTGGGCTGCAGCCATAAACCAATGGCTCCGTCCCCTGCTGAGTGATTGAGGATCCAGACCCCCACTATCAAAGGAATAAGGTGTCACTGGCAGGGAGGCATACAGAACTGGTTTGAACAGGGGTCAGTGCCCCCCTGAACACAAAGACTTCAAAGACATTTAGGGGCATAACTATGAGAGCTGAAGCCCCTGAACTTTGGAGAAATGGATTGATCAAGATTGAACAAGACTGAAGCTACTTCGTGGTCAAGAGGATCCTTTGCCAAGGAAGAAACAGCCGAAGAGACTGAAGGAAAGGACTGACCCTTGCTGTGTGTTCTGGGGCTGGCCTGCAGTTTGCTGCTTTAACCAAGGAGAGGCTAAAGGGACTTTGCTGTGTGCCGTGTCCCCCTGCTTGAGAGGACTTTGCTGTGTGCTGTGTCCGGAAGTAACTGATCCCCCAGGGCCCGAGGTGAGCTGGCTCCCTGTTGCGGAAACTCAGGAACACAAAGGTTTCCAGGAGAGTCTCAGCGACTCTGTGTGCGTGTGCTTTTTGCAGCCTGAGACCCTCGTAAGAATTGCCTTGTGATCGTGGGCATCTGGAGTCCAAGCGAGTCTCAGCGACGCTGTGTGCATGTGCTTTTTGCAGCCTGAGCCCTTCGTGAGGATTGTCCTGTGATCGTGTGCACCGGAGTCCTAGTGAGTCTCAGCGACGCTGTGTGCGTGTGCTTTGTGCAGCCTGAGACCTTCGTGAGGATTGCCTTGTTATCGTGCACCCGGAGTTCAAGTGAGTCTCAGCGACGCTGTGTGCGCGTGCTTCGTGCAGCCTGAGACCTTCGTGAGGATTGCCTTGTTATCGTGCACCCGGAGTTTAAGTGAGTCTCAGCGACGCTGTGTGCTTCGTGCAGCCTTAGACCTTCGTGAGGAGTGCCCTGTGATCGTGCACCCGAAGCTCAAGTGAGTCTCAGCGACACTGTGTGCGTGTGCCCTGTTGCAGCCTGAGATCTTCGTAGCATCAGCGGCCAGGACCGGCAGCCCCGGAGGAGCCGAGCCGCCGGCCCGAGCCGCCGGCCCGAGCCCGCCGTTGCCATACTTAATTGTTGTGTTACGAACTGCATTATTTCTACATTGCAAAGTGCCTGATTCTAGCATTACAAACTGCTTAGTATTGCATTAGGACTGCAGTGGAACGTTTAGAAGTGCTCATTAATATCGCCAGAACTTACAAGGGCTGGCTGGCCTACCAACCGGCCAGGAAGAATATTACAAATACGCATATGTTGGATTTATATCGTGTGGTCTCATCGTATATCTTTTTATATAAATTTATACTCGTTTTTATGAAACTCGTGTGAAGTCCATTTGTGGTGTCATCATTGGGTTGCTGTGAGCGTGGTTGCAAATACTTTACACAGTTGCCTTGAAGATAAGCCTGGCTGCTCGTGCCAAGCTACCAAGCAAGGGGGTGAGCGGGGGCTATCTGAGATGGTGTGCTTCCTTTCCCTGACGTGAGAGCTGGGGTCCCTATTTGGCCTAAGGTACCTACCTCAGCCAACCAGGGATCCCGGGTCTAACATTTACCAAGGTGCCGGCTGAGCTAAGGTTCAAAATCCACAGCTACCCACATTTAAAAAAAGGGTCAGTTTCCAGAGGAAAAATGTGATATGTGTAAGCTGCATTTTGGGTTACCTTTCTTGTCACAGGCACTAGCCCTACCCACACAAGTGTGGTACCATTTTTATCTGGATACTTGAGGGAATGCTGGGTGGTAGGAAATTTGTGACTCCCCTCAGATTCTTGAGTTTTGCTCATAGAAATGTGAAGAAAATGTGTTGTTTTTGTAGTCAAAGGTGCGCAAGGACTTCTGTGTAAGAAAACCCATGAGGGCGATGCAAGTCACCCCACCCTAGATTCTATCAAGTGTCTAGTTTTCAAAAACGTGCAGGTTTGCAAGGTTTCCTTAGATTCCTGCTGAGCTAGGGCCCAAAATCCACAGCTCCCTCATTGAAAATAAAGGTCAGTTTTCAGTGGAAATAAAATGGATGTGTCCATGTTGTGTTTTGGGCCCTTTCCTGTCGTAGGCACTAGGCTTACTCACACAAGTGAGGTACCATTTTCATCGGAGACATGTGGGAATACAGAATAGTAGAACATTTTTATTACCAATTGTATTTCTCTGCATTTGTACCTCCAAATGTAAACCAGTGTGGAAGAAAGAAGATATTTTGAAAGATGCCCTCTGAATCACAGGCTAGTATGGGTACCCACAAATTTAGAGATGTACAAATAACCACTGCTCCAAAACTCCATATCTGTTGTCCATTTCAGAAATACATAGACATCCTTGATACCCATATTTCACTCTATATATTTTACCATATGAATTGCTCTATACCTGGTATACAATGAAAAAAACATTGTTAGTTGCAGGTCAGTTGTTGGCTCTGCATACCTCGGGCTCTTGAAAAACCTACAAACCCTATATATCTCCGCAGCCAGAAGGGTCTAGCGGATGTAATGGTATATTGGTTTTGTAAATCAGACATTGTGACAAGAAGTTACAAATGAAAACGTTGTCACAAATTGCCATTTTTCCTACTCATTTTCAGTATTTTTTTTATTTCAAGTTAGTTTCTTTGGGAAACCCTTGAGGGAGCTACACAAATGGCCTCTTGCTGAATTCAGAATTCTGTCTGCTTTTCAGAAATCTGTAGCTTTCTGGGATCATCCATGGGTTACACACCAGTTTCCACTACAAACAAGTAAGTTGAAAGCACAAAAATTAGGAAAAATGGGCTACCTCTTGGAAAAAGGCCAAAACTGTGGTAAAAAACAAGTTTTTGGATTCAGCTCTGCATGTTCCTGGAAGCCAGGAAGATTGTGACTTTAGCACCGCAAACCTTATGTTGATGTCATGATTAGGAAAATACAGGAGTTTTTTTGTGGAGCACTTTTTTTTCCTATTTCTTCCCCCAAAGAACAAACATTAGCTATATTTTGGCTAGTTTGTCAGTCCCCTCTAGGGGAATGCACAAACCCTGGATACCTTTAGAATCCCAGGAATGTTGGAAAAAAAGGACATAAATTTGGCTTGGATACCTTGTGTAGAAAAACAGTTACGGAGGCCTAACCGCAAACTACTAAAATAGTCAATCGAAGGGCTTAGCATTCTAGGGGGAAAAGTTTGAGCAGGCAAGGGGTTAATTTAGTCTTAACTTTTCTTATGTGTTCCCCTTTTGAGCCCATGCACAGCTGCTCTTTGAGACTGCTCTTTGAGACTGCTCTTTGAGACTGCTCTTTGAGACTTCTGAGACTTAGGATACCCTTTTGTTAGCAATTACATCAGCCAGGAGGTTAAGCGAGCTTCAAACGCAGTTTGTTAACCGTCCTGACGCCAGCTTCTTCCCACACAAATTGGTTCTTCTTATCCGGGCCTGCTTCCTGCTGAAAGTTTTGACCCCATTCCGTGTCGGCCAGAACATCACGCTGCCAAGATTTTTTACCCCTTCTCATTCCTCCAAGGAGGAGGAGAAGCTCCATCGTCTGGAACCTAAATGAGCCCTCTGTTTTTACATTGATCGTAACAAAGAACACCAGGTGGACGATCAGCTCTTCAATGGGTTTACTGGGGTGAAAAAAGGCAAGGAAGTGCAGACAGGGACCATCTCCCATTGAATTGTGCCCTACATAAAAATCTGTTATGCATTGACTAAGAAGCAGCTGCCTGAAGGCTTTCAGGCTCATTTAATCAGAGCCAAAGCAGCCACTATTGCTTTAGTGCGTGGAGTGCCAGTCCTGGACACCTGCCAGGCTGCTTGGGGGGCATTACTCCACACGTTTTTGAAACACTAATGCCTACGCAGTCAGGTCCATTGAGATGAGCATTTTGCCCTTTCAGTCCATCAGAATGTTTTGGTTTAAACCAGTTCGCATACCCGTCTCTGGGGAGGTATTGCTTGGGTATCTATTCTGAGGTGAGGAATCTGGAATTAAAAGAAATCCCTATCAGATGAGCAAGTTACTTACCTTCAGTAACGTTTTTACTGGTAGAGACTCTATCTAACTGCAGATTCCTCACCGACCCTTCCATACTCCCCTCTGTGTGAAATGGGTCCTCCACCTAATAGACCTTGTTAGTTAGCACACTAATCACACCTCATTCAGTTGTGGCTCTGCATTTTTGGTGCGGAATTAGTCACAAAATAAATTGTATCAATGCGCCAGGGTAGCCCTGATATGGGCATTGCTCATGTTACTACTAACGTGTTTAATGTCATCGCAGAGCCACTTGACGCCACCTACGGGAGCACAGAGGTACTGCTCAAGATCTTCCTGATCCGGTCTGATGCCGGAGGGATATTCTAAGGTGAGGAATCTACAGTTAGATAGAGTCTCTACCAGAAAAAGCAGTAGAGAAGGTAAGTAACTTGTTCATTGGGCAACTGGGATTCCAGGCCAGTACTAAAACAAAGGACCTGACTAAGATGTAAGTATTAGTATTACTTTATTGCCTCCTGCTTGTAGGTATTTCGTAATAGTCACTGATCTGCAGGACTTATAGGATTTACAACCACAAGCTACTTCAGTTAGGGAGAACAGATCCTGACTTCCAGATAAAACTTTTAATATTGTATCACTCTGCTGCATATCTGTATGAGAAGGAATGGGATTTGCTATGTAGTCACTGTGAGATCGTTACTGGTGTTCCTTGCCTATTGCTGCACCTTCCAGTGCTGGGTCCCCTGGCCTTTCCTTTGCCCCGGAGGCATGCTGTTTTTTCAAGAGGAGTTGCCCTCAGGGGCCTTGTGAGTGCTGTTCTCAATCTAAACCCGAACTTGCCTGGTGGTCCATCAAAACCCTCAACTGTGATAGGAACTAGCAGTAACTATGTCACTGCCTTTGCACTGCACCATTCCCATTGCATGATTCAAAATGCTTCCTTACTTTATCGTTCTGTTCTGCAACAGACTGTGCATATAAACGAGCAGGAGGAAAAGCTCAGGTCAGCTGGAAATTAGAACTGGGTGGAACTCGTGGAGTTTCAGTCCGTGGAATTCGGTGGAGTTAAAAAAAAACTCTACGAGATTCCGCGAACAGGTGGAAATAGGCATGTCGCAAAGCTTGGGCTGTGATTTAGCGCCAGGAGCTTGTTCTGCACTGAAACATCAGTGCGAACAGCACCACACGGTGTGCCAGGGGGCTCAGCTTCTTGAGTTGATTTTGCTACTGCTCAAGTAGATTTTGTACTTAAGTGGCAGCCTTCTGACCGTGAACGGTCATGACCGCCCACATATGAGATACCTCGCTGGGTGCCTTCCTAGCAACCAAAAGTCGTGGTAGGGTTTGCCAAATCTTATTCACTCTAACCAACTTACCGTTTTCGAGCTGCGTGCAAGAAAAAAATCTGCCACGTGGCGGTTGGCTGAATTTGGCTGGACCTCTGTGCTACAAGCATAACGCGGAGTTGCCAAAATTCTGCCAATTCTGCCGGGGGAGCGGAATATATCGCCCACCCCTACTGGAAATAAGCAACACCGGATATCTCTGAAGTCTCGATATTGAATATTTTTTCAGTAGTTGTGGTCAGGCTGTCAAGCTGCTGGCTTCTGGCAGCATTTAATTTTCCTCCAAAAAGTATGGGCCGTCAATTTTAACCAGTTCACAGAAGTTTGCAGGAGAAACATTATGGCCCTAATTATGATGTTGGCTGGAGTTGCCTCCGACCGACACCGTCTCGGTGTGGGAACCGACCAACCGAAGGTAAACTCCCATTTCCCCATGAAAGCTTGTGCTGCGGTCGGAAATCGGACGCAGCATAAGCTCCCATAGAGAAATGGGAGTTTCTGTAAGGGTGCCCCCCAGGCCACCAACGGGAGGCTGCAGAGGCATGGGGGCCCTGCTAGGGGCCCCCAAAGTCACTTTCCAACAGGCTTTTCATGTTGAAAAGCCCGACATGAAAAGCCTGTCTGAAACCGACATCATGATCCAGACAGCGGAAACGGCGTTCGTAGGGGATTATGTGTGGCCTCCGACTGGTCGACCAGCCGGTTTAAACTCCGACCGTCTACATTGTAATTAGGCGGTCGGACTTTAAACCATGGATGTCGGTTGGAAAGCCTCAGACCTGCGGACGGAGGCTTTCCGACTGACATCCTAATTAGCCCCTTTGTCTCTTGATTCATTGGTCACCGTCATTTCTCTGTTCATAAAGAGTCTTTATCCCCTTCAAGTTTGGAGCAAATAAGAACTGACCTGCTATATATTTCAATTTTGTCCAATAAAATTCTACAGAAAAGCTAATGTTGCTAAAATACACTTTTATATGGAAAATCCACAACTATCTTTTGCAGAAGAATATATATTCACCCAAATAAGTTTCAAGGTGTTATTTCCTGCAGCTATTTGTGCATTGACATGCTAAATAGAAATCAAAATCTTAATTCTGAACGATTGTATTTGCATTTTCATTGCTAGTTCTCCACCTAGTGATTAAATAAAAAAGATGGTGGCTGGAATGCTTGAATTAATTTCTATCACTGGTAAGTGCTCTGGCCCACATGTCGTTCCTTTGTGAATTTGGTTACTAAGCCGTTAAGGGGCTAACCTTTTGCAAGCAGTCCTATACCCTTCCACAATAGGAAGAGCCCAACCCAATCTGGCAGGTCATGTTGAATCTACGTGGGAATACAAGACACCCCTGCCAGTTTCAGCTTTGTTGGTCCTCCAGTGAATTGCAGCTTGAGTCCTGTTGCTAAAACAAAATAAAAAAATTGATGGTCTGGACTGGGGCTCTGAGTGGGATCACTGACAGAATATCAGAGCCAAAAATATTGGGTGAACAGAATATTGTGTCAAAAGTATCGAGGACCAAAGTTTTGAGAAGGTAAATTCAAATAGGTAAGTATAGATTTAATATTCTTAATTCCACATCTACATACCTTGAAAATATATGTATTGTCAAGGTAGATATATGTGGTGTTACATATAGTAACTTTGCCTACCTATAGAAACTTGCCTTCACAATATTTTTGTCCTCAATATTCTTGACACTATATTTTGTCCCACCATATTTTTCTTATATTCTGTCTAAATACCCTAGAGTGATCACCAGTGACTGCCATTATTATAAGCATTCCATCCATCAGTTTTGTGCTGTCTAAGTGTCTCCCTAATTCTGACATGAGTGCCCAAATGTGGATCCCAAACTTTGAGTCATGGGGCTCAAGCTGTGCCTCACTGAAGTCCGACATTAGTCAAGGATTGCTTGTGTCCCTTGTGGAGGGAGAACAAGACTGATATGAATATGGTTAGTCCCTGTCTGTAGGAGCACAAATAACTGAGATTAAGGGCCTCATTATGAGTTTGGTGGTGTGGGACCACCCTGCTCCCGCACTGCCAAACCCATGTTTGAACCACAGGCCAGATTAGGAGTTTTTTCCTGTCTGGCGGGCTGTTTTTTGGTTTTCCACGGCGGTGCCTATAAAATAGACACCGCAATGGGAACGTCAAAATCAGTACCTGCACAACATGGACTGCAGCAGTCCATGCCGGGCAGGTACTGGTGGGAATGCACACAGGGGGGCACATGTTGTGCCCCCCTGTGTACATCCACATGGTGTGAGGCAGCAGGGGGCCCTGTATGCCCCCCTTTGTTTCCTCACAGCCACACTTTTCATGGCAGTCGAACTACCATGAAAAGTGTGGCAGTGTGGAAACTCGTAATATGCTTGGGGGGAAAATTGCGGCCTAAAGACGGCCGCGCCACCGCCAGGGATCTCTGATCCCTGGAAGTTGCAGTGGTCCCAGGGTGGCGCAACCGCCCTGTTCATAACAGGTCACTGCCACGCCCCCGTGTGTCTGGCGTTCTATGGACCGCCAGACACGTAATAAGGCCCTAAGTGTCACGCATGCCACCCATCATTTTTAGGTCTCGCCTGAGACAGCGCACATGCACTGTCCCTTGTGATGATATATTGTTTCTTTAAAAGAAACTAGAAAAAAGCTTTTAGCCCACCCATTATGTACCATTGATTGGCTTCATCATCACTCTTATTTTCTTCCTTTTCATTGGTGAGCACATGTCTGTGCATGGACCAATTACTGATTGATTTCTTGGTTAGTGTTCTTCCACGCTGTGTGCATTCGGGTTGTGGTACTTTTTTTGTGAGGGTGGATTGTTTGTTTGTATATGCTTTTTCAGTTCTCCTATGCCACTCTATTTCGTTTTTTAGCTTCTTTTATGGCACTGCGTTTTTGCTTTTTCTTCTTGAGCCCGCTGTTCCCCTTGCTCATTATTTTCTTTCCAGATTTTTCAAAACTCCACTTTCTATTAAGACGCTTTTCAATGGCCAGTCTTTTCTGAGCTGCATAACGACACACCAAAACAATTTGCTACATTTTAATAAAGTTACATGTTGCAGCATTCACTGAGGGTGCGTTTGTTTATGACTCATTCTCGTTTTGGTTGCATTCCGTATAATGCTGCTTTCCTTCCCAGTTAGGAAAGTCCAAGATAAGTTACGTTTTTAAATTGTATCAACTGGTGATATCGGCGCCTGCCTAAATGCATGCTACATACTTTATCAAACTATACAAGGACAGTCCTCACTATGCCATACATTGCAATGACAGTCCATATTATATATTAACAGGCCATACTGTAACATACCATGTAATAACAGCCATAACATACTATACCATAAAATGACAGACCATGCCATACCATACTTTGCTGTTGTTGGAAGTGGCCCTTTTTGAGGGGTTACCCCCAAACTTTTTGCTTTCTTCCTCCTCTGTTTTTGACTTTGTTTTTTCTGGCTTTAGGACTCTGTGCACTTTTTCACTGCTGACAAGTGCTAAAGCGTATGTGCTCTGTGTCTAAAATGTAATGGCATTTGGTTTCTCCATGATGGCATATTTGATTTACTGATTAGTCCCTGGTACAGTGCGCTACATGTGCCCAGGGTTTGTAAATCAATGCTACTAGTGGGCTTGCAGCACTGATTGTGCCACCCACATGAGTAGCCCTTCAAACATGTCTCAGGCCTCCCACTTCAGAGTCTGAGTGTGCAGTTTTAAGCTATCATTTTAACCTGGCAAGTTCACCTACTTGCCAGGCCCAAACCTTCCCTTTTATAACATATAAGTCACCCCTAAGGTAGGCCCTAGGTAGCCCCACTGGCAGGGCGCAGTGTATTTAAAAGGTAGGACATGTACTTTTGAGTTTTACATGTCCTGGTATTGAAAAACTGCCAAATTCGTTTTTATAGGTAGCGTAAGTTTGGTGTCTCTGGACTCACAAATTAGAAACACATATTTTAATGGAGTTAGTTTTTAAATTGCAGGTCTGAAAATGCCACTTTTAGAAAGTTGGCATTTTCTTACTTTAACCATTCTGTGCCTCTGCATGTCTCTGGAATACGTCTGGGTTGGGTGACAGCTTGGCTTTGTGCCTTCCCTCTCTCTAGACCAGTCATACTCAAAGTATGGCCCGGGGGCCGCATGCGGCCCTCCTGACCTTTACATGCGGCCCCCTGAGCAGCACTGGGCTGCTGTTTACTCAACTCAGCACTAACATTTTAAACAAATGTTAAATATACAGCAAGCACTTATTTAAAGTTTAATTGCAGTTAAATAAAAGGAAGTAACTAGGCCCTTAACTTTAGGAACATCTTCATTTTTAGAGACAGCAAACATGTAAAAATAGGATAGTCTTTTCAAAACTCAAAAAGTGTATTTCATTGACTTGTAGAACCATTTCACCTTAGTAAATCAAATTATAGCAGTGCATTCAGAAGTATTTTTTTAAAGTGATGTTTTTCAAACATGAGTTTAGAAACGTTCATGATTTACAGCCAACCACCCCCCCCCCCCCTCACCCTGACAACAAGGCCATTAGTGATTACATCCAAGCACAAGAGATGATTTTGTACAGCACGCATCCTGAAGTCATGTATTTCAGGGTCCTCTTATATGTGACAATGAAGAAAAAGGAGGGAAATTGAAATAGAACAATTGCCCAGGGTCACACAATTTGGTCAAGTGGAGAAGCCAGTATTTATCCCAGGTTTTCTGGTTTCACATTGCGCAATTGAGTTCAGCCAGTAGATATACATGCTTCGCTTCCCCTATACCCACATTACACCCCCTTCCCCGCTGGCATCAGTGTGGCCCTCGGTCACACCAAAGACGAAACTTTGCGACCCCCGGGAAAATGTTTGTGAGTACCCATGCTCTAGACAGTCACACACAAAGGAAGCTGAGGTGTGCCATGCATATCCTGATGGGCCATCACCAGGCTGATGGGCCTTCCTGAGTGAGAGGGAGGAGCTGACACTTGCACCTAAATAGGGCTGTGCCTGTCCCCACACAAAGAGTTGCATACCCCCCTGTAGTGAGTCTGGAGGCAGGGCAGGAAAATGCAGGGTATTGTGCACTACAAAGGCCTTTCTTTGAAGTCTCCGTACTTCAAAGGCTAAAATGGGTATGAGTACTGGACCTCTGACACCATATTCACAGAACTCTTCTGGAACTGAGGAAGAAGAGCTGTTGTGCTGCCAGGAGGGACTGCCACTTAGCTGTTTGCTTTGCTGTGCTGGCCTGCTGCCTTCTGTTTCTTGCCTGGGAGTGAGAGGACTGTATTTGACTCTCTACATCCTGCATCTCTGAAGGTTCTCCAAGTGCTTGCCTCCTGTTTCTGAAGTCTCAGAGATATCAAAGGCCTCACCTGCATCTTGCTACCAGCACCTGGGCTCCTCTTCTGTGGGTCCTGTTCTGCCAGGTGGTTCCAAATCCAGTCCTGCTCCCTTGAAAGTGAGTGGTTGGTGCTGCAACCCAAGAAATCAACGCAACAACAGCAAAGCGTCATTCAGAACCAGCGTTTTCTCTGAGATATTGACACATTGCTGCTGCCTGCACTGACGCTGTGGACACCGATCACCAACTGCATGACGCAATGACCTTGACTTACAACGCAGCCCCGACTTTGCTGACGCAGCGCCTCCGAATCACCTGCGCCTCTGAATCACCGCTGCTGTGTGAATCTCGGACACCACATCTCTGACGGCAGCGACGCACCATCCCCGACTCTGATGCATCCCCGGCCCTGTGCGGCTTCGCGCCAACGCATCGCCTAAGGCCCAGCGGTTTGACATCGACACCTTGGCCCGACGCACAGTGCCCTTGACATCGACGCATCAGCGACGTTGCCTGACTTCAGAAATGAAGCATCACCTTCTACAGCGACGCATCCCCTCCTTTGTTCAACGCATCGTCCCCAAGCTTTGACACACCCAAGGTACAGTCGGCGGGTCTGTATACTTCTGTATCCGGCCTGCGCTACATTTCGGGTGGACTCAACTGTTGGATGTTCCCTGGTGAAGCGGGACCAGATAGCCCCAGTTGGAGCTATTGACTTCTAAGCATTGCATTTTGTTTTAATCTTGCAAAATTCATATCTTGGCACTGCATTTTGATTTAATCTTGCAAAATTCATATTTGGACTTATGTATGTTGGATTTTTGTCGTTTTGGTCTTGTTTTACTCAGATGAATATTGGCTATTTTTCTAAACTGGTGTGGAGTACTTTTGTGGTGTTTCACTGTGTTACTGTGTTTGTGTGTGTGTGTGTGTGTGTGTGTGTGTACAAATACTTCACACATTGCCTCTTTAGTTTAGCCTGACTGCTCTGTACCAAGCTACCAGAGGGGGAGCACAGGTAAAATTGTAGTATGTACTACACTTACTCTGACTAGGATTGTGGTCCCAATTTCTAACAGTTGTACACTGATGGGCTACACCTTATCATACTATACAATCAAGTCACCCTCACCTCATTTTACCTTCACCCACCACGAGTCCTCAGGTCACCCTCACCTCCTTTTACATGTACCCACCCCATAGCCTTCAAGTCACCCTCACCTCCCTTTGCCCATCTCCAAACCCTCAATTCAACCTCATCACCCTTTACCACTACCCACCCCCGAACGCTCAAGTCACCCTTACCACCCTTTACCTCTACCCACCCCTGAGCCCTAAAAGCACGTAAAAACTGTTTTAATATGAAAAGTATTTTATTTAAAAAAATATTTACCTGCGTGGCAAAGTACTGCATGGTAAAGGTTAAAATACTTACCTGCATGGTAAAGACTGTGTAGTAAAGGTCCAGCGTGGTAAAGGCTGTTTCCCCTCAAGCAGGGCACAAAGGTTTGGGGGCACTGTCAGTTGTTTTATGCACTTTAGTATGTTTGGCAGGCACCTTTGTCTCTTCGACAGTTTGTCTCCTCCATCCCTTCTATCCCTCTGCCCACCACACACCCTATGTTTTAGGTCTCAGGTGATACAGTGTTGATTCTGAAACATCATGTTTACTTAGGTGGCTTAGAGCCCACCCATTGCTTACCATTTGTTGGTTCCATCATCACTCTCTTTGCCTTGCTTCTCTTGGATCAGCAAGTGCCAGTTTTACTTTTGCTTCGTGTGTTTGTCCCTACCCTGGAGCATAGCACAAGAACTGCTTCCCTTGCCCACTGTCCTTACACTACTCGCTTCTTTCAGGGGTACTTTTTTCCTTTCACTTGAACCCCCTTCCTCCCTCCCGCGTTGCTGCTTGCCCTGCCTGCCCCACCCTCCTCCTCTGTTGTTGCTTGTCCGGTCTGCCCCCTATACCCTGATGTTGTTTGCTTGGTCCACCCCCAACCCCCCCTCCTTGTTGCTTTCCCCCTCCTGTCCAACCAGAAAAAAAGTGCCCAAATGTCATGCCAACGGGTGTCAGGATGTACAAAGATGCAAACAGCACTGCACTCCCTTCTCTGCATGGCCTTTTTGGTGCTATCTTCATGCGGGAGAAAACAGCAACCTTCAACTCGTACGTAAAATAAGTAAACTTTATTTGTGAAGTCAGAGAATAATCCATACTAAGAAAACAGATCACTGCCCCTCACCGTCACTACTGGCCACTGCCTACTGCTTTTTTTCCCTAACTTTCAGCAATGCTATACAGCAGCCGGGCTGCTATACAGCAAGGCTAAAAGAAATTGACAAAGCCAATAGCTCCCCCCCTAGGCGAGACCTAGTCGCTTTGCCAATGCTTGTTTATGACTTCTCTGTTTACAACCTCATTATAGTGAAGAGATAGAATCAGAAGTTTAAAGCCACCTGGGGAAAAGATCAGTCCCTCACTCTATCAGGTCAGATTGTGTGCCAGATTGTTAGTTTAGCCACTGTTAAAGGAGTGTGATGTGCAGAAACAGGTTTTGAGACTTGTTTACTGCACTGTTTTTCCTTTAGTACACAGTTTCGGTAGCAAAAAGTCCTCCAGGTATTACCTGTGGGCAACTTCATAGACAAAAACCAGGATTGGATTACAGTTAGCCCAAAACTCGTGAATTCAAATCAGGTACAATAAAAACCTGATTTGAAATTTGCTGTGGCAGTCAGAAGGAGGCCCTCAGTGTGTTTTCATTTTGGCCATCTTGTGAGAACAATCTGTCAGTCCTCCTTTTTCTCCACCCACTGCACGACCCTCCTGAAGCTACTACAAAATAAACTTCCCACTGTTTCCCTTCTTTGGTCCTGAGTCAGATTTCCCTCCCCCTGCTTCTTTGCATACATTGATGAAAGCCCAGAAAGCTCATGTGGAATTCATCAGTGACCACAGTCTATTGAATTTCTTTGATTACCTATAAAACTAAAAACCTAGTAGATACCAACAGTGGATATAAACATACTTTATTCATGAGTTTCCTTGAATCCAGAAGTATAAGCAGCCCCTTACTTTGCTTCTGTGGCTCGAATAGCAATTTTCTAGGAGAGTAGTGTTTGGTTCTCTGCAAGCGCAACTGAGTACCCTGCCAGCCAAACCCTCTGCTTGTCCACCTCATTTAGTGGGCAGGCGGGGTACCCTTGGGATAGTGAAAGTAATGTCCTCCACCATCCTGGAAGACTCTACCCCGCCTGCTAAACTTTAAATCAGGCCTTATTAACTATCCACGGGTATCAGTTTCTTAAATCGGAGACAGAGCTCCATGCAGATGGCACTGGTGGTTGTAGCCGATAATACTTAATCTATAAACCCTTAAAAAGCAAGATTTCCGGTTCTAAGAACGTAATTTATGTTGGTATTGCGTAAAAAATAAAAACAAAGGAATGGAGCAATAAGCCTGACATACACCTTTAACCCCGAACCGAAGCATAATCCTAAATTTATACTAATACTTGACCTGAGCGGAAGCCCAGTGACAACTCTTAGTATAACCATAGCAGTGTGCCTTGACACCAAGACTAATGTGAAGAGTAAGCCCTGCTCCTCAGCCTAATGTTAACACTAAATCTACACCTAATCCCAGGTCTCATCATTAACATGATCATAATCCTATTCTTAGCCCTAAGAATGGTCCCTGTGTGTTGACCCTAATACTAACCCTATGCCCTACTAACATTAAATCTAGATTTGCAGTCCTAATCCCAAAATTCTTGCTAATCCTGTTCTTAGCCCTAAACCAGGCCCTGACATAATACTAACTTTGATCCTGTGTTAACTCTAAAACTAAAGCTAACTTTAAGTCCTGAACCTAAACCCAATACTATCCCTTATTTAAATGATAGAAAAACTGCCGGGGCAGTTGGTGAGCTTTATGATTGGTGGTGCGAGCTTCTTTAGCCCCACCCCCAACCTACTCCTCCCTTTCAAGCCATATAAACTCATGCACAGACACACACACAAGCAAGCAGAAACACAAATGACATTCTCATTCGCACACCTCAGTCAGAGGAGGAGGCAGCACCTGGATAGCAAGACTCTGCAAACGCCATGGCATGTGGCAAGCCGATCACTCCCCCTGAGCAAGGGTATAACTGCTGCTTATTGTAGCACCTCTTGGAAATGTAGGCAACCTCTAAGTTGCCCTTCTAGCATGCCCATTCTATCTCTCCACTAATCTGCAGCTCGCCCAGACTAGGCAGTGGCTGAGCAGCAGATCAGGCTGCCTATCTCCCCCCTACTCCTTACAGCAAATCTGATGGGGCACAACCCGTAACGCCACCATTGGCAAGACACCAATGGAAGACATAGAAATGACGACCCTCTGCTCCAGCAATAATGTTCACGCCTCTCCTTTTTTAACAAGAACTGCTGGCTAGCTCACAACGCTGCTGACCACAGGTCGCTTCTAGGTTACACAAAATACCTTATAAGCAGAGGCATTCTTTCTTTGCTTCTGACAAAGACGCAGCTGCATTTGTGGCTGGTCAGCAGTTCCTGTGAGATGTGTTGTGTACCTGTGATAAAAAATATATTCTGATTCACTTTGCTTGGGAAGAAGTCAGATGCGCCGCTATTCTGGTTCCATTTTAGTTAATTTATTATTTCCCCTTGAGATTTGTGTAATAAAACTGTGATATCAAGGTGTTTATCTAATTTGTACTTTCAGTGCCACTTTTTTTTTGCTGCGGCCTGCATTTTCGCGCGAAGTGCAAACAATGCATTGTTTGAAGTAACAAATAAGTACATTTTAACGTATACTTTCTTTCTGCAAATTCCTTCTCTTCACAAACATTTCCAGGTGCCAGACTGATTCTCAGAACCTCTGTATCTCAGCTCAATACAGGGCGATCTGGTCCATCAGAAGCAGGCACAGATTGGTCATTAATCTCCAGGCCCTGTGTTTTTTCACGGCCCAAGATGCAGCATTTATTTATAGATTTTAAAGCTAGCCTGTCCTAAAGGTGACTGAGCCAACAAATTAACATGGAGTGCCGAGCCAAAGGTCTGGCTCGGCTCTAACAGCCCTTGCACGAGCTGAGCCCAGGAAATATTTGTCATGTAAATCATGCAACAAATATCACATAAAATATGATATCGTTTCTTCAAAATGAAAACAGTGAATTTCTTTAACATGTGGCAGCTTTAACATTAATAAGAGAAGCGAGGACCTGGGCTGGAGATGTGCTGCGCCTTCAGTCATGTGTCAGTTCAGAGGACTGCGAGGGTGATTGGGCCTTCTGTGCCGGGTCCAATCCAGGGCAGCAGCGGTGATGCGCCGGTTCTGTTCGAGGATGCGCCACTCAGCCAAGGAGATGCCTTGGTTCTGCTCGGAGATGCACCGCTCAGCAGAGAAGATGCATCGTTTTTGATGGTAAGCACCTTAGGCCCACTTCCAAAGGTCCAGCACTGGGTGGCATCACTTGGCAGGGTAGACTCACAGATGACAGAGTCCAGGTGCAGAATGCAAGGTTGTGGGAAGCCTGCTATGTCCCTGAGGCTTCAGATCAGGAGACCAGCCAGCTATCCCTTGGAGTCAGTCTGGGTTCTGGGGGTCAAGAGATGCAGGTACAATCCTTCTCACCCAGACAAGAGGGCTGCAGGCAGCAGGACAGCACTGCAAAGCAGGAGCCAGCAGAGTAGCAGTCCAGAAGAGTGGCAACCCTTTCAGCAGCACAGCAGTCCTTCTCCTGGCAAAGTATCCACAGGTCCAGAAGTGTACTGAAGTGGTGGGTTCTGAGGTCCAGTACTTATACCCAGTGGTGCCTTTGAAGTGGGGGACACTTCAAAGGCATGCCTTTGAAGTGCACACGTGTCCTCCCTTCCTGCCCTGGCTCCAGACTTACAATAGGGGTGTGTGCAGCCCTTTGTGTGTGGACAGGACACAGCCTATTCAGATGTAAGTGAGGTTGTGCTCTGCTCCTCCCTCCCATCCTGCCAGGATGGCCCATCAAGTCACACCTAAGCTCCCATTGTGTGTGGCTGTCTTTGTGGAATACGCAAAGCCCAGCTGCCAACTACACTCAGTCATGTAATCAGAGACAAGCTGTAGGCACCAAATGGCTAAGACAAGAAAATGGCAACTTTCTAAAAGTGTCTTACAAGGACATCCCTAAACGCCCATGAGGACCAGGGTAACTCTTAATATATGTATACAAAGTGCTGTGGGCATCATTCAGTGGGTGGGAATCATAGTATAAATTTGCGAATCCCACAATCAATGTAGTTATTTCAACAATACAGAGATTATTCTCATTAGAAGACACACAAACAAACAGTCTGACAAGGGTTTCATTGATGATGTGTATTATCCAAATTCTCTGCAATTTTCAGTACAACATTATATATAAAGTACAAACAACACAGTGCTCTTGTGTGTGTGTGAAAATATACAACATAAATATGAGTCACTGTACAACCCAGGTTCAATAAATAACTGTACTTGAGAACAGATGGCCTATCATTGCATAACCATCATAGTCACATTGGATATATGAAGCAAGGGGAAAATGTCGACGTTTCAACCCAGGTTAATTCATTGGGTCTTCTCAGGACTAAGGGGCTCATGCATCTAAGTTACAATTTGCGATTACCAAATAGCGATTATTAAGGAATTGCTATTTGGTAATCGTAAATGCCTATACATGTAGGATTCGCCCAAAAATTTGCGATTCCTTTACATTAGCTAATAGAGATTCGGAAATTGCGAATCGCTATTAGCTAATGTGACTCCATTCCTTCCTATGGGCTTATAGGCCCATAGGAATGAATAACATTGCATTCACTAATTGCGATTACCAAATTGGTAATCGCAAATAACAAATGTAAATCCAAGGGTGCCCGGGGGCCTAAGGCCCCTCTGAAGCACCACACAAAAAAAGTAAGTGTGCACATGTAAAGCACACACATGCCCTAGGGGCATGTGTGCACTACATGGGACTTTGAACAATGCATTTTTTAGCTTTTTTCTAAGCATGCACATATTACCATCAACTTGAAGTTGATGGAAATTAGCGTTTCCTAAAGGCACAGTTCGCATTTAGGAAAGGCTTCATGCATCGGCATTAGGGAATCGCAAATTGCGATTCCCTAAATGCATTCGCAATTTAGGTAATCGCAAAAAATTGCGATTACCTAAATTGCGAATGACAAAACCTACATGCATTGGAAAAGGCCTTTTTCCATTCGCAAACGGTTGTGAACGGAAAAGGCTTGATGCATGTGCCCCAATGTCATTTGCCTTATTACCTGCAGGACATGGAAAAAGAAATCCAAACATGTATGTCAGTACTCCTGGTTCCCTATCTAGGAATCACAAGGGCAAAAACCCTCAATGTAGTACACTACTCACAAATGGCAGTGTAGCCAGTCCAATGTGTAAGAATGTGAATCAATCACGGCCAAGCTAGGGATTTGTCCGGAGAGGACCTAAGGGGGTCCACCCCGCGACTGGATCGTCACCCCGATCCTACTTCAATGCGAAAAGGAGTGTGACCCACCAGGTGTCACATCATTCCTGTTATAATGTACAATTCCTGTGATCCAGCAATATGTCACTACTTAATCAAAAGGCAAAACATGTGACGACTATATCAATATCGGATCCTGTATGTATCCAGTGAAATAATCCCAAGTAGACTTGTGGTGGTGCTCAAATACGGGCTCAGTGAGCTGAGGGAATAGTATTGTAAAACCCTTGCTGCAATGTCTGGCCTTGTGAGTGAAAAAACAAAGAAATCCACGTCCAGCTCAATCAGTGATTGTGTTGACTCATGCTCACGTCCCCATCAAACGGATGTAAAGTATGCCCGAAGTCATGCACAAGTCCACGGTCTATTGAGCTACAGTTTGTAAACTCAGTGAAAATGGTATCAAATACCCTGCGTGCTATGGCTGCGTGACTGAGTGATTACGGGTTAACAGGCCAGAGAGACCAAGTGGATAAGCTCTCTCATGCCACCCATACACAATCAGTGTGTGTCCTGATATGTATCACCATACATGCAGTGCGTAAGTATCCATTTGTGTCAACAATTTCTCACATTAATATGCGGATACGGTCACCAGTTACCACTATTACCGAATGTCATAAACATAAAAGTTCCTGTAAATACAGTAAAAACACTTGTAATTTACAGGCCTCAAACATCATGTCGTGAAAGTACCCATACCCAGCTAGGTAGTTCCAACTTAATTAATAAAAAGATAAAAAGGAAGGGAGTAGACAGAACGCTCTAGTCTCCTCAAGTGCAGAGAATAACATTTTTTCTAACTGACGCGTCAAGAGTTTTCAATTCTATTAAGGACACTGTGGCGAGGAGCTGCTTGCGAATCCCTCCTCTGATCCGTTGCCTGACGGTATGCCCCCTCACCTGTCACTTGTCCCCTGCTCTATTTCCAGCCCTCGCCTCAGATGCACTGGCCCTTTAAGGCTCCACTACTCTCGGCTCCGGGTGCCGATCACGTGCCCTGGTCAGGTGTTCCGCCCTCCTTCAAAGGGGAAGAGACGGAAGGACTGGGTCTAGCGAGATGGAGTCGGATGCTGGAAGGATCGGTGTCGGCAGATTCAAGACGAGACATGAGGACCTTCTTCATCCCGCCAGGACTGGGAGAACCGGGATCCACCACAGGGATCGAGCCGGAAGCCCAGCTGACCGAAGCGGCATCATCCAGGACCGAAGAAAAGGGGGAGCCGGACCCTTTCCGGCAACGCGCAAAAGCCAGCCACGGTCCAGGAGGATCGTGGCTCCAAAAGGTACGGGGCCACCTGGGGGCTGCGTGGGACAAGGGGACGGCAGGAGAGAAGGGCGGGCCATCTGGCTAAACTTATGGACGGGGGCCCGCGGCTGCGAGTAAAATAAAGCAGAGCGCAAAATACCCCTGGGAGGAAGCCGCGCGTCTCACGGTGACGGTCGGGTGTTCAGTCCTTCACTCCCTTTTCCTTGTGTGGCAATCCCTATAGCAACGTTCCCCTCCCTTACCAGGCCTTTCTTTGTTTTCTTTTTCCGAGTGCGAGACGAAGCGGAGGGTGCTAACAGCTGAAATCTGAAGACCGGACTCTCCACTCGATATTCCCTGCCCTCTGAATCAAAAACTATACACCGGATGGTGCACCCTGTATTTTATTTTCCTATAAGAAGCCCTGTGAATAAACCCGCTATAGAATCACTGACCTTTGGCCTCCCTGTCTCCTTCTCCACCGCGCCACACGTGGTGTCAGAAGTGGGATCATCGTTCGCCTCCATCCAGAGACATGGAAAACCTCATACAGCAGCTCATACGTGGCCAGGAGAAGCTGGAATGGGCCGTTGAGAAACAGATGACAACCGCCCATGCAGACAGGGAACTATTCAAGGACAGCATCACCAATCAAGGTGAACAGTTACAAAAGGTGGCGGATGACCGCCTGGAACTGACCAATCAGCTACAGATCCGCGCCGGGACAGGCCCTAATGTGTCTCTACAAAAGTACCTAGCAAATGAGGACCCCGACGCGTTCTTTCTGAACTTTGAAAGGGCGGCTAGAGCGTCGGGATGGCCAGAAGTCAAATGGCCGTTCTTTTTAGCGCCTCTCCTTACCGGGGAGGCCCAGGCCGCCTATCAGGTGGCCAATGCTAGTGGCCACACTCCTTATCAGGAAATTAAGGGGGTAATACTGGACCATCTTGGTATGGATGCCGAGGCATATCGGGTCAGGTTTCGGAAGGAGCGGGGAGCATCCTCCGACACTCCAAAAACCCTTTACTATAAACTCAAGGCAGCAGCAGACAAGTGGCTAAAGCCCCAGACCAACACAAAGGAGGAAATCATGTCCCTTATCTATTTAGAGCAATACATAGAGGCGTTGCCATACCCCATACAACGGTGGCTTAAACAACACACCCACTTAACTGCTGAACAAGCCATAGACATGGCGACCTCCTTCTATCGGGCACAACCCCGCCCTCCGTCTTGGGACACCGAGAAGCCCACACACCTCCCTTCTATGGTCGGCAAACTGGAGAGAAAACCAGTGAAGGCCTTCCTGGAACCCCTAAAGACTCGTCAGTACCGTTCAGAACCCGTTCCTGTTCGGGGTCCACAGTGTTATGAATGCGGGGATTGGGGACATATCGTCAGGAATTGTCCCCGAAAAAAGTCCCTAGAAGAACTGATGGACGTTAGCTGTATCCCACGTTCTATCCTATACACAGAAGAAATGGGACCAAGTTTTTATGTAAGTGTTTTTATAGGGGAGGTTGCTGTAAAGGCCTTATTGGACTCCGGCTGTAAGCAGTCAGTCGTTCGCCAATCCCTGGTACCCCTTCCCTTTTCTCTTACCAGTGAATTAATACCCATACGCTGTGTACATGGGGATATAAAATCCTACCCCCTAGTCACTTTACCTATCTCCCTCCCAAATGGGGTGGTCATGAAAGCTAAGCTTGGGGTTCTCCCTTCCCTTCCCGAAGAGCTCATATTAGGTCAGGATAACCCGTCCTTTCTGGCGCTATTAAAGGGCACCCTACAGCTCACAGGAATCCAGATCCCACCGAAACCCTCTCTCCTTACACAAGCCCCTGGCTATCTGATAAAAGCTTCCACTACAACCAGAGCAATGATCCTACGCTGCGGCCTGCGTGGGATCATGCACGCCAGAACCCACAGCCCCAGAAGCCAGTGTACCCTTTGTTTTGCATAGAAAAAGAACTTCTCTATAGGGTCGCAAAGGAAGGAGATACACCACAACTTCGAGATTCCAGCGACTGGAAACTACATCCCAGAATATTCCAACTACTGAACGACAAGTGGGGCCCTTGTTCGATAGACCTGTCTGCATCCAGGCTGAATACGCAACTGCCTCAGTTTTACAGTTGGTGGCCGGATCCTCTAGCGATCAACTCGGACGCATTTCTTCAATCAAGGACGATGGGTATGCTGTATGAATTTCCTCCGTTCGTCATGATCCAGAGAGTATTGGCACAGATCCGCAGGCAGAAGGCGGAGGTGATGTTGATATCCCCGTGTTGGAGAGCACAAGCGTGGTTCCCAGCAGCGCTGGCCTTGTCATGTGCTCCTCCAATACATCTGCTATCGTTCCCAAAGATTTTGACGGACCCTCTGGGTCAACCTCATCCATTAGTGGTTCAGGAACAGTTTTCCCTCATGGCATGGAAACTTTCAGGAGACGTTGGCAAATGTCGGGAGTTCAAAGGAAGCAATGTTTTTCCTGTCTCAATCTTGGGCTCCCGCTACGCATAAGCGATACGAATCAGCTTGGCATAAGTGGGTTGGTTGGTGTTGTGAACGACAGGGGGATCCCGTGGGATCCGGAATTCATATGATAGTTAATTTTCTGTCGGAGATGGCGAGTAAAGGTTTGGCCTATTGGAGAGTTAACAATTTCCGGTCTGCAATCTCGGCAGGTCATCCTCATGTGGATGAAAAACCGGTGGGGGAACATCCGTTGGTATGTAAAGTAGTGAGAGGCATCAGATTGGTGAACCCTCCAAAACCGCGATACTCACAACTGTGGGATGTAGATGTAGTTCTGCGTTTTCTCAGGAATTGGCCTACAAATGAGGGCCTGTCGCGTAAACAATTATCAGCAAAGCTGACACTTTTGGTATGTTTGATTTCATGTAGACGAGTGTCTGATGTGCGAGCACTGGATTTAGCAGGTAGGGTTTTCACTCCTTCGGGGGTATCATTTACAATCTCAAAAAGAACTAAAACAAATTCTAAATGTGTTTCTTATCCTGCGTTTCCACATCATAGTAAACTGTGTGTTGTACAATGTTTAAAATGTTATGAAGATTGTACTAGAGAATTTAGAAATGACGTTGCAGGACAGTTACTGATTTCTTTACAGAGACCTTTTCACCCAGTCCCTGCAGCGACTTTGGCCAGGTGGGTCACTTGGTTGTTAAGTCTAGCAGGTATTGATACTTCAGCATTTGGAGCCCATTCTGTGAGGGGAGCTATGGCTTCTAAAGCTTTTTCTACGGGTTCTCGCTTAGAGGACATTATGACTGCGGCTGATTGGTCTTCTGATTCAACTTTTAAGACATTTTATCATAAACCAATTGTTTTTTTAAAAACATTTTTATTAATACATATGCAAGTTACAAACACAGCATCAATAATCGCATCAATCAATATAACAACATAAACATCCTGTGGCAATGTTTTACAGTAGTACAGACATTCTCAGAGTGCTCTGACATAAGGTGCAATGCATAGATATAAAAAGGGGCATTTTTGTTTTCCTTTTTCCCGTTTATTTTTTCCCCCCAATATTATTATACTTCAGGGTCAGCTGGTATAGCCTGTTCATTTGAACGTAAATATTGGAGCAACGGTTCCCAGACGTCTTTGGGCTTTGAAGTGCTGGGAAGCTCTTCCGCATATAATGCCAAGTTGTCGCGACAATACACCATATCTTTTATCCACTGTGCGGCGGAGGGGCTAGTTTTACCTTCCCAAGTCATTGCCACCCTTCTCTTGGCTAGTAATAATGCTATGTTTACCAGCCTACCCAAGCTTCCCTTCAGGAACGGTACCAGGTTCAACAAACACACTTGAGGAGAGCAGTTGAGCTCGATATGGGTCATTTCTTGCAGTGTATTGATAACAGTAGCCCAGAACGTCGCCACCCTTCTACATTCCCAAGCCAGATGCCAGAAATCCCCACCTGTGTTACCACACCTTTTACATTTGTCAGTATCTCTGAGACCATATTTAAACAATTTGTGTGGTGTATAGAAAACCTGGTGTAAATATTTGAAATGAATGATACGTAGGTTTCCATTGGATGTGAGTGCACTGGTGATCTGGCAACAATACTCCCAATCCTTTTGTGTGATCTGTGGATCTAATTTCGCGTTCCACTGTTCCATAACCTTATTATGAGGTAAAGGTGCTTCCTCTCTGGCGGCTCTATACAGTTTGGTTATCATTTTGTGTGTCGTGGGGCTGATAAGTAAGGCATGGAGAGATTGTAGCGTTGGAGGTTCCGATGGAAATGTAGGATAGTGTGCTTGCAGCGCCTTCCTTAGCTTGTGAATAGTGAAGATAAATAAAGGCGTTTGATTTTGCACAAAACGTAGGTCTTCGGTCGTTAAAAATGTGCCATTAGGAAATACATCTTGCATCTTATCAATCCCTGCTAATGTCAAGATACGCATGACGCCCGTTTCGTGCGTGACCGATGCTCCAGCATGACATGCCAGAGGTAGGAGTGGTGAGTATAGAGTCAACTTTGCTGCTCTGCGGCCAAGCGCCTGCCAGGCTGCGATAGTGCTATCGATTGAGGTAATTTCGGATTTGGGCGTGCCCCTATACGTGTGAGTCAGTATAGAGCTCAGCGGGATGGGATGTGCATCACCATCCTCCACTGCAACGTGTGGAAGGAAGCCATGAGCATTATACCAATAGTGAGCATATTGAGTGCAAAGATAATATAAATATATATCAGGTACACTAAAGCCCCCTTTTTTGTAATCCAGTCTGAGGGTCGTCAAACTCACTCGAGCCTGTCTACCTCCCCATATCAGCCTTAGTAGTAGCGATCGTACAGTTTTAAAAAATACAGTGGGCAGTTGTATAGGGATGTTGCTGAAAAAATAGAGGAGCTTGGGCAGCACGACCATCTTAATGAGTGCCATGCGGTCCGCCAATGACAACGGCAAACGGATCCATCTGTCCACCTGCTGTTCTAAGTGTGCGCAGGCCGTGCCATAGTTTTCTCAAACGACTATCTCGGGATCCCGGTGAACCCACACCCCAAGGTATTTAACGGGCTCCGCTGACCATATTAATGGTAATTCAAGGTCGTAAGGAAAAGTGGACTCAGTTAGCGGTACCACCACTGACTTGGACCAGTTTATGGTGAGGCCTGAATATCGCCCAAAACGTATGTATTCTCTGAGAACTTGATCCATAAAGGTGTGCGGTTCTCTGATAAATAAAAGCATGTCATCTGCGTAAAGTGATATGCTCACGGGACGGTGGATAAACCGCAATGCTGCCGCTCTATGTTGCTGCCTAATGATGCAAGCCAGTGGCTCGAGCGTTATCGCAAACAGGAGTGGCGACATGGGGCATCCCTGTCTGGTCTCTCTGCTTATTTGTATGGGGTCTGAGGTGGTGCCCTCGACGCGTACCCGTGCCGTGGGATCCGTATATAGCAGCCGTATCCAGGTGATAAAGGGCATAGGAAACCCCATTCGTTGAAGAATATAAGAAAGGTATCCCCACTCTATGGAATCAAAGGCTTTGGCTGCGTCATGCATCACAGCTGCCGCTCTTAAATCCGGGTCAAGAATGTGATACATAGCGAAGAGCGTTCGCAGGTTATGCAAAGTGGACCTTTCAGGGATAAATCTGGATTAATCCGGCAGAACTAAGTTAGGCATTAGGGGTTTAAGTCTAGTCGCTAAAATGTTTGCTAGTAGCTTTGCATCAATGTTTATAAGCGACAGCGGTCAATACGAGTCACAGCTGGAAGGCGGTTTATCTTTTTTGAGCAAAGTGATGATTAGGGCCTCCCTAAGGGTTGGCGGTAACCTGCCCACCTCATAGGCCTCTGCATACATTTCGAGTAAATAAGGTGTCAGTTCTTCTGCGAATTCCTTATGAAACTCGCAGGTGAGCCCATCAGGACCCGGAGCTTTCTTGTTGGGGAGACTTTTAATCGCTGCCCGGATATCTTCCTCAGTTATCGGTTGGCACAAGTATTCCCGTTGTCCATCCCATAGCCACGCGAGGGCAATGTCCGACAGATAATCATCTAGTTCTGCAGCAGACGTCCCAGTCTGTGATGTGTACATTTCTGCATATGTCTTTCTAAACTGCATGACAATGTCTTGTGTGGTGTAGTGGTCTGCCCCCGTAGCATCAGTTATTTTGGTAATGGTGTGTCTATTTTCCTTGGCCTTTATCTTGACCGCTAGAGTGTGCCCCGGTCTACCCCCCTCCCCGTATGCACGGGCAACATGTCTTCTGGACAAATAACGAATTTCATCGTCCTCTAGGTCATTGTATTTTAGTAATAATTCCTTTATTTGTGCGAGGAGTGAGGTGCTAGGGGAACCCTCATATTCCCTTTCCAGTCAGAGCAGGGCATGTTCGGTTTTGGTCAGTTGGCCCCGGATGTCCTTCAATATCCCCGCTGTCGTGCTAATACATGTACCTCGAATTGTGGCTTTTAATGCCTCCCATAAGATTGCTGCACTATCTACAGACCTCTTGTTCTGTGCGAAATATTTTACGACGGCTTCACCGATAGTATGTGTATAGAGTGGGTCCAGTAGTGCCTCAGAGCAAAACCGCCAGGTGAACTGCCGGCTAATAGTTTGTGGGATGTGTAAAGTAAGTCTGACTGGGTTATGGTCGGATAATGTTCTCGGTAGCCCTTCCACGTTTGAGACCCATGTCGTCGCACTCTCACTCATTATCCAATAGTTTAGTCTCGACCAGCTACTATGTGCAGTTGAGATATGTGTCCCCTCCAGTGTGTCTGTGTGTCTCAGGCGCCATATGTCTGTCAGACCAAGCTCTTCCATCCCCTCATTAATAACTTTGGCCGCCTTGGGCGACTGACCCCCCATCCCACTTTCCTTATCCCAACTGAGCTCCAGGTGAGGGTTGAGGTTGCCCCCCCATATTATCGTAGCTGTGGGCCAGTCCCTCAGTATGGATACTATCCTCTCATAAAAACCAGGATCTTCCACATTGGGGCCGTAAACATTCACCAGAGTGACCAGTTCCCCCGCCAGTTTTCCGTGAGTTATGGCATATCGGCCGGCATCGTCCGTGCAGCTTTTGGCCACAATAAATGGGAGAGTTTTCTTAATGAGCGTGAGCACCCCTCTAGCGTATGATGAATACGATGAGGCCTGTCTATAACTGGCCCATTGTGACCCGATTTGTGTCTCGTTATGTCGCGTCAGATGTGTTTCTTGGACGAGGGCAATATTTACCTCGTGTCTGTCTAAATATGCCAACACCTGGCGTATTTTTTTAGGTGAGCTAAGCCCAAGCACATTCCAAGTTAGGCATACAATTTTTTCACTGTCCTTATGTGACATTAAATACGATCTTACAGCATGCACAACACCATTGCATTTGTATACCTCTGTCCTGCATAAAGTCGGAGATCTGAGTAACTTGTAGCCACATGAACAAACCCCTCAATCCCCCCTCCCACTTCAGCAACCCCAACATGCCAAAGCCATCCCGAACCACCCGGAACGATATCCAAAGGTAAAACAGTGCTGCACGCAGCTATGGGGATCTCCCACCGGGGAATGCTGGAGCACAACTATCCTCCCAGATTAAAAGGGAGGTGGACGGAGAATAGTAGTGAAAAATATTCCCGCCCACATAATAACAGAGGTAAAAAATGATACAAGTAGTGACATTCACAAAGATAATATCAGAAATCGTATCTGTATGGCTGGAGTTCAGGTCATCAGGTCAGAAATATCAGCTTCAGATGGGGTAGAAACAGCAACGCAGATGCACAGTTCGTGTAGTAGAAAAAACCAAACAACATTGCTAGAGATTCAGTCCCGAATGGATACCACCAGTTTGTCACTCAGGATCTTCTTGCGAGGAGCCAACGTTGTCATCGTCCGCTAAACCGGAAGGTACCCTGTTTCCCCTTGTTAGAGTCTTTGCGTAGTCCAGCGCGGATTTTGGTGTTGTGAAGATCTTCGCTTTGCCATTTAAGTCTATGCGGAGCCGTGCTGGGTACAGCATTGCGTAGGCGATTTTTCCCACCATGAGTAGTTTTTTCGCCGGTTGGTACTCTTTTCTCACTGCTTGCACTGCTGCGGTAAAGTCCGGATAAAAAGCTA
This sequence comes from Calotriton arnoldi, assembly GCA_963921515.1. NCBI lineage: Eukaryota > Metazoa > Chordata > Amphibia > Caudata > Salamandridae > Calotriton > Calotriton arnoldi. The sequence goes on from CAWUFW010002711.1 coordinate 642,913, forward strand.
AGGAGTTCCCTTCATGAACGATGTTCCCCTTCTCCCTGGCCATACGAAGGATAGTGTCCCGGTCTCTGTAATTTAGCAGCCGCGCAATTATTGGGCGTGGAGGAGCACCTGGAGGAGGTCGGGCAGCCAACGATCGGTGCGCTCGCTCAGCTATCAGCACTGATGACAATTGTTCGGCCCCAAAAATCGTCCTCAGGAAGGCCTCAATATAAGTTTCAAGGCGGCCAGTATTGGTGGACTCTGGTAGTCCCGTTATATGTAAATTGTTTCGCCTTGATCTGGCTTCTAAATCTTCATTTTTAGCTTGTATTACGGCGAGTACTTTCTCCATGGCTAGTGTTCTGATGGATATTTGCTGTAATGCATCCTCAGCGTCGGATATGCGTGTTTCCGCTTCGCCCAGTCACAAAGTATGTTTGTCCAGCTTATTGGACATGTGATCCATTCTTAAATTTAAGTTGTCTATCTTTCCATCGATAGTCTTTAATCTGGTCTGTACAGCTAGAAGTGTTTTTTCGATTGCGGGTAAACTGTCAGGTGCGATGCCTGGAAATCTAGAACGTGCTGGAGAGCGATGCAGCGGCAGCAAACAGGCGCTGCGTCGTTTTTTTCCAGCCACAGTCCCACGGTGCGTCAATCTTGTCAGTTGCACAGCAGGGCCTGTGTCAGAGTCAGTGCGGTGATCTCAGACTTCAGAGATGGTGCGCTGAACTCGGCCTGCAGTGATTTTTCGGGTTGTGGACAGGTCACTGTTTTGATTTCTTCAGCCATACGGCGGCAATGCATGGAAATTTCTACCGCATGGCGGCGCTGCATCGAAAAAACTGGTGCTGGAAGGCTGATGCATCGATTTTTATGGTTTTCAGCAGAAAAACAACCTCGAAGGGCCCAGAGCTGGAATTGGCACCACAGGCAGGTCAGAACTCCCAGCAGTAGAGTTCAGGGATGATGCAAGTGAAGTTTTTGCGTCCCTGAGACTTCTTAACAGGAGGCAAGCTCTACACTTGAACTTTAGCACTGATCAGCAGTGGTAAAGTGCCCAGCGTACCTAAACCAGCAAAAGCAAAGTCCAGCACACAGTCACAAATACAGGAGGTAGAGGCAAAAAGCCTGGGGAAACCACGCCAAGGATGCCAGGTCTAACAGTTTATTTGATTTTTTTTGTGATTTTTATGTAGGACAGACATGGCCCGGAGGCATCAGAGCGCTTTGCAACAAAGCAGAACATGTCAATAATAAAAAGAAAATATGTTGTACATTAAAGGTGGATTGTTCACCAGGTTGGCCTCCCTCTTGAGGTAGAGTGCTTCACACGTATTCATTGTAAAGCGTAACAATGAAAAGCAGGTAGGCCAGTACCAAGTGAAGATATTCAGTTGTTCGCCCAGGTTGATGTTGGAATGCACTTGAAAGGATCGTGAGGAGGTAAGAGCGGTTTAGGCCAGGTGCCATTGAAAGAGAAGAGATTTGAGGGCTTTTTTGAAGGTGACAAGACGCGCGGTCAAGTGGCGACCCGGCAGGCGAGAGTTTCATATTCTTGTTAGCACTTCCAGAGAAGAATTAGTTCATATCTTGCTCATGCTTGAAGGTGTAGGGAGTTCGAGGAGGGCAATTGAGTGTTTCATGAATCTCGGCCGGCGCCAGACATTTTCAGTTTTTTAGAGAGGCATGAGAGTAAAGAGGACTGAAGAGCTTTATGAGTGATGCAGGCTGTTTTAAATTGCGCTCTCACCTCTATGGGTAGCCACTGAAGGGAGGGTAGGATGGGGAGATGTGATTGAATTTCTTGTGTGCTGTCTCAAAGTGGGCTGTTGCCGCATGTAGGACTGCTCTGAGAGAACCTAGGCAGACTTTAAAAATGCCGGAAAGGAGTGCAATTCCGTAGTTGAGTCTGGAGAGCACGGGTGCCTGGACAAAAGATTTAATGTTGTGTGCTGGTATGAGGTTCCGGATTCCCCAAAACAGAATTAGCTGGAAACAGGCACTTTTAGCCATGGAATAGATAAGGTTCTGGAGGTTCAGACATCTGTCGAGAGTGAATCCCAGAGATTTGATATTCTTAATAATGGCTGGGCGGGCGTCAGTGTCTGGGAGGAGATCCATCCAGACTTGGATCGGCAAGTTAGCTTTCTTTGCATAGATGAGAGGAAATTCTATTTTTGCTGGGTTTAATTTGAGTTGGTTGGTAGCCATCCAAGCATGAATTCCATTCAGGAAGTTGGATGGGCGGAAAAAGTCTTCCGGGCATGAGACCTTCAAATAAAGTTGGGTATCATCTGTGTATAGGTGGAAGAGGACTCCTGAGTTTCTGAAGATTGCGCAAAGGGGTTTGAGGTAGAGGTTGAAAAGAGTTGGGGGGAAAATTGATCCTTGGGGGACCCCTTAGTGCAGGCTGACTGGGTCTGAGACGGCATTCCCAATTTTTACAATTTAGGAGTGGTTTGTAATGTAGGAATTGAGCCACTTAAGGGTGACACCATCAATACTCATTCAGTGCTTTAGGGTGTTTAATAAAGCCTGGTGGTTGACTGTCAAACACAGGAGAGAGGTCGAGGAGCACAAGTAGACAGGAGTTGCCCCTGTCTAGAATGTTGAGGGTGACGCCCACAATGTGCAGAATTACAGTCTCAGTGCTGTGACCCTGACAGAATCCAGATTGAAGGGAATCAAGGAGGTTGTTGTTCTGGATGTGGGCAGATAGTTGGGAGGCTACACAATATTCAATCACCTTGCCTAAAAGAGGCAAGGTGGATATTAGGCGGAAGTTGCTGAATGCATCAGAGTCCAGAGATGGTTTTTTCAGGAGAAGAGAAATTTGACCCCTTTTTAGACAGCAGGGGATCCAGTGATGAGTTTACCAGGGTTGTCCAAATGAAAAGAAGCAGTTTAGCTAGACATTTACTGATGGAACCTGGAATGGCATCGCAAAGATGGTTAGAGGGTTTCACCTTTGATAGAGTTCATAGAAGATCTGCCTCTGAGATTGGGAAGAAAGAGGACCATGGCTATAGTGCCTTGCAAGGCAGTAACTCCTCGATTATGCTGTCAACATTGGTCAGAAGGGAGATGTGAATGTCTTTGATTTTATTGTCAAATAACTCTGCGAATTTATTACAAAAGATCTCCGATGCCTAAAATGGGAGGTTAGAGGAAGGATTGTTGGCTTGATTAATTTCCTCAAGTAGTTGTTTCGATCTGTTTTTGGCCATACCAAAGAGGGATCTGATATGTGATGCCTTGGCTATAGAGATGTGGCTTTTGTACTTTTGCCTCGCAGCATGAAACTTTGTTTGACTTAATGGTGAGGGTGCACGTCAAAAGTCTTTCTCCAATTTGCTGATATTTTTCCTTCCTTTGTGGAGCTCTTTGGCGTACCAGGGGCAAGAGGGTTTCGTTCAGTGCATTTGTTCTTGATGGGTGTGCATTCCTCAATCAGGGAGTCGAAGCAGGAGTTGAAATTGTCTGTGGCCTCGTTGATATCAAGTTGAGGAACTATCGAAGTGAGGTTTGATAGAGCTAAAATGGACATCGTTTCAGGATCGATGATACTGGTGTCTCTGAACCATATTGTTTTCTTTCTTTGGTTTTCCAAGGGTTTTCTTTTTTGAGAAAAACACTATGAATGGAATCTGCAGGCGATCCAACCAGTCAACTGGGATATGGTCACTGGACGAAAGGAGAGGTGTTCTGGAGATGTTCAGGTCGAGAGTGGTACCTTTACAGTGTGTGGGTTTCTGACTGTGTTGGTGGAAATCATTGTCTCCTAGAAAAGATGCATAGTGGTTGAGTGGTTTATTTCGTATAGAACTCCAGTGGAGGTTGAAGTCACCGAGAAAGATAATGTTGTCAGAGCTGATTAACTGTACCTTGAAGAATTCCATGCACGCTTCGATGAAGGTGTTGGTTTGGCCAGGGAAGTGGTAGATCATGTTCAAACTGAGATTAGAGGAGGCATGTGAGAGGTTTCCAGTGAAAACACTCGCAGTTCACTGAAAGAGTGCTAGAACTTCTAGCAAACAACACTCAATATTTGGTAATGTGCATAATGTGACACTCAAAATTAGACAATACATGCCTCCTTGTTATTGAGTGATGATGCAGGCTTTGCTAATGACCTGAACACATGTGTCTAGAGACAGGGTGGAAAAAATGCTTGGGAGGTACACGTCATATGTTGAAAGCTGAGTCAAAGGAGTGTAAATAGCCCATGAAGGCTTCAGAGGATTAACTTTCACCCAGCGCTCAAGCCAGGAGAGGTGCTTCTGTTAGTCATAATTTTCCTGCCTGGGTAATGTGGCAAAGGAAGACACTAGAAAATAGCCACGTTGTACAACTGCCCAAAATGTGATCCAAGTCTCAATTAGTGGTGGTCATAACAGAGTCATGCTGCAGCTGCTATCATGAAGGTCGAAAACAGACCAGTGGTGATTTATCAGTGGTAGTATTATGTCAGTCTTGGTGTGCAAGTGTCATTGCATTATTAATTCCACCTCTACGCCCCTTGAAGGTGACACTGCGCAGGATGAGGTAGACATGGGCCCTACTAGCCCGACTCCACTGCCCATTTGATAAGCCAGGAGCTAGACATCTCAGGCTTCTGTTGCCACCACAGGCGCTCTCTCCACCCCCGTCTGCAGCCTAAGCCAACCCAGGTGCAACCACCATTACTCCTGCGTGCTGACTGATATCACCAGCATTCCTGGAACCACCTAGTTATAGGATGGTTGCACACTTCTTAATTAACGGGTATAGGGGCCCAATCATTTGAAGTAAACCAAATTTTTAAAACTTACACAAACATTGGTCATATATTCCCCACAAAAAGTATTAAATTATTTTTTATTCTTTTTCTTGTGCCCATAGTCCACATCAGTATTGACAATGTCATTCATTGGCAGTACACATTTTTGTCCCAAGCATTTTATAGACCCCACACGTCGTATCTGGAGTGGAATGGAGTCAGTGCAGGGCCACATGGCGCAACCTACTTGCGCGCAGAGGTACTGCTGAAAAGTTTTTGGATCAAGAAATATTCAGAAGGTGAGCAGTAGGCGGCTATATAGAGACTCTACCGGAAACAGCGTTACCAAAGGTAAGGAACCTGTTCTTTAGAATGCAAGATACTGGAAGATACCAGGGAGCAGTAGCACTAAGATGGATATTACATTTCAAATAGATCGGATTCATCAATGATGGTAGAAACCATCCGTTACAACATGGCAAAAATAATGCCAGAAGTGCGCTGAATCACAGTTTATCATGTAACAGGTAAAGTGGTGTAACATAATAAGGTGGTATGGTAACCCCTTCAGTATTATGTCACATGTAGGAAACCTGGTTTGGGGTTTATTGACCGACAACAGGGGGGCAGATCACAAGCCCATCCTGCAACGCGGCCATTCACGCCATTCTCGCGCCCGGAGGCGCTTCTAAAACCGGAGCAGGGCTCCCGCAGCTCGGAAGTTCATTACCGACAACAGGGAGCAGACCACAAGCCCCATCCTGCAACGCGGCCATTCACGCCATTCTCGCGCCCGGAAGCGCTTCTAAAACCGGAGCAGGACTCCAGCAGCGCAGGAGTCCATTACCGTCAATAGTGGGGCAGACCACAAGCCCCATCTTGCAATGCGGCCATTCACGCAATCTCGTGTCCAGAGGTGCTTCTAAAACTGGAGCAGGGCTCCCGCAGCGCGGGACGCGCTTGGGCATGTGCCCGGGTGAAGACCGGGCCAAGAGTGGGCCTGTCTGCACCCGTCAGCGGCAGGAAGAGGCTGGGCCTGCCCTCTTGGCTTTAAATTCGCCGGAGGAACTGAGTGTCACTGATCATGGAGTAGCTACCCTACATCCAAGTAAGTGACATTGCTGCTGACCCAGTCTCAGTCCCATGTGCTGGTGGGCTGAAAATGGTTCAACGCAAGGCTGGTGGTATTAAGGCCTCTGCTGAGCCAAGGGCTGATATAAAGCGGACTACTATAGACACCTTTTTGGCGCGAGCGGTGGGTGCTCTAACTAAGGAGATAGACCAGGCCGAACAGCGCTTATCGCTATGTGCACCTGGGTCGATGGAGGAAGGCGAAGTGATGGTACCTATAGCGGACCAAGCTCTGGGGTCACGAAAAGACAAGGAGTGTCAGAGTGATAAACCTGTAGAGGACTGGGGGGGTCTCTCCTGCCATCCAGCCACAGTTCAATCAGGGGGGTGGAGCCTTTGCCGGCTATAAACTTGACACCAACGTCGCCTACCACTTTGCCTGCAGCAAAACGTAAAAGAAAGTCAAAGAACTTTATACATATAAATAAGCCCTTTCCGGACCCGATAAAGATCCAGGATTTGATTAATCACCTTAACGACGTGGATAATCCCACCTGGAAACCGTTCTGGGATAAATTAACAGTTACTGTTTGTGAGAAGTTGGCCTGGCATATGCTGTCCACTAATTATAGTGGGCACCTTGCACCAGTCCAAACAACCCCTTATTGGAGATAGGTTAAAGACAACCTTATTGAAAGCTATCCTAGTGGTAGCTATGGAGAGCAGCCTTCAGGCTAAGTCTTGAAGGAATGTAAAGCAGCTTGTTTTACCAGTCTATAATCTCTTGAGTGATCAAATGAAAGAGCACCACACCAGGTATATATTCAAAATATATGTATTTATTGCTAAACACACCCCTCTAGTCTCTTTATGAGGCTAGAGTTCGAAATACATAAGTTAGAAGTTATTTAAACACAGTAATAGCACAAATACACGTTTGGGCCCTAGGGGCGTACCAAACCATATACCAATAAAGTGGTATAAGAACCACGACTGAACTAGACACTAGGCCTAGAGCCTCTAGAAGTGCTTGGACCACAAGGAACCACCCAAGGTAGTGACACAGGGGACCCACGGGGGCACGCGTGCAGTGTAAATACACAACCGCGATACGCCGTTGACTTCTATGGAGAAAGTCGTGATCGGGAAATTAGAGAAAAGGGACACTTAAAGGAGGACTTGGAGCAAACCCTTTGAGATCTAGGACTTTGAAGAGTCTCTACCCACGGGAGCACCGGAGTACTCGTGTTACCTCACCCAGGGAAGCCGGGTGCATAGGTGCCTTTTGGGGTCGGGTTTCGTCGTCGATTTGAATGGCGATCTGCTGCAAAGTGCTGCTGGCGACCAAGTGGAAAGTGTCCGGGTGGATCCAAGAGTGGATCGGAGTTCTGAAGAACCTGAAAGCAGAGGGGACAGAGTCTGGGTCACTAGCCAGTGACCAGGAAGGCGATGGACAGATGCCCACCGATGTCGAGTGCTTCAGGTGCGTTGACGGTCGTCTTGACTCTTCAGCCACGAGGTCCAGGAGGCGTTGTCGGCGACCAGGAGCAGGATTCGGGCTGGTACACGATGTCTGGCGAGTGCTGAGGTGTCGGTGACCAGATTGGACCCAACAAGCCTTGGCAACGGCAAGTCTCGATGCAGAGGAAGATCGTCGATGGTGCAGACCAGCAAGGTCTGGGGAACTCACCCAGCGAGGGTAAGTGAGGGCAGGCCTAAAGCAACCAGGATGCCAAGTAAGAAAAAGATTGGCCTTCGTTAAGGGCTACTAGCCAACGGGCTAGCGACCACGAAGGAGCCTCAAGACGCCGCACGTGGATCTGGCTCACAGGACACTCGTGGAGTGGAGGCCAGTGATCTTCGGTGCAGTTGGTGCTGGAGGCTAGGGCTACTCGGAGTCCAAAGCACGACTTCGGGGGAGACCCAGAAGAGGATGCACTTGCAAATGTGCTCGGTGTCCAGGGGTCACGGTCTCAAGTCACCCACGATAGCCACGGGCCTCAGCTTTGCTGGGGACTCAGGGTAGCCTCGGGAAGTCTGAGAATACACCTCTGGTGATGCGATGACTTCGGCGTCCGGCGGGAGCTTCAGAAATGCGAACCGGACAGATGCTTCTTTGGTGCCTGCCAAGCAGGGGAGTCACTCCTTGACCCCAAGGGAGATTCTTCTGTCCTCTAATCGTGAGTAGAGCGTCGAAGGTCCAGGATTCAGTTTCAGAGTTTCGTCCAGGGATAATCTAAAGTCCTAAGGACTGGGTTCCTATACTTATACTAAGTATAGGGGTTGGACTACTCTGTGGCCCCACCTATGGGTGGGTCAGGGCAGAGGGGTGGCTACACCCCTTTCCCTTTGTCCAGTTCGCGCCAAAGCAGGGGCTGCAAGCCCTGATCCGGTTTGAACTGGGGTATGCACAGGGACACCAAGTGTGCCCCCAGTGCAGGACTTCAAAGCACCCGAAAGTGCTCCCGCCCAGCCCCAATACACATTATCCTGTCTGGGGAGGTGGTCACACCTCCCTGGGACAGGAAACCTATTGTCCAGGCCTCCCCTGCCGGAGTTTCATCCAGCAGCAGGAGGCCAGACTCGTGTCTGTGGCGGCAGCATCCATTTTGTGATGCCAGGGCTTTAGAAAGAAGTTACCGGCCAGGCCAGGGTTAACATGTCTCTCCCTCTAGAAGGGTGGAATGCTACCCCTGCCGCCAGAATTGTCGGGGGGTAGTATTCCAAGATGTTTGACACCAAACACGACATGTTTAGGTGCAGCCATTCCAAAGTTAGCATTTAACGCGAGGTTATAATGCGCTTAAGAGTATATGGTCAGGCTGCACTACAAACAGCATCAGAGAAGGGTCTCCGAATGCTGCAGAGGGGCCCTGCTCATGCAGGGGCACCCTCTCACATAGGAACCATGCACTCTGCCTTTAGGAGTGACTTATAGGTTTATATGTGTGTATGTATTTAGTGATATAGGTAACCTATATCACAGTAAGGAGTGCATGCACCACCTTACCCAGGCTGCAGTAGCAGACCTGTGGTGTCAGTTTGGATGGCCTTCCAGGGGTGGCATAATACATGCTGCAGCCCCTGGCAGGCCTCTGAGGTACCTATGCCCTTGGTACATAGTATACCATATACTAGGGACTTATAAGGGCACTCCAGATTCCAATCAGTGATGTGCCTAAGGCACATGGAAACCATTTTAGAGAGGAAGCAGCTAGGCTGGGGTTCTGATTAGCAGGGCCCCAGCTAGACTAATGTCGAAAAACAGTGAAGCATCAGCAAAAAGTGGGGGTACCCATGTGAAGCAGATCCTACTCTCCTACACAACCCCCCAAACGTAGGGACATTAAACTAACCTTACCCAGTTAAGTCTTCATGTTCTAAGTGGAAGTACCTAGAGAGTCCATCTGCATTGGCATGGTTACTCCCAGGTCTATGTTCCACTGTAAAGTCCATCCCCTGTAGGGAAATGGACCACCTAAGCAGTTTGGGGTTTTCACCCTTCATTTGTTTTAGCCATAAGAGGGGCTTATGGTCTGTCTGAACCAGGAAGTGTGTACCAAACAAGTATGGCCTCAACTTCTTCAGAGCCCAGACCACAGCAAAGGCCTCCCTCTCTATGGCTGACCAACGTTTCTCTCTAGGGGTCAGCCTTCTGCTAATGAAAGCTACTGGCTGATCCTGACCTTCTTCATTCAATTGTGACAGTACAGCCCCTACCCCCAATTCAGATGCATCTGTTTGAACAATGAACTTCTTGGAGTAATCAGGACTCTGTAGAATGGGAGCAGTGCACATGGCCTGCTTCAGGTCATCAAATGCCTTTTGACAGCTAACTGTCCACTGAACCTTTTGGGAATTTTCTTAGAAGTTAAGTCATTCAGGGGTGTCACTATTGATCCATACCCCTTGACAAATCTCCTATAGTACCCAGTCAGGCCTAAGAAGGCTCTCACCTGAGTCTGGGTAGTGGGAGCAGTCCAGTCCATGATAGTCTGGATCTTGCTCTGCAAAGGTTGAACCTGGCCTCCACCCACAAGGTGGCCCAGGTACACAACCTGACTCTGCCCTATCTGGCACTTAGTGGCCTTGATAGTCAGGCCTGCCTTTTGCAGGGCCTGTTAAACATTCCTGAGGTGGACCAGGTGATCCTCCCAGGTGGAGCTAAAGACAGCAATATCATCTAGATATGCTGCACTATAGGCTTCCAGACCTGTGAGAACTGTATTCACCAGCCTCTGGAAAGTGGCAGGTGCATTCTTCAGACCAAAGGGCATTACCACAAATTGATAATGCCCACTAGGGGTTGAGAATGCTGTTTTGGGCTTTGCAATATCAGCTAGTCTGATCTGCCAGTAGCCAGCTGTCAAGTCAAATGTGCTGAGATATTTGGCTGAGGCCAAAGTATCTATGAGCTCATCTGCCCTTGGTATTGGATGGGCATCAGTCCTAGTGACTGCATTGAGACCCCTGTAGTCCACACAAAACCTCATCTCTCTTTTTCCACCACTGGTGTGAGGTTTTGGTACAAGGACCACTGGACTAGCCCAAGGGCTATCTGAGGGTTCAATAACTCCCAATTCCAACATTTTCTGGACTTCAGTCCTGATACAGTCCCTGACATGGTCAGGTTGCCTATAAATCTTATTTTTAATAGGCAGACTGTCCCCAGTGTCCACTTCATGAGTGCACCAGGTGGTCTGACTGGGTGTCAGTGAAAACATATGTCTAAACTGATTGAGAACTTGCCTACAATCAGTTTGTTGCTGGAGTAGTGAGGCTGCCTGCCAAGGCTGCACCATCTACTGACCCATCGTCAGGGTTCTGTGAGAGCAGGTCAGAGAGTGGGTCACTCTCTTCTTCCTGCCCTTCATCAGTAGCCATGAGCAAGCCCATGTCTGCCCTGTCCACATATGGTTTTAACCTGTTGACATGGAGAACCCTGTGGGGACTCCTGGGTGTTCCTAGGTCTACTAAGTAGGTAACCTCACCCTTCTGCTCAACAATAGTGTGGGGTCCACTCCATTTGTCTTGGAGAGCTGCTGGGGCCACTGGCTCCAACACCCACACCTTCTGCCCTGGCTGGTAAACAGTCAGAACAGCCTTTTGGTCATGCCAGGCCTTTTGAAGTTCCTGGCTAGCCTCAAGGTTTTTGGTTGCCTTTTTCATATACTCAGCCATCCTGGAGCGGAGACCAAGTACATAGTCCACTATATCTTGCTTTGGGGGCTTGAGAGGTAACTCCCATCCTTCCTTCACCAAGCACAGTGGACCCCTCACAGGGTGGCCAAACAGAAGTTCAAAAGGGCTGTAACCAACCCCTTCTGAGGCACCTCCCTATATGCGAATAAAAGGCAGGGCAAGAGTATGTCCCATCTATGCCTAAGCTTTTCTGGGAGCCCTTTAATCATGCCCTTCAAGGTTTTGTTGAATCTCTCAACTAAACCAATGCATTGTGGGTGATAGGGTGTGGTGAACTTATAAGTCACTCCACACTCCTTCCACATTGCTTTTAAGTACCCAGACATGAAGTTAGCACCCCTGTCTGATACTACCTCCTTAGGAAAGCCCACTCTTGAGAAAATTCCCAGGAGGGCCCTTGCCACCACAGGTGCTGTAGTGGTCCTGAGGGGAATAGCTTCTGGGTACCTGGTGGCATGATCCACTACCACCAGGATAAACCTGTGCCCAGAGGCTGTTTGGGGATCCATGGGACCAACAATGTCAATCCCTACCCTTTCAAAGGGCACCCCCACCACAGGTAGTGGTATCAGGGGGCCTTTGTAGTGCCACCTGCCTTGTCACTGGCTTGGCAGGTTACACAGGAGTGACAAAACTCCTTGCTGTCTTCAGACATGTGGGGCCAGTGAAAGTGAGGGACAATTCTGTCCCAAGTCTTGTTCTGGCCCAGGTGACCTGCTAAGGGAATATCATGGGCTAGGGTCAATAGGAAGCCCCTGAACTTCAGAGGTATAACCAACCTCCTGGTAGCACCAGGCTTGGGGTCTCTACTCTCTGAGTACAGGAGTCCATCATCCCAATACACTGTATGGGGACCACTAGCTTTCCCAGCAGCCTCAGCAGCAGCTTGCTGTCTGAGGGGTTCAAGGGAGGGGCAGCTCTGCTGCTCCTGGCTCAGATCTGCCCTAGAAGGTCCCCCTGTCCCCAAGAACTCAACCTGGTCAGGTTCAAGTTCCTCTGGGACAGTTCCTTCTTTAGGGCTGAGATCATCCCCCTCAAGGGACTGATCTTCCTCCTGAGCCAAGGGGAAGGCACTGCCTTAACCCTACTACTCATCCTCTTGGAAGGCACTTGGTCCATTCTTCCAGAATCCAAGGACTGTTCAGTGCTAGACATTTTGGCTTGTGACCTGGTCACAGCAAACACATCTGCAGGGATCCCCAGCATTTCTGCATGGGTCCTGAGCTCCACTTCTGCCCAAGCAGAAGTCTCTAAGTCATTGCCAAGCAAGCATTCGACTGGTAGGTTTGCACTGACCACAACCTTCTTAAGGCCAGTTACCCCTCCCCAGGAGAAGTTAACAACTGCCAGAGTATGGTCTGTTCTGACATTGCTAGCATTGGTCACTTGGTACATCTCACCAAGTATAACTTGCCCAGGATTCACAAGGTCTTGTGTCACCATTGTGACACTTGCCCCTGTGTCCCTAAATGACAAAGCCTCACGTCCATTGATTAAAGGCTGTTGTCTGTACTTGCCCAGATTACTGGGACTCACAGTGGAGGTCACATCCATGCCTCCATCACAGACTAACACAGCCTGAGTCAGTTCTCTGACTAGGTCAGAGCCTAACTCAGTACCCAGGGTGAACCCTACTAAACCCTTGGCTGGAGCACTCCCACCAACTGTACTAGGGGGAACAGGTGCCTTAGGGGCATTGGTGGGTGCTGGACTGGAGTCTTTGGACTTGGTGCAATCACTGGTCCAGTGGGTCTTTTGCTTACAGACCTTGCACCATGGTTTTCTTTGGCCTTTCCCTTTGGTAGACTGTGAATCCCCACCAGAAGAAGATTTTTGGGGGCCTGATGAAGACTTTTGATCTTTACCCTTCTCCCCACCCTTGTCAGAGTTCTTAGCATCTTGCTTCTTGGTTTCCCCACCTTGGTTCTGTACCTTCTGCTTCACCCTGGTTTGCCTTCTTGGGGAGAGGTCAGATCAGAGTCTACCAGGTATTGATGCAACAGCTGATTTTGACAGTTATTAAGAATCTGCTCCCTCATTATCAGATTGTACAATCCTGAGAAGTCACACACCTTACTGCCCATCAACCAGCCTTCCAGAGCCTTGGCAGAACAATCCACATAGTCTACCCAGTCTTGAGTCTGTGCTTTTGGGTATCTCTGAACTTCAACCTGTACTGTTCAGTGGTTAGGCCAAACCCATCAATAAGAGCACTCTTCAAGACCTTGTAATTATCAGCATCCTCCTCTCTAACAGTGAGGAGCTTATCTCTACCTTTGTCTGCAAAGGAGAGCCACAAGATTGCTGCCCACTGCTCCTGAGGGACCTTCTGTACTTTACAGGCCCTCTCTAGAGCAGTTATCCACTTGTGGATGTCATCCCCACTCTGGTAGGGAGGGACAATCTTGCTCAGGTTCCTATGGTCATAGGACCTTTCCCTATCTCTAGGGACATGGCTGCCACCATGGGACTCTAGTCCCAACTTTCTTCTCTCTCTAAAGAGATCTAGGGACTCCCTGTCTATAGCTAGTTGCTGTTTTCTGATTTCAAGCTGAGCTTCCTCATATTGAACCAGCCTCTTTCTTCTCTCATGAGAGGATTCCCTCCTATGAGATGAGACAGAGCTCCCTATTGAGGTGCCAGAGTGGTTAGACTCCTGAGAAGGAGATCTAGACTTCCTGGGCACACTCATAATCCTTCCTGGGGGACAAAGAGGGCATCATTCTGATCATCCTCTTCATCTTCCTCAGGAGGGATTGGGTTATCCAGGTCAGGGCCATTGTCGCCCTCCTGGCCAGTTTCAGAGGGGGCTGGGGGTATTGGTACCCCTGGCCCCTTCCTCATCTTCTGCCCCACCCTCAGCTCCTACCCCTTCAGTCCCCAAGGGCTTACTAAGGTCATAACCCACCAACAACTCCTTGAGGTGTTGGGTGGTGGGGCTTTGGCCTGTCCTTATTTTTCTCAAGTTGCATAAAGCTCTCAATTCCAAGAATGGGAGTGTATCATACTTAGAGGGTGGAAGCTCAGTGGCTTCCTGCAAGGATTCTTTAGATCCTACCCTTAAAGACATTACTAGTGTGGTGTGGTGTATGCACTACCTACTCTAGTGTGGCCTACTAAACTCTCTTGAGTTGTAGAAAGGGTTGTGCTATCCTTAACACACAACTCTAAGTTCAGTAGAACTTACTGTATTCTAAGCTTAAATTATATGTACCTTAGGTACCTTTAGTGGTTTTCAGTTGATCAATTCAATTGAGATTATCTGGTAAAACAATAGCAAGCTGGAATCCCACACGCTGCACACCAATGTGAGAAGTTGGCCTGGCATATGCTGTCCACTAATTATAGTGGGCACCTTGCACCAGTCCAAACAACCCCTTATTGGAGATAGGTTAAAGACAACCTTATTGAAAGCTATCCTAGTGGTAGCTATGGAGAGCAGCCTTCAGGCTAAGTCTTGAAGGAATGTAAAGCAGCTTGTTTTACCAGTCTATAATCTCTTGAGTGATCAAATGAAAGAGCACCACACCAGGTATATATTCAAAATATATGTATTTATTGCTAAACACACCTCTCTAGTCTCTTTATGAGGCTAGAGTTCGAAATACATAAGTTAGAAGTTATTTAAACACAGTAATAGCACAAATACACGTTTGGGCCCTAGGGGCGTACCAAACCATATACCAATAAAGTGGTATAAGAACCACGACTGAACTAGACACTAGGCCTAGAGCCTCTAGAAGTGCTTGGACCACAAGGAACCACCCAAGGTAGTGACACAGGGGACCCACGGGGGACGCGTGCAGTGTAAATACACAACCGCGATACGCCGTTGACTTCTATGGAGAAAGTCGTGATCGGGAAATTAGAGAAAGGGACACTTAAAGGAGGACTTGGAGCAAACCCTTTGAGATCTAGGACTTTGAAGAGTCTCTACCCACGGGAGCACCGGAGTACTCGTGTTACCTCACCCAGGGAAGCCGGGTGCATAGGTGCCTTTCGGGGTCGGGTTTCGTCGTCGATTTGAATGGCGATCTGCTGCAAAGTGCTGCTGGCGACCAAGTGGAAAGTGTCCGGGTGGATCCAAGAGTGGATCGGAGTTCTGAAAAACCTGAAAGCAGAGGGGACAGAGTCTGGGTCACTAGCCAGTGACCAGGAAGGCGATGGACAGATGCCCACCGATGTCGAGTGCTTCAGGTGCGTTGACGGTCATCTTGACTCTTCAGCCACGAGATCCAGGAGGCGTTATCGGCAACCAGGAGCAGGATTCGGGCTGGTACACGATGTCTGGCGAGTGCTGAGGTGTCGGCGACCGGATTGGACCCAACAAGCCTTGGCAACGGCAAGTCTTGATGCAAAGGAAGATCGTCGATGGTGCAGACCAGCAAGGTCTGGGGAACTCACCCAGCAAGGGTAAGTGAGGGCAGGCCTGGAGCAACCAGGATGCCAAGTAAGAAAAAGATAGGCCTTCGTTAAGGGCTACTAGCCAACAGGCTAGCGACCGCGAAGGAGCCTCGAGACGCCGCACGTGGATCTGGCTCACAGGACACTCGTGGAGTGGAGGCCAGTGATCTTCGGTGCAGTTGGTGCTGGAGGCTAGGGCTACTCGGAGCCCAAAGCATGACTTCGGGGGAGACCCAGAAGAGGATGCACTTGCAAATATGCTTGGTGTCCAGGGGTCACGGTCTCAAGTCACCCACGATAGCCACGGGCCTCAGCTTTGCTGGGGACTCAGGGTAGCCTTGGGGAAGTCTGAGAATACACCTCTGGTGATGCGATGACTTCGGCGTCCGGCGGGAGCTTCAGAAATGCGAACCGGACAGATGCTTCTTTGGTGCCTGCCAAGCAGGGAGTCACTCCTTGACCCCAAGGGAGATTCTTCTGTCCTCTAATCGTGAGTAGAGCGTCGAAGGTCCAGGATTCAGTTTCAGAGTTTCGTCCAGGGATAATCTAAAGTCCTAAGGACTGGGTTCCTATACTTATACTAAGTATAGGGGTTGGACTACTCTGTGGCCCCACCTATGGGTGGGTCAGGGCAGAGGGGTGGCTACACCCCTTTCCCTTTGTCCAGTTCGCGCCAAAGCAGGGGCTGCAAGCCCCTGATCCGGTTTGGACTGGGGTATGCACAGGGACACCAAGTGTGCCCCCAGTGCAGGACTTCAAAGCACCCGAAAGTGCTCCCGCCCAGCCCCAATACACATTATCCTGTCTGGGGAGGTGGTCACACCTCCCTGGGACAGAAACCTATTGTCCAGGCCTCCCCTGCCGGAGTTTCGTCCAGCAGCAGGAGGCCAGACTCGTGTCTGTGGCAGCAGCATCCATTTTGTGATGCCAGGGCTTTAGAAAGAAGTTACCGGCCAGGCCAGGGTTAACATGTCTCTCCCTCTAGAAGGGTGGAATGCTACCCCGCCGCCAGAATTGGCGGGGGTAGTATTCCAAGATGTTTGACACCAAACACGACATGTTTAGGTGCAGCCATTCCAAAGTTAGCATTTAACGCGAGGTTATAATACGCTTAAGAGTATATGGTCAGGCTGCACTACAAACAGCATCAGAGAAGGGTCTCCGAATGCTGCAGAGGGGCCCTGCTCATGCAGGGGCACCCTCTCACATAGGAACCATGCACTCTGCCTTTAGGAGTGACTTATAGGTTTATATGTGTGTATGTATTTAGTGATATAGGTAACCTATATCACAGTAAGGAGTGCATGCACCACCTTACCCAGGCTGCAGTAGCAGACCTGTGGTGTCAGTTTGGATGGCCTTCCAGGGGTGGCATAATACATGCTGCAGCCCCTGGCAGGCCTCTGAGGTACCTATGCCCTTGGTACATAGTATACCATATACTAGGGACTTATAAGGGCACTCCAGATTCCAATCAGTGATGTGCCTAAGGCACATGGAAACCATTTTAGAGAGGAAGCAGCTAGGCTGGGGTTCTGATTAGCAGGGCCCCAGCTAGACTAATGTCGAAAAACAGTGAAGCATCAGCAAAAAGTGGGGGTACCCATGTGAAGCAGAGCCTACTCTCCTACACTGTTAAAAGAAAATAGATAAACTGGAGGGAGGATTGGAAACTGTTATCACCTGCTGCAGTAACTTGCCCTGTATTTCGCAAGGAGGTGCAACCTAAAATCCCTAAAACAACCAATGTCTATACAACAGCGGGGACTGGTGATCAACCTGGCACGAGTTCAGCCTCTAGTCAGTCACAGCCATACCCTATGGCCAATGTAGGGTTAGGGCCCATTAATGCAATCCCTACCCAGACATCTATAGAAAACCAAAGCCATGTAGCCCGAAATGTAAACTATACACCCAATAACTGTAATTACTCCAAAGAGCAAGTAACCATCAACCTTCCCCCAGCCTGCTGCCATATGTGGCCGTTTTGGCATATGTCCCTGCATTAAAAAATGGTACTAGAGAAACTGTAGAAGGCCTAAAGAATAAAGTGGTCCACTGGCTTAGTACTAAATGCCTCTTTTCGCCAACTAACGCAGAACAGATTCTATTCACATGAAGGGTAAGGTGGAGTGGCCCACAAACAAAAAACTTTGAGGGGATTGCATTATTATTAATTTCCAAAATGCCAGTATAGCCGGTGATATCCATGCGAAGGCAGCATTATTACCTCCGAATAGTCGTAGCATGGTCGTCTTACCACTAGGGTTTTTCTACCATCATCTAATAAATCATGACCACCCCCCTGCTCATCTTCAAAGTGTACAGGCTCCAAGGTCGGCTTACCTTTGTTCCCAAGTTCTACCTTTGTCAAATAGATTTCAACCCTTAAGTACCATGGAAGACAATGATTGACTCAGTTGTGACGAATATGGGGTAGATTACACAGTAATGTATCATAGTGAGGAGGTTGTTAAGGTACAGGAGGGCAACGTGTCCCTCAATGCTAACAATTGTGACCATGCTATGGCCATTAAGCATAGAAGCGAGTTGACTAAGCCTGAAAAAATTAATCATGCCAATAGTACCACCCTCAGTATAGCAGTAACTATAACTCCAACCATGAATCCAATGTGAACGGGCTTTTGAATAAAATAGGGAACCCTGACTGGCATAATTTTATATCTAAATATGACATAATCTGTTTGCAAGAAACATGGTGTTCGAAACCTACATATGTTGATGGGTACTCTTCATACTCCCTAGAAGCAATAGCATCACATGCAGGGTGGGCAAAAGGGGGGCTTTTGACCCTTATTTCCAATAAAATTTCTGATAAAGTCAAGAAGATCCTGAACCCAGACCCACACTTTCAACTACTGTGGCTGAAGAAAAATGGATAGAAAGACCTGGTTATAATAAACTATTATAACAATGTTTTTGATCTAACAGGCAGTAGCATTAGATCATCATCTGGAATCCTTCTGAAGCAGGGTCTAGCTTTTCCCATATAGTGCCCCAGGCCCATTCTGTTCACATCTGAAGCATAAGAGTCTCAATTGTCCCTGCCAGCCCACAGACAGGGTTGTGTTAAAATTGTCCACACTGCATTGAGCGTCTAGAGAGGCAGTAGGCCCCAAGCCCTCCTGTATACTCAGATGTATCTCTCCTATGACATCTTTCTGAACATCAAGATGTAGCAATAACAGGATGCGTCTGTCATTTAGGAGAACAAAATTGGCCAAGAGTAGGAGTGGGGGCCAACTGGGACTTTCCACCTTTTGTATTCTTCTGCTTTCTTATAAAAAGTTTCCGAGAAGTGACGCAAATCATTTTTGATAAATGTTCAATTTCAGTATGATTTACGGTCAAACATCAAGTGACCTTTTGGTAAACTTTTGTAATGTAGTGTCACTTCTGTGTTCCTAATATTTCCGAGAAGTGACAAAAGTGCGTCATGTTCTGCGGTCAAAGCACCTGATAATGTCGTGATTCTGTGGTCAATGGTTCCTCATTAAAAGAGTATAAATGATCTGCTCTTCAGTCCATTCGACGGACTACCTCGCACAAGTGACCCCATGGGTCATGACGTGTGTGCCCCCTCAGCTATCTTCTCTAGCATCTTTGGCTTTGGCTGAGGCTATAATGCTTATTATATTTTGAAATTGTCTCTTTCTCTCTCCTCTGCATTGCCGTGATTGTGATTTGTAAACTTACAAAATTGCATGATTTACTTTTTCATCTAGGAAGGTGTCTCTGAAACTTGTTATCTTCTAGATTACACAATGCTATTTTTGATTAACGTTGTGCCTTTGACATTCATTGTTTAAAATTGTTCTTTAATAAAGTGCCACTCTGACTCAGTTCCTGCATCTCACACGTGTTTCCTTGTTTTAGATAGAGCACCCCTGCTCAAGTTAAGCTGGTGTAGTGCACCCTAAAAAACCACCCTGCAACAGCTGGCGACCACGACGGCCGTGCCAACAGACTTTCCAGGCTGCAAGACAAGGAAATATTTCCACTGTGGCGGCGGCCGGAGATTCCCCTTCGGTGCCTCTTCCTGCCTGACCAGCTACGCATGCCCGGGTAAGTCAGAGAATTTTTTTTCTCTTTGCCTTGTCCGGGGGACAGCATCTGGCTGTGGTAGGTTGAGCACTTGTGGGGGTAGTACTGCCCAAAGCCACGGGTCCTTGCTGACTGGGTGTCTTGCCACGTCAAAAAAAAACCCTCTCTTTAAAGTGACACATGTATGCAGGCGCTGACCCAGGAGTTATTGTTAGATTTTGACTTTTAAGGCTGTGGTTTTCCTGTGCACGGGGTTTCACGTTGTATATACTTCTCTTCATATCGCCTGTCTAGATTAGACAGGGATCGCTTGTCTCATTGGTCTGTCAGTGAGACATGGCATGCGAGTGTAGATAGGACAGATATGTGTCAGGTCTCCTCATGCGTCTAGAAGACATGCCAGTGTATCTTCTTCGATAACTGAGGCGCAATGGCCAAGCGCCTACTCTACTTAGCATAAGATAGGCAAGGGGAGGTGCGCCTTGCGTCTCCCAGCTCTTGCGGGTTCTGAAAGGGTCAGAACCCCGGAAAAAGTAGATCGTCCGTTCACGTCTTGTGGGTGGCAAGGGAGGTTCAGTGATTACAGAAATCAGATATCTCCAGCTTTTTGCGAGTGATCGTCAGTATATACATCTCAGTACTGGCAGGACAGTTAGTGATCGTCAGTACATATATATTTAACTACTGACAGGACAGTTAATACAGATAAGGTTTGTGAAAAAAAAAGGTAGCGTTCGAACAAGGTTATTTTTGCCTGCGTAGTTACAGAAAGGGGAAGTATGTCTCTTTCGAAGTAGGCTTTTGTGGTTTCCTGTTCTCGCCGGTTGCAAGAAAAGGAAAGGCTTTTTTTTTAGCATTTCTTATCTCGAACGAATACATTTTTCTCTATCTCCCTTTAGGGGAAAGTGCGCAATTTTGCCCTTTAATTGATTGTAGATAAATAGTTGACTTGTTTAATAGATGTTGCTTATTTACATGACCAGCTCGTGGTTATTCTGTCTCCATATCTCCTATTGATTATGTTGTGGTTTCTTCAACAGACCGGGGCCTGGGGCATCGGTTGAAACTGTTTTCCATTTTTAGCGTGGAAAAAATAACTTGGTGTATAAATGCAAATGTATATGTTGTGTGCATGTTGATTATATATGTGGCCGCTGTTAAAGTTTCTGTTACATTGACCACGCCCTGTCATCCCCTGTCCCCTGCCCATGTCTTATTTTAACTAGTTTTAATTAGTGCATTGTCACATTTAGTTTCCAAATAGCAGCCGTCACAACACTTAAATTACGACTTTTGAGAACAATTTTCAATAGGCTCCCCTATTTAACTCATTACACCCTGAGTAAAGTACATTCAGTTCCTTGACCATCACACCTCACGCTTCTCACCTCACCCTTTCTGAGTGCTTGGCCCCATAGTAATGGATCCTCCCACTTGACTATTCAGTCAAGTGGAAGATAGAGGGGGAGGAGGGATTTCGCAGGCATTTATTGACCACAACCCACAGCCAACGTTTTACGTTTCTGGTCACTATTACGCCCTAGACTTGGCCCCAACTTCAAATGATAGGCCAGCCTTAGGTTCCCTTCCAATACCAGATGGCCTTCTCCTTCCATCCCCTCCCCCAATGAACAATGACATAATAAATTCAGGTCAAAGACTGCAATGTCTTACTGGCCCTGGCTCAATGATAGAAGCTGTAGTTCCAGAGCTGCCAGGTCAAATAGATGCACATTTCACACTGAAGCTTACACCAGCACAAAATACTGCAGCACCAAGCAACTAAGACCCAAATAATTTACTCCTACCTGCGTCCAATTCAACAACAGCCCAAGCAGTAGGGTGTTCCGCCCCTCCAGGCAGTGGCGGTGGCCCGAATGCAAGCACCGATCCAGGAAGTACAGCTACAGTTGGCTAATAGAAAGGAGATTTTTGAAATTGTGGCTCATGCACAAGGAAGTTAGTGACACTGGACTAAGAGCAACGTAAATATCGGAGCAGATGGTGATCATTTGACAGAAAAAAAGGAATTAGCGAAATAAGACTGTTCTTCTCTCCCGATTTCATGTGCACAGAACTAGGGAGACAAGAGGGGAGACAAATTGATGGAATGGAATGCACACTAACTACACCAAATTTTCGTCTTGGATAACATATAACATTTCCTGGCTGGAGATTCAATGACACCTATCCCCTATCCACAACATTACGCTTCAAAATATAGGTCCAATACATTATTCTAGGCCCTTAGGAGCAAAAGACTAGAAAATACGGCGTATTACACAACATGCATGACACATAATGAACGTGAGTTGGGTTTGTGGGAGCCTGTGTTTGACTTCATGGTCACAGGTTCAAATGCTACGAGGTCTGCTCAGCCTTTCATCATTCTGAGGTGGATAAAATGAGTACAATTGAGTTGGGGAACAATAAAGATCTGCTATTTAGCGTCAAAATACCCTTCTCAGTGAACGTGCGCTTTACAAAAAACACATGTTATGTTAAAGTAGGTTCTAGTTAGCATAACGTACAATTAAACACAACAGATGCTTTTTTGATGTTACGAGGTATTGAAGGGCTAAAGGATTTTCTCTTGGGCTGCCTTTAGAAGTAACGCTCCTGGCTGGCCACAGATTCTGGGCGTTGAGCCAGGCCAGAAAGACATAATGCAATAGATTTCCTGTGGTTTCAAAAGGAACAGGAAGTTTGAAAATAAATATATATATATATTTATACAGTTAGCAGTACACAAAGAACTGTGTGAATGGATTAACAGTTCTGAAAAAATAGTTTTAGTGTATACGTTTCCATCCCGTACAAACAGATTATGTCAAGTGTGTTGAGAATTTATTTATTTTTGTTTCAAGGAATAGTTTTAAAGAATTAATTAGGAGAGACTGATTGTCTTCCCCACCGTGGCAGACATGCCTATATTGAACTTGAAGTGAAGTTAGAAAAACAGGAACAAGAGAAATAAATTGCCTAGGATCACACAATTTGGTAAAATGGGGAAGCCAAGATTAAATACAGGGTTTCAGGTTTCAGGTTATGCAGTTTAGTAACTGGGTATGTATATATCTATATATATATATATATCAAAAGAATACCCTTTCAGGCATAGAGTGACGCATAAATTATGCAAAAACAGAAGCAGAGAACTCTGGGTAGTTCTCAAGTTTAGGTGGAAAGAAGCTCCTGTATAGAGCACTCTCAACACCAGCGACACTCTAGATCAGCTCACCTCAAATGTCTGCTTTTCTATCAAAGTATTTAAGCATAGGATTAGCACAGTGCCATCCACGCCGAGATAGAAAGGGACAAAGTCTTTTGCCATTTCTTCAGCAAAGTCTTTAAGCATAGGACTAGCACAGTGCTGTCCATGCCGAGCTGTAAAATGACAAAAGCCATTTACCACCCAGGCACAGTATTACAGCTTTGAATTGGTAAAATACCATCCAAGCCAACCTGAAATGAGTAAAAGCAACCCCTGACACAGTGTTTCGCTCTCAATTAGAGCTCTTCAGAGAGGCTATGCTCCGGCCTCCATGCTTGTTCCACTTGCCCGAGGCAGGACTGTTGGATTGCCGGACTGCTCTATATCCCAGTGTGCTGCGCTGCCAGAGTCCAGCTTGTTCCACTGAAGACCCGCCACCCAAGAGCTAATACCTGCGCCCCCGGCTGCCCCCCTACCGCCTCCCTACCTGGTGCCTCGTGCCTGGTGCTTCTGCTTTTTGCCTGCTCTGTTCTGGTCCAGCCCGTTCCAGCTCCAGTCCAGCTCCAGTCCGGATCTTATTGGTACAAAGGCAACAAGGGAACTACTTATCCCAGCATGCAATACAAATGTTACTCACCTGTTGGTTACTGAAACATGAAATAAAGACATGCTGTTTGAAGTGCATCTTCTGTTTCCTGCGCTCTGACATTGCTGCCTGTGAACAAGGAGCCCAGAGCTCCGAAACGCGTAAGGCTTTTGAATTATTCCAAAGGAAAGCGAATCCTGTTGCCTTCACTAATCCCGAGCAGTGTTCCTCTTCGAAACCGAGCGCTCTCGAGTGCTCATTGTATTGAATAATTTATGACGGCAGGCCACCGTGAAGAGAGAACCACCCTTAATTGAGGGGCCATGGAGACATAGAACTGAGTCCAAGTCTCCTGAGGTACGAAGGATGGCAGTTACAAGGAGGACCTGGAACTGCGGAGGCCCACTGGAGGGCGAAATTAATAATAAAAATAATGTTGAAACGCAGAACCCACTGAGGGTAACAATTGGAAGAGGCACAGCAAAGCCTACTAAGGCATCAAGGGAACTACTTATCCCAGCATGCAATACAAATGTTACTCACCTGTTGGTTACTGAAACATGAAATAAAGACATGCTGTTTGAAGTGCATCTTCTGTTTCCTGCGCTCTGACATTGCTGCCTGTGAACAAGGAGCCCAGAGCTCCGAAACGCGTAAGGCTTTTGAATTATTCCAAAGGAAAGCGAATCCTGTTGCCTTCACTAATCCCGAGCAGTGTTCCTCTTCGAAACCGAGCGCTCTCGAGTGCTCATTGTATTGAATAATTTATGACGGCAGGCCACCGTGAAGAGAGAACCACCCTTAATTGAGGGGCCATGGAGACATAGAACTGAGTCCAAGTCTCCTGAGGTACGAAGGATGGCAGTTACAAGGAGGACCTGGAACTGCGGAGGCCCACTGGAGGGCGAAATTAATAATGAAAAATAATGTTGAAACGCAGAACCCACTGAGGGTAACAATTGGAAGAGGCACAGCAAAGCCTACTAAGGCAACAAGGGAACTACTTATCCCAGCATGCAATACAAATGTTACTCACCTGTTGGTTACTGAAACATGAAATAAAAACATGCTGTTTGAAGTGCATCTTCTGTTTCCTGCGCTCTGACATTGCTGCCTGTGAACAAGGAGCCCAGAGCTCCGAAACGCGTAAGGCTTTTGAATTATTCCAAAGGAAAGCGAATCCTGTTGCCTTCACTAATCCCGAGCAGTGTTCCTCTTCGAAACCGAGCGCTCTCGAGTGCTCATTGTATTGAAGAATATCTATATATATATATATATCAAAAGAATACCCTTTCAGGCATAGAGTGACGCATAAATTATGCAAAAAAAGAAGCAGAGAACTCTGGGTAGTTCTCAAGTTTAGGTGGAAAGCAGCTCCTGTATAGAGCACTCTCAACACCAGCGACACTCTAGATCTGCTCACCTCAAATGTCTGCTTTTCTATCAAAGTATTTAAGCATAGGACTAGCACAGTGCCATCCACGCCGAGATAGAAAGGGACAAAGTCTTTTGCCATTTCTTCAGCAAAGTCTTTAAGCATAGGACTAGCACAGTGCTGTCCATGCCGAGCTGTAAAATGACAAAAGCCATTTACCACTCCAGGCACAGTATTACAGCTTTGAATTGGTAAAATACCATCCAAGCCAACCTGAAATGAGTAAAAGCAACCCCTGACACAGTGTTTCGCTCTAATTAGAGCTCTTCAGAGAGGTATGCTCCGGCCTCCATGCTTGTTCCACTTGCCCGAGGCAGGACTGTTGGATTGCCGGACTGCTCTATATCCCAGTGTGCTGCGCTGCCAGAGTCCAGCTTGTTCCACTGAAGACCCGCCACCCAAGAGCTAATACCTGCGCCCCCGGCTGCCCCCCTACCGCCTCCCTACCTGGTGCCTCGTGCCTGGTGCTTCTGCTTTTTGCCTGCTCTGTTCTGGTCCAGCCCGGTCCAGCTCAGCTCCAGTCCGGATCTTATTGGTACAAAGATACCGGACCCCTGCAGCCCGCCGTGTGCTGGTGACGAAGGAGAATTGGGGGAGCCACGGAGTCTGTAGAGGCCGCTGAAGATGCTGAGCAGACCCTGGGGCTTTTCTGCACTCTTCTGATTATTGTCCCGGTGCATTCTGGGACTTGTAGTTTTGTAGTTCCCCACAGAGGCACATTGGACTCCCCTGCCTGCCTTGTTTAGGAGTCTCACCGTCAGGATGAGGAGGAGCCCCGCGCAGGCAGCGGTCGTGTAATCTGAACGCTGCAGAGCAGAGCAGAGTGAAGCGGAGTGGTGCTTTCTGGATTCCTGGATCTGTGGGAGAAAGCCTAGAGTCACTTTCTGCCCTGTGCCCCTCTTCTGTATGCCTCATGTTTGGTCAAAGTGCAGCATGTCTCTAGAGCAGTAGTGGATACAGGTGTCCCTGGATGATTCTTGGTTGTGAGCGTGGAACATTTTTAGAGGCTGATCTAAATTTATGTCAGGTAAAGTGAAATCTTCCATTCAGAGAGGTATAGCTTTGTCCAGACACAAGGGAACACCCAGTATAAGTCAAAAGAATACCCTTTCAGGCATAGAGTGACGCATAAATTATGCAAAAAAAGAAGCAGAGAACTCTGGGTAGTTCTCAAGTTTAAATGGAAAGCAGCTCCTGTATAGAACACTCTCAACACCAGCGACACTCTAGATCTGCTCACCTCAAATGTCTGCTTTTCTATCAAAGTATTTAAGCATAGGATTAGCACAGTGCCATCCACGCCGAGATAGAAAGGGACAAAGTCTTTTGCCATTTCTTCAGCAAATTCTTTAAGCATAGGACTAGCACAGTGCTGTCCATGCCGAGCTGTAAAATGACAAAAGCCATTTTTGCATAATTTATGCGTCACTCTATGCCTGAAAGGGTATTCTTTTGACTTATACTGGGTGCTCCCTTGTGTCTGGACAAAGCTATACCTCTCGGGCAAGCGGAACAAGCACGGAGCCCGGAGCAGCCAGCAACAGCCAGCAAACAGCCAGGAAACAGTCAACAGCAAAGCCGTGGACCGCTGCGGCGGCGAGCACTCCGGGCTAATGAGCAGTCCAGCAACGGAGCAACACAGCAGCAGCCGCGGACCGTGGACCGTGAATAGCGGCGGCAGGCACTCCGGCACTCTGGGCGGCAGGCAGGCAGTCCGGGATAATGAGAGGCCCCAGCCACGGGGCAGAACAGCTGACAGCAGGCAGCCAAGCCAAGCCGCGAGCCGCGGACCAGGAACAGCAGCGGCAGCACCGGAAGTTGCTCAACACTGACAATTACTCTGCGAGGTACCAACATTCCTATAGAGGAAGATATTAAAGTTGGATGCTCTCTGAGTAAGGAAAAAGTTCTTATGAACAAAAGTAGCAACATACGTAAGACAAAAAAGAAGGAAAAAAGGGAAAAACGTCGAAGGATAAACAAAAAAAGGTCAAAACAGTTACGCTTCGACCATAAACCTATCCATATTATATCTCCTAAGCTGGATTTAAATGTTCCGAAGATGGACAAGAAGAGTACAATCCATTGGGTTCTTGTTCTCCCTCTTTGAACTTATGTGTTCCTATTAAATCGACCAAAGATGTAGTACCACTAGATACAAATGTTTCTCCTATGGTTCAGAGTACACTGAACCCTAATGCTTCTTTGTTTGCTTCCTCTCTAGGTACCAATGTCATTTATAGCTCCAATAATACCATCCCTGAGGTATCTAGCTCTGATAATAACTTCCAGCCTGCCCCATACAGCTTGGATTTCTCGTTTATTTTTGACCATGAATTATATATGAACAGGTCTTTTTTGTTGGGTTGTTTTGCTGAAATTGTGGGCCTGCAGATGATTGAAAGTAATGACTTAGCTCTGGTGGAGGTACAAAAATATAATAATCTCAGGGGTGCAAGAGTTAAATTTTCATCCAAAGCAATCTCCCACCTGGTCTGTTGTTCCTTGTGCAGTTGAGACACAAACGCTTCGAGTATTCTCTAAAGGCTCTCTAGACTTTGTTTATTCTGGCCACCCAGTTGGGGGTTGCTAGTTAAGTAGCGCTAAGTAGTGCCTGGTGCACGGTGTAGCATAAGCGGCGCACCGGTGCATCGGCGCTCTGGCGCCAGGCATCTCTGGCGCATCGAGCCTTGGGAGTTATTCCTGAACAAAGCTATGACTGCAAAAAAATTACGCTCTGGTAGATTAGTGTATACAAGAGTTTGCACAAAAACCAGAGCTAACCCTTTAAGGAACAACTCTCTGCAAATAAACTCTTTGAAGTGTTTCAATACCATCCCTTCCTTTTTTCCTAAAAAAGAAATAAGTTCTAAATCTGTAGGGATGTCGGAGTTTCTCCAAAAAGAATATGTTGATCAAGTAGAGATCAATGCAAGTCCTGGAAACCCATTCCCAGTAGTACCTTCACCAGTAAAACCCTCCATTTCACCGTCTATAATCAGGGGATCACGGCCTTCTGATCTTCAATATTCAGAATCTGGGGTGGCTGACTCTTTGCTGGCAAATCTAACTATCCACCCTTCTGTGAATGGGGTCTCTGAACCGGAAGGAGTTCCGCAATCAGTATCAAAAGCGGGAGATTATATAATGGAAGATTTCACTTTACCTGACATAAATTTAGATCAGCCTCTAAAAATGTTCCACGCTCACAACCAAGAATCATCCAGGGACACCTGTATCCACTACTGCTCTAGAGACATGCTGCACTTTGACCAAACATGAGGCATACAGAAGAGGGACACAGGGCAGAAAGTGACTCTAGGCTTTCTCCCACAGATCCAGGAATCCAGAAAGCACCACTCATCTTCACTCTGCTCTGCTCTGCAGCGTTCAGATTACACGACCGCTGCCTGCACGGGGCTCCTCCTCATCCTGACGGTGAGACTCCCTAAACAAGGCAGGCAGGGGAGTCCAATGTACCTCTGTGGGGAACTACAAAACTACAAGTCCCAGAATGCACCGGGACAATAATCAGAAGAGTGCAGAAAAGCCCCAGGGTCTGCTCAGCATCTTCAGCGGCCTCTACGGACTCCGTGGCTCCCCCAATTCTCCTTCGTCACCGGCACACGGCGGGCTGCAGGGGTCCGGTATCGATGTACCAATAAGATCCGGACTGGAGCTGGACCGGGCTGGACCAGACCAGAGCAGGCAAAAGGCAGGCAAAAAGCAGAAGCACAAGCACCAGGCACGAGGCACCAGGTAGGGAGGCGGTAGGGGGGCAGCCGGGGGCGGAGGTCTTAGCTCTTGGGTGGCGGGTCTTCGGTGGAACAAGCTGGACTCTGGCAGCGCAGCACACTGGGATATAGAGCAGTCCGGCAATCCAACAGTCCTGCCTCGGGCAAGCGGAACAAGTATGGAGGCCGGAGCATACCTCTCTGAAGAGCTCTAATTAGAGCGAAACACTGTGTCAGGGGTTGCTTTTACTCATTTCAGGTTGGCTTGGATGGTATTTTACCAATTCAAAGCTGTAATACTGTGCCTGGAGTGGTAAATAGGTTTTGTCATTTTACAGCTCGGCATGGACAGCACTGTGCTAGTCCTATGCTTAAAGACTTTGCTGAAGAAATGGCAAAAGACTTTGTCCCTTTCTATCTCGGCGTGGATGGCACTGTGCTAATCCTATGCTTAAATACTTTGATAGAAAAGCAGACATTTGAGGTGAGCAGATCTAGAGTGTCGCTGGTGTTGAGAGTGCTCTATACAGGAGCTAGCTTTCCACCTAAACTTGAGAACTACCCAGAGTTCTCTGCTTCTTTTTTGCATAATTTATGCGTCACTCTATGCCTGAAAGGGTATTCTTTTGACTTATACTGGGTGCTCCCTTGTGTCTGGACAAAGCTATATCTCTCTGAAGAGCTCTAATTAGAGCAAAACACTGTGTCAGGGGTTGCTTTTACTCATTTCAGGTTGGCTTGGATGGTATTTTACCAATTCAAAGCTGTAATACTGTGCCTGGAGTGGTAAATGGCTTTTGTCATTTTACAGCTCGGCCTGGACAGCACTGTGCTAGTCCTATGCTTAAAGACTTTGCTGAAGAAATGGCAAAAGACTTTGTCCCTTTCTATCTCTGCGTGGAGGGCACTGTGCTAATCCTATGCTTAAATACTTTGATAGAAAAGCAGACATTTGAGGTGAGCAGATCTAGAGTGTCGCTGGTGTTGAGAGTGCTCTATACAGGAGCTGCTTTCCACCTAAACTTGAGAACTACCCAGAGTTCTCTGCTTCTTTTTGCATAATTTATGCGTCACTCTATGCCTGAAAGGGTATTCTTTTGACTTATACTGGGTGCTCCCTTGTGTCTGGACAAAGCTATATCTCTCTGAAGAGCTCTAATTAGAGCAAAACACTGTGTCAGGGGTTGCTTTTACTCATTTCAGGTTGGCTTGGATGGTATTTTACCAATTCAAAGCTGTAATACTGTGCCTGGAGTGGTAAATGGCTTTTGTCATTTTACAGCTCGGCCTGGACAGCACTGTGCTAGTCCTATGCTTAAAGACTTTGCTGAAGAAATGGCAAAAGACTTTGTCCCTTTCTATCTCTGCGTGGAGGGCACTGTGCTAATCCTATGCTTAAATACTTTGATAGAAAAGCAGACATTTGAGGTGAGCAGATCTAGAGTGTCGCTGGTGTTGAGAGTGCTCTATACAGGAGCTGCTTTCCACCTAAACTTGAGAACTACCCAGAGTTCTCTGCTTCTTTTTGCATAATTTATGCGTCACTCTATGCCTGAAAGGGTATTCTTTTGACTTATACTGGGTGCTCCCTTGTGTCTGGACCAAGCTATACCTCTCTGAAGAGCTCTAATTACAGCGAAACAGTGTGTCAGGGGTTGCTTTTACTCATTCAGGTTGGCTTGGATGGTATTTTACCAATTCAAAGCTGTAATACTGTGCCTGGAGTGGTAAATGGCTTTTGTCATTTTACAGCTCAGCATGGACAGCACTGTGCTAGACCTATGCTTAAAGACTTTGCTGAAGAAATGGCAAAAGACTTTGTCCCTTTCTATCTCGGCGTGGATGGCACTGTGCTAATCCTATGCTTAAATACTTTGATAGAAAAGCAGACATTTGAGGTGAGCAGATCTAGAGTGTCGCTGGTGTTGAGAGTGCTCTATACAGGAGCTGCTTTCCATCTAAACTTGAGAACTACCCAGAGTTCTCTGCTTCTTTTTTTGCATAATTTATGCGTCACTCTATGCCTGAAAGGGTATTCTTCTGACTTCTACTGGGTGCTCCCTTGTGTCTGGACAAAGCTATACCTCTCTGAAGAGTTCTAATTAGAACAAAACACTGTGTCAGGGGTTGCTTTTACTCATTTCAGGTTGGCTTGGATGGTATTTTACCAATTCAAAGCTGTAATACTGTGCCTGGAGTGGTAAATGGCTTTTGTCATTTTACAGCTCGGCATGGACAGCACTGTGCTAGTCCTGTGCTTAAAGACTTTGCTGAAGAAATGGCAAAAGACTTTGTCCCTTTCTATCTCGGCGTGGATGGCACTGTGCTAATCCTATGCTTAAATACTTTGATAGAAAAGCAGACATTTGAGGTGAGCAGATCTAGAGTGTCGCTGGTGTTGAGAGTGCTCTATACAGGAGCTGCTTTCCACCTAAACTTGAGAACTACCCAGAGTTCTCTGCTTCTTTTTTTGCATAATTTATGCGTCACTCTATGCCTGAAAGGGTATTCTTTTGACTTATACTGGGTGCTCCCTTGTGTCTGGACAAAGCTATAACTCTCTGAAGAGCTCTAATTAGAGCAAAACACTGTGTCAGGGGTTCCTTTTACTCATTTCAGGTTGGCTTGGATGGTATTTTACCAATTCAAAGCTGTAATACTGTGCCTGGAGTGGTAAATGGCTTTTGTCATTTTACAGCTCGGCATGGACAGCACTGTGCTAGTCCTATGCTTAAAGACTTTGCTGAAGAAATGGCAAAAGACTTTGTCCCTTTCTATCTCTGCGTGGATGGCACTGTGCTAATCCTATGCTTAAATACTTTGATAGAAAAGCAGACATTTGAGGTGAGCAGATCTAGAGTGTCGCTGATGTTGAGAGTGCTCTATACAGGAGCTGCTTTCCACCTAAACTTGAGAACTACCCAGAGTTCTCTGCTTCTTTTTTTGCATAATTTATGCGTCACTCTATGCCTGAAAGGGTATTCTTTTGACTTATACTGGGTGCTCCCTTGTGTCTGGACAAAGCTATACCTCTCTGAAGAGCTCTAATTAGAGTGAAACACTGTGCCAGGTGTTGCTTTTACTCATTTCAGGTTGGCTTAGATGGTATTTTACCAATTCAAAGCTGTAATACTGTGCCTGGAGTGGTAAATGGCTTTTGTCATTTTACAGCTCGGCATGGACAGCACTGTGCTAGACCTATGCTTAAAGACTTTGCTGAAGAAATGGCAAAAGACTTTGTCCCTTTCTATCTCGGCATGGATGGCACTATGCTAATCCTATGCTTAAATACTTTGATAGAAAAGCAGACATTTGAGGTGAGCAGAAGTATATGAATTAGACCTTTCTAGAATTAGGTTTTAGGGTCCACTTTGGTACAGAGACCAGAGATCCGTAGGAATAGATTACCACAGATGGCCACCACACCAACTTCCTCCACACACACCCCAGTGCTAGGAAATGCGAGGAATAAATAAAAAGTGCTAATATAAAGTGTATTTCAGTGTAGAAGGATAATATGCATGGAGTAGCGATGCTCAGTATTGCAATATTGTCAGAATAAAATGTGTGTGAATTTAAAAATGCCTTTTAAATTGCAGTTGCAGACTTTAAAGGTGGTTGCATATATTTTGCAGTTCGACCAATAAGAGTTTTTATTTCCCAATTGTGTTACTGGGATGGAGATTATTAGACGTTCCTATCTCCTGGGAACATTTATAGTACACTGTTTAGGTTCTTCTTTCACTTTCGGAGTTAATTGAGTTTTCGAGGTTTTGCAACATTATTATTTTTTGGTTCTTCCCTACGTTCCTAAGAAGTGTACTAGATTTCCTGTTTTCGGGATGTTTGCATACATATGCTCAATATTAATGTTTCCACCACCTCATGTCTGGTTAAAAAAAAAAGAGGGAGTACAACTAGATCCCTAGATTTTATCTATAGGCAGGCTGTAACAGGAAAAAATTTCATACCACAGGCCCTACTACAAGTTTCCCACACGTTTGGATCAAAGTTGGACCATGTGTCCACTGTGATATTCAAGCAGCAACAAATTTCAGCAATGCCTGAACTGACTGCTTAAAAATAAAATAAGCAAGATAAGTGCCACAATTGAGGTAAAGAAAGAAAAAAAAATAATTAAGAAAAAATAAAAATAGTTTATTGTCCATGGATCACCCTGTTTTCACTCAGAAATATTCCAAGTTCTGATCACCACTTAACACCCCATCAGCTTGTCATTGAACAATTAATAAATGTATAGTCTTCTGAAATTATGAAAAATGAAATATAAGAGTATTTGTATGAGTTAACACGCGCTGCGAAGTTTCTTTCTACTCAGGTATCCAAGGGAAAGGAGAAGGGCCCCATCAATCCTGAGCTCGGACCTATCCGTCCTGGAAGACAGATTTTTGCCCAGAAAAATGTCAGACGGTGATCCAAAATCTGAAGGACATTTTAAAGTCATAGACTCTTCACCAACGACTGTCCGCATTGCCAAGAGGAAAGGATAAAGGACGGAACAGACTTCAGGGCTCGACCCTGCACCCCTCAACACTGAACGATGAACTAGAGGAGGGTAACTTGTTCCCATTGACTGTCCCAGAAGAAGAAGACGATGATAGTTTGGTGGCCTATGGACTCAGCCGCTGCCACACAGAAGTGTCCTATGCAAAGTTATGTATTTGTATTATAATATGTTACATTATTGTCGGAGTGGCACTAGGAATATTTAATTAGTTCACTGTTATATCTCATTGTATTAAATAGAAAGGCTTGTATTCCTCAAAATGTTGAAGTTGCCAACACCACTGTGCACCCCAAGTCACCTCCCCATCTACCTGCCAACACATGTACTGAAAATGGTCCCCGTAGTAATGCAAAAGGTTCCACATCCTCTGCCAGTACCATCAGCACCCCAAATACGTATGTCCTCATTGCCTTCCCCTGTTGAAAATAATACTGAAGGGGACGGTACCATTGATATCACACTGCGCCCCCCACTATTGTCTTGTCATTGTAGGCATGCCCCAGTAGATAGACAGCATGCCGCTAATGACTCCCTTCACGACAACATGTGGTAAAAGGCAGATGACAATAGTAGGTAGACAGAAGACTAATGAATACTGTTATGTGGCTCATCCATTCCCCATAAAGTAGGCGCAGATAGACTGATTTTCCTAGGGAAATACTACCACACACTGTAGAATATCTCCTACACCTGTTCCTCTACAGAATACAGGGGCAAGTTCAGATTATTGAGGCCAACATTTCTGAAGTGTTGGTAAATAGAACAGTATGGGACCACGCCCCAATGATGCATGAGGTTATCACTGACAATTCAAGAATAGAGGGGAAGGTAACAAAAATATTTTAGATAGGAGTTCCTGATATCTACCTTAGTGTAGCTTTTGGTAGGAACAATGGGTTTATAATAACACGTTCACTATCAGACTGTAATAGCTCTTTGCCCCACACCCTACATTGCCCATGCCAAAATAGAATTGCTTTACGCTTATTTGCGCAAATGTACGTCCATGACAAATGGAGTGCCCCAGGTTACTCGAGGTATAGAGCAGCGTCCTTAGGGCCACATAGGGTAGACTTAGATTATGAAGATGGGATAGACTGGAAATATACTTGGGGTGGGGAGAAAATGTCCAAAATTATGAAAAGATTACAAATAAAAGTCACCTCTTCTCTGTTTTCTAGGAAATGGCACGGTACCTGTGGGTCGCAACTCTGGATGCAACAGCACCATTTTTAATTCGGATATGCAACATGGCACCTCCAGCCTAACGGACTTCTACTGGGCCTGCGGAGAACGTCTCTATCTCCATCAGCCTCCTCAATGGAGCAGCCTGTGCTCACTAGAACAATGCACAAAGCCTCCCTGATCGTTCCAGCAGCAAATATCTCCCACATCCATGCCCATCCCTGGTCTGTTACCTTGATCCACCGACATCGGCGGTATGCTGAGTACTATGGGTGGACAGCATTCAATGACATACCGAAGGAGTTCCGCCTATTGAACAGGGTCCAGATATCTTCAAAAAATATCAAGAGGAGGGTATGCATCCGGATAGGGAGTCTGTGCTGCACATTGCCAACGATGAAGAAAATGGCTCCATCACCAAGGCCATTAAGGACTTGAACAACATGGAAAAGAAAATGATTGCTGGAGGAGGTGCCATAGCCGACACAGCCACTGAGTGGTTGAACTTTGACTGGATGCCTTCATGGCTGTCTGCCATTCTAAAAATGTTTTGATTACCGGTTTGCAGTGTGCTGTTGCTCCTCTGTTGTACTGTGCAGTTATTCTGTCATTTTGCTAGAAATAACTGATAGGAAATTAGTAGGTATGAATTATGTAGAAATAGGGAACATTCAAAAAGAGTATATATATAGGAAAAAGGATAGAACAGGGAATGAAGATAACTTAGCACTTATAGAAGTAGTAGAAGTCACAACGACAGGACTACATTCAATGCAGCCTGCTACCATTACCCAGTGCCAGGTCAATAGCCCCCAACTCACCACTGTAAGATGCTAACTGAGATAGGATTTAAATATGGATCCACCATCACCTCCACAGACACCATATACATCCCTCATTGACATACCTGAAGGAGAGTATATAGAGTTAAGGAAGACGCAGGAGAGCCAATGTTCCAAATGTGCCAATGTTCCAATGTGAATGACACCCCTGGGATACACCAACTAGAAGCACGGCCTGCAAGGTATGCTGTAAGAATTTTGTTCATGAATGAACAAGAGGAGGGAGTGAAGCAGGGTCTAGTTTTTCCCATATAGTGCCCCAGGCCCATTCTGTCCACATCTGAAGCATAAGAGTCTCAATTGTCCCTGCCAGCCCACAGACAGGGTTGTGTTCAAATTGTCCACACTGCATTGAGCGTCTAAAGAGGCAGTAGGCCCCAAGCCCTCCTGTATACTCAGATGTATCTCTCCTATGACATCTTTCTGAACATCAAGATGTAGCAATAACAGGATGCGTCTGTCATTTAGGAGAACAAAATTGGCCAAGAGTAGGAGTGCGGGCCAACTGGGCCAACTGGGACTTTCCACCTTTTGTAATCTTCTGCTTTCTTATATAAAGGTTTCCGAGAAGTGACGCAAATCATTTTCGATAAATGTTCAATTTCAGTATGATTTACGGTCAAACATCAAGTGACCTTTTGGTAAACTTTTGTAATGTAGTGTCACTTCTGTGTTCCTAATATTTCCGAGAAGTGACCAAAGTGCGTCATGTTCTGCGGTCAAAGCACCTGATAGTGTTGTGATTCTGTGGTCAATGGTTCCTCATTAAAAGAGTATAAATGATCTGCTCTTCAGCCCATTCGACAGACTACCTCGCACAAGTGACCCCATGGGTCATGACGTGTGTGCCCCCTCAGCCATCTTCTCTAGCATCTTTGGCTTTAGCTGAGGCTATAATGCTTATTATATTTTGAAATTGTCTCTTTCTCTCTCCTCTGCATTGCCGTGATTTGTAAACTTACAAAATTGCATGATTTACTTTTTCATCTAGGAAGGTGTCTCTGAAACTTGTTATCTTCTAGATTACACAATGCTATTTGTGATTAACGTTGTGCCTTTGACATTCATTGTTTAAAATTGTTCTTTAATAAAGTGCCACTCTGACTCAGTTCCTGCATCTCACACGTGTGTTTCCTTGTTTTAGATAAAGCAAGCCCTGCTCAAATTAAGCTGGTGTAGTGCACCCTAAAAAAACCAGCCTGCAACACTTCCTAAGCGTTATACATACAAATTATATTTTAATATGGGCAGGAGATTTTAACATATAAGCCTGTGCTTTAGGTGATATACGGTCATGTGGCTGTACTAACCAGGATTGGATGGGAAATGACCATTTCTGCCATAATGAGTATGGTGAAGCTTTGAACTTCATTATTGCCAAATATGATCTTGAGCTCCTGAGGTGTGACTGTGATATCAATGGTGAGCTAGTTCCAACATTTACCGGTAGGAATTCGACCTCTATCGTTGACCATTTACTGATATCAGCATCAGCAAATGTTTCGTGTGGCACACCCACCATAGTAGCAGCAGCCCTAAGTGACCACAATCTGATCACAATACCATTTCATTTTTGGGTAAGAGGTACCATACTTTCCCTGTAGTAAATAACATCACTATAAGTAGGCCTAATGGTGTAAGAATTAAATGGGAAGGAGTTGACCCCACCATTATGTTGCAAATAATAGTAGAGAAAAACATCATGGAAATTGATTATTGTCTTCAGGAGGATAATGTATCCAATTTAATAGTTAAACATTTTAGACAAATCATTAGCTTCATAAAACTACTACTTACACGCCATCCCACCAGAGCAGGGAATAAGAAAAGAGGATGGTTTGACACCCCCTGCACTAAAGCACTCCTGTCGCTGATACGTGCCTTGAGTAGCTCACCGCAGGATAACTTGACTATCAAGACCCTGCGCATCCAATACAAACAGGCCCGGAATAAAAGGATAAAAGCACTCCAGAATGAAGCATTGGATAATCTCACCATTGCGGCAGAGAATAAAAACACTAAGTTATTCTGGGACACTGTGAACGCTTCATTCTTAAAAAATGATGATACCCCGAGTTCAGCTACCTTCTCCCCTGTGGTAGTTGGGTGGCACATTTTACGGATATTTTTAAAGAGAACACTGAAGATGTAGTAAGGTCTAAATGGAGGTTGGAAAGGGGATCAGAAAACTTAGAAATTACCCTCGAAGAAGTCAAGATGGCCATTAAAACTAGTGCAGGGGGACGTGCTCCTAGTCCAGATGGGGTGCCAGTTGATGTATTTAAATCTGCTCCTGACCTATGGTGGCCTATACTGACCAGGGTCTTTAATGCAGCATCGACAGATAGTATCTCATCTTCCTGGGAGACATCGATTATTATACCTATTTACAAGAAGGGGCACAAAGCAGACCCCAAAAACTATCGCCCGATTTCAATTCTAGACTCCTCAATGAAGGTCATGAGTAGAGTACTATTGGTAAGGTTGGAGGAATGGGCACACAAACAATCGATCCTGTCCCCGGTTCAGTATGGTTTTAGGAAGCAGATGGGTACGGTTGAACAATGCATTAACCTGGAGCTCCTAATCGGAAAATTTACAAGGGCCAAGATGGGTACTTTATATCTATGTTTTGCAGATCTGAGCAGCGCTTTTGATTTAGTTGACCATAACCTATTATGGGTATTGCTGATCTCCCTAGGCACACCCAGACCAATTGTGGGGTTCCTCTCATGCCTCTATGAAAAGCTATCGAGTCAAGTTTGTTTCGGCCATCAAGGAGAATGCACCCATTACTTTTCTCACTTTTTATTAATGGGGTGGATAGCCATCTTAAGTCGCTTCAAACCGATGCCCCTAAGGCCGCAGGATATTCAATACCAGTGCTGCTTTATGCAGACGATGCTGTACTCCTAGCTAGAACGCCGGTAGGTCTGCAGAAACTGATGAATGCATGTGGTGAATTTATGGCTTCCAGGAAAATGGTTATTAACAAAACCAAAACATTCACCATTTTTATTGATAGTACACCAATTGTCTCAGTGAAATCCTTTTGTTATTTGGGGATACTATTTGCGGGCAACGGCCATGGACACTGCACGTTTTAAATACCAGAGCCAAAATGGGCAAGGTCTCTCAGGGGATTTTTAAGTTTGCTTCGAAACTGGGTAGTCGACCCATTAAGGAAATGGTAGCTATATACAAAGCTAAGGGCGTGACAATGGCAACCTATGGGGCTGGTCTCTGGGGCTATGCAAATGGCCATGCCCTGCAAATTGAGGGAAGCAATTTTCTAAAAAGGCTTCAATATTTGCCACCATGTGCAGCAAACACCATAGTTCACAATGAGGTTGATTTGCAATTTTTAGAGGATCTCCTTTTGGTTAGACCCTTGTTAATATCGATATCACTTTGGGCCAAGGTAGAAACTAGTTTTACTAGGAAAATAATCCTTGGATAAAGCCTTAAATATACCTTGGCTATTATACATCAACTCTCTTCTGGGTGAATTGTTCAATCTGTCTGTCTGGTCTGATATTACCCAGTTTACATCACTTACCAAGAATAGTATTAAAAAAAAAATTCCAAGTCTGGCTGGACAAACTTAAGTTGGAGGAGTGGAAAAAATCGCTAGTGATATTCTATAAGTCCTTGAATAAGGAAGAGGGGGCTAAAACCATTATCTGACATACGTAAATATTACACAACAC
This sequence comes from Calotriton arnoldi, assembly GCA_963921515.1. NCBI lineage: Eukaryota > Metazoa > Chordata > Amphibia > Caudata > Salamandridae > Calotriton > Calotriton arnoldi. The sequence goes on from CAWUFW010002711.1 coordinate 681,630, forward strand.
CGCTTTGTGTTGACAAGGCTGAGATGCGGTATTGTGCACCACCTAGTTGCTTTTCCTCATATGAGGTCCTGTCCCTCTGATGCAATCCTGTGCCCCTGTGATGGTCATAGCAAACAAAGCACTCTGCACTTTCTATTTTTCTGTAAACTGTACCAGAATCGGAGACTCCATTATTTGAAACCTATGTTTGTTGTCCAGAATATTTGAACCCATAAAGCCGCACTGAACTTTTTGGTGTTACTAGGTGGCCCCCATGTGTGCTACAATGTTGCATTATTTGTAACGAATGCTATTAAAACAAGGAAAGCATATCACAACCGCTAATGGATTGAGTACTTTATATTTTATTGTTCTTCGAACTACTGGACGTTGATATAATTTCATTACTGATTTGTAGTCTCCAACTGAAAGACTGTTTGTACATACTACTTTTAGATGTGTTTCAACCGTACCCCTTTTTTACAATATCATTATTATAACCGGGGCTGGATATTTTATTGTATTCATTGTGTTTTATGTACTAAATAACCAGGAGATTTGATGAAGGAGTGTGGATTTTATCTTTTGTATGTATATATTCATATGTGTTTTTAGCTATGTACTTTTATGGCTGTATTTTTTCTGCAACCGAATAAAGTTTACGAATCGACTGATTTTGGGGAGATGTGCAGACATTATGACTCGTCCGGACCGGCCTTCCTCACAACCTGGCTCTCGAGCCACGAGCGATTCCGCCCAAGATAGGGGCCCCTCGATCTTCGCCAAAGACCTACATTGCTGCTCGGCCCCCGAATTGGGCCGACTGTTCCTCGGACGAGAGGTCTCCCCCGGGGATTCGCTGAGGCCGATGCCCGAAGCTGGGGCCGCTGTAACCTCACAATCATCGACTCGAACCAGCGGCTTGCAAAAAATCTCGCAAAGCCTGACCGAGGCCCCCGAGGCCGACACCGCAAGAGGGCCTGCTGAAAACCGCTGAATAGCCCCGCGATCGGCACCCGGAACCCGGTAGGACCGTGCAGTGGCTCCCCGCTGCTCGCCTGAGACTAACGCCTGATTTGGGCCCTTGGAAACCCCCCGACTGGCATCCGGGTTCTGAGGGAACCGTGCAGTGGCTCCCAGCTGCTCGCCTGAAACCCGTTGACGCAGCCTCGGGACCCCTTGATCAGGATGACAAAACTGGGCCTGATGTGACCCTCGCCTGCAAACTGCCCCGAGGTCGCTGGAGCCCAATTGTGACCTGCCGGGACCCCTCTATCCTCGCCTCGACGGAGGCCGCAGACAAGACCGTACCTCAAACGAGAGGACTTCCACGGGGACTCACGGAGGCCGATGCCTGAAGCTGGGCCCGCTGTGACCTCATGATCGACGCCTGCCAAAATCCTGCCAAGTCTACCCGAGGCCCTCCGAGGCCGACGCCCGAAGTGGGCCCGCTGAAAACCGCTAAAGCCCCATGAGCCCGGTAGGTCTGTGATCCCTTGAACTGCTACCGGATGGCATATATGGACCCACTGGGACCCTTGCTTGCGAACTGCCCTAAGAACCCCCGAGGTCGCCCGAGGCCTGCAGGGTCCCCTCAATCCTCGCCTCGCCTGAGGCTGAATGCTTAATTTGGGCCAGTGAAGTCCCCCGAACCTTGCCCGGGACCTGGTCAATCCGAACAACGGCTCCCTTGCTGCCCGTGAATCCCGCTGGTACAGGACTGGGACCATCGCTTGCGAACTGCCCTAAGAACCCCCGAGGTCGCCCGAGGCCTGCAGGGTCCCCTCAATCCTCGCCTTGCCTGAGGCCGAATGCTTAATTTGGGCCACTGAAGCCCCCCCGATCCTTGCCCGGGACCTGGTCGATCCGAACAACGGCTCCCTTGCTGCCTCACCCGCGGTCCAGAATGAGGTCGCTTGAGGCTGATGCGGGATTTTGGGCCTGCTGGGCCCCATCAAGCCTAGCCAGTGGCCGAAGCCGGAATTGGTCCACGGAAGCCCCCCCTGATCCTTGCCTGGAACCTGGTAGGTCCAAGCAGTGGCCTCCCGCAGCACGCCGGAAAACTCACCTGAAGTTGGCCCCGTGATCCTATGAACCTGATGCCCCACCAAGGACCCTCGCCTGCGATCTGCCCCTAAGTCCCCCGAGGTCGCATGAGGCCTGCTGGGACCCCTCAATCCCCGCCTCGCTTGAAACCGACGCCTAAATTGGGCCACTGAAGCCCCCCCGACCTGGTTGGTCCGAGCAGCGGCCCCCCGCTGCCCACTTGAAACCCGTTGAAACGGCCCACTGAGACCCCTGCCCACGGTCCACTCTGAGATCGCTTGAGGCCGATGCAGGAATTTAGGCCTGCTGGGCCCCTTCAAGCCTCGCTAGCGGCCGACACCGGAATCAGGCCACTGAAGCCCTCCTGATCCTCGCCTGGGACGTGGTAAGTCTCAGCAGTGGCTCCCCACCTCACGCCGGAAAACCCATCTGGGACGGCCCCGTGATCCTTAGAGCCTGATGCCCCACCCGGGCCCACCGAAGTCCCCCCTGATCCTCGCCTGGGACCTGATGGGTCTAAACAGTTGCCCCCCGCTACATGCCGGAAAACACACCTGTGATGGCCCCGTGAGCCTTTGAACCTGATGCCTCACCCGGGCCTGCTGAGTCCCTTGACTCCTGATGATAAATTGCCCCGAGGTCGCGTGAGGCTGATATATTATAGAGTCAGGCGCAGCTGGAACCACTCTATCCGGTTGAAGCCGAGTCTCTTCTAAGATCCCAGAGGGTGTAACAGGAGTTGATCCCGTACTCCACCTCCACTGCAGAGCAACACGGTTCCTCGCCGGCTGCTCTGAAGACCTCCCCCTACCTCCGATCGATCTCAGGATCACCACCACCATCAGGCAACGCCTAACAATTCTTGGCGTGAATTCCTAATTCACCCCTTAAAACTCTATTGTGATTGCCTTGACACTGTAATACCATTTTATACCTTTGCGGCCAATTTTGATCCCTCCCACGTATCTACTCAGTGCTATTAAGCTTTTACCCTAACCTTTTTCTCCGGTCTCTCTTTATCCTTTTCAGCCATTAATCCCCCACCCTCCCATCTAACCCCTCCCACATGCACGTTACCGACCTGTTCTGAACTCTCCCACATGAGATCCTCCCCTTTAGCTCTCATTTTCCTCTTCTCCTCCTATGAGCTCTCCTTTTCCTTACATCTCCTCATTGTTTCTTTAATCAAGTCCGCATGTATCTTAAACTGAATGTATTGATTCTATAACCTACAAGCTATTGTCTCTCCCCTTTCACTCACTGTCACTCAACCCACCCTCACTGTCTAATCTGACCCACAGACATATGCACTATAACCCACCTGTAACGGTTTTACGACTGTGTATACGTCTTAAAGTGTCTGCCCTGATCTGATGTTTACTACTATTGTTGTTGTTTTTCACTACCTGCATTTCCACTCGCGTCCCTATTCGCTCTATACTCCTCTCGGCTTAACAATGTATTCCCCATCCTCCACCCACTGAGAAACACTACTGCCTACTCGAACTCTGAATCTAACCACACCTTAACCCTCCTACATACCTTCTCTTAACCCTTGCCACAAACCACTGCCCCCCCCCTATCCTATTAGCACCAAGCACCATCCTGGGCCTCAACCCCTGCCTTTCTCCACTCTCTATTGACAACCTCCCAAATCCTATTATCCCTCCGCCCGCCCCTACCTCGCCCAAAATTCTCATCCCCCTCCAACCCCGCCAATGCACATCACTCTTACAACCCCCCCCGGATTTGCTACCGTGACTCCCAAAACTAACCCCTCCCTCTTTCCACACCCTCTCCCTCCGCACTCTTACCCAATCCTCCCTCCTCAAAACTTCTCCCCTTCCCTCTCTTTGCCTGCTCTCCTATGCTCCACCAGACAAACCGCATCATCATGTCCCACCTCAATACCATCCACACACCATGCCCTCCTCCTGCCCTAACCGTCAAACACCCCGCCCTCACCAAACATGGACCCAACTCTTGGACCATTCCTTACCCTCCCAACCTCTCAAAAAATGCCAAAAAGAATCTTAAACACAAACTCCTAATCCGGCATCCTGAAACCCTAATCGAAGAAAACTACCACAGCCCCACATCCCCCATTAAGACTAACTATATTTTCTACACCAAACACCCCTCCAAATGGAAGAGCACCTTTTACGCCACCTCCCAGAATCTAGTACAATTAAAATCCCCACGGTTACAAACTTGCCACTTCTCCAACCTCTCTTTTCCCTGGTGAAATAGCCATTTCCATCTACAAAACTGGAAACATCCTGATCCAAGCCTCAGAGCAGCACCTCACAATTTTTGAACTCCTCTTCAGCACTCTTTCGGACCAGCTGTCACAACCTACTCCCCCCCAACACCCTCCCAATCCCAAAACCCCTCCTGGCTCCCCACAGCCGCCCCAACTCCTAACCCTCTCCCTAATGACAGTCCCTCTCTTGAACTCTCCCCTGTCGCAACCCTCTCCCCCCTCCCCACACCAGCTCCCTCCCCTGCCCCCTCCCAGCTCTCCTCCACCTCTCCGAGACAAACCCCACACCCCCAAGACACTCCTATCTGTAATGACACAGCCCTCTCCTTTACTCCTATTCTGCCTCCCCCCTGGACCTAGCCCCCCCCTCCTCCCCTAATACACTCCTCCAAACTCCTATGTCCCCTTATGGCCGCCCACCTCCAGCACCCTATCACCTCCCTAGCACCCCTCCTCCCCCTCTAAACCATCCAATAACGACCATAACGCCTCATACTCTTGCCCCTTCCTCCACAAACTATACCTCCACCCACTACGTCGCTACCACATCCCCCCGCCTCACACTCTCCCATCACCTCTCCCCTTTCCCCCCACTCCCCACCAGTCCATCATACAACACGCCCATCCCTCCCTCCCAACACCGGCCCACACCCCACCCCCTCCCCTGGCCTTCCCCACTCCCCCGTTAAAAGCTGTATCCCCTACATCAACCCCTCCTGGCAAACCATCATCTCCAAGCTATAAACCTTCTCACCCTAGCCAATCCGCCCCTAACTCCCCCCCCATTCCAGCCACTTCCACTTCCCTCCTCACCAACCTCAATCAAACACTTCGTAACTTGGAATACAATCTCTCTACCCTGGTTACTGAACTTAGCCTTCTCAGAAAAGATTTCAATCGGTTCAAATCCGACAAACCCACAGCCCGCCCTCCCTGGCCCTCTGCCCCACGTGCTAACCCTCGAAAACGCCCATACCCCAAGCATTGGTTAACAACGCCTCTCCTCACCCGCTCTCACAGACCCCTTCGAACCTCGAATACCTACTCCGCCTCCGTCCTCTCTGTCCTCTGCAGTACTTACCTCAACAAACCCCCACCCAAAGATCTGTCCCCCCTCACTCCAATATTCCTGTTATCTTGGGGACTAGCAGAATTCCCGACTATCCTAGCTCCCCCAGACCCCCCTCAACTCACCACCATTCAACTACTCCCCGCCCCTAACACCAACACTAAACCCCTTACCTGCATGCTCGTGAACTGCCGCTCAGCCGTCCGGCATGCGACCGAAATCTCAGAAACCATTCTTAACGAAGATGCCGACATCGCCTTCCTCACTGAAACCTGGCTCAAAGATCACTCTACACCCATCCTTGACCTTCTTGCCCCCCAGGCTACTCTATTCTCAGAAAAGAAAGACCGGAAAAAATAGGGGGGCATAGCTATCATTTTTAAAGAAGAGCTACAACTCTCCCCAATCAATAACACTGACTTCACAACCTTTGAATACTTAGGAGCCGAACTTAAAACGAAAAGCTCCCCCCCAATACGACTGCATAATATCTATCATCCACCTGGTGAACCCCTTCCCTTTGCCGAAGAACTATCGGACCTTCTAACTAAATCGCTACTTTCCAACTCCAAAAATATCTTCCTAGGAGATCTTAACCTGCACTGGAATGAACCCGATGATCCCACAATCAACCTTCTCAATAACCTTCTTGAGATTAGTGACCTCAAGCAACTCTGCCACTCCCCTACCCACGCCAAAGGAGCTATTCTTGACGCCATCATCTCCAACCCTGATTTGACATCCTGAACCAACATCATCCCTATCGACTGGTCTGACCACCATCTCATTCTGTTCACAATCTCCCCTCCAGCCCCACCCGCCCCTATAAAAAACAACAAAACTACAATTGTGACCAGAAATCTTAAGCAAATCCCCACCGGCGCACTGGAACTTAAACTCCAATCCCAACTCAGTCTCACCCCCTCTTCAAATGCAAATGAACTCACTGAACACTTTAATAAAACTGTCTCAGAGGTTTTAGACCAGCTCGCCCCTCTGAAAAGTAAAACGCTAAAAAATGCCCCCTCCAAATCATGGTTTACCCTAGACCTTAATAAAGAAAGACGCTCACTTAGATTGGCAGAAAGAACATGGAGACAACACCCTTCCCCATCCCATCTTGCTCTCCTTAGAATTGCAAGATCCTCTTACAAAAAACACATCTTTTCGGAAAAAGCATCCTTCTTTCGTCTACAACTCTCACAGGCAAAAAACAGACCTAGAGAGCTGTTCAACATTATTAGAAACCAAACCTCCCCTGCACCCCTCAACCCGGTGGCCTCCACTAACAAATGTGAAGAAATTGCCAACTTTTTCACTGAAAAAATTGCCAAAATCGACCGTGCTTTCCTTGTTACTCAACCCTCGCTCACCCCTCAACATCCCCTGGATACTCCACCATATCCTCCACTCCCCTTGAAAACACCCCCGACTCCCTCACTCCTCCTCCCCTCACATACCCCTCCTGAACCCCCCCTTACTATCACACCGCTTAAAAATAACACCTCATGGCATAATTTCCACTCAGTTTCTGAATGGGAAGTCTTCAACATCCTATCCAAACTCAAACCGTCCTCCCACACTAAAGACCCTCTCCCTTCCACACTCGTCCAAGATCTCAAACACATCATTGTCCCCTACTGGACCAACATCATTAACGCCTCCCTCTCGACAGGGAATGTTCCCACCTCCCTTCAACTCGGACAAATCACTCCCATTCCCAAAAATCCCAAGGCTGACCCCAACGACCCTAACAATCTCTGCCCTATCTCCAACCTCCCCCTCCTCTCTAAAGCCCTAGAAAAGTGCGCCCTACTACAACTGGACAAACACATTGACACATTCAACCTTCTAGACCCCCTGCAATCTGGCTTCCGCAAAGGTTGCAGCACTGAAACTGCACTGCTCAACATAGTCGATGACATACACCTTGCCCTGGACAAGGGTGAGACCTACCTACTCATCCTTCTTGACCTCACCGCTGCGTTTGACACAGTCTACCACCCAACCCTACTCAATACACTCAAAGATCGCTTTGGCCTTAATGGCACTGTCCTCAACTGGTTCACCTCCTACTTCCAACATAGAACCCAACAAATTAAAATTCAAAACTGCCTCTCTAGCCCAACATCTGTCTCCCTAGGTGTCCCGCAAGGATCCATCCTCTCTCCTGCCCTTTTTAACCTCTTTATGGAACCCCTCACCCTGATACTTAAACAAGCCAAAATCAACTATCACCTGTACGCTGATGACACCCAACTGTACTATAAAATAAAATCCCATTCCGACATCCTGCACCTCAACACAGCACTAACCAAGATCCAAACCTGGTTCCACAACAACCATCTTAAACTCAACCCTAACAAAACTGAGATCATCCTCTTCTCGCCCAAAAACAACCCTCTCCCCATTCAAACATGGATCGCTGACCTTAATGCCCTTAACTGCCCTCTCTCCCTCGCCGAATCTGTCAAATCACTCGGCATCACCATCAACAATAATCTTACACTAAACTCCCATGTTATAAATTCAGCAAAAAGTGCACTTTTCACACTCCGACATCTCAAAAAAATCAAACCCTTTATTCCAGCGGAAGACTTCAAAGTAATTACCCAATCTCTTGTCCTATCCAAAATCGACTACGGAAATGCCCTTCTCTCTGGTACTCCCAAAATCCACCTTGCCCCCATCAAATCCGTCCTCAACCTCGCAGCCAGACTTACAACAAACTGTAAACGTTATGACCACATCTCACCTGCCCTCAAGGCCCTCAAATGGCTCCCCATCGAAGGTAGATCCTCCTATAAAATTGCCTGTATTACACACAAAGCCCTCTATCAGAAGACTCCAACCTACCTTTCAACTAAACTCAAAAAAGCTGGCTGCGCCCGAACGCTGAGAAGCACCAACACTCTTCTTCTCATACCCCTCTACTCAAAAAAGCGCCTCACAATCCCGCTCCTTCTCTGGCAAGGCCCCAACCATCTGGAACGCCCTCCCCAAAGACCTTCGATGCAACCCCTCCTATGCCAACTTCAAAAGAAACCTTAAAATACACCTCCTCACTAAATATTGGGGAAATTAACTCCCTGTTCTCCTTTCTAACTATTTTTCCCTCCTCCAGCCTTAGGCAACCCCGCCTACCCCTCACACCCACTCACCCCCCTCCTCATACCCTCCTCACCCCCCTTCCCTTCATTATATTCCCCCTCACCCTCACGATGTCCCATGAGTCCTCCTTGGCATACTGTAAAAGTGCTATCTATAATGACACTCTTGTTCTTTCAAATGGTGTTTTGTTTATCTTATATGCACCCTTCTCACTATGTACTCTAAATGGTTCCTTCTATTTTTGTCTGATCATCTGCAGAATTTGTTTCGTACATTGCTATTGCTGCTTTCTTGTTTATTGCCATTGCTGATGTAAAGCGCTCTGATACCCTTGGGTGGAGCTAGCGCTATATAAAACCTTCAAAATAAATAAAATAAATAAGGATACAAGTGTGCTATTTGGTTATGATGTTACCTACTTGTGTACCTGTACCCTAAATCCATATGCTATATTGGTGCTGTGCATGGCTCAGAGCTCCAACACAGTAGCTGTGTATCTATGCAGGCACATCAATACTTCTATACGACTTTAGTAATGCATATGTTCCCTACATTAATGTTGGAAACCACTACCCACTGAGATATATTTTATTGCCATTGTGGTTTAGTACTGCATTTGGTCAGCCTTCAGGGACTTCATATTTTGACTCATTACACTTATCAACAAATGAGAGCGTTGAAGTTGCTTTACCTGTCACATAATGCATTGTTTATGTTGAGAATGAGGCAGCTATGTGACAGGTTTTCATATCTGTGCATGCTCACGCATTCCTCGATTACACTTTGTATTCCAGTCTTGTACGCCTTTTGCCCCATAGTGTGAGGAGTTAGGGTTGTACTGATGTTCTGACCCAGTAGTCATGTTCTGAGTAGGTGGTATGATTGAATTTTTTCCTTATGATCATGAGGTCATTGGTGGATCTAGAATATCAGGCACAGCTGTGTGTGAATAGCAGGTCTGTAGCACACACAATCTGGATTTTGGGCTTGATTTCGATCTTGGTGGTAATGGTCCCACTGACACTTTTTCGATGTATTCACCACCCACCTACTTGGCAGTCGTTCCACTCGATTTAGATGTAGGCAGGTCAATGAACGAAAGACCACCAGAGTCCTGCTGACTCTGCCAGGAATTCTCACCTGCGTCGACGGTGTCATAGGCAGAAGTGCCTGTTGACGTAAGTCCAGCCAAGATGACTGCCAAGCTAATCACGATTTGGCTTTCTGTAGAGGAAACTGTGGCGGTAATACCTTCTACTTTGAGTTGGCGGAATCAAAGGAAATGAGGCAAGAACTTACCTTTTTTAATGTTTTCCACTTCCGTTTCCGTCTTGAACCCCATCATCCAGGTCCCTTATTTGCTGCTCCGACTCCACCACGGCGCCAAATTACTCCGTTGTCACCGGGATCTACGGTAAGCAACTTTTACAATTGTCTTACCATGAATTGTGTGTTGACAATTGCTGTAGTCTCGTGTATTTTTGCATTGCTCTTACATACAATTTTTTCTCATGTGTAATGCAGTAGTGTTCATTTTACACCTTATCAATGTAAAATGAACACACTTGTGTTGACACTTAAAATTCAAATATTGTTGTTGCGGTGCTCGGGTGTTGTGCTTGTGGTATCAGTGGGTATGCATTCAATAGTTTGTGTATGTTGTTTGTATGGCATGCAATATGAAACAAAAGGGACATAACACATTACCTACATATGTTTTTGAGGCAAACACAGCATATATGTGTATTTACCCAAAAATAAGTTGTATTTACCGGTCTCCATTCCACCAGGGACTCACTCTGTCAGCAAACCTCAGCTAGGACTACGCTAGCACTATGTCGACATCTAAATAGGCTTGGCAGAATAGCACCTGCCTGACTACGACAGAGCCAGCAGAGCCAGCACACATATAAATACAAAGACAACAATTGATGGACAGAATGCAGAACAATGTCATACATTCACCCCAGTACAGCGATCTGGACCATTCTGTCCATCAATTGTTCTTTTTACACACATAAATAGGGCGGGCGGGACTCCATCAACTCAACAGAGTACTTGAAACCGCCGCCACTAAGGGACGGAGGTAGTACCACCAAGAACTAAATCAGTCCCTTTGACTCTATTTTGCAATTTCTGTAGATTTGTTCTGCGGCCCATGAAGGTCATATTGGCCCATGTATGCCGTCAGTCACCCCAATTATTTTAGGAAAGGCCCAAATGGCTTAAAACCTGGCCCTGACTATTTTTAGTGCTTGGATGTCATTAGGGAAGACAATGATTTAAAGGCCTAAAGGAAGAAGTACACTCATTACGTGACTCAACACCTCCCGGAAGGTGGACTGGCATGGTGGGTAGATTTTTAGCTGAGCTCTGCTATCCACCAATAGCAAAAAGAAACATCACAGACAGCGTTTTCAAAGGGGGGCTGTTGTAATTCCAGGGTTGGGCTTTAGTGCACTCCCAGTGGAATGGCAGAGATGCAAGATGATGTCCATGTCCAGCTTATATTTGATTAGAATGCAGGCTCCTATAGTTCAGGGGATTCAGGCAAGTCTCGTAAACCTGCCATTCTCCATCAGCTGGGTTGGGCGTGATCCTGTTGCATCTGCATCCTCCTTTTACATTTTCAGTACTTCATGCAATCCATAGCTATTGGATATTTTTGCCTATTTTGATATTTATTTAGCAGTTTGATATCTTGCCAATAAGGCAATACAAACATTTCATTTATATACATTTCTTTAAAATTAAAAATACATCATGTTTCTTAAAACCTCCATTCATAGTAAATAAGTTATTTCTCACCTATAAACATATACATCTATAACAATTCGCATATCATAAGGGCAACCTATTCTAAACACTACAAGCAGGAATTTACCTACAGTATAACAATATAATTATTATTTCTGTAAAATACAGCTATTTTTGTCCGAAATGCAATTGTAGCAGGGCATAGCGGACCTCAACTTTTTATAAATAAAAAAAAAAGGAATGAACAAAATATATGATTATAGAAGGTAAATATAGTGGGGGCTCATCCAGTTCATACGTCATATCTTATAATATGCTACTACACTGATAATAAAAATCTATTTCTTAAAAACACAATTCATAAATTGGTAGATCAAACCTCCACAATCCATAAGTATAAGTCTTTAGCTATGAGCCACTCGAATCAACTAGCCGTTCGGTAACTACAGACAGAAATTTCCTTACAGCAAAGCACAGTCTCAAATTATTACACTTTAAAATTGCTGTCATTAAATCCCCAATACAGCGGACCTGTAAAATTCTAAAAACAGGGAGTAGCAGAATTCTTCTACTTATCCTATCAAAACATGTACAAAATACAATTATAAGCGGAAGAGGTAATGGCACGTATTGACCGAAGGGACAAATACTATTTTCCGCCCCTACCTGTTTAACCGACTTCCACTTTACAAAGCCGGGACATGCCCTAGTCGAACCTTCAAGGCTCACTTCCTGATGTAACCACTTTTTATATTGCGAAAATATGGCTGAATATGCCCACCATAGTCTGACTCCAGTAGATTTTACAGGTTGTCTCTATTACCCACATCATCTAGATCGCCCTTCCTGGAGCTCTTTTATCAGGCATTTTAATAATTGTTTCTGCTATGATACAGACATGTTTTGCAGATCGAAGCCTGGTGAATTATCCAGAGAAGCTGTAATAGCTTGGAGATTGAAAACCCATTGGCCTAAATATTTCTCCTGCAGGTAAAATTTTATTATTTGCCTCAGGGAACCCTCATTCGACCTTAAAAGACAGGACCAATAATTAAGAATTCTCTGCTTGTATTTAAATATTATATTAATGAGGCCCAGCTTAAGTCTCTGGGCATTGATCACAGAGCCTCTAGGCAAGCCAATCTATCTTTTCCAGATATTCATTTCAATTTTCTGCAGACTCTTTTTGTTCTTTGCTGACATAACCTCACAACCGTACAGTAATGAGTTTATAATTCTTGCATTATAAAGCTCTCTTTAGACTTCAACAGACGTGTGCCCCAAAGTCAGATCCAACCTATGTAAAGCACCTGCAATAGCCTTGGAACAAGCTTCCTGAATGTCTATAGCAGTAGAAATGGTCGAGGTGTTCTTGCTGCATGGCACTCACTGCAAGGGAGAAAGGTTGGGTGAAGAATGGTTTTATGGTGTTCTATCACATGATTTGTAAGAGGTTGGGCTGTTGAGGGGAACATCACTAATATTTGCATTGTCATTGTTTCATAACATGATATGTGAACTAGGAAATACTGTCAAAGGATTTTTGTTGGAAATGGCAGGTCTCTAGTTGGCAATGGTTTGCACCGTTGTCCAAGTAGGGACCCTTCTCCATAGTCAGGGTAAGGGGGGTACACTTCTAACATAACCCCTGCACATCCCCTTTGTAGCTTGGCACGAACAGACAGGCTTATCTCACAGGCAGTGTGTAAAGCATTTGTGCACACATACAGTAATACAGTGAAAACACTACAAATGGACACCACACCAGTTAAAAAAAATAAGTCATCTTTATCTAAACCAAACAAGACCAAAATGACAAACATCCACAATACAGTACCTAAAATGTATCCTTAGAAGGCAAAAATAGTTCTGTCCACAGCAAATTATAGATGCGACACTTTCAACACAAAGTACCTTGGATGCGTCACAATCATAAACAAAAACAGCCACAGGGAAGGTGATGCGTCGGTTCCTTACTTCAGGGGAGGTGATGCATTGGTTTCTTACTGCCGCATGGGGAGGTGATGCATCGGTTCCTTACTGAAGGGGAGGTGATGCATTGGTTTCTTACTGTGCGGGGAGGAGATGCGTCAGTTTCTTACTGCGGCCCCGGTGTTCTTCTAGACTTGGCGCCCCGATGTGATGCGTTGGGATCGGAGATGCAGCGGTTCTTGATGCGGCGGCAATGGCGCTGCGTTGGTCTCTCCAGCCGCGGTCACACGATGCGTTGGTTCTTGCAGCCGCACAGCAGAGCCTGCATTGGAATGGGTGTGGTGATCTAGGAGATCGGTGCACAGGATTCTGCTTGCGGCGATTTCATCAGCCGCGGGCAGGTGTTGCGTCGGTTTCTTCCGCTGCTCAGCGGCGATGCGGCGAAAATGGGTGCGGATGCGTTGCGCTTCTCTTAGTTGCATCTCTTTTCCAGCTCCCAGCAGCAGGAACAACCTCCAGAGGCCGAACACAGCAACAGGCACCTCTTGGCAGGTCAGAACTCCTAGCAAGGAAGTTCAGGGGAGCTGGTGGTAAAGTCTTTGTGTCCCTTAGACTTCAGAACAGGAGGCAAGTTCTAATTCAAGCCCTTGGGGATCTTCTTCAAGCAGGATACACAGCACACGGCAAAGTCTTTATCCTCTCCTTGGCAGAAACAGCCACTGCAGGCCAACCCCAGACGGCACACAGCAAAGGGGCAGTACTTCTCCTTCAGCTTTGCCAGCTCTTCTCCTTGGCAGAGGTTCCTCTTGAGTCCAGAAGTAATCTAAAGTACTGGGGTCTGGGCCCCAATATTTATATTCCATTTCTCTTTGTTCTCTGGTGGCAGAGAAGCTCTGTGCTCAGTCAAAACCAGTTCTGTCCTCTCTGGTCCAGCTTCCCGGCAGGAGGTGGAGACAGCACTGTGTAAGGCAGACCAGGCCTATTCAGGTGCAAGGAAATCTCCTCCCCCTAATCTAAATGCAGCCCAGGTCTATTCAGCCCAGCTCTGACTCATTCAGGAAAGGCAGGACATACGTCATCCCCCCAGTGGCTGTCTAAGAGCATGCACATCCCCAGCCCCAGTCACTCCAAAGCCAGAAAGTCAATCCACAAACCAGCAGAGGCACACAGGATGGCTAAGCAAGAAAATAGCCACTTTCTAAAAGTGGTATTTTCAAACACACAATATAAAAATCATCTTTACTAAAATATGTATTTTTATATTCTGAGTTCAAGCATACTAAACTCCATTTTTCTATGTTGTCCCAGTGGGAAGTTATACTTATTAGATGTTATAAATAAACTCCCATTCTATCCTATGGGACAGATAGCCTTTCAATAGTGAAAAACGAAATAGTATGTTTTTCACTATCAGGACAAGTCACACACATCAGCACATGTCCTACCTTTCACATACACTGCACCCTGCCCACAGGAGTACCTTGGGCCTACCTTAGGGGTGACTCACATGTAATAAAAGGGAAGGTTAGGGCCAGGTCGACATGGCAGAAGAAACTGCGGGGAGACACTGCAATGGCAAGTCTGAGACCCTTTGAAAAGGCTGCTTGCATGAGTGGCACAATCAGTGCTGCAGGCCCACTAGCAGCATTTGATTTATAGACCCTGGGCACACACAGTGCACTGTACTAGGGACTTAGTAGTAAATCAAATAAGCTAATCATGGAAACACCAATCCATAATCACACTTTACAGGGAGAGTATATGCACTTTAGCACTGATCAGCAGTGTTAAAGTGCCCAGAGTCATAAAACCAACAAAAACAGGTCAGAAACAGGAGGCCTATAAGCAAAAAGTCTGGGGATAAACCAACTGGAAAAGCCAGGTCTAACAATTTGTAACTGCGTTTTCCATTAATTAACAACTGTTGTGGCATTAAGGAGAGCTTTGGAAGTATTTCGCCATGTGCTATGTTACCCAGCATCTTGTAATAGATGATTAGATGATCAATACATGCAGTATTTCAGCATTCTGTATTTCACACATTATTTGCACACAGTAATTATTCATGAATAATAAAGAGTAAAACACTGCATGTTATGTCTTCACATGCGGAAACACTGGCAAGAATGCGGTGCAGTATTACCCCATGTTTTAAGGAGGTCAAAGAGTTTCATTTTTTAACCTTGTGCTGTAAATTGAGTGAAAACATGGTGATGGATGGAATGCTTGAATTCATCTCATTCAGTGGTAATTACTCTGGACTGCATTTTAGTCCCTTGCTTTTAACTTACTGTGCCTCTAACACTGGCACCAACCTTGGCCAAAGGGGTCCTGCTCCAGTGAGAACAGTGGAGCCCAAACTACCAGTTGATGTCCTCTCTAAAGGGTACCAAACAACCTCCAGAAAATTAATCTGTTCCACTGGTAATTTCTGTGGGTTGCATTAGCGTACATAGTTTTTTTGTTCACTGTTACCACGTCAGACAGGTATTAACCTCAGGCAAATCAGTATTCAACCTGTAAAATGTAGGAATATCGGAATGCAACATGTTACCACATATCCAGAGATTACATATACAAAGGGTTAACAATTTACAACTGAGATCCCTTAAATGGATTGACAGAGCTCCTCAATCTTGCATAATACCTCAATATGTCACTCATGAGACATTTGCACAGCTTTCATCATGTGCATGTATTCTGACCTACAACTAAGGGTGTGAGACGTTGCAAAACTAAACCAAGTACACAATGTGTACATATTCCTGCTGATGCTTAATGATGCAAGTGTGTTGCACAGTAGTTGCTTAACTCTTGCATGTTGTCCTAAGCCTTGTCATCCCATTCCCCTCTGCTATAGGTCTCATGCTGGTACTTACACCTGCGGGTAATGAAGAGAAGTAGCTATTGATTGGTGGCTTTAAAGGCATCAAGGGCTTTTGGACAAGATGGGCTGCCAGCAAATATATTGAATGCTTACTCTAAGCTATGAGCTCACTGATTATCTCCTAAATTTCATGCACTAAATGTCTAATACAAAATCCTGAAGACTGGGTGGAAGTTGACTGAATACTCCCAAAAACTAAAATTGGATTTCGGAAAAAACACTGTACCATTGATGGCTGTCTTCTGTGAAAAGTATTCGTAGAGAAATATATTAAAAATGAAGGAAAATCGGAATATAGAGCAATAATCGATCTTATGACTGCATTCAATAACATAAAGAGAAACAGGTTGAAAAGAGGTGCTATGGGTTAGGATGTATGTCAGTTAAACGCATACCTTTACCACGCATGCCTTTTGCACCACGCAGCCTTTATCATGCAGATATTTTTACCACACACAGTAAATATTATAAGGTATAAGGTAAGGAAAACCCATATATATGTATATTCACTGAAAATCCAAAGGCTACAGAGGCGTTATAGTTAGGCTCAGATTGTACATGCCCAAAATCATAGAAATTCAACAGTTGTGGTTACCTGAGCTAATTATAACTTACATTCCCTCAATACACTGCGTATTACCTTACATATTACATCACTCATGATATGTTCAGTGACATCACTGATTACATCATTGATCAAATCTCAAATGACATCATCCAGTGAGTATAAGTGTTTTCTTAATGTTTCTGAGACTAAATATATATACTAAGCTACTGCATAAGTTAAATTACTATTCTTTCTGTGCTAATAAGGAGTGATACTATTTCTAACACGTCGTTTGATCTATAATCCCATTTTTTAAGCGGGTGTACTATTTATCAATGTACTAGCCTCTACAATGACACATGTCCCCTGTTGATGTATGTGTATGGTAGTGCTTTCCGACAGTCTTAGCTGCTCATTGAGACTTCACTTCACAGTGATGTCTCAGTATAATTCTGTTTATTTGACATACTTACCAATTTCCTTAGACTTCTCTCCTTTGTGATGAATGTCTGTAGTAGTAGATGGCAATAAATTCCTTTCTCTAGGGTGATGGCTCAGTGTAGTAGACATTTACAACAGACTCACCTCTCTGCTCACACCTTTCTCCAGGATGAAGAATATTTTACTAGTGGTTTCTCACACAGTGACCTGTCCACTAAGACCTTTCTACTGGTTGTATGTTGTATTGATTTGTGTAAATCTGACATTTGCAATAAAACCTCGTTCCAGGTTCATGAATGGTGTTGGTGTGGTTTGCAATAGACTAGCCTATACTGTTAGATGTTTTACTTTGGTCATTAGTGTTTAGAGTAGTGGTTCAGAAGAGACAGGACTATCTGCTGAGAACTGTCTCTTAAGTGATAAATGAGTGTAGTAGTTGATAAGGTTACAGTGAGCTCTGTGTTGTACGTCTGTCACCTGTGTCTTCTTATTTTTATTTTTAAGAGATTTAAATGGTATTGTATGAAATATATTGGAGTTTACTTTGCTGGATGTCACTGACCATGTCATGAGTGATGTAATATATGAGTTCATAAGCAATGCATTGTGGGGGCATAAGTTATAGTTAGTTCAGGTAACTATAACTGCTGATTTTCTATGGTTGTGCGTGTAAAATGTGAGCCTAACTATAATGTCTCTGCAGTGCTTAATTTGTAAAATAATTAGTGCCAAGGCCCTGACCAGGAGGCCACTGCAGCTTGCACCACCCATCGACCCTGCCATTGCTGCCAAAACAACTACCAACCATCTCTCTCGCCTACAAGTGCGACAGTTCAGATTATTCCAGGTGCCCAAAGCTAAAGGAATGGCTGGGGAGGCAGGCATTAGTAATTTAAATGTATATTGTATTCCTAAACAACTGTTGTTCTTCTCATCTCTAAATTAGATGAGCAGTGCCACCATGTGGCACACTGTCATAAGTGCGTTATTGACAATTAAGTGCGAGCACTGGAAACCAATTAAGTGCTGGAGCCGAGCACCAGAAAACACCGGCTCAAATTAAGCACTGGGTCCCTGTAACCTTTGTTTTGTTTTCAGCAAATTTCTAAGGTTTTTTTAATTCTATTTCCTGACTACTATGTCCCTGTAACCTTTGGTTTTTCACTGAATGTCTACTTTTTTTAATGCTATCCCCTAACTATAACATCCCTGTAACCTTTGTTTTTTTAGTGAATGACAGGTGCAACTTTCCTGTCATGTAGCAGCCACCCAATCACGGCATTGCTGTTGACACATGGATCCGCGGATCCACTGTGGTGGATATGCGATGGATCAGCATCCCTGGATATATACATTTCTTTATTCTTTAAGAACTCCAAAACGACTAAAGGAATTTACACCAAATTACACAAAGTTCTCTTTCTGGACCGAGAGCTAGCTTTCTGCCAAATTTGGTGTACTTCCGTCCAGTGGTTCGGGCTATAGTCATGTCTAAAATCCCTGTGGAAAATTGCATGGCGAAAATGCATGTTGGCCCCCCCACTTGATGAATCACCCCAAATCTTCCCCGACAGCAATGTAAATGAGTGGCAAACTAATTTTGAAAATTTCGGGACAATCCAACAAACAGCACCAAAGTTATTAGCAAAACAAAAAATGCTTTGTCTATGGAAAGTAGGTCCTAACTAACTACCTACTGGAAACTCCCAGGAGGTAAAATATATATATGTATGTATATATTTGTATGTGTATATATATATCATGTGATCAAGACCACGGAAACGCGGTCAAAACGCGTCAGGCTGGGCACTCGCTACCTTATTTTCTGGATGCACTGATTTTGCAATAAAGGCAGTGCATTAATACTGCACGCTGTGGTCTGTACCTGTTCTGTTGCGGAGGATGTGGCAGCACAAGGATTGTGGTTATCATATATATATATATATATATATATATATATATATATATATATATATATATATATATATATATATATATATATATATATCTCTCCTCCAAACTCAGGTTACAGCCGCCGCTGCTCCAAACCAGAGGGTGCGTCGTCGTAAATGGACCACCCAAGCACGGTCCAATAATAATTGCCACTACCTTGAACACCAAGGAATGACGACGCCGTGTACTGGCCAAATTTCATTTATTCAGTCAGCTGATAGGACGCGTTTCGCCTGACCAGCAGGCTTGATCACCAACAATTTTTTCTTTCCATATCAACCATTTTTAAATAGCGTGCTCGTGACAAGTCACATGACATGACTACCAAAAAAGTGCATTAAAAGAAAGACTGGTAGTTTTTGCTCATTTTCCCAAAATCACATATCTCATTACAATTTAAATTTTAAAATTATTGACAGTGTACATTTGAATTAACAATGAGGATTGTACAAAAATAATAAATACGTTCTTTCTGAAGGCCGCTTCCAAAAATAATCGGAAGACAGACTGCGAACGAAAAACATTCAGTACGCTATTCTCTTCAAGCGTGTTACTACTGAATAGGATGGAATTCAATTCAAAGATATCATATTGTATAAGTATCCCATTTAGTCTTAATAACGAAACCTTACCTTCACTCTATTATTGAGTTGAAGGAAAAAACACTCATTTGAATGCTAGGAAACTTTTTTCAGACTACAAAGTACAAATTCTACCCTAGTGGGTCTGTTCACAAATGCATACACCTCAAACATGTAATTGTTCGTGCTGTGATAAAAGGCAAAAAAGTTTTTTATATATATATATATAATATGATAATCCCGCCCTAGTGGGCAATACTCATTTTTGCAATATCTACCGTCTTCCAAATAAATGTGCTAAAAAACCTTGTGACAAAATTAATAATGACAAAAACAGTTAAAAACAGATCCAGAGAGGTTACATATTATGTTTCCATAATGAAATCAATGAAACTTGAAGAGAGTTTTACAAATGTGTGATCAAATCCTCTTCAATATTTAATCCTGTCGGAATACGAGTGTTTAATTCCAAAATGTAACATGACTCAAGTTTTCTAAGCTTTTTTCGCGATTTCCACCACGCACATTAGGTGGAATACAGTCAATTACAAAATATGTTAAACCTTGTACATTTTTCTCATGATGAGACTCAAAATGTCGTGCTACTGGATAAGCTCCATCTCCATTACGTATTGCTCTGAGATGTTGCAATATCCTTTTATGTACCGGATGGATTGTGCTGCCCACGTATCTCATGCCACAAGGGCATTGGAGGACGTAGACTGCATAATCCGTCTTACAGGAGAAATACCCTTTGATCTTTTTCTCTCTTTTGGAGAGGCCCAATGTGTATGACACAGTGTTTTTGCCATGACTACATGCCTTGCATTTGGTACACTTAATAAAACCTTCTTTTCGTTTTAGCCATGTTGAAGGGTGGCTGCCTTGCTGCTTCTTGGATATCATGTTGCTGACTAGCATTTGTTTAAAGGAGCGTGCTTTTCTAAACGTTATTGCCGGTTTTTTCTGAACTAGTTTTCCCAATAACGGATCATTACGAATCAAATGCCAATGCTTAGCTACAATGCTCCTAACCTTCCCATGCTGGCGATTAAAGGAGGTGATCATTCTAACTTGATTATCTAGCTTTTTCTCTCCTTTGATTTTATTCTGACTTGTATTGAAGAGCATATTCTCTCTAGATCTCTTTTTTGCTTTACAGATGGCAGCATGAACAATGCCCTTGAGCAAGGTCTGAGGGCAGACTGAAACGCGTAGGGTTCTTTACTGGTTGGAGAATGTTGCCGCTTTAATAAAATCCAAGAGCGTGCAAAAACACCCGTGAGTGCGAGTGGTTTTTTCCTCAAAAGGGAATCCTTGGTGATATATATATATATATTCACTTAAAAAACCATAGGTTTCAGGCACGTTATAGTTAGAAATTAGCATTTTAAAAACCTTTGAAATTCACTGAAAAAACCATAGGTTTCAGGGACGTTATAGTTAGTTGGACATTTCACTCGTACAAAACCATAGAAATTTCCCCCGTTATAGTTAGTTCAGCTAACTATAACTCGCGCCCCCGCAATGCACTGCTGATGACGTCACATATTACATCCCTCATGACATGGTCAGTGACATCACTGATGACATCACTGATGACATCTCAAATGACATCACTGATGACATCATCCAGTGACTGTGTGTTTCTGTAAAGTTTAAATATATGTAATATATATAGGGAAAGGCGTATTGAAGAATGAGTGGGTGTATAAGTGTCTGAATGGATGATTTACTAGGTGCGTGACTGACTCTATAAGTGAGTGATTAAACGTATCTTACTGAATGCTTGGGTTAGTGACGAAACTGTGTGAATGTCTGTATCCGTCTGTCTGTTGATGTGTAAGCGGCTGCATGGGTTTGTGAATAGCTACATGAGTGTCTATATGGGTTATGGATTGGTTGTCTGAGTATCTGTATGGGTGCCTGAGTGTTTTTCTGGGTGGGGGTGTGTGACTCTGTGCATGGAGGTGTGAGTGGGTGATTCACTGGGTGCATGGTTTCAAGAGTGCATCTGTGATGGACTGTATGGGTGGGTGAGTGTGTGTATGGGTGTATTAGTGAGTGAATGTATATCTCAGTGGTACATGTGTGAGTAACTACATATGTGAAAGGCAGTATATATGTGTGTTGGAGTATATAAATGGCTATAAGTGAGAGTGTGTGATTGTGAGAGTAGCTGTATGGATGAGTGTGTGCTTGTATCAGTGATTGTATTAGAGCGTAAGAATGTGCTAGTATTTGTATGAGTAAGTGAGCTGGTGTGTGTATAACTGTATAGGTGAGTAAATGGGAGTGTGATTAATTATTTCCATGACTGACTAGGTGTGTGAGTACCTCTATGGATGAGTGGCGGTGTGTCAGTGTCTATATAGCTGTATGAGTGCATATGATAGTCCTGTACTGAGTGACCGTAAGTATGAGTGACTGTACGGGTGAGTGAGTGGATGTGTGTGTATACCTAAGAATCAGTGAGTGGGTATGTAGTTATTGGTGTTGGAGTGTCTATGGTTTAGATGAAGTTAAACAATAATGGGGCGACCCTGTGTCCCTCAGAACCTGGGTATGGATAAGAAAACAAAAACAATGGTTCTGTCGGGTTTTTTTTCCAATTATTTCTTGTAAGAACGCCTAGTGTTAATATATTATTCTGTAGTTATTAACATAGGTATCTCAGTTGTCCAGACAGGATAGAAAACATATCAGGATAGAAAACATAACAAATAATCAAGAGCGAAACACAAATTTCTGTCTACTCACTTGTTTTTATATAAATTGAATCATTTATATATATTTTTCCACATTTGTAAAAAAGGCTGTCAACACGAAGTGAGGTTTATAAATGATAAGTGAACAAGTGACATTAGTGCTCAGTGCTGGTGCTCAGTGCATAATATGTACAGTGGGCTTTAAATATGTACATGGGAAAGAATAGGCCAGAATTTTAGGGAACAACAATAACTCTGCTGTGTAATGAATATTCTTAATCACACAGAGCCTTGGTCAATCTGGACCATGCGAGGTCGTCGACGTTTCAACCCAAACTCAGCTCCATTAGGTAGTCAAGGCGGGTCTTCATCAGGACAAAGAACGGGGGTTGGGGGTGACTGCCCACAGAAAACCAGAGTGACTCCTGGTTATTCAAACATCTTTGAGGATCCAAATTAAATCAAGCGACGTAAGTCGAGTGGATGATCCGAGCGATGAGACAGGCATGTGTCCTGTTGATCCGCATCCGTTTAGTCAGGGGACTCTACCTGACTAAACGGATGCGGATCAACAGGACACATGCCTGTCTCCGCCACGCAGCACTGAATCCTCCGTTGCTGCCACCAACTAACTTTAACACCGAGACTCATCGCTCGGATCATCCACTCGACTTACGTCGCTTGATTTAATTTGGACCTCTGGTTTTTTTAGTTGAATTTCAAAGGTTTTTTAAATGCTAGTTTCTAACTATGCCTACAGAGGTAGGACATGTGAAGAAAGAAGAAAAAACGCACAGAAAGAAGCAAAAGAAATGCAGAAAGAAGCAACAGAAGTCCCCGAAGACGAAGAAAAGTGCATGAAGAAGCAAAAGATGTGCAGAAAGAACCAACAGAGGAGCAGAAAGAGGCCTTGTTGCAAAATCATCCTGGGCCCACAACTTTTTCAGACGGGTACTGGTGATAACTGGCCATGACTAACCAGGCCTAGAGCCAGTGCTATGCTAAAAGACACTTAGAATACAGTGAAAACACCTACATACACTAGGGAACACTATGCGTTGGGGTACCTCTCTGATTAGCATGACCTCCTCTGTAAGTCCCTAGTACATAATAGGGCAGGGGGATTAAAACGACCTCTTAAAACGCGCTACAGGGCGCGTTTGCACAGTGGTGAAGGGAGGGGGGGCCTGAGGTGACGTGTGCAAACGCGCCCCGTGGTGCGATTTAAGTTGCGGGATTAAGTCCCTTGAATCCTGAGGGTCCCTGGGGCCCAACTAGCCCCCAGGTACCTACAGTTAGGACCACAGAGCTGAGTTGCAGAGAGGCGTTCCGAGGCCACGCACCTTTTCACCTCTCTGCAACGCAACTCTGTTGTGCTTACTGAAGGTACCTGGTGGGCTAGTTGGCCCCCAGGGTCCCTCAGGATTCAAGGGGAATTAATTCCCCAACTTAAAACGCACCACAGGGCGTGTTTGCGCACATGTCACCTGAGGCCCCCCCTCCCTTCACCACTGTGCAAACGCGCCCTGTGGCGCGTTTTAAGTTGGGGGATTAGGTCACCTTGAGTCCTGAGGGTCCCTGGGGCCCAACTAGCCCACCAGGTACTTCCAGTAAGCACCACAGGCCTGCTTTGCAACGCCTGTAACAAATTGTGCAGTTGTGTTAAGGTAGTGAAGGGGGTCGTGCTGGGGGTAGATTTAGGGTTTAGGGTAGTGCAGTGGTGTTTGGGTAGTGTAGGGAGTCGTGCTGGGGGAGTGTTTTAGGGTTTAGGGTAGTGCAGTGGTGTTTGGGTAGTGTAGGGGTCGTGCTGGGGGTAGTGTTTTAGGGTTTAGGGTAGTGCAGTGGTGTTTGGGTACTGTAGGGGGTCGTGCTGGGGTAGTGGTTTAGGGTTTAGGGTAGTGCAGTGGTGTTTGGGTAGTGTAGGGGGTACTGCTGGGGGTAGTGTTTTAGGGTTTAGGGTAGTGCAATGGTGTTTGGGTAGTGTAGGGGGTACTGCTGAGGGTAGTGTTTTAGGGTAGTGCAGTGGTGTTTGGGTAGTGTAGGGGGTACTGCTGGGGGTAGTGTTTTAGGGTTTAGGGTAGTGCAGTGGTGTTTGGGTAGTGTAGGGGTTCGTGCTGGGGGTAGTTTTTTAGGGTTTAGGGTAGTGCAGAGGTGTTTGTGTAGTGTAGGGGGTAGTGTTTTAGGGTTTAGGGTAGTGCAGTGGTGTTTGTGTAGTGTAGGGGGTCGTGCTAGGGGTAGTGTTTTAGGGTTTAGTGTAGTGCAGTGGTGTTTGTGTAGTGTAGGAGGTCGTGTTTTAGGGTTTAGGGTAGTGCAGTGGTCTTTGGGTAGTGTAGGGAGTCGTGCAGGGGGTAGTGTTTTAGGGTTTAGGGTAGTGCAGTGGTCTTTGGGAAGTGTAGGGGTCATGCGGGGGGTAGTGTTTTAGGGTTTAGGGTAGTGCATTTGTGTTTGGGTAGTGTAGGGGGTCGTGCTGGGGGTAGTGTTTTAGGGTTTAGGGCAGTGCAGTGGTGTTCGGGCAGTGTAGGGGGTCGTGCTGGGGGTGGTGTTTTAGGGTTTAGGGCAGTGCAGTGGTGTTGGGGCTGTGTTGGGGTCGTGCGGGGGGTGGTGTTTCCGGGTTTGGGGCAGTGCAGTGGTGTTCGGGCAGTGTAGGGGGTCGTGCTGGGGTGGTGTTTCAGGGTTTTGGGCAGTGCAGTGGTGTTCAGGCAGTGTAGGGGGTCGTGCGGGGTGGTGTTTCAGGGTTTAGGGCAGTGCAGTGGTGTTAGGGCAGTGTAGGGGGTGGTGCAGGGTTGTGGTGTTTTAGGGTTTAGGCCTGTGCAGTGGTGTTCGGGCAGTGTAGAGGGTGGTGCAGGGGGTGGTGTTTCAGGGTTTAGGGCAGTGCAGTGGTGTTCGGGCAGTGTAGGGGGTGGTGCTGGGGGTGGTGTTTCAGGGTTTAGGGCAGTGCAGTGGTGTTCGGGCAGTGTAGGGGGTCGTGCAGGGGGTGGTGTTTCAGGGTTTAGGGCAGTGCAGTGGTGTTTGGGCAGTGTAGGGGGTCGTGCTGGGGCTGGTGTTTCAGGGTTTAGGGCAGTGGTGTTCGGGCAGTGTAGGGGGTCGTGCTGGGGCTGGTGTTTGAGGGTTTAGGGCAGTGCAGTGGTGTTCGGGCAGTGTAGGTGGTCGTGCTGGGGCTGAGTTTTCAGGGTTTAGGGCAGTGCAGTGGTGTTCGGGCAGTGTAGGGGGTCATGCTGGGGCTGGTGTTTCAGGGTTTAGGGCAGTGCAGTGGTGTTCGGGCAGTGTAGGGGTCTTGCTGGGGCTGGTGTTTCAGAGTCTAGGGCAGTGCAGTGGTGTTCGGGCAGTGTAGGGGGTCTTGCTGGGGCTGGTGTTTCAGGGTTTAGGGCAGTGCAGTGGTGTTCGGGCAGTGTAGGGGGTCATGCTGGGGGTGGTGTTTCAGGGTTTAGGGCAGTGCAGTGGTGTTCGGGCAGTGTAGGGGGTCATGCTGGGGCTAGTGTTTCAGGGTTTAGGGCAGAGCAATGGTGTTCGGGCAGTGTAGGGGTTGTGCTGGGTGTGGTGTTTCAGGGTTTTGGGCAGTGCAGTGGTGTTCGGGCAGTGTAGGGGTCTTGCTGGGGGTGGTGTTTCAGGGTTTAGGGCAGTGGTGTTCAGGCAGTGTAGGGGGTCTTGCTGGGGTGATGTTTCAGGGTTTAGGGCAGTGCAGTGGTGTTCGGGCAGTGTAGGGGTCTTGCTGGGGGTAGTGCTTCAGGGTTTAGCGCAGTGCAGTGGTGTTCGGGCAGTGTAGGGGGTCGTGCCGGTGTTTCAGAGTTTAGGGCAGTGGTGTTCGGGCAGTGTAGGGGGTCGTGCTGGGGGTGGTGTTTCAGGTTTTAGGGCAGTGCAGTGGTGTTCTGGCAGTGTAGGGGGTCATGCAGGGGGGTGGTGTTTCAGGGTTTAGGGCAGTGCAGTGGTGTTCGGGGTCGTGCTGGGGGTGGTGTTTCAGGGTTTAGGGCAGTGCAGTGGTGTTCGGGCAGTGTAGGGTGTCGTGCTGGGGGTGGTGTTTCAGGGTATAGGGCAGTGCAGTGGTGTTCCGGCAGTGTAGGGGTCGTGCAGGGGGTGGTGTTTCAGGGTTTAGGGCAGTGCAGTGGTGTTTGGGCAGTGTAGGGGGTCGTGCTGGGGGTGGTGTTTCAGTGTTTAGGGCAGTGCAGTGGTGTTCGGCCAGTGTAGGTGGTCTTGCTGGGGGTGGTGTTTCAGGGTTTAGTGCAGTGGTGTTCGGGCAGGGTAGGGGGTCTTGCTGGGGCTGGTGTTTCAGGGTTTAGGGCAGTGCAGTGGTGTTCGGGCAGTGTAGTGGGTCTTGCTGGGGTGATGTTTCAGGGTTTAGGGCAGTGCAGTGGTGTTCGGGCAGTGTAGGGGGTCTTGCTGGGGGTGGTGTTTCAGGGTTTAGGGCAGTGCAGTGGTGTTCGGGCAGTGCAGGGGGTCGTGCTGGGGGTGGTGTTTCAGGGTTTAGGGCAGTGCAGTGGTGTTCGGGCAGTGTAGGGGGTCGTGAAGGGGTGGTGTTTCAAGGTTTAGGGCAGTGCAGTGGTGTTCGGGCAGTGTAGGGGGTCATGCTGGGGGTGGTGTTTCAGGGTTTAGGGCAGTGCAGTGGTGTTCAGGCAGTGTAGGGGGTCGTGCAGGGGCTGGTGTTTCAGGGTTTAGGGCAGTGCAGTGGTGTTCGGGCAGTGTAGGGGGTCATGCTGGGGGTAGTATTTTAGGGTTTAGGGTAGTGCAGTGGTGTTTGTGTAGTGTAGGGGGTCATGTTTTAGGGTAGTGCAGTGGTGTTTGGGTAGTGTAGGGGGTCGTGCGGTGGTAGTGTTTTAGGGTTTAGGGTAGTGCAGTGGTGTTTGTGTAGTGTAGGGAGTCGTGCTGGGGATAGTGTTTTAGGGTTTAGGATAGTGCAGTGGTGCTTGTGTAGTGTAGGGGGTCGTGCTTTGGGTAGTGTTTTAGGGTTTAGGGTAGTGCAGTGGTGTTTGTGTAGTGTAGGGGGTCATGTTTTAGGGTAGTGCAGTGGTGTTTGGGTAGTGTAGGGGGTCGTGCTGGGGGTAGTGTTTTAGGATTTAGGTTAGTGCAGTGGTGTTTGGGTAGTGTAGGTGGTCGTGCTGGGTGTAGTGTTTTAGGGTTTAGGGTAGTGCAGTGGTGTTTGTGTAGTGTAGGGGGTCATGCTGGGGGTAGTGTTTTAGGGTTTAGGATAGTGCAGTGGTGCTTGTTTAGTGTAGGGGTCGTGCTGGGGGTAGTGTTTTAGGGTTTAGGGTAGTGCAGTGGTGTTTTTGTAGTGTAGGGGGTCATGTTTTAAGATGCAACGCTCCAATACCTGACCAGTCTGCACTACATAAAACTGCAAAAAACTAAAAATAAAAAGTGTTTTGCACACTTTTGTCATTGGGCTATATGTGGGCTACATCTGGGTAATATTTGTGCTACATTTGGGCTCTTTTTCTCTGGTGGCCATCTTGGAAGACTTCTTTGTTATGAAGTTTCCTAATTTCCTCATTTACTGCAGTCTCCTCAGTAGGAAATGCTTTCAGTTTTTACTTTGATTCCATCAAGAAGGCATTCAGATGTGTCTCACATTTGCCATAAATTCAGAATGTTAGCACTCTAGTTGCTCATTAGATCACTGTAGTAAAGCTACTGCTCACCAGGGAGTTAACTGGAAGTCTGCTGCTGGTATTGAAAGTGATTGTTTCAGTCTGCATGTCAGAATTTTCTAATGAAATAGAAGAGGATTTGAGATCTCACTTAAAACATGCCCTAATTTTTCTTTCTGCAGCACTAACCATAATTTCTATTTCAAAAAGAACCCCTCATTTTGTTCCTTTTTAAATTAAATGTTTTAAGTGTTACCGGTTTATTCCAATCAAGATGGCTTCAGGTGTGCCATACTTTTGTCATAAGTAAGGCTGTTAGCGCTCTAGTTGTTCTTTAGAACACTCTGGGAAGCTGCAGTAGAACACAAAGGCATCAACTGGCAGGCTGCTCCTGTTGGAAATATAACAGGAAGATATTTGAGATCACACTTGAAACATGTCCTAATTTTTCTTTCTACAGCACTAACCATAATTTCTATGACAAAATGAACACCATCATTTTGTTCCTTTTTAAATTAAATGTTTTAAGTGTTACCAGTTTATTCCAATCAAGATGGCTTCAGGTGTGCCATACTTTTGTCATAAGTAAGGCTGTTAGCACTCTAGTTGTTCTTTAGAACACTCTGGGAAGCTGCAGTAGAACACAAAGGAATCAACTGACAGTCTCTGCCCTTGTTGGATGTACATGTTTTACTGAGAATGTCAGACTTCATTCTCACATGACTGAGAAAGATAATGTGAATTTACAGAAAATATGCTCTCATTTTAGCTTCTGGAGCACCTTCCAAAACTCTATGGGACAAGCATGTGAAAATAGTTTTCTCTCAAACATGATTCATGATATCCCAGCAGAAGGTTTTTCACAGGGTAAAATCACCTTAGAACACACCACAATTCCTGAAATTAGTATGGTACCATCAACAAATGAATTCTAATGTAACTAAAGTCTGTTATCACCCTTTATAGTTCTCCTTTTGGTAACCCTCAAAATCTTTGATTCACTACAATGCATTTCAATGGGGTACTATCATGTATATTGGTCCCAAGATGGCTGCCAGCAATTCCAGGATGAAGTGCTGACAGCCAATCAGATCTCACAATGACATGTGTGGTTAGGCTCCGCCCAGATATATATGTGATTTTACTTTTGATTTTCTCAGGAACTACTGAACGGATTTACACCATTTAACCAAAAGGCACGACTCTGAACCAAGGGCTACCTCTTTGCCAAATTTGGTGTAATTCCGTTCAGCAGTTCGGGCTGTAGCTGCGACTAAAGGTTCCTATGGAAAATTGCATGGGGAAAACACGTTTTGGGACCCCCCTTTTTCTCGGCCCCCGCTTGCCGAATCACCCCGAAACTTTCAGGATAGGAGCAGACCAGAGCGCCCCACGAGTTTTGAAAATTTCGCGAAGATTCGTCAACCGGCGCCAAAGTTATTGGAAATAGAATATTGTGAATTTCCTATGGAAAATAGGTCCTAACTATAACTATCTACTGGCGACTGCCAGTAGATAATATACATATATATATATATATATTCACTGAAAAAACCATAGGTTTTAGGGAAAGTTATAGTTAGTTGGACATTGCACTCGTACAAAACCCGTGAAATTCCCCCGTTATAGTTAGTTCAGCTAACTATAACTCGCGCCCCGCAATGCACTGCTGATGACGTCACATATTACATCACTCATGACATGGTCAGTGACATCACTGATGACATCACTGATGACATCATCCAGTGATTGTGTGTTTCTGTAAAGTTTAAATATGTTTAATATATATAGGGAAAGGCGTATTGAAGAATGAGTGGGTGTATAAGCGTCTGAATGGATGATTTAGTAGGTGCGTGACTGAGTCTATAAGTGAGTGATTAAACGTATCTTACTGGATGCATGGGTGAGTGACTAAACTGTGTGAATGTCTGTATCCGTCTGTCTGTTGTTGTGTAAGCAGCTGCATGGGTTTCTGACTAGCTAAATGAGTGTCTATATGGGTTATGGATTGGTTCTCTGAGTATCTGTATGGGTGCCTCAGTGTTTGTGTGGGTGGGATGTGTGTCACTCTGTGCATAGATGTGTGAGTGGGTGATTCACTGGGTGCATGGTTTCAAGAGTGCGTCTGTGATGGACTGTATGGGTGGGTGAGTGTGTGTATGGGTGTGTTAGTGATTGAATGTATATCTCAGTGGTACATGTGTGAGTAACTACATATGTGAAAGGCAGTATATATGTGTGTTGGAGTATATAAATGGCTATAAGTGAGAGTGTGTGATTGTGAGAGTGGCTATATGGATGAGTGTGTGCTTGCATCAGTGATTGCATAGGAGCGTAAGAATGTGCTAGTATTTTTATGAGTAAGTGAGCTGGTGTGTATAACTGTATAGGTGAGTAAATTGGAGTGTGATTAATTATTTGCATGACTGACTAGGTGTGTGAGTACCTCTATGGATGAGTTGCGTTGTGTGAGTGTTTATATAGGTGTATGAGTGCATATGATAGTCCTGTACTGAGTGACTGTAAGTATGAGTGACTGTACGGGTGAGTGAGTAGATGTGTGTGTGTAGACCTAAGAATCAGTGAGTGGGTATGTACTTATTGGTATTGGAGTGTGTATGGTTTTGAGAATGGCAGTCTGTAATTTAGAGTGGGTGTATCAAAAGTTATATTAGGGTGTGAGAAGATGCATTAAATTCTCACATGGATGATGTCATCAGTGATGTCATTTGAGATGTCATCAGTGATGTCATCAGTGATGTCACTGACCATGTCATGAGTGATGTAATGTGTGACGTCATCAGCAGTGCATTGGGGGGGCGCGAGTTATAGTTAGCTGAACTAACTATAACGGGGGAATTTCACGGGTTTTGTACGAGTGCAATGTCCAACTAACTATAACTTTCTCTAAAACCTATGGTTTTTTCAGTGAATTTCAAAGGTTTTTAAATGCTAAACCCTAACTATAACAGGCCTGAAACCTATGGTTTTTTCAGTGAATTTCAAAGGTTTTTAAAATGCTAATTCCTAACTATAACAAGCCTGAAACCTATGGTTTTTTCAGTGAATTTCAAAGGTTTTTTAAATGCTAATTCCTAACTATAACATGTCTGAAACCTATGGTTTTTTTCAGTGAATTTGAAAGGTTTTGTAAATGACAATTTTTAAATGTATTAATTGTTGTATTTATTTTTTTGATACTGATTTACTACATTTTTTAAACTATTTATTTTTAGATATTTTATTTTTTAAATTACATTGTAATTACATTATACATTACATTACAAAATATACTTTCTCAGAATGAATTACTTTAGTTTAAATACTTTGCAAATAGGCAATAGACTTTTAAGTACAGTAGTTACAGTTGTTGCAATGGGCAACACAATTTCAAACACAATGCAACATTGAGCTCAATGTGAATTTCTAGCTAAATGCAATTAGTTACTTTATGGATTACTTTTTCTAACCACAGGACTGGATCCTAGATTCAGTCCTGGGACATCTCCTGTAAACAGTTGAGTAAAAGTGTTTTGGTTACAGTAGTGATTTTTAAGGAATATTATTGTATTTTAAAAGTTGACACTTAGAAACTTTTTCACATAGAATCACCAATGTTATCCTATGGGAGGAAATTCACTTAGCAGGTAAGTAGTGTTATCGTTACTTTTTCTTACTCAGTGGTGGATCCTGGATCCAGCACTGGTGCATCTCCTGTAAACAGTTGAAAGAATGCGTTTAAGTCATACAGGCGATTTTTAAGGAATATTTGTAGTTTGTGAAAATCAACACTTTGAAACTTTTCTGCTGAAAACCAGACAATGGATTCCTATGGAAGGAAATATAAGTTACTGGTAAGTACGGTTAAAATTACTTTTCAGGATCAGTACTGGGCTGAAAGATGCAGCACTGAGGTCTCTCCTGATAACAGGTGAGTAAATCGGAATTCGTATTTCGGCTGATTTTAGAGGAATATTATAAAGTTCCAAAACTCCACACTTAGAAGAATTTCCAAGTGAAACCAGTCAATGTTAGCCTATGGAAGGAAATTCAAGTTACTGGTAAGTACGATTCAAGTTACTGGTAAGTACGGTTAAAATTACTTTTCAGGATCAGTACTGGGCTGAAAGATGCAGCACTGAGGTCTCTCCTGATAACAGGTGAGTAAATCGGAATTCGTAGTTCGGCTGATTTTAGAGGAATATTTGCACAATGGTGAAGGGAGGGGCGGGGCCTGAGGTGACATCTGTGCAAACGCGCTCCGTGGCGCGTTTTAAGTTGGGGGATTAAGTCCCCTTGAATCATGAGGGTCCCTGGGGTCCAACTAGCCCACCCTGTACCTCCAGTATGCGCCAGGAGCTGCGTTGCAGAGAGGTGTTCAGAGGCCACACTCCTTTTGCACCTCTCTGCAATGCAGCTCTGTGGCGCTTTCTGGACGTACCTGTTGGGCTAGTTGGCCCCCAGGGACCCTCAGGATTGAAGGGGATTTAATTCCCCATCTTAAAACGCGCCACGGGCCTGTTTGCACACATGTCACCTGAAGCCCGCGCCCTCCCTTCACCACTGTGCAAACGCGCCCGTGGCACGTTTTAAGTTGGGGGATTAAGTCCCCTTGAATCCTGAGGGTCCCTGGAGTCCAACTAGCCCACCATGTACTTCCAAAAAGTGCCACAGAGCTGCGTTGCAGAGAGGTGTAAAAGGGGCGTGGCCTCTGTACACCTCTCTGCAACGCAGCCCTCTGGCGCATACTGGAGGTTCCTGGTGGGCTAGTTGGCCCCCAGGGACCCCCAGTATTCAAGGGGAATTACTTCCCTTCTTAAAACGCGCCAGGGGGCGCGTTTGCAGAGTACTGCAGGGAGGGGCGGGGCCTCCGGCACGATGCCGGTCGGTTTTTTTTTCTAATTTTTTTAATGGGAGGGGGCTGCGAGGCCCCCTTCCCTTGGCCACTTTTGGCCGCCGGGGACCCCATCCCCCGGGGCCTGAGCATTTAATTTTATTTTTTTAATCAAAAAAAAAAACGGGAAGGGGTCCGCGTGGCCCCCCTTCCCTGGGCCTGTATTGGCCCCGGGGACCTCATCCCCCGGGGCATGCCCTC
Source organism: Calotriton arnoldi (assembly GCA_963921515.1). Taxonomy (NCBI): domain Eukaryota; kingdom Metazoa; phylum Chordata; class Amphibia; order Caudata; family Salamandridae; genus Calotriton; species Calotriton arnoldi. Next base: position 714,578 of record CAWUFW010002711.1, read on the forward strand.
GAGTTTTATTTTTTTAATTTGGAGGGGGGCTGCGAGGCCCCCCTCCTCAGGCCATTTAAGGCCCCGGGGACCCCATCCCTCGGGCCGGCCTTGCCCTTTGTTTTTTTGTTTTTAATTTGGGGAGGGGGCTGCGTGGCCCCCTCCCTGGCCACTTATGGCCCCGGGACCCCATCCCCCGGGGCCTGGCCTCTGGTTGGGGACTGTGGGGGGGTCCCCAATCCCCCCACAGTCCCGCCGGCTCCCCGTGTCCTACGGGAGCCGGCATTGCTTTTCCACATGTTAGCTGCTCCCCATGTGGAAAAGCAATTGGGTTTGCATTTTCAAAATGCAAACTACAGTGTCCCGGGGGTAGGCACCCCGGGACACTGCAGGAGCCGGCCCTGGGGGGTGGCGGTCCCCAGGGCCATCAAGGGCTCCAGGAGGGGGCCGCGCGGCCCCCCTCCCAACCATTTCACAGCCCCGGGGAGGTGGTGGTCCTCGGGGCTTTGGGGTCCGTAACGGACCCCCATATTCAAAATCTTTAGTGCCCCAGGGAGGTGGCGGTCCCCGGGCGTGTGGGGGGGCTGGAGCCCCCCACACAGGTGAAAATAATTTTTAAAAAAAGAAGCCCCGGGGGGTGGCGCACCATTATTTTTTGAAAGCCCCGGGGGGTGGTGGTCCCCGGGGGCTTGGGGGGCCTTAGAGGCCCCCCACATTAAATTTAACCCCCCCCCACCATGCCCCCGGGACTTGGCCCACCCGGGGGCAAATTAACATAGAAGCGCGGGAGACGCGCTTCGATTTTTTTTTTCCGGCAGGATCCGCGCACCCTGAGCGCATCCTGCCGATTTAAAAAAAAAAAAAATGCTTTTCTGCCCAGGGGGTCCTTGTGGGACCCCCTGAGCAGGCCTAGGGGGTCAGGGTGTTTCTACCCTGCCCCCTTTGTGTGTTTGGCGACGTGTTTCTTGTGCTTTTTTTTTTCTCGGCGGGATTCGCGCACCCTAAGCACATCCCGCCGATTTTTTTAAAAGAAAATGCTTTTTTCTACCCAGGGGGTCCTTGTGGGACCCCCTGAGCAGACCTAGGGGGTCAGGGTGTTTCTACCCTGCCCCCTTTGTGCGTTTTGCGCACTTGTTTCTGTGCCTCGGTTCTACCGAGGGACAAAATGGCTGCCAACACTTCCTGAATCGGAATGTTGACAGCCAGCTGACAGCCAATTAGCATGCAGCTCGTGATCGGGACGGTGCGCGCAGGGTGCGCTCAGGGTGCGCAGACCCTACTCGTCCATAGATATATATGTGATTTTATTTGTGATTTTCTCAGAAACTACTGAACGGATTTACACCATTTAAGCAAAGGTCACGACACTGAACCAAGGGCTACCTCTTTGCCAAATTTGGTGTAATTCCGTTCAGCAGTTCGGGCTGTAGCTGCGACTAAAGGTTCCTATGGAAAAATGAATGGGGAAAACACGCTTTGGGACCCCCTTTTTCTCGGCCCCCGCTTGACGAATCAACCCGAGACTTTCAGGGTAGGAGCGGAGCTGAGCGCCCCAACAAGTTGGAAACTTTCGCGTAGATTCGTCAACCGGCGCCAACGTTATTTCAAATAGAATGTCGCGGATTTCCTATGGATAATAGGTCCTAACTATAACTATCTACTGGCGACCGCCAGTAGATAATATATATATTAATTGCGGAAGTTGGTTGCTTCCGCGAGCAAACCCACTCCCCGAGAAGTAGGCTGCCGCCTTCAACCAGAAAGTCAGGTTCCAAGAAAGGAGTTTTTGCGGCAGCCCCCGAACGCAGCTGGAGATTTCTCTGAAACCGAGGAACGGCGTCGACGGGGTCGGAGGACCGGTCGTTAGCAGTTTTCGACGGCGGTGAGTGAGCCAGCGAGAGGCGTAAGGAGGGGAGGAATATACGGCACTGCGTGGGCTGTTTGTGCATTTGCAGCGCCATAGCTGAAGAAACGATTACTAAGTGTCCTCAGTATGTCAGCGGAGGCGGTTCGTGAGCGGGAAGCTGCTGCGGAGGAACTTTTCACTAATCTGCCTAAAGTAACGATAGAAGGGGAAATCCCTACCACTTCGGGTAATTTAAAAGATGGTGATGCTAAAATATTGTTGAAGAAATTGGAGAAGTGTATGAGATCAGAAATGACTAAGTGGTGGGAACACAAATCACTCACCAAGTACGTGGAAGTAGGACGTGTTCCACGGGGATTACGAATCTTACTGGCGCCTAGCTTTGAAAGTCCAAATCCGGAAATTTTAAAAGTATGGGGTGAAAGCAACCTAGCGGCCTCTATGAATTTAGTGAACATACTTGTGAAATACGCTGAAATCGATCGCCAAGCCTTAATTGTGGAAATAGATGCAATTAATGAACAACTGAGTAAACTGGAACAAAATGAGTTTATCATTAAAACCAGGAAGGAGATGCAAGAACGGTTAAAAAAGCAGGAAGATAAGATCAAAACTCGCAAAGCATACAAGTTTTCCCGCGACAAATCAGATTACGAGCAGGGGCGTATATTCACCTTTGCTCGCAAATATGAAAATGTGAAACAAGCAAAATTCAACAACAAGCCAACGAAGGTAACAAATACATCAGCACAAAGGTCAAAGGGAACAGTGGATGAAACTGCGGTGAACGCAGACAGTGACTCACTAACAATTGAAGTATCATCAGACAATGAAAGTGCCAGCAGTATGGGGGAACCTGAGCAATCAAGAATTCTGGACCTAGGAGAGGAAGTCGATTTTTTAGTGTTAGAACGCCGCCAAACCCTGCGCCCACGGAATCAAAACAAGAAATTAGGACTAGAAAAAATGCAGGAAGAAGCGCAAGACGTAAGAGGCGGAAACAAAAAAAAAAAAAAAAAAAGACCTATTGGCGCAGAAAGTAATGGTTAATGATAATACCATCATCAATCTGTCAACAGTGACACAGAGGCAGAGAAACAACTATTGTGCCTGGGTTTGTCATTCTGCCCCATTAGTGATTTTAACTATGCGCGGACGCGCATTGACGTTTTTTGCTTTATCCGGAAGCTAAAACTTAAAAAGATTTTCAGCATCAAAGATGGATTAAAGGATGCACAACGAGGTAAAATGTCAACAACTGAACCTTGTACAAATCTTTTAGCATCAGATGTCCCAACTTTGTTAATGCTACATGATCTTAGTAACAATGAAATCAATAGCGATCAGGAATCTAGTCAGGCAATACTGACACAACAACGATTATCTGAGGCCAGTATCAGACAGCAAGGAGCCGGCATGAGTCCGTTTAAGCCCAAGTCAAAATTTGTTCCAAATATGCCAAAGGATGCAATTGACATTTTCCACGAGGTTGTAACAGAAGACCTGGAAGAAGTTGTACCATCAAATCAAACATCGCAAGCGGTACAAAAGTGATCATGAAATACAATATGCCAAATTAATAAAAAACTTAGTAGCAATCATGAAATAGTCGTGGTAAAATCTGATAAGGGTGGCAATATTGTGATCTGGCCACAAAAGGATTACATACAGGAGGCGCGTAGGCATCTTGATGATCAGTCCTGTTATGAGAAAACAACTTGGAAACAATACAATTTGGCAAGAGAAGAATTGAAGAAAATTCTTTCACAGTGGAAATGTGAGGGGATGATCTCCACAGAGGAATATCGATTTATGCATGTAGAACATCCTGTGTTACCTCGACTTTACTTGATACCAAAAGTGCATAAAATGATTTCACCCATCCCAGGAAGACCAATAATATCGGCGATCCAAAGTATGGGTGAACAAGTGACGCAATACATTGATTTCTTCCTGCAGGACCTGGTAAAGCAACTTCCGACATATATAAAGGACACAGGGGATTTCCTAAGAAAAATCAAAGGCACAATATGGGCAGATGATTTGATGTTCATAACTTTGGACATCGAATCACTATATACTAGTATTGAACATTCCACTGGACTTGAAGCAATAGAACATTTCTTAAAAACTAGGTCTTTGGCGTGCTATAATCACAACAAGATGCTTTTAAAGTTGATTTTTTGGTGCCTACATAACAACGTTTTTCTATTTGGCAATGATGTATACTTACAAAAAAGAGGGGTGGCGATGGGAGCCTGCTTCTCCCCCAGCTATGCTTGTTTGCATGTTGGCTGGTGGGAGGAGCAGGCCCTCAAAGGCACACATAGGATTAAATACGACAAGCATGTTATCCAGTGGGTAAGATACATCAATGATGTTTTCATAATATGGAAAGGAGATGAAAGAAGTGCCATTGATTTTATCAAACAAATTAACGTCAACAATGCTAACTTAAAATTTACATCTCAAATTAGCAAAGAAAGCATTGATTTTTAGATGTAAAGATATACATAAAAGATGGCAGAATAACAACTACCCTCCATAGAAAAGCCACTGCTGGTAATTCTACACTTCATGCCAGCAGTGCGCATCCTAAACATCTTATTAGAAACATCCCATTTGGGGAACTATTGCGCCTCAAAAGAATCTGTAGTACGGAGGCGGATCTATCCGTGTGTATGGAACAAGCTCTCTCTAGATTCAGGGAGAGGGGCTATAGTGAGGTTGTACTGAAGGAGGCTGTTAAAAAGTTTGTGATAGGCCCAGAGAAACCCTACTCAATGTCAGTTCTGATGATGCAGGTGCTGATGCAGGTGTCTTGGATGTTCCTAGATTTGTAACCACGTATAACAAACAGGAGAGAAAGATAAGGTCCATAATAAAATGTAGTTGGCCTATACTGCTCACGGACGGTGTTTTAACTTCTAGGCTCCCGTTGCAACCTACTATTACTTATAGAAGGGGTGCCTCTATGAAAACACAGGTTGTCAAAAGCAGTCCTGAATCAGCAGGAGCAGTGATGTGGTTGCAGTCTAGGAAAGGGTTTTCCAAATGTTCCTCCTGTAGGGCCTGCAAATTTGGGGTAAACACTGCATACTATCATACCCCTTTTTGTCCTGACAAAATCATCATTCAGGGAAGTTTCAACTGTAGAACTGAGTTTGCAGTGTATGTTCTGACATGCACCTGTGGTTTGCGGTATGTTGGCAGCACCAAGCTACAGGTGCATGTCAGAATTTTACAGCACTTACGAGCAATCGTAAACAACGATGCCTCATATCCGGTTGCTCGACACTTCAAACAAGTACACGACAATGATTTGAATTGCTTGAGGTATTACGTTGTGGCAGCCATTCCTAAGTTACGCAGGGGCGGAGATAGAGAGAAGCTCCTTAGGCAAATGGAGTCCAGAATGATATTGGAGATGGACAGTAAATTCCCAAATGGTCTTAATAATACAGAGGATCTTCACCATTTCTTATAAACAATGACAATGTAGTGAGATATTTAACATCCTATTTTCCCAAGGTATAGAGAGCAGATATGTTTATATACATAGAAGTATGTTGAAAAGCCTGGATGACAGCTTCTGATTTCCAACTAGACTTTGTTTTTATTAACTATATTTTTAAAAAAATTCAACAACAATCACATGAGGGTATTTATTTATTTATTTATTGATGTTAGCACTTGCACTTTATTAGGTCATTTTTGACCGAAAGGTAGCACTTTATTATACAGTACTGTATTTTAGTCTGCAATATTTTGCACAAAAAAAGTTTTCTATGAAACAACTTTATTTATAAGGTTGTGGTGAAACAGAACAATGGGTCAATAGTATTGTTTAGGCATGCAAGCAGAAGGCGATATGATGAATTGTGGAGGGTGAAGAGTTATCTGTATTCATACAGATACCTATATTGTGTTTGCGCTATTTGCACATTTATGTCCTTGCATTTAAGCAGGAAGACAAATTTGGAGCTACGTAGAGCGGTACCTCCTTTATATATTCCTTTCAGTAGGCAGTGTTATTTGCGATATTTGCACAGATGTTTGTTTGATGATTTACTTATTGCATGCCTTTTAATTATTCCAGAAACTAGGCAAAACGGCATTGAATGACAATCCTAGGAATGCTTTTAACCAGCAATATAAATTAAGGGCAAATGCTGGGTTTTATTCATCATATTCCATTTTATCTGTGTGTTATTGTGTCGAGTTTTTTAACACTGCAGTAGGAATGTTGGTCTTTTTATAATTAGACGCGGAAAATTACAATCAAATCTGTATGCAGCATTTATTCATGTATTGTATACACTGGCCTGTTTTATAGACTTTTAACAATTTGATGTTAATGAGCAAAAATTGAAAAACAGACTTATCAGGGCATTGACTAATTTAGGCAGTGTTACTTTTATGTTTATTTCTCACGTGGTTGGGTGTCACTGCATTTACATAAAAAGATGGCGAACTAGGCTCTGTGATCTGTGATCAAGGACAAGTGTTGTCTGAAACGCGTCAGATCTGAGGACTGAATAAACAACAACAGTGCCTAATTGCAAGTGGTTCGTGTTTCTCTGTTCGCCACACAGGAGTGCCGAAGTGCGGAGAATCTTTTGTTCTTTCGATATATATATATATACACACACACACACACACACACACACACACACACACACACACACATATAAACACACACACACATATATATGGCTGTATTGGTGAGTGAATGGGTGTGTCAGTGGCTTTATGGGTGAGTGAGTGGGTGTATGAGTGAGTGACTCAGTGTGTAAGTGGCTGTATGGGTGAGTGAGTGGCTGTTTGAGTGGGTGTTTGGTTAAATGAGTTGGTGTCACCACCATCGTCAGACAGCACGGACTCAGCATAGTATCCTATGCCGATGACACCCAGCTCATCCTCTCCCTTACAAAAGACCCCATCACCACCAGACTCAACTTCCAGGAAGGAATGAAAAACGTTGCATCCTGGATGAGCAGCAGCTGCCTGAAGCTCAACTCAAAGAAAACAGAGGTCCTCGTCCCCAAACCCTCCCCCTCTGCATGGGACAACTCCTGGTGGCCCACTGCCCTCGGCAGCCCCCACCCCCACAGACCACTCCTGAAACCTCAGCATCTTACTCGACAAGTCAACGCCGTCGCATCCACCTGCTTCAACACCCTCTGCATCCTCCGAAAAACCTTCAAATGGATCCCCGCCGAATCAAGGAAGACCATCACCCACGCACTCATAACCAGCAGACTGGACTACGGAAACGCCCTCTACGCCGGGATCAACAAGTCTCTGCTCCGCAAACTCCAGACCATACAGAACACCGCAGCCAGACTCGTCCTCGGCATCCCTCGACACAACCCAGCACCTGCGTAACCTCCACTGGCTCCCCGTCGAGAAAAGAGTAACTTTCAAGATGTTCACCCATGCCTACAAATGCCTCCACAACAACCGACCCCAATACCTCAACGACAGAATCTCCTTCCACATACCCAAGAGGAACCTCCGATCTGCCAACCTCATCCTCGCCAGACCCCCGCACATCTGCAGAGCAAGAACAGGTGGAAGAACCTTCGCCTACATCGCTATCAAGACCTGGAATGAGCTGCCGGTCAACATCAGATGCGCCCCCACCCTGCACACCTTCAGGAGGACCCTCAAGACCTGGCTCTTCAACTGACCAGCGCAGCTCCCCCCAGCGTCTTGAGACCCTCAGGGGTGAGTAATGCGCTTAATACTCCCTGATTGATTGATTGTGTGAGGGGCTGTTTTGGAGACTAAGTGTCTATGTGAATGTGAATCGCTGAATGGGTGAGTAAGCAGATGTGTGAGTGCTTGTATGGATGTGTGAATGGGTATATAATTGGTTGTGTGAGTGCGTGAGTGCTTGTATGGGTGAGTGAGTGGCTCTGTTGAAACACTGGGGGAGTGAGTGGGTGTGTGAGTGACTGTGTAGGTAAATAAGTGGGTGTGTGAGTAGCTGTATGGATGAGTGTGTGGCTATGTGAGCGGCTGTATGAGTGTGTGACTGATTGTATGAGTGGCTGTATGGGTGAGTGAATGGTTGTGTGAGTGCTATACAAGTGAGTGAGTGCCTCTGTGAAGGAGTGAGTGGGTATGTGAGTACTGGTATGGGTCTGTGAATAGGTATGTGAGTGGTTGTACGGGTGTGTGAGTCGGTGTTTGAGTGTTTTTGTGGATGATACCATCAGTGATGTCATTTGAGATGTCATCAGTGATGTCACTGACCATGCCATGAGTGATGCATTGCGGGCGCATAAGTTATAGTTACCTCAGGTAACTATAACTGCTGAATTTCACTGGTTTTGTATGAGGGAATTCTGAGCCTAACTGTAACGTCCTTGTAGCCTTTGGTTTTTCCAGTGAATTTCTAAGGTTTTTTAAATTCTATTTCCTAACTATAACGTCCCTGTAACCTTTGTTTTTTCCAGTGATTTTCTAAGGTTTTTTCAGAATTGATTTCCTAACTATAAGGTCCCTGTAACCTTTTGTTTTTTAAGTGAATTTCTATGTTTCTTTTAACTGATAGTCACGTTTCCAGAGTGGCAGAGAAAGGGGGCAGGGACTCCAACCAGCTCTCAGAAATCCCACTGTAAGGGACTCACTGGAGGTAACAGGAGGACGACTTGGCCCCCAAGGTCCCTCAGCATTCAAGAGAACTTCATCACCCAACCAGTATTGCACCAGGAGGCATGTTTGCAGAGTGGTGGTGAAAGAGGGTGTGGCGTCCGAAGTCCTCACACCAATCATGCTCTGTGGAACATACTGAAGGTAACAGGAGAGCCTGTTGGCCCCTAAGGACCCTGTGGAGCCAAGGGGGCTTCATCCCTCAACCAGCAGTGCCCCAGGAGGCGCGTTTGCAGATTGTTGGAGAAAGGGGGCATGGCCTCTGAAGTCCTCTCAGCAATCAGTCTGTGTGGGACTTATTGTAGTTTTTTTTTTTTAGATTTTCAATTTTTCCAAGGGGGAGGCACGTGGTCCCACTTACCTGGGCCAATTTTGGCCCTGGGGACCCCATCCCCTGGGCCAGACCTTTTTTGAATTGGGGAGGGGGGCCGCGCAGCCCACCTTTACAGGCCTTTTAAAATAATGTTATTCATAAATTAAAGGGAGGGGGGCTGTGCTGCCCCTCTTCCAGGCCAATTTTGGCCCCATGGACCCCATCCCCCAGGGCCCAGACTTTGAATAAAAAAATAATAATAATAAGGGTAGATGGGCAACGCGGCTCCCCTCCTGGGCCGATTTTGGCTGTGGGGACCCCATAACCTGGGGCACAGCCTCTAGTGTGGGTGCCCTGGTCCCACCCAGGGCACCCACTTAGGATGGTTGGGGACCGTGGGGGAAACCTCAAGGCCCCCATGGTCTCTGCTGGCTCCCCGCCTCCTGGGGGAGTCGGCATTGCTTTTACAGTGAGGGAGCTGCTAACATGCAGCTCCATCTCAGTAAAAGCAATTGTGCTCCGCTTTGAGCAAGTGAGAGCAAAATGACCTCACTTGCTCAAAGCAGAGCACAGTTTGCTATGGCTTGGCTGGAGCTGTAAAACTCCCACCAAGCCATATCAAACAGCTATGTCCTGGGGTGGGCACCCCGGGACATAGCAGGAGCCGGCCCTGGGGGGTGGCGGTCCCCAGGGCCATGCATGGCTCCAGGAGGGGGGCCACGTGGCACCCCCTTTCTTGATTAAGGGCCTGCCTGGGGAGGTGGAGGTCCCTGGGGCCGAGAACGGCCCAGGAGGGGGGCTATGCATCCCCCTCCCATTTCTAAAATTAAATAGGACTTTGGCCCTGGGGAGGTGGTGGTCCACGGGGCCTGGGGGGGCTTGAGGCCCCTCATCTGAAAAGTTATAAGCCTCGGGAGTTGGTGATCCCCAGAGCAGGCGCGTTCCGCGAGACCCCCATTACATTAGCCCCAGGGAGTTGGCAGTCCCCGGGGCTGCGGGGGAGGTCATATAGGCCTCCCCCGCAATAATTTCAAGAAATAGCCCTGGGGAAGCGGTGGTCCGGGGCTGTGGGGGGGGCATGTGGGCGCCCTCTTCAATTTACTTATGTTAGCCCCAGGGAGGTAGAGGTCTCCGGGGCACAGGGGCTGCCGCATGGTATATGCTTTTGCATTTAAATAGGCACCAGCTGGAGTGCCTTACTTGTGCAAACCAGCATACCCTGACACCAGTCCCAGGATGCTTGTTTTCCAGTCTAGGGAGGACTGGGCCTGGCAGTTTGGGGTGGACTGTTCCCATGATGAGCAGGGTCAAGACTGATTTGCATATGGCTAGGTTCAAACTGGAATGGTGTGGCGAGCAAAAAAACTATGGATTTAGTCCCAGACTGGACTGGGGGTGAATGTTTGAAACAGTTCAGCATTCCGCCCATCTTCTTTGTTTTGCATTTTTTGCCCTGAGTGGTAAGGGTATGCCCTGACGTGAGTCCCGTGCTTGCCACGCCACCGGATTCAAGCTAGCCTGGCTGATGAGAGGTGATACCCTGAAACCGACCCCAGGATGCTTATTTTCCAGTCCAAGGAGGACCGGGCCTGGCAGTTTGGGCTGGACTGTTCCAATGAGGAGCAGGGTCAAAACTGATTTGCATATGGCTAGGTCCAAGCTGAGAGTGTGGCGAGCCAAAAAAACGATGGATTTAGTCCCAGACTGGACTGGGGGTGAATGTTGACAATGTTCAGCATTCTGGCCATCGTCTTTGTTTTGCAGTTTTCGCCCTGAGTGGCAAGGGTATGCCCAGACGTGAGTACCGTGCTCGTCATGCCACCGGATTCAAGCTAGCCTGGCTGATGAGAGGTGATACCCTGAAACCGATACTAGGATGGTTGTTTATCAGTCCAGGGATGACCTGGCCTGGCAGTTCGAGCTGGACTGTTTCTGTGAGGAGCAGGGTCAAGACTGATCTGCATATATCTAGGTCTAATATTATATATATATATATATATATATTCACTAAAAAAACATAGGTTTCAGGGACGTTATAGTTAGAAATTAGCATTTAAATAAACCTTGGAAATTCACTGAAAAAACCACAGGTTTCAGGGACATTATAGTTAGTTGGACATTTCACTCGTACAAAACCAGAGAAATGTAGCCGTTATAGTTAGTTTAGCTAACTATAACTCGTGCCCCCGCAATGCACTGCTGATGATGTCACATATTACATCACTCATGACATGGTGAGTGACATCACTGATGACATCTCAAATGACATCACTTATGACATCACTGATGAATTCATCCAGTGACTGTGTGATGCACCTCCTCACACCCTAATATAACCTTTCATACACCTACACTAAAATACAGACTAACATTCTCGAAACCGAAACCATAGACACACCAATACCAGTTAGTACATACCCACTCACTGATTCATAGGTCTACACACACATCCACTCACCCATACAGTCACTCATACACGCAGTCACTCATCAATACAGCCACTGATATATGCACTCATATACCTATACAAATACTCACACACTGCCACTCACCTATAGAGTTACTCACACACCTAGTTAGCTCAACTAATTATAACGGCCGAATTTCTCTGGTTTTGTACGAGTAAAATGTCCAACTAACTATAACGTCCCTGAAACCTATGGTTTTTTTCAGTGAATTTCTAAGGTTTTTTAAATGCTAATTTCTAACTATAACGTCGCTGAAACCTATGGTTTTTCCAGTGAATTTCTAAGGTTTTTTAAATGCTAATTTCTAACTATAAGGTAGTAGTCGCGTTTGCAAAGTGGTGCAGAAAGAGGCCTGGGCCTCCGACCAGCACTCAGGAATTCCATTGCGTAAGACTTACAGGAAGTACCAGGAGGGCTACTTGGCCGCCAAAGTTCCTCAGGAGTAAAGTGAACTTCATCCCCCAACCAGTACTGTGCCAGGAGGCGCATTTGTAGAGTGGTGGAGAAAGGTGAGCGTGGACTCCGGAGACCTCTTAGCAATCCCACTGTGTGGGACTTACTGGAGGTAACATGAGGGGTAGTTGACCCCCAAGGTCCCCCAACCTCCAGTAAGTCCCACACAGCAGGATTGCTAAGTTCTCATATCAGGCCATGCCCCCTTTCCCCACCACTTTGCAAACGTACATCCTGGCGCGCTCTTGGATGGGGATTAAAGTCCCCTTCCCTGCTGGAGGTCCTTAGGGGCCAACTAGCCTACCTGATACCTCCAGTATGCCCCAGAAAGTGGGATTGCTGACAGATGGACACAGGCCACGCCCCCTTTCTCCACCACTCTGCAAACGCACCTCCTGGCGCATTCTGGGTTGGGAGATTAAGACCCCTTGAAACCTAAGGGTCCCTGGGGGCCAACTAGCCCACCAGGTAGCTCCAGTAAGCCCCACACAGCTGGATTGCTGAGAGTGGTCTGAGGCCCCGCCCCCTTTCTACACCACTCTGCAGACGCGCCTCCTGGCGCACTGCTGCTCAGGGGATAAAGTCCATTTTACTCCTGAGGTCCTCAGGACACAAGAGGACCATCAGCAATGCGCCAAGAGTCGCGTTTGCAGAGTGGTCTAAAAAGGGGCGTGGCCTCGGACCATCTCTCAGCAATCCCACTGTGTGGGGCTTACTGGAGGTACCTAGCGGACTAGTTGGCCTCTAAGGACCCATAAGATTCTAGGGGACTTAATCCTCCAATCCAGAACGCGCCAGGAGGTGCGTTTGCACAGTGGTGCAGGAAGGGGGCAGGGCCTCCGGCGAGATGCCGACTTCTGCTTTTTTTTTTATTCTTAGAAGGGGGGCTGTGTGGCCCCCCTTCTCTTAATATTTTATGGGCCCTGGGGACCCCATCCCACAGGGCCTGACCCATTTAAAAAAAACTAATTAAAAAAACAGGAAGGGGCCCCCCTCCCGAGGCCGATTTCGGCCCCGGGGACCCCATCCCCGGGGCATGGCCTCATGTATTTTTTTTTATGTATACGGGAGGTGGGCCGCATGGCCCCCCTTCCCTGGGCCACTTTTGGCCCCGGGGACCCAACCCCCGGGGCCTGGCCTTGTTTAAAAAAAAATATATATATATATTTATACTGGAGGGGGGCCGCGTGGTCCCCCTTCCCTGGGCCTCTCTTGGCCCCAGGGACCCCATCCCTCGGGGCCTGGCCAGCCTTTATTTATTTTTTTAATTTTAGAGGGGGGCCGCGTGGCCCTCCTCCTAAGGCCAATTATGGCCCGGGGACCCCATCCCCCGGGGCCGGCCTTCCGTTTACAAAAAAAAAAAGAATTAAAAGGAAGGGGCTGAGTGGCCCCCCCCCGGGCCCCTTCTGGCCCCGGGGACCCCATCCCCCAGGGCCTGGCCTCAACGTTGGGGACTGCAGGGGGAGCCCCAATGCCCCCGCGGTCCCTGCCAGTTCCCCGCCTCCTGCGGGAGCCGGCATTGCTTTTGGACAAGGGAAGCTGCTGACATGTAGCTCCCCTTGTCCAAAAGCAATCTGCTTTGCTTCATGGAAGTGAGATCAGGTTTCCTGCTCTCGCTTCCATGAAGCAAAGCAGTGTTTGCAATGGCAGGGGTGGAGCAGTGCTCCCGCCCTGTCATTGCAAACTGCAATGTTCCCGGGGTGGGCACCCTGGGACATTGCTGGAGCCGGCCCTGGGGGGTGGCGGTCCCCAGGGCCATGGAGGGCTCCAGGAGGGGGGCCGCGCAGCCCCCCACCTAATGTTAACATAGCCCCGGGGAGGTGGTGGTCCCCGGGGCTGGGGTCCGCAACGGACCCCCGTATTTCAATAATTAGTGCCCCGGGGAGGTGGTGGTGGCTGTGGGGGGGCTCGAGCCACCCCACACTTATTATTCATAATAGCCCCGGGGAGGTGGTGGTCCCCATGGCTTGGGGGGCCCGCGAGACCCCCCTGAATAATTAACTAAAGCCCTGGGGAGGTGGCAGTCCCCGGGGCTTGGGGGGCCCGCGATGCCCCCCCACCCATAATTAAGAAAAGCCCCGGAGAGGTGGCGGTCCCCGTGGCTGCTGGGGGGCCGCGTGCCCCGTGCATAATTAAGTATAGCCCGCGCGGCCCGCATATATTTTGCATATTGCCCCTGGGACCTGGCTCACCCGGGGGCTCAATAAAACGATGCTTTGTGGACAACGCTTCGTTTTTCTTTCGGCGTGATTTGCGAATCCCGCCTAATTATTTTTTTTTAAAAATGCTTTTTTTGGCCCTGGGGGTCCCTGACGACCCCCTGACCAGGCCTAGGGGGTCAGGGTTTTTCTACCCTGCCCCCTTTTCTTGTTTTTTAACAGTGCTTTCAACCGAGTCACAAGATGGCTGCCAACACTTCTTAGTTTGAAGTGTTGGCAGCCAATCAGAATCAAGCTCGTGCTCGGGAGGGTTCGCGGATCCACTGCGGTGACCAGATATATAATTTTTTTAAATATGAATATTTCAGGAACTACTGAACGGATTTACACCCTTTTAAAAAAAGGTCGCTTTCTGAACCTAAGGCTACCTTTTTTGCCAAATTTGGTGTAATTCCGTTCAGCAATTCGGGCTGTAGCTTTGTCTAAAGTTTCCTATGGAAACTAACATGGGGAAAACGCATTTTGGGACCACCCTTTTTTCTCGGCCCCCGCTTGACGAATCACCCCGAAACTTTCAAGACAGGAGCTGACCAGAGCGGGCCATTAGTTTTGAAAATTTGCGAAGATTTGTCAAATGGCGCCAAAGATATTGGCAAATCAAAAAACGCTTTTCCTATGGAAACTAGGTCCTAACTATAACTACCTACTGTATATATATATATTGTCCAGCAGAAAAGTACAACCAAGAGGGAGCTCTCTACCCTGTGCAGGACCTTTTAAGTAGGGGCGGGAGTGGCCAGCAGGGCTGCGCCTCTGGCCTATCCTGATGTACCACATCATGCCTCCGCCCCTGCCCCAACCTCCCTGCACAGTTTTCTGGGATAGCTCAAGATGGCATCACCCAGGAGTCACTTGCCACATGGGCTCTGGGAGTCTCAGCTCCACCCCTCGCTGACATCACTGCCAGGGCCGTCCCCCAGAAAATCTTCAAAGGAGCCCCCCCCTCTGGTTTGGCTCCAAAGGTCTGGACTCCGTCCTTTCTTTGTTGAGTAGCCTGGGGCAGGCCTTCTTCCTGGCACAGGATGACAGCTGGATGCCATGATGCAGAGCATTGTAGCCCACCCTTCCTTCTGAGGAGCTGACCTAATCAGGGGTAATTGCTTCTTTTGTGGGGTGAGGCTTTTGTTCCTGCTGTTGGAGAAGAAAGTAATTAACGCAGTCCAGCAGGGTGACAAAAGGCCTTGGCTCTGATCCTGAGCTGAGTCAGAGAAATATGACATTCTGGAATGACCCATTAGCTGTACAGATATGCCTTTGAATTTAACAGTATTGTTATTTTTATACAGGTTACAGTGTACATTGGGGTGACTCTGGAGTCTCTACCCCCGAGAGAACTGGAGCTGCACCCTAAGGCAACCTTTCCCATAGGAGTATAATCGAGTGTCCCTGCATTCAAACAGTAAAGCACACTGACTGTCCCTTACATGTGTTCACCCTCATTATAAGGCCTATTCCAGGTCATTATTCAAATTCTGCATAGTACCTTCTGCGCCAGTCTACCTATGCGCTGTTCCTGGGCTGTGCAGGACAGTAGTCTCCCATGCGCAGCCCTCTCACGTGTGTACACGAGTTCTCAGCCAAGTGCCCCTTGCCCTTGCTACGTCGCAGTGGCTCTATCTTAAAAGGCAGACCCAGCTGGTAAACACACGTGATCCATTTTACCATGAGTTTACAGCAGGGGAGTCACAGGTTATGAGGCTCTCCCAAGGTAAAAGGTCAAAAACCAGCTGATCAGAAAGCGAAAAATCCGGATGGACAAGATGGTCAGAACCACCTTCTCACACCTACCTAGACACCTGGCTGCTAAAAGCTTCAACTTCAACGCAAGCTGCCAGAGCTACGAAAGCCTGCCTGTCACTATTTCTCAAGCTGGGTCTCACTGTAAATCGACGGAAATCCTCCACTACTCCCAGTCAAATGATGCACTTTCTAGGAGCAGACCTTTATAGAACTCAGAGCAAAGCCTTCCTCTTCCAGGAAAGACAAGCCAGACATTCAGACTTGGCTTACAAAATCTCAAGGAAAAAAGTATGTTTCAGTGAGGCTGTTAAAGTGTCTACTGGGCATGATTTCTTCCGCAATCAACCTAGTTCGCTGGCACGCCTCAAGATGAGACCATCGTATTAAGAACTACAGCTCTAATGGAGTCAATCAGAAGGGTCCTTCAAGGATTTAATAGCCATAGCCCCAAGTATGATAGACACACTAGCGTGGTGGTCTCACAGATCTCATCTATCGCAAGGCCTCAGGTTTCTGCTTTTGGTACCTGATTTTGTCGTCACCATGGATGCTTCACTAGAAGGCTGGGGAGGCCACTTGCAGGACCTACAGATCCAAGGAAAGTGGTCTACTCATCAAAAGGCTATGCACATCAAAAGCCTGGAGATGAAAGCCATTTTTCTCACCTTGCAGGCCTAGAGGGATCCTCGGTGCTGGTCCATACGGACAATACGTTCCAGCATGTATTATGTCAGCAAGCAAGGAGGTACCAAATCTTACACCGTCACAAAGCTCAAGAACTTTTGAGATGGCTCATAGCCCACAACATATCCCTAAAGGCGGAACACTTGTCCGGAGTACACAACTCCCTGGTGGACACTCTCAGCAGAGCCAACGACAGTTGCCACGAGTGGAACTGGACCAATTACAGTCTGACAAGATATTCTCACTGTGGGGGAAACCGTCACTGGATCTCTTTGCGACAAACAGCAACACCAAATGCCACTTCTACTCCAGTCGATATCCCCTTCCAGGGTTGTGTGGAATAACCTTTCGATGAGATGGTCAGGAATTTATGCATACGCTTTTCCTCCTTCCCACTAATTCCCAAGGTTCTCAGCAAAATGAAAGTGGAACACTGTTGCCTCATTTTGATCACTTCCAGGTAGCCCAGGCAGCTCTGGTTTACGGATCTCATCCTCCTGTCAGAGACCAGTCCCATACGCCTTCCAAGAATGCAAACGCTCCTGACTATGCACCAGTGCCAGATATTACATCTGGAGCCAGCCTCTCCCCACTGGCACACATGGCTTTGAGTTCTGTGAATTCAAAGACTTAAAGATCACTCAAGAATGCAGAGACATATTCAAAGCAAGGGCTGAAGGCACAAATAAAACATACAAGTTAAAATGGAAAAGATTGTGTTCTTGGTGTCAGCAGAATGAATAACACCCGTTTGAAGCCTCTCCTGAACCGTGTTTTGCCTTATCTTATCTCGCTTGAGTATCTGGAAGAAGAGGCTCCCTGTCGCCCTCATTCTTTAATTTTTACACATGTAGTGTGCCCAGTGAAGGAAATTACAGAAGGTACAGAAGAGCAGTTGGACAACATCTCTACAAATGGCAGTGATAAAGTGTACAATAGTTTTACTGTAAGTAATTACCATTGGTTCTACGTTTCAGTGCTTCTTTCCTTCAACAAAGGTCGACACTTTTGCCTGGTTTGGATGCTGGGTTGAAATATGCACTGGATAAATATTTGAAAGGGTTGTTGTTGGGTAGTTATCATTGCTTTATTGTATCTGGGACTCTATTGTGCACGTGGGAGGTCAATTTACAGCTGTGTAAGGTCGAACAAATTCATGTTTAACCTGTCTCTCTCAGATATGGATCACTATCGATAATGTTACTCTACAGCTTACATTCTCCGACTACTTGTTACTTCAGAAAGCCTTCTCCCACTAAAGTCCTAAACCATGCATGAAAAATTGACATTGATTTATTCTTGCTTGATTCCTCTCCATTCTTTCTTCAGAGTGGCCCTCTTCTTACCTTCCATCCTCTGCATGCTTTCTATTTCTGAATATAGCCTCCTCTCACTCTCATGCCTGTCTGCCTCAGTCCTTTCTTTCGTAATTTTGCAATAGGCTGATGCCTCATTTCATAGATCGCAACCTCTCCTCTTTAAAATCCTATCCTTGTAACATAACACCACCTAATATCTGCCAGCCTATCTATCCCACCACCATTCACCTGAAACCACATAGCCCCCACTAATGATCACACCTAACTGGTATTAATATATCACAAAGTAACTGGAGTAAAATGATGCACGTTTTCTTGAGAGTGCATGGCTAACCGCAGTAACCAACAATAAACACTGAACTAACCACTCACCTTGGGTTCCGGAGTAGCGTGCTACTCGCCATAAAGTGATTCAACGCCTCGTCAGGGGTAGTAAGCGCTATATAATTACAATTAATATTATATATACTTTTTTTCACAATGCACTTTTAGGCTTAGAGTGACATATAAATTATGGAAAAAAGGAAGTTTGGAACTCTGTGTAGTTCACAAGTTTAGATAAAGAGCAGCTCCTTTATATGCTGCACCCTAGAACATCACCAACACTCTGAATCTGCTCACCTGGTTTTCTAGCAGAATTTTCAAGCATCAGATTAGCGCAGTGTCATCCACGCTGAGCTAGACAGTGAGAAAGCCTTTTGCCATTTTTACAGCAAAGTAAACTGACAGCTTTACCTTGATGCACCTAATTTTATTTCGCATATGTTTTAGTGGAGGTCTTAAGGGATTTTTACTCGCCGTTATAAGGCGAGTAATCGATTTGTACCTCACTACTATGTCACGCGAAAACTACTTCTTATGTTCTAAATTAGGTACATTTTTATAGTGTGGAAAAGATTTTAGCATAATGGGGCTTACCAGTGCTTAATTTATAAAAGAAAGAGTGCTGGTGCCCAAAGCCCTTCTCTGAAGTATGTGGCTGGCGCAATTAAATGTGTGCACATGGAATACCAAGACTTTGTAGTCCTAAATACACCTCAGGCCTCTTTAATCCACTAACTGCCTCTTCAGCTCACTCTAGCTTTTCCATCTTTCTCTTCCTCCGTCTTTCCCATTTGTGTGTTTTTCCTCCTCATGCTCTTGGTAAATGTCTGATGCAGAAAAATAAGTGCCAGTCCCCAAAATAAGTGCCAGTACCCACCCTCCCCCCCATGGCTCAAATTAAGCACTAGCTTGAAATTTACGAACAGATAATATGTATTTTAGGCTTTTTTGTGTAAATTATGTTTGTATTGACTGATTGGCATATAATCAAATAAATGAAAAAATGGATTTGAATTTGAATTGTGGCTACTGCCACTGGGGGCTCAGCACATTTATGAGTGGTGGCAGGAAAACAATTCCCTCCAAGGCATCTGCAATTTAACTGTTCCAAATGTTATTATTTTAGAGCTTAAATCTATTAAATAGATTGATGATGCTCCTCTATTTGCTTTGCAAAATCCACCAATAAGTCTCTGTTGAGGCATTTGTAAGCCTTTCCTGATGTAAAAGTACTATTCTGACATACAACGAGGGATGTGCAAAGTTGTAAAGCTAAACAGTTTGCAACTTCTCCTAATCTGTGTGAGTAACAAAGCTGGTGAAGTTGAAAAAAAACCTGACAGTGGAAATACTCCTGCTGCTCCTCAGAGATGAAAGCATACATCTTGGCTATGGCTTAACTTCTCCATGTCATCCCATGCCCTGCCCAGCTTGGGACTTCCATCAGCACGGAATGGGAAGTAGTGATTGTTAAGCTGCAGCTTTTACCACTGAGCGCTAGTGGGCACTCATGAGTGATTGTGGGAAAAACTATTCTCTGCAACCTGAAGTCTTATTCATCTTAGGACATCTGGCTGC
This sequence comes from Calotriton arnoldi, assembly GCA_963921515.1. Classification (NCBI taxonomy): domain Eukaryota; kingdom Metazoa; phylum Chordata; class Amphibia; order Caudata; family Salamandridae; genus Calotriton; species Calotriton arnoldi. Next base: position 734,182 of record CAWUFW010002711.1, read on the forward strand.
AGAGAATAGAGCAAGTGAAGATCAACTTTGTCTCGGGTCAACTTCAAGATTGATAAAGTGTTTTCTGGGCCCACTTGCTTACCATCGGTCCTTCGACAGACCTTTCTATCCATCTGTGAGGTGTTGGGAGTTACCATGAACATCAATCAAAATGTAATTAACAGTGCAACCCATTTGGTTATTCATTGAGGTCCAGGAATCGGTAGCTTGGGTTAAGAAGGTTTATTACCAATTCAAAATTAAGTTCAATTGCACAACTTGCTATAAAGATACAGAATAACCACGGGGAAGCCCAACCTCCGAAAGACATTTTGGTGTACCAGAATTAAACATATAAGAAATTCCGTCACTGCTATACAGAATATTAATAAAAGCAATTGATGTGCAGAGAAAAGTCTCAAAGTATGTTGTCTATGCATGGGTAAAACTCGAATCACAGAAATCAAGATCCAAAAAAAGAGGAGGGTTCTGTTAATCTAAAAGAGTCCCAAAAAGCAGGGAATTCCATAAAGAAAAACTCGGTGTTCAGCAAGGAAAGTTAAGTTTAGAAGGTGTCAGCATTTCAGAAGCTCGGTCAAGAGTACTCTATGGGTCAGAGAGAAAAGTGTTAGCCTAAGCCATGTTTAGGAAGGGGTCATATAGACATTGAGATCTAAACCTCACAGGGTCTGGGGAAATGCTGTAAGCATTCAAGATCCGCAAAGAGGGGTCTGGAAGGCTCCAAGAGAGAATCTTTATGGAAAGAGTCTGTCTAGGGCAAAAGGGGGATCTCTGAATCTTCAACGGTGTGAGCACTAAATTATAACACACAAATTCCACTAGGTAACACCCCCTTTGTACGCATCATCAGGGGTCCATTGTTTCAATCTGGTTCTCATGTTGCAGACTGCAATATTGGCAGGTTATCCCACACTGGACTTGGGAATTATATCAGTTTCTCAAATACACATCAGATAGCAACATTTACTTAATAGGCCTTTTATTTGATGCTCTGATTCCTCATGTTCCTTCATCAAAGTCTTCTTCTCAGGCTCTTGTCTCTAGCTCTTGTACAGCAGTGCATCTATTCTACAACTAACAATGCATATGAATGCCTGCAAGAAATGTTGAGTTAGCAGCAAAATGAAATCAGCATTTATGTAGCATGGTGTAATACAGGCCTACATAGGACAACTTAAACATTAACTTCAATGGTGCACATTTAATATGCATGTGCACATTTAAACACAAATAAGTATAAGTTTCTAATGCATTAGGCTTCACATTAGAAGTAACATTCGGTAAGCCTTTGAAAGAATCATTTGTAAGTAAGAACTACATTTAAATCAAGTATACAAATTATTAATGCACACATTACATAAACATCATGTCATTTTAAGTAAAATCACATTCTACATAGGTAAGGATGGTTTCTATCTAGTTTGCAAATCATTAAATGTTATTTGTGTGATATAGCACGCACATTATAAAAATTGCATTTCATCCTTATGGTTAGTACATTATCTACTAAATGAGGATGGCGTAATTATCACACTCAGTTATGGTAAAGCACATTAATATGAGTAAATTCTCTAATCCTACAGTGAAGGCATTCTTTAATAATGATGAGAAGTGCAACACTTACATTAGTTTGTTAAACCATACAAGATACATGTGCTAAGTGCACTTTCATACCATGTGTCCTTAAGTATTTGTGACGTGTAAAGGATGTGCAACTATTGTGCTGCCCGAATCCCCCCTCTGACGGCAAATCATGCCATCACATCAATGTCTTATCAGATGGACAAATCACTTTCTGGTTGTTTTCATCATCTTGCTTCTGGAATCCTCCCGAAATTTCATGTCATCATAGTATGTACTCAGTCTATCCTCTAGTTCCAAATCTGCTGGTGGTATCAAAGCACCAAAGTTGTCTCCTACAATTTTACTAGCACCTCTTTTTTGTTCTCACATGTTCCCGTGTCAAATCATCAATTTGTCCTACATGGTAAATCTTTGAAAAAACTATCCCCATGTAACATGTTCCGTACCATATCTTGGGAATTCTCTCAAATGCATTTTTCCCACAAATATAATAGACTCCAGGAAAAACAGGATCTGCTCCATCTAAATATAATCCCCAGTTTCCTCGAACTTCAAAAGTATGGTCACATTCACTGTTACCTACGAAATTTGTATCAGTTGTAGATTTCCTAATGAAAATGCAGAATCTTCCTTTGTGTTGCCATTCGAAAGTTAATGCGGCCATGTTTCCCATTAATCTATGCTCACTTTCGTCTTTAGCCCATTGTAACACTTGAATGACTTGCTTTAGCCAAGATATAGCTTCTTCCTTCTTCTACTGAATCTATGAATTTCTTTTCTACATATGTTAAGAAACAAGTTAAGTTGTGCCTATGTGCATAAGCAGTGTCCAGGGTCCTGGTGGGTCTAAAGAAATGTCCCACTAACTCAGTGTTTTTAGCATCAGGCTGTCTATTTAAGTGCTTCAGCACAGGAACTTCTGAAAAGAGCAAGTCATGATTCAAGTAATAGAATTGAAAATGACCTTTCCCATAGAATAAGCTATGCAACAAACTACAGGTAACTCCACATGTCAAGGGGTGGTGGTGGTACGTTATCCCCTCAGCAACTGATGCAGGTAATTGCATACAAACGTAGCAATCCCTAGCATTCATAGTGTCAACATATTCAGAAAGCAATTTAGAATAAACATTCAATGAATAATCTCCTTTAGAAGCATCTAGATGTATCTCTTTCTCAACTATTGCAGGTAAATTATTGTCAGTAAGAAGTAGTCTTTGTTGGGCTTGTGTAGATCTAAGCTGTTGTACCTGTGAAGAATGGGGTAAACTCAAAATTACAAGTAAAGCAATGAGCACTAATGTCACAACAACAAATACTCCCACACATATGCGTCTATGTCTATTACGATTTGTGTTAGGCTCCATGAGTTCTTTAGTGACAGACCATTTAACTAGAATATTGCAGCACAGCTCTTTCAGTTAGTTTCCACTTGCACAAACAGCAAAGCAAAGTACAGATGTCTCTTCCAGTAAAATATGTACAATGATCTTTGTAAGATTTCCTTAACCCTACTCCATGTTTTTCCTTGGGACAACCTTACGATCCTTCACAAACTCGGGCCTTGGTACTCGTCTTTGTAGTTAGGCAAATCTATTAAATTCTGTCTCTAATAAATGGGCAGTTCAAACTCACTAATGATCACTTAGTCTGTTAAGTGGCAATGCAATTTCAAAACTCAGTTCAGCCACAAAGTTCAGTTCAAGGAGGCTCAATTGGATGCAAATTGTTATAGCAAAAGGTGAAAAATGCTCTCTTCCAGTCATTGACTGCTAAGTAAGTCCATTCAGGTGAAGAGTACCTCCAACAGGCTACTCTAGCTCTCTTTGATCTCCTTAATGTTGACCCTTCTTCATCACTGTCACTTAGGCCAAGTCCTTCAGTATCTTCTGGGATAGTATGTGGTACTTGCACTTCAGATAGACAGCATCTCCCTCTCTCTTGTCTTCGTGGTCACCAGTCTCCAGGTACAACTCATGTTACAATTGCACTAGGCCTTCACCAGGGTCTGAATCTGTCGCAGTCAACACTACAGGATGAGACCCGTCTGTATCGACTTCAGCTGTTGACTTTCTCAGACCCCCCTCAGGCCAAACGAGTGCTGTCCCAGCTACTTGCTGATCCCCAACAGCTTGACTAACCTGCTCCCTCTGTCTCACTGTAACCACTGGCACATCAGGAACAGGTGCTGGTATATCATCAAGGGGACACGGGACTCTGTGAGTATGGCAGCATGCACCCAGTTAGGGAGACCTCCGTACTTTATCGCAGTTGTGGTAACCAAGATCACTTTGTACGGCCTACGCCACCGAGGTTCCAAGCATGACTTGCGCACATGCTTCTTCACCATTACCCAGTCACCGAGGTCATGGCACTGCTCCGATTGAGGCAAGGCTGTAGCCTCTCCAACCTGGTGAGACACAGAATGCCCACATCAGGGAATCCTTTGCAGTAATCAAGAATCATGTCATCTGTAGTGTTCACAAACGCATTCGCAGGCACAGCTGGCAGTTTCCTGGCCCTCCCCATGATGATTTCATGGGGGGAAAATCCTGTCCTCCTATCTGGACTACTGCGTAGGCTCATCAGTACAAGGGGCAAATCATCAGGCCATATCAGAGATGTCGAAGCACACACTTTATCCAACCTGGATTTCAAAAAGCCATTTACTTGCTCCACAATTCCAGAAGCTTCTGGTAGGTAACTGTAGTAGAGTCTCTGTTCGACTTGTGTTGTTGCACATACCATCTTCAGGACATGATTGTTAAAATGAGTTCCCCTTTCTGACTCCAAATAAGTTTTGAAACTAAAACATCGTATTAACTCCCTCAACAACAACTTGGCTACAGTAAGACTATCATTTCTCCTAGTCGGGTAAGCTTCAACCCACTGTGAAAAGATGCACACAATCACTAGGACATATCTCAACCCATTGCACACAGGCATCTCAATAAATTCCAGTTGCATCCTGTTGAAGGGACCTCCTGATCTCCCTTTGTGACTCAGTGTTACTGCTGTTTTATTGCCTAAATTTTATTGTTGGCACCCAACACATCTGTGGCACAAACTTTCAGCCATCGATCTGAATCTGGGGTTAAACCATGTTTGCCTAAATGTGTTCACCATAGCGTCTCTCCCTACATGTGTGGGCCATGATAATGTGTCACCATTGGAGGTAACAAGCTGTCTGGCAACACAGGTCGTCTATATCCTGAAACCCAAATGTCATCCTCATTTCTTTTGACACATCCAACCTTGCTGTTCTGCTTCTGGCACTTCTTCCTGTAACCTCTTAACTTCTTCCCAAGGATCAACTGCTGTCAACAACAGATTGCAATTTTTGGCATCCGAATTTTCATTGACATATTACCCATTAAAGGTGCAAGAATTTAAAGTGCAGTATCGTGCAGACTCATCAGCATGTCTATTGCCCACTGTCACATAGTCAGTGCCTTGTCGATATGCGGCACACTTCACCACAGCAATCTGGGCAGGCAGTTGCAAAGCCCGTAACAAATTTCTCACGCTTTCACCATTACAGATTGGTGACTCCGATGAGGTCAGAAATCCGATTTGAAGCCATAACTGCTCAAAGCCATGAATGACACTAAATCCATACTATCAGTGAAAATTGTCACTTTCAGCTGTTTTGAAACACTGCATGCTTTGGTAAAATCAATCAATTCTGCCACTTGTCCTGAAAACACTCCTTGAAGCCAGGATGTTGCAAACACACCAGAGACAGTACAGACTGCATAGGCAGCTTTCAGTTTTCCATCATGGTACGGTAAGCAGGAGCCATCAACAAACAGCACATAATCTGAATCAGGTAGTGGCACATCTTGTATGTCAGGTCTCAGCTTGGTGCATAGTTCAGTAATATCAAGATGGTCATGCTCAACTTCACCTTTGACAATTTTATTTCCAGGAATAGGCAGTAAGGTAGCAGGGTTTAGTACAGTACATCTTCTCAGCATTATATTCTTGACTCCAAGACTGACTTGTTAATACTTGGTAAGCCGACTATTGGTAAAGCGCTGTGTTCGGGTACGAGTTAACAGCACCTCGACTGAGTGAGACACAAAGACAGTCAAGGGATAACCCATATCAATGCTCTCGCACTGCTTAATGCTGACACTATTGGAAGCAAAAGCTTTAACACAACCAGCAAAGCTGCAGCTACGTGATCTAGAGTGGCAAAAAAATAGGCCACTGGCCTGCAGGCATTCCCGTGCATCTGAGTTAGCACTGAAAGAGCGCAGCCCTCTCTCTCACTGCAAAACATTTATTATAATCAGGCATTCCCAGTGCCGGATGCGGCAGAGACATTCTCTCAGCTCTGAGAAGGCACGCATTCAGCTGCCATCCCATGGTACTGGATCTGACACGTCTTTGTGTGTCAGCCTCTTTAAAGGCTTGGCCATCAGGGAAAAGTTGGGAATCCACTGTCAACAGTAGCCCACCATTCCCAAGAATATTCTGACTTCTTCCTGTGTTGCTAACTGATTCATATTCAAAATTCTCTCTTCTGAAACCTTCCTTGCTCCTTTCTCAATGTGATGTCCTAGATACAGGACTTCTTTCTTACAGAACTGCAACTTGGTTGGATACACTTTATGCCCACTCTCAGCTAAGTGGTTCAAGAGCGTAATTGTGTCTTACTTGCAAGCCTCCTGCATATTTGACGCCACCAATAGGTCATTAATGTACTTGATTAGGTCTGAGTGATAGGGCATTACCAAGCACTCTGAATTCTTTTTCAGTATCTGGTTAAAGATGGAGGAACTCTCAGGATACCCTTGTGGGACTTGCCACCATGCCAAAACATGACTGCTGAAATGAAAAGCGAAGAGGAACTGACTATCCTCATGCAATGGTATAGAAAGGAAGGCTTGGCACAAATCAGTGACAGAGAACTACTCGGCCGCATATGGAATCTGAAACAAAATCACAGCTGGACTCTGGACTACAGAGCAACAAGGAACAACAATTGAATGAACCTTTTGCAGGGCTTAGACAATGCGGTACTTGCCGTTGGGTTTTTGCAAACCCATAATAGGTGAATTACATGGACTCCCCATAATCTTTTTCAGAATGCCTTGCTCAGTCATTGAGTCAATCACAAGAGTAATCCCATCAATGGCTTCAGGGGTCAGATTATACTGTGGTATTCTCGGATACTCAGCATTTGGCTTTACTGTAATGCGGACTGCTTCAACACCTTTAATAAATCCGATGTCTTTACCTGAAAAGTCCCAGACTCCAGGTAACACTGCGTCTCTCAACTCTGGGGGCAAATTATCTTTTGTCAACATAGGGAGCATTCCAATTTCCGATCTCTGTCTGACAAGTTTAAAGGTAATGTCCTCATTGTGAGTATGGAATTCGGTTCCATTTGGGGTGCAGTAAATAGAGCAATTCAGCTTGCACAAGAGATCTCGCCCAAGCAGATTTACAGGACTTCACTCATACACCACAACTCAGTGGCTTTCCTTAAAGGACCTTATCTTGACAGGTACCACTTCTGAAACTGGGCTAGTTATTTTTTTATGTGCATCTCCTACAACTTGGATTTTTTGTCCTGAGAGGGGTAGGTTGAGAACCTCTGCTGTTCTTACAGTAGAGCAGGTAGCACCAGTGTCTACGAGGAATGAAACAGGACTTCCATTCACCTCATCATCCAAAAGGACCACTCTAGTCTACCTCTAAGGTTGCGCCAAGTACGCGGTCCTCCTGCCCCTCATGCCCCGTCATGGTGACAGGTCTGAGCAGAAATCATCTGTCTGAATCATGGAGTACTGTTGAGATGTACCCTGATCCACAAAGGGATTAGTGGCTCCATTGGGGATCAGATTTGCATTGTATCGCTGGACATTTACATTTTGTTGTGCGACTGGGGCGTGTGGAACCTGCATCACCTGAGCTTGGGGCAACTTAGGATTTTGAGTTCTTTGTCTCTGCACTTGCTGTGTCTGAATCATATTATTTCCTTGTGATTGCATAACTCTACCATTCTGAACCTGATTCCCATTAACAATATTACCAGTATTGAACCAACATTCGTGCTTTGAATGTCCTAACCTGCTGCATACATGGCAGTGATTAGTCTTCTTCAAATTTGGCACATCAGCACCTGTACTTGGATCAATCAGGGCACCACATCCTCTACCTTGCAGTTGAAACCCTTGCTGTTGAAACCTATTACCACCTTGCATCTTCAGAGCTCCCTGCTGATACATTCCCTGCATGGGACCCGCATTGCCAACAAACTGTGGATTCTGACCTCGCTGTGCAGCTTTCATCTGGGATAGCATTAATTTCTCCTTCAATTTCTTGTGCTACATCTCCAATTCATTGCTATAATACTTTGCATATCTCAAGATTTTATCAGTGGGCTTACTCTGCCAACAAATCAAATGGTGCAGAATCATGGAACTAACCTTGGGCTTCAATCCAAAGCCAAATCTGTAAACAAAATGTCCCATATCCTTTGCCTCAATAGTCTCTGTCTCACTGAACTGTTTAAATGCCTGCAACAGTCTCTCATCATAAGTATGTATTGACTCTGGATTCTTGGGTCGTCCTACCAATCTTGACCCAATCAATCTCTTTAGGAAATATTTACGATTTCAGAAATGTAATCACTTGTTTATACTTCTCATTACCAATAGTGACTGAGCATGTGAATGAGGATGCCTCATGGATTCCACCTCATGCCAATCCACAGAAATGTTGCCCACAGATTACCTGGAACCACAATTTCAAACAAAGTATTCAAATCTTTCCATAAAACCATTGATGTTTTCACAAATCGATCAACTTGTCTGCACTATTCCACTGGGTTCTCTCTCAATTTTGGAAAATCATTTGTGAATGATGCAAGATCAGTCCTGCTCCATGGTATATGGACATACCCTCCACCAGGCACTTCTCTCATGGGAAACATGTGTATATCCTCATCTTCCTCCTCTATTACAGATGTAGTCCTCTGCACCCTGACTTTCTTTGGTTCCTTTTTCTTTGCCCATCTACCTTCCCATTTATCTAATTTACTCCATTTTCGGATGTATGCAATTAATTACTTGATCTGTAATCTCATTCCTGGCTTACGCATGTTTGCGAGATCTCTGTCACTAAAGCATAACTTTAACTTTTCTGTAAGACTTTGGATTTTTGTATATCAATTTCATGTGTTTGGGACAATTCAGATAATTTCTCATGAGCCTGTCCTGCACGTCTAGTATTGTCTTTATACAGGAACAATGGTTCATCATCTTGATAGGCTATGGTGCCTCTTCTCCCCTTCTAACAGGCCCAGCCACATCTCCCTTCAATAGGCTTTGTAATGCTTTAAAGAATTTCATTTTCAATCAATAAATAATATGTAATATTCACAAATGACTCTCTGTTGAAATCAGGAATTTATTTTTACCCACAATTCTTTGTTCAGTGATCACAACCAATCCCAGTGCGGCTCTCTAAGATGTATTCAACCATTACCAGTGTGGCACTACACCAACCGACCTATACCAGCACGGCACACTGTGACGTCAATCTCATTCCTTGCATCAGCTCACCCTCCTTTATAATTTTCACTCAAGCGCTTTTTCAAAGCAATTTTCCATGCAAAACAATGCAAGCAATTTTAATAACTAACTTTATCTGCTCCACTAAAGAAATTAAAGATTATTCAGGAACACAAGAGGCAATTCGGAAAAACACTTTCCGACCTATTCTAACATTCACTTCAAGTGAAACCTAGACTAGCGGAATCTCACTCGGATTGATACAGTTGCTCCCCGTGCACTGAGACCAACTATACTAACCACATCTCACTATCACTCACAGATAAAGTCCCTATCTCAATATTGCTGTTGACGATGTCTCATGATCAGCACCACAACACAGCAAACAACTACACCAGTGTCTTTTACACTGAAGCGTGACTTTTCATCTCTTATCCCGGGATCTTAGGCCATGACTGACCTGATAACCTCTTCAACTTCTCTGCATTAAGCGCCACATTCTCACATCAACCTAAATCAGCTCCGCATAACACCACACAGCCATTTCAAAATATCATAATCTAAGAATATTCAATTGAAATGCGCAACCCTATTAATACTCACACTCCTCCCCTGCTACAAGTCGTTTCAGAACCGGTACAACTCCATCAATAATTTGACTGAACCATGGGCTTTTGGGGTTTGGACTGTGCTTGGGCAATTTCTAGATAGGACACCCTAACTTCCTCATGTCAGTGGAAAACCATCCAATGTGCTACCAGATTTGATACAGCGTTTTCTGAGCCCACTTGCTTACCATTGGTCCTCCAACAGACCTTTCTATCCGACTCAGAGGTGATGGGAGTAAGCATTAAAATCAATCAAAATTTAATTAACAGTGCAACCCATTTGGCTACACAATGAGGACCAGGAATCTGTAGCTTGGGTTAAGAAGGTTTAGTAAAAATTCAAAATTAAGTTCAAATACACAACTCGCAGCTTTATGCTATAAAGATACAGAATAACAACGGGGAAGCCCAACCTTCTAAAGAAGTTTAGACGTACCAGAATTAAACATTCAAGAAATTCTGTCACTGCTATGCAGAATATTAACAAAAGCGATTGATGCTCAGAGAAAAGTCTCAAGTTTTGTTGTCTATGCACAGGTAAATCTAGAATCACAGAAATCAAGGTCCAAACAAAGAGAAGGGTTCTATTAATATAAAGGAGTCTAAAAAATCAAGGAATTCCATACCAAAATCAAAATCGAGCAAGGAAAGTTAAGTTTAGATGGTGGCAGCATTTCAGAAGCTCGGTCAAGAGTCTTCCCTGGGTCAAAGAGAAAAGTGTTAGGCTAAGCCACACTTACAAAGGTGTCAGACAGACATTGAGTTCTAAACCTCAGGGAGTCGAGAAATTGTTGTAAGCATTCAGGATCTGCAGAGAGGTATCTGGAAGGCACCAAGAGAGAATCTTTCTGGAAAGCGTCCGTCTAGGACGAAAGAGGCATCTCTGAATCTCCAACGGTGCAGGCATTACATTATAACACACAAGCTCCACTAGGTAACACCCCCTTTGTACGCATCATCAGGAGTCCATTGTTTCAGTCCACTTCTCATGTTGCATACTGCAACATCGGCAGGTTATCCCACATTAGACATGGGGCCAACAGCAGTTTCTCACATATACATCAGATGCCAACATTTACTCAATAGGCCTTTCAGTTGACACTCTGGTTCCCCATGTTCGTTCGTCATGGGCGTCTTCTCAGGCTCTTGTCTCTATCTCTAGTACAGTAATGTATCTATTCAGAAACTAACAATGCATTTGAATACCTGCAAGAAATGTCGAGTTAGCAGAAAAATGAAATCTGCATTTATGCAGCATGGTGAAATATAGGCCTACATAAAACAACTTAAACATTACCTTCAATGGTACACATTTAATATCCGTGTGCACATTTAAACACAAATGAATATACGTTTCTAATGCACTAGGCTTCACATTACATGCAACATTCTATAAGGTTTTGAAATAATTGTTTGTAAGTAAGAACTACATTTAAATCAAATATACGAAATACTAATGCACACATTACATAAACTTCATGTCGTTTTAAGTAAAATCACAGTCTACATAGGTATCAATGAATGAATGAATAAAGCATTTCTTGAGCGCGTAGCTACCCGAAGGCATCCCAGCGCTAATAGAGGTACATAAAAGGAACTACTAAGCAGCATTAGGAAATAGCCATGTTTTGAGAGATTTCCGGAAAGCCACAAAGTTAGATTCAAAATGGAGATGGAGGGGGAGAGTGTTCCATAACCTGCCGGCGTTATAGGAAAACAGACAGCCCCCACTTCTTGCCTTTCTAATTCTGGGGACTACGGCGAGATGGTGATTGTCCGAGCGCAGGCCCCTGTTCGAACAATGGAGCGAGATAATGGACCGATTAATAGGCGGTCCCTTCCCAGCTAATGTCTTGTGTGCAATACAGAGAGCCTTAAACTTAATTCTCTCCTGTATGGGGAGCCAGTGGAGGGTGGTAAGAGCTGGTTCAGCTGATTGGCGATTCGGGATCTGCAGGAGCATGCGTGCTGCGCAGTTCTGTATAGTCTGCAGCTCAGTAATAGTGGCACGCGGAGCTCCTAGGTATAGAACATTCGCATAGTCCAGGCGAGAGAGGATCAATGCCTGGACCATTAGTCTTCTGGCTAAGAAAGGTAGAAGAGGGAGGATTTTTCGCAGCATCCTAAGGATTCCGTAGCAACTAGCTGCTACTTTCAAGGCCTGCTGCTTAAAATTCAGGTTGCGATCGAACCAGATGCCCAGACTTTTAATCTGGTTCTTAGGAGTAGGAGCTGGACCTAAACAAACTGGCCATAGCATTCCTACGTTAAAGGTAGGGGAGTTGCCAAGGAGCATCAGCTCCGTCTTGTCACCATTCAGTTTCAAATATGAATGCTCCATTCATTTTGCAACCTTCTCCAAACACAGGTCTAAGCCCGGTGAGGAATTGTCGGAGTGATTAAGAGCAACAACAAGTTGTGTGTGTCGTCAGCATAGGTGACAATCTGAAACCCGAACAGCCTCACTATCTCCGCTAGCGGGCTCATGTAAACATCTATACAGTTTGCAAATCAGTAAGTGTTATTGTGATATAGCACACACATTATGAAAATTGCATTTCATCTTTAAGGTGAATTCATTATCTACTAAACGAGGATGGTCTAATTATCACACTCAGTTATGGTTAACACCTAAATATGAGTAAATTCGCTAATCCTACAATGAAGGCGCTTAATAATGATGTAAAGTGCAACACTTACATCAGTTTCTTAAACCATACAAGATACATGTGCTAAGTGCACTTTTATACCGTGCGTCTCTTAAGTATCTTTGACATATTTGTGACGTGGAAAGGGTGGGCAACTTTTGCACTGCACCATGATCAATTGCTTTTGTTTGGTCCAGTCCTCTTTTCAACATGCACCGCTATGCCACTGCTGTCCCATCCATAGAGCTCTCTCACTGTATTTCTGCTCTGATTTACATCATAGATTAATTACTCAATACTCTGACATTAACATGGTTCTCAGGATATGCCTCTTTCTTTTTCTGTAAAATGACCTGAATTGTATGCATGTCTCCATTTATAGGGTCTATCTGATGAACCCAGACTGTGCAACACTGGCCACTAAAGGGACATCCACAGAGATCTCACGATTTACTCCTACATTGGCATGCAGAATGATGCATCCATAATGCCCCCACAAAAGAAACTCTATTTTAACTTGGAGTATATGCTGAAATCTAAGTACAAAATTCCTTTGCCTCAACACATTTCACTAGTTAGTTGAAGCAAGTGTCTCTTTCTGGAAAGATATATATCAGGGGTTAAGATAGCTACAGCAAAGAGCTACTTAAGCTGTATATTCACCCAGTTTTAATCACCTATGGTGGCCAATATAGCCTCCTATTCTCTCTCCTAGATAAAAATCAGTACCATTTAGTTTATTGCTAACAGTTGTTACTAACTTAGGTCCAGCTGCACTATGAACTGGTCGCAATATGCAACCAGTATTTTTGCGATCAGTGTGGTAATTTGCGAACCAACCTATGTACTAATGGGTGGGTTCGCAAATTACAGATTCCTATTGGGGCGAGATTCGACCTACCTCAATAATATAAAGGAGGTAGCTCCCAAATCATGACCCACTAGGAATCACAGCCGTCACACGGATGGTGGCCTGCTGAGGTCAGCAGACCACCATGTCTGTGATAAGTTTTAAATAAAGCAATTTTTTTTCAAGTGCAACCGGTTTTCCTTAAGGGAAAATGGAATGTTTTTGAAAAAAAATGAAAAGTGAAAGTTCCTTATTTTTAGGAGTAGGCAGTGTTCCATGTAACCACTCCCTACTCTTAAAAAATCTTTTTGTCAACATTCACAAAAGGGAAGTGGTGCCGTGGGCACTCCTTCCCGTTTGCAAGTTGCTTACCTCATCCTTTGAGGAGGCAGTAAAATGTTAATGTTTTGTTACTGGAAATCGGTCGAAAAACATTAATGGATACCAATCCGATTCGATATTTTGAAGGGACGACCTAAGCATGCCCCAAATCGGTATTCGGTCGCAAATCTAAATTGTGATTCAGTAACGTGTTACCGATTCGTAATTTTGTTTTGTGGGTAAGAAAATACCTTTTTGCAGTTGCAGTTGCAATCGGCCAGATTCTGCAATTTGAACCATCTGTGACCACAAAAAGGCTTAGGGCCCGATTCTGATGCGGGTTGGAAAAGCTTCCCGACCGAGGGCCTGATTCTGATGCGGTTAGGAAGGCCTCCTAATGGCATTTGCTCCTTCCAAATCGGATCGGGAACGTGTCTTCCCGACCGAGGGCCAACAAATGTTCCCATTGAAGTCAATGGGAGTTCAACCAAATCGTATCTGGAAGCATCCGGATGCATCCTACTCTGCCGGTCGGACTTTCCCGATCCGAGTCGGTCGGACACCATTTCCCAACCGATTCGGTCGGGAAGCTTTTCCAACCCGCATCAGAATCGGCCCCTTAGTAGTAGCCCTAATTCCAGGTCTTTTACTTTCAGTGTGCTCTACAAATGCTGTTTATTTCAGCTGCATAACCCAAACACTTCCACAACCCTCTGTATAGAATAGAATAAATTAATCCTTTCACATCTATCCAAGCTACAAAGTCGCTACGTGTTGTATAGAAGGAACTTGAGAAAGTTGTATTGTATTGTATTGTAATTGCATTTATATAGCGCTTACTACCCCTGAGACATAGATGTAGAAGCTGAACACATGCCACGGATATTGCGTGACAACAGCTTTAGGTACAGTTTGCAGGTTCCAGTCTGAATGTGATAGCTCAGTAGGTTTGGTGCCTGAGCCACTAAGATAGCTTGGTGGGTTGATGCACCTGTTGCACAAAAATATCTGTGTGTATAAAGTTTGATTGTTTAAAATTTTTAACAAATGTGATAATTCTTCGACCTAACTCCAAGCAGCAGCACGGCAATTTACAGCTTTACATTTTTTCCCATAACAGGAGCACTTCAAATTGTATGTGCTATACAGAGGACACTGTTCTGTGCATTTGTTGTGATTGACTCCAGATCATAAAACCTATCATTTAATGAAGAGATAGTGATAGCAGCATGATATTCGGACTTTACCAAGCAGCACATTGTGCAGTTGTTTTACATCTACTGTGCATGGGGGAGCAGCGGTCACATACTATTTGGCCTGCTAGTAAAAATATTTCCAGGACTGTCTAGTGCTGCTTTCAACATTCAGCATAATGGAGGGGGGAGGGGGAGAGTGGAAGTAAAAAATAAATAAAAGGGTTTTCAAGACGTGAAATATATATGACAAATTTGCTCAATAGAGATCTGAAAATCATGATTGATAGCTATTCTATTCAATTCAATTGAATTCATTTAATTTAATTGTATGTTTTAATAAACACCATTACAAAACTGTTAAATTCTCATGCTAAAATATGCACTACTGCACTTTCTACTCATAATTATAGAGCATAAAAACAGAACCATAGTCCATATCCTTATAAAAACAAATCTATCAAATCCATCTAAATACAGTCATCATTAATAAGGAGCATTACTAGTTTCCGTAAGACTGTTTAAAATGCTGGCTGAGTTAGTACGTCTAAAAGCTGCCCAATCCTTCACATCTAGGGTATGTTGTGGTATTACCCGTCTGAGGCATGTTGTTGTCTTCCTTTGGCGTTTTCCAGTTCCCTTAGTGCAAGGTCCAGAAATGTGACTAGTCTGCATGTCATTTGCATATCGTTGCCCAGCAGACATACAGCACTTGCGTCGTTAATAATACGGAGCCCTAGTCCCATAATGTATAGTCTAAAAAAAAATGTAAGAGCTCCAAAAGAAATTGGCATAAGCAAATTATGTGTGTGTCCAAGATTCAGACCCATCTCCACAGCCTCTGCAGCATTTACAGGGCCAAAGATTTTAAAATTTCCAACCAGCTCGCGTTCCTGCTAATGGTAAAAGCTGAAACCTAAATCTCAATAATTTTTCTCTGATTGGCGCTTAAAATGGACGATAATTCTGGGATGCAGGAGAGATGGTGATATGTCTTTCCCCCTTTTATGATTCACTAACTCCTCAAGATTAGCGCCAAAAGGCGTAACTATTGCTGCTTCTTAAGCCTTCTTTTTGAATCAGCTATGATTCACATTGTTTTCCCACAAGTTATCAAGAATTCAATCAAGATTTGTAATGCCATTTACAGTATGAATTTTAGGCAAAGAACAAAGTTCCTTCCAAATCAGATTTTTTAGGGTTCCTTCTTCAAAGTTTTCTTTTTTTTTTAGCCTTGCACAGTATTTTACGGGCTGGAGTTATACTACCCCGGAGAGATTCACCAAGCCGAATTCAACTCTGAAATTATTTACATGGGTATTATGTGGAAGACTAATTACATGTTTTGCAGCAAGAGACAGTTTCTTTTTTTAATAATCGTGCAATTTAGCCCCGTAAGAAGGAGGACAGTAAGTGATCGGTGGGAGGATTTATGCTCTGAAAAATTCCGATATGGATGTTCCCTTTGAACTATTTAATTTAATATACAGTTTTTGAAGTTGAAATTGCATATACCGTCCCCTAATTCTCATGCCTGAAGTTGACAACTTTGGCCCATGTTTAGGTCGAGCCTAGCGGAAGCGCGCATGCGCTGTCGCCCTGCGAAACTGCTGTAGTAGAGTATGGGAGAGAAGCCGCGTGCATTCTCCTCCCATATTTTTCATTGGCTTGTGTCATTGTCTTTCGTAAATGCTGCCTTCAGATTCGTTAATAGGCTTGTTAGTCCCTCCTTAGTACGGCCTTGTCTTCATTTGTACCGTCCCATGACGACTCGCCCTTTTACTTCAGTTGTTACACAGGACCTGTTATTTAGTCTGTAAGCACTATTTACTTTATTGAGTTTCTCTTACTGCAGGCTGGACATGCCTTGCTTCAGCTGAAACTGCTTCTGTTTTTTAAGCAGCACAACCGCCCCCGTAACACAGGTGCCTGCTTTCAATTACTTTAACCCTGCATTATCTCGTGTCTGTTCAAACCCCCAAAGTAAAATGGATTTAGAAATGATTAGCGAGTTAAGTCTTGTGGATTCCAGGTAACACAAAATCCTAAGCTAATGGGCTGAAGCTGACAACAGCACATCTGTGTTACATGTCATCTGTACTAAAGCCACCTGAGGGGTTGTTTTCAAAAGCCTGTTTTATGAACAACAACACCACCATTACCACCACCAATACCACCACCATCAATACCACCACCTTCACCAATACCACCACCAATACCACCACCAATACCACCACCAATACCACCACCACCACCAATACCACCACCACCAATACCACCACCAATACCATCCATACCACCACCACAAATACCACCAATACCACCACCACCAATACCACTACCACCAATACCACCACCACCAATACCACCACCACTCCCAATACCACCACCACCACCAATCCAATAACACCACCACCAATACCAATACCACCGCCAATATCAATACCACAGCCAATACCACCACCACCACCAATACCACCAATACCACTAATACCACTACCACCACTAATACCACCACCACCAATACCACCACCAATACCACCACCACCACCAATACCGCCACCACCAATACCACCACCAGCAATACAACTACCACCACCTATACCAATACCACCACCACCACCAATACCACCACCACCAATACCACCACCACCAATACCACCACCAATACCACCACCACCAATACCACCACCAATGCCACCACCAATACCACCACCAATTCAATCACCACCACCAATACCACAACCACCACCACCAATACCACCACCACCAATACCACCACCACCACCAATACCATCAATACCACCACCAATACCACCACCACCACCACCAATACCACCACCACCAGTACCAATACCAATACCAATACCACCACCACCAATACCACCACCAATACCAATACCACCACCACCAGTACCAATACCACCACCAATACCAATACCACCACCACCACCAATACCACCAATACCATCACCACCAATACCACTACCACCACCAATACCCCACCACCAATACCACCACCACCACCAATACCTTCACCAATACCACCACCAATACGAGTACCACCAATACCACCACCACCAATACCTTCACCAATACCACCACCACCAATACGAGTACCACCAATACCACCACCACCAATACCAATACCTCCACCACCAATAACACAACCACCTGTTATTTAGTCTGTAAGCACTATTTACTTTATTGAGTTTCTCTTACTGCAGGCCGGACATGCCCTGCTTCAGCTGAAACCGCTTCTGTTTTTTTAAGCAGCACAGCTGCCCCGTAACACGGGCGCCTGCTTTCAATCACTTTAACCCGGCATTATCTCGTGTCTCTTCCAACTCTCCAAGTAAAATGGATTTAGAAATGATTAGCGAATTAAGTCATGTGGATTCCAGGTAGCACATAATCCTGTGCTAATGGGCTGAAGCTGACAACAGAACATCTGTGTTACATGTCATCTGTACTAAAGCCATCTGAGGGGTTGTTTTCAAAAGCCTGTTTTATTAACAACACCACCACCACCAATACCACCACCACCATCGATACCACCACCACCGCCAATACCACCACCACCATCAACACCACCGATACCACTACCACCACCACCAATACCGCCACCACCAATACCGCCACCACCAATACCACCACCAGCACCAATACCACCAGCACTAATACCACCAGCACCAAAAACACCAATACCACCACCACCAATACCACCACCAATACCACCACCAATACTACCTCCACCATCAATACCACCACCACCAATACCACCAATACCACTACCACCAATACCACCACCACTCCCAATACCACCACCACCACCACCACCAATCCAATAACACCACCACCAATACCAATACCACCGCCAATATCAATACCACCACCAATACCACCAATACCACCACCAATACCATCACCACCACTAATACCACCACCACCAATACCACCACCACCTATGCCAATACCACCACCACCAATACCACCAATACCACCACCAATACCACCACCACCAATACCACCACCACCACCAATACCACCACCAATACCAGTACCAATACCAATACCACCACCAATACAACCACCACCACCACCAATACCACCACCACCAATACCACCACCACCAATACCACCAAAACCACCACCACCACCACCAATACCACCACCACCAATACCATCAATACCACCACCAATACCACCACCACCAATACCACCACCACCAATACCACTAATACCAATACCACCAATACCACCACCACCAATACCACCACCACCAATACCACCACCACCAGTACCAAAACCACCACCACCACCAATACCACTAATACCATCACCACCAATACCACTACCACCACCAAAACCACCACCACCACCACCCCACCACCAATACCACCACCACCAATACCTTCACCAATACCACCACCACCAATACGAGTACCACCAATACCACCACCAACAATACCTTCACCAATACCAACACCACCAATACGAGTACCACCAATACCAATACCACCAATACCACAACCACCAATACCACCAATGCCACCACCACCACCAATACCACCACCAATACCACCACCA
Source organism: Calotriton arnoldi (assembly GCA_963921515.1). Classification (NCBI taxonomy): domain Eukaryota; kingdom Metazoa; phylum Chordata; class Amphibia; order Caudata; family Salamandridae; genus Calotriton; species Calotriton arnoldi. Next base: position 753,502 of record CAWUFW010002711.1, read on the forward strand.
CCAATACCACCACCACCACCACCAATACCAGCACCACCAATACCACCACCACAAACACCACCACCACAAACACCACCAATACCATCAATACCACCAATACCAATGCCACCACCACCTCAGCGCCTCTCGCTCACTAGTAATAGCAGGAGCACTGTTCGAGACCGGAGCTGCAGCCAAGACCATCCCTCCCTCCATGCCTGCCATAAAGCACTGCCTGCCCTGCACCAGGAGGTGAAGGCAGGGCCCTACTACAGCTGGAGTGTTTTTTATTAGGCCAAAAGATAGCAATGACATTACGCAATGCCACACTGCACACTCAAATCACGGAGAGGGCAGGAAATAGCCCCCCCTTCCCGCTCTTGCTCCTGAGCCGCAACAGTGTAATCACAAAGCAAAAGGTGTTGGAGCGCTTTGTTAGTGTTTATAGCTCGGATCATATGTAACTCACACTTCACACTTTGTGTCTGTGTAATTTACAACACTTACACATCTTCTTCACTGCACTATTTATCACTACTTTGAAGGCGTCGCAGTCCGGTCTCTTTCTCTGATATTTACAATCTAACAAGCGGTCGAGAAGGCCCTTTATTGCAATGCAATAGGTTTCACATTTGCGAGAGTTTAAGCTATTAGTATTGTAAATGACAATGCCTTTTATTTATGTTTTAAAATGCAAACCATAGATAAAAGGCATTGTCATTTACAATGCCAATAGCTCAAACTCGCGTGAATGTGAGACCTATTGCATTGCAAATGCTTGTTTTGATAGGAGGCTTCTTTTTCTCCTCCAAGTTTCCAAATGTTGGTATGTTTACTGTGCCCAAATATTAAAATCTTAGAGCAGATTTACAAGCCCCTTGCGACACTTTTGCGCTGCAGTTGCCTCACTTATTGTGACGCAGCGGCGGAGTAAACAATGCGCCACGTTACGGCCCATTTACAACGTGACGCATCTAGGGAGATGCATCACCTTGTAAACCCCTGGCCACATTATACCTTCGTCAGGTATAATATATGCAGGGTGGGTGTTCCCACGCAGGAAAGCCTCGTAGAAGTGACGCAGTGAAATCTACAAGATTTCACTGTGCCACTTCTAGGACGCCACTGCGTCAAAACCCTATGCCTGCTTGGAGCAGGCGTAAGGAGTGACGCAGTGTATTGGGAATAGGCCTCCCCATGCATTGCTGGAGTTGCGTCATGTTTGCGACACGACTCCAGCAATGCATGACTTTTGTGTCAACAAATGCATCAGAATTTCCAACGCATCTGTCAATCCTTGCACCATGGTGCGCCGTATTGTAAATACGGCGCATCCATGGTGGCGCAAGGGTTTCGCAAGGAGGCGCAGGGAAACTGACGCATCTGTCAGATGTGTCAGTTTCTTGTAAATCTGCCCCTTAGTTTTTTCACATTTAATATTAGGCGTAGCATAGTGAAGCTAAAATTGAAATCTGCAAAGAACCTATAAAAAGCGAGCATCTGGTATCAGTGATACTCAAGGTAGGCTAATAACTAGTGACGCCACTACATCACACCTCTGTGTTTGACTCATGCAATCTGGCAAACAAGAATGTTTGCTCTCTCTGTTGCACTGTTATTGCCCTTTGTATAGTTCGCTCTTTTGTCTGACCTGCTCTACCACTTTTCTCTTTCATCATGTGGTTAGCAAAGAGGGCACACCTTTATCCATTACATACAGAAGGGCACATATGTACATACCATTTACCAGAGAAGTGTTTTGCTTTATGTTGGTGTTTGTAGCCAGCAGAGTCCCACCCACCCACAGGACCTTGGCGTCTCACACCTACACCAGTAAATAGCCTCATCTGGGCACTCCAATTTTCTCGTGAAAATCTCCAATCCAGCTAGTTTATTTGCTGTGCAACCATCTAGTGTGCTCCGTCTAAGTACACACAACGTGATCCTATATAGTTGCTTCTCTGAATGGGAACAGTCCCATGGTTCACATTATTTCCCCTGGAAACCTGGATATACAGGCTTTGGTCCTTTATTTTGTTTTGACAAACCAGGCTGCAGTACATCCACCTTACATCCTGGCAAACGATGGGGCCAGAAAGTACCCAAAGAACAGCCTGGCTATCAAGCAGAGTGACTGACACACCCAAAGTGCCTCCAACTCTGCATCCCTATGATGAGGCAAACCTACCTGCCTTCCTTACCTTCAGACAAAGCTGGAATACCACTGCCACACGTTGCCCCAACAGAACGTGTGTGTCAAGGGTATCTCCTCCCTCCTAAACACACGTGTGGCCTCCCACAACGTTCTCACACAACATGTTTTTATAAGGAGGAGCTTTGAATAACTTTAATTAATAAAACTATATACAGATGCATTCCACTCCCTATTTCTGTCCTCAATTCTGACTGCCTTTACGCTCCTTCATGGCACTTCTCCTCCTTCTCTCTGCCTGTTTTATGTTTCAGCTAATTTACACTTGTTTCGCTCTGCTTGCACCCGGAAAAACCGGTTACAGATCTGCTGACATTTTCCACTTGCACAAATATCTGCGGTAAAGGCCGTGGAATCAGCATAAAGGACCCTGGTTTGCATGCTATTCCCCATTCAGGAGAATTTAACTCCTAATACCCGGAATTAGTGGTAGAGATACCATTCAAAATATATAATTTCGGCCTCGGTATCTTCTCATCTGACTTCTGGACAACTCGTAATGGGACCCTATGTCTGGTCATTTCACTTCAATCCTTTTGCGCTCTTCTGTGCAAAAGATAAATCCTTTACTATGTTATACTCACGTTGATAAAACGAGTGTGACTCGAAATCATTCAAGACAGCTTTTATGTATATTTATGTATGCATTTTTTTGTAAAGTGCTGCATGCAGCTATGTTGGAGTGATGGCTTACATGAGGACTATTCAAGCGCAGTGGGAAGATCTATGTTGTGTTTCCCGACAAATGGCTGTTGTTTTAGGCAGCGGCGATCCTCCGCTATGGCGGAGGAGCGTCGCCCCACCTGCTGACAGCCAGGCAGCGGAGGGAAACAGGAAATATTAAATGATAATAAAACCATTTTTTTATTTTATTTTTCTTTCCACTAAAAGCAGCCAAGTCTGGGCGGGGCCATGACGAAAGCAGGGGAACGAGTAGTGCACACTGTAAGTGCGCATGTCGGTTTGGCCGGCTGTCAAACCGTCATGCACACTTTGATCTCTCTCCACCCGAGCTGTGTTGTACAGCCGGGTGGAGTAGAGGCACAGGCTCCTAGGACCTGAGCGAGCGTTAAACAAGCCCGCTCAGACCAATCAGATGCTGCTCTCATGCTATATTACCAGTGTGAGAGCAGCATCTTGATTGGCGCCTAGGAGCCTGTGCAGTGTGCAGGGACCGGAGCAGAAGAACTCCGAGATGGCAGCAGGCAGTGGCAGGTAAGTGATTTTTTTTAATTATTTACCCCCTACCGCCCTCACCTCCCCGCCTACCACTTATTATGAAGGGGAGCCGCTACTGTTCTTAGGATAATACACAACAAAAGGGCTGATTGGTAGAATTGGGGATATGTTTAGATGGATCCATGTAAAGCTTAGTGGTGTTACCTCTGAAATTTCTGTGAGGCTGCCTGGGTAATACTAATATGATGATAAGCGTAGGTGTGCATATTTTATTATAAATAAATGTTATTTAATATTTATTTTAGTTATCTTATCTAAATCCTATGTTTATAATGGAGAAGCTATAAAACGCTGTCTTCCATCAAATCGACAAGGTATTAGAATGGCAGCTAGGTTGAATTCTGAAAAATATAACATTTTGCCCCGAGTATGATGAAGACAATCCAGTCTAGTATAAAAGAACTGTTAACAATTGCACTTGAAGAGGTTGGTGAAGATAGGGTGCTAACCCTATTTGAAGAAATTATCTCCAAGGTATCCCATTTTTGATCACTACTAAAAGCTTTAACTATGCGAGTAACGGTAATCAAAATGGTAAGTGGTATGAGCAAGACTGCTGATCATGAAGAGGGAACTGTCATATCCTTTGGTAAGATGTCATGAAATAATTGACTCAGAGAAGACTACTGCAAAATTATAGAGATCTGACAGTAGAAAAACCCTGCAATGCATTATAACATATAGAAACATATATACGACAAGCGGGCTACTGAAGAAAAAAAAACTCTAGAAGATTCTGGTCTCTCATCACCTGGAGCTATAATGGGCCCTGCAATATTCAGAGAACATACTTAGGGGCACATGAGTGGGGTTCATGAAGCTTAATGCCCAGGGTACTACTAGACCTGGCCAGGTTTGTGACTGCATTGGGCTTTCAAGATGTGTGCAGAATGGTGCTTGGAAGTTGATAGAATTGGGGTTTCTGGTTGGCTAGGGTATGCACCTAAGCCAGGCAGAACCCACCACTCTAGTCAGGGTAAGGGAGTTACACACCCAAGATCACCCCTGCTCACCCCCTTGGTAGCTTGGCAGAGCAGTCAGGCTCATCCCAGAGGCAATGTATAAAGCGTTTACGCAACACACACACACACTCACACCCCCACCAGTGACACAATAAATACACCACAAAAGTGACTCCACACCAGGTTATATAAAAATATCTCATATATTGTATATAAACATATAGACCACAATCACAGAAATCATAAATCGCTTTGCCAACTGGGCAATTGTCATAACATGATAGTTAGTGCAATATGGTACATACTTATAGGTTGCACACGTCATAAAAATACCATCACTGTACATAATATGCAGTTCCTGAAATGATACTCGTTATCCTGTCTGTATAAGGTATGAGCATAACATACATCATAAATCAGGGCACAAAATACGAAGCAGTTGGATAATGCACACAAACATATGATTCGCCATATCCATATCACCATAAGTCCCCTGTAGTGCAGAAACCACGAAGCCATGCCCTAAACATACAAGCAGCAGCAACTTGTACTCCTACTACCTGGTGTATGGTACTGTGCACAACACAGAGGCTACAGGGACACCTGCTTGCCTACCACGGTGAATACGGTAATATAGCAACTTCATTTCTCTATGACGCGGGGGCCTCCATTGAGAACTTTCCCTGGCATTGCTATCACTGCCAATAAATGCCCCCAAGGTATGATCAACAAGAAAAGGGAGGAAAGGGGAGAGCTCACACTGTTGACTCCAATGGGGAGACCTTACTCGGTCCCCGCATACAAAAATAGTGATGGGCTACTGCCCCCTAAAGCACGCAGCGCAGCCTTCGGAATTAGCCTCACAAAGAACGGAGCCGCCGCAAGGCTCCCCTGGCACTGGAAGTGCCTCAGTGAGGTCATACTTTCCTGCTGCACCCGGAAATGCCCTGGCGTTGCCCAGGTAATAGTGCCGACAACAGGCCACGATGAGAGGCGCTCCTAAGCCGGCGGTCAGCTACGCAACCTTCCCCCACCCTGTTAGGGAGCACCTGAGCAAAGTCTGCCCACTCACAGCTGTTGGAGGCCCTCGGGATGGGTCCCGTAGTGCTGGAAGACAAGCAGGGGCTCCAAACGCTCCCCAGAGCACTGGCAGTTTGGGAGCTCCATGCTGCGATGTCGGCGACCTCAGGAGTGGGTCCAAGTTGGTGCGACGCACAGCGCACAGATGCAAGCAGGCCGGGCCTCCTGGAAAACAGCAGTGCTTGACCTGGGGGTTTAGCAAAGGGGCAACTTCACTCCTCCCTGGTGGCAAGAGGCAGTCTGCGAAGCCAGTAGTGTCTGGTTACAAGTTCACGCAGCATCTAAAATCATAGGGTCACAGCCCCTGTACTTATGCTCAAAAAGTCTTTGTTCTGGAAGTGACTTCAAACACACTTTAGAAGTGCACAACACCTCCATTCAATCCTCAGCCCCGGCTCCAGACACACTACAGGGGGGTGGAGACAGCATTATGAAAGGCAGGCACAGCCCTTTTCAGGTGCAGGTGACAACTCCTCCCACCACTCTAAACCAGGAAGACTCATCAGGATATGCGGGGCACACCTCAGCTCCCTCTGTGGCTGTCTAGAGTGAATGCACAAAACAGGCCTCTGTCAGTCTAAACCAGACGTTGATTGGAGCCAGGATGCAAAGCACAAAGAGTCATAAGCACACAGAAATGCCCATTTCTCGAAGTGGCATTTCTAAAATAGTATTAAAAAATCTGCTTTCACCAATAAGCAGGATTTATCACCGCTATACCAAACATGCCAACACTACTCCTTCCAGATTAGAAAGTACCTCTGATTCACATATCTGGGAACTCTCAATGCAAACCTATGAGAGGAGCAGCCTGTCAGCAGTGAGAAACCAAATAAGCTGTTTGTCACTACCAGGACATGCCACACAACAAAGGCACATGTCCTACCTTTTACCTACACAGCACCCTGCCCATAGGGCTACCTAGGGCCTTCCTTAGGGGTGACCTATGTGTAGTAAAAGGGGAGTTTCAGACTTGGAAAGCACTCTTAATACCAAGTCACTGTGGCAGTAAGCTGTGCACGCAGGCCTGAGACAGGTATGAAAGGCTACTTCTGTGGGTGGCGCAAGCAGCGCTGCAGGCCCACTTGTAGCATTTAATATACAGGCCCTGGGTATATAGGATACCACTGTACAAGAGACTTACAGGTAAATCTAATATGCCAAACAGTTGTAGACCAATTTTACCAAGTTTACAGGAGAGAACACATGCACTTTAGCACTGATCAGCAGTGGTAAAGTGCCCAGAGTCATAAAACCAACAAAAACAGGTCAGATAAAATACAGGAGGAAGGCAAAACGTTTTTGGATAACCCTGCAAAAAGGGCCAGGTCCAATAGAAGTGATATACATTTTCCATTCCACTCTGGAGTACATAGAGGTTTCTTGTGTATTGACTATATTTTTGTATGGTCCTCTGATGACTGTGAGAAAGATGAGCCCGACCCTTTTGATTTACCTGCAATTCCGAAGTCGAGTCTGCATTCCGATGACCCGAAACCGGATTCCACCTGTAGAAAAAAAGACAGGACACTCATTATCCCTCCGACCGTAACACCTACATGTCACGTGTTGCAGCAGGAGGGCAGGATTCAAACGACTGAAACCAGGGAGGAGGAGTCAAACAGGAAACAGGAAGAGAAAAGGCAGAGAAAGAAAGGAAAGACGAGACCGGATGAGAAGACACACCCACCACCTGCCAGGAGCAGCCGAAAGACGTTGCTGAGATTCTGCAAGCCGGACAGGTCGATTCCGACATAACGGAGGAAGCCTGGGAAGACGCCGAGAGTGAGGAAGCTCCAGAGAGGTGGAGTAAGGAATGGTGGAGCCCACCGGAGGACGCTGAAGTGTGGCTGCAACTCTGGAGAGTTGCGGCAGAGCAGGTAAGCCATTACGGGATGGTGGGCAGTATTTAGGGGTGATGGGGAGGGAGGGCACGGTGGCTGACGGGAGCACAGATTCATTTTTAAAGGACCCCCATCCCATCAAAACTTATAAAATTGCGCATTTTGTATTGATGAGGATGCCACTTTTGAGAGAAGGGGCAGAGCCAGTGTGAGGAAACACCGAAAGAGGAGATTGTTTATATTTTATTTAGAGATTTACCTAATCTCCGTTAGATATGGAAAAACTAAGGGACCCAAGGAAAAAACAAGAGAGAAATCATAATCCTTACCCACATGTGATTGGGATTGTTCTTTTGACCTCTTTAATAAAATGGGAGAAAAGGAAGACTCGACTACCTTAGCCACTCCCCTTCTGATCTTGCTTTGCTCGTTTAGTTTTCTTTGGAATTTTCATCCTCCTAAGACCTTGCTACAGTTTTTACAGGTGGTGTGGTGACGGGTAGATAGAACCCCTATATAGAGAAAGAGTATATATACTTACCGCTCCTTTATATCTCCTTCTCTGAGCCTCCGGAAGGTGCAGTTGGAGAGAAGACGACCGTAGAAGAGAAGGAAGAGAAAAAGAAAAGGCAACCTTAGCAGCCTGATGTTAAATTTCTGTTTACCAAAGATACATTAAACATTCATCATTAAGAAATACATTCGGCCTCCGCATCTGTTTATCCGGCCTGCCCTCCCACAATGACCTTCCTGTTTGAAATATTGATTATCAGGCTTTGTGTATTTCTGAATACTCACTACTATTGAGGACTCATAGGGCAACATCTAGGAAGACTTGGAGACAATGCTTGGGAACTCAAGGGCACGGGGATGGTTATATTCTTACTTGCTGTCTTGATCCACTGCTTCTGGGACTATGTAGGGCTTGGTGTCATCTAATTTCAAACTTTGATGTACAATCAAATCTGTTCTCTGGGGTGAACTAAGCTGAGGGCCCACCTTAAGAAGCAGGAGCACTACAAAGCAGTCTGTCATCTGGAGTCCAAGGTATGGACTGCAGTGTGGGAGTTGCTAATCTCCGCTGATTCCCAAGCATGAATTCAGTCAATCACTGGATTTGTAGAGGGCTAATTGTTACCCGTGAGGGTATCCAGTCACTCAGGGTCCAGTTGATTAGCCAGGTCATTAGGGACTTTCGGAACTCTGGAAGAGATACGGAGGTCCATAGGTGAAAGGGTAACTCGTTCCATGTCTTCGCTGCTAGGTAGAAGATGAAGCGACCTCTGCTTCTGCTACATCAGACACAGGGGGTGAGTTTTAGAGAAAGGGATGCGGAGCAAAGGTGGAAGTTCAGGCGTTGGTTCAAGTAGGTGGGTCTGCAGTTGTGTAGGGCCTTGAATGCATGGGTCAGGAGCTTGAACTGGCATGTTTTCTGTACAGGGAGCCAGTGCAGTTCCCTTAGTTAAAGGGTGATGTGGGTTCATCTAGGGAGATCAGGACGAGTCTGGCTGTGGCATTCTGTATGGTCTGTAGTCAGCGGAGAAGGTAAGCTGTGATGTCTGCGTAAAGAGTGTTGCCATAGTCAAGTCGGCTGGAGATGAGGGTCTGGGCGATAGAACGTCTGGAGCTTTAGTGTAGCCATTTGAACATCTTATGAAACATGCAGAGAATGAAAAAGCAGGAGGAGGAGACGAAGTTGACCTGAGTCATTATGGTTAGCTTGTTGTCCAGAATTATGCCTAGGTTCCTAGCGTGGTCAGTGGGGGTAGCTGTAGGTCAGAGTTTGTAGGGCCACCAGGATGCATCCCATTGGGAGATTTTGTTTCCGAAAATCAGTACCTCTGTCTTGTCCGTGTTTATCTTCAGGCAGTTGTCCATCATCCAGTTGGCGACGTCTCTCATGCAGTTGTGAAAGGTGATCTTGGTGGTGTCTTCTCAGAGGGAGAGGATGAGTTGTGTGTTGTCGGCGTAGGATATGATGTTGAGTCAGTGGGTTTTGGTGATGCTGGCCAGAGGTGCCAAATAAGTGTTCAAGAGGGTGAGGCTAAGCAAGGATCCTTGGGGCATTCCGCAGATGATTTCCTTGGGTTTGGAGGAGAAGGGGGGATTTGTGCTAGACTTGAAAACTAGGAGATCACAACAAGCTCAATTACATCGGGAAAGAAAAACACTTATTGAGGTTGGGAACAAGACTGATAAACTAGTTGTTAGTTTTCACAGCAGGGACAAGAATTCTAGATTGGTGGACACAGAGATGTATGATGAGAATAGTTGAAGGGTTTCCTTTCTGTGGCACAGATATTTGCTGAATACTAAAAGGATCTTTATTGAAACAGACTCGGCCCGACTGCTCCTTAGTGAAGGACTTCCTAGGTGACTTTTCTCTTCTGGGCCTAATGGAGGGTTACAGAATGAATAAGGATATGGCTCTAATGATGGTGGATATGGTCTCTGCTATAGAACAGCTTCCAATCCAAATTGATGCCAGACCCATTTCACCTGACGGTGGAGTTTTTCAAGAAATTGTGCAGCTTGCTGAGCAACAGGCTGTTGAATTGATTCCTTAACCCTAGTCTGGATGAAATCCTGCTGCCACAATTTTTCTGATACATAAGTTTGGGAAATCAGCAGATGAACCTTCTGCCTGCTGATCTTTCCCTTTTTATTGTAAAGATGAGAATAATAGCATTGATCCTTGCTTGAAGAATATTTCCAGTAATTGCACCACTTACACACCCAGACAAATTCAACTTTATGCTACTTAGCTCCAACAGTGAAAACTTATGTTGGCTTTCTAAGCTATTTGTCTATTTTGGGCACATAGTTCGTCACTGGATGCTAAAAAAGTGTTAATTTCTTAGGGTGGCCTTTTATGTTGTGTATATTGTTGAACATGGAATATGGCCTAAATTTGTGGCTTTTCTATGTATTGGGGTGGGATGCGGGGTGAAGCAAAGTGGGAGAGAAGCAACATAGCAGGCAGAGAGAAGTAACAAGTGGTGAGAACACAGGTGAAAGAGAGCAACTTGGAGCCCCAGGGATGGGTTGTAGGGCAGAAGCACATGGATGAGAGAAAGCAACACAAGTCCGTGTAGGGGGAGTGAAGCATATTGGTGAGAGAGAGCGTATGGGGGAAAAGCACACAGGGGAGACAGCTGGCAAACACATGCACTCTCAAAGAGCCCTTAAACAAAAAGAAAAAAGAAGTTCAGATGCCAGCCTATCAACGAGATGGTAAAGAAGCTGTGCTACCTGGGAAGGACAAACAAGATGGACAGGCTGAAACATTGAAAGCCATCCAACAGAAAGCAAAGAAATAAGAGCGACTGTAAAGTCAACCAATTGTAAGCAACAGACAGGCTGTAAGCCCCCTATATCTTCTTGATAAGTCCACAATATATCTTTTGCTCATAGGCTCAATATATAAATGTGAGGTAATGGTATCATACCTGACGAAGGAAATCCCCTATGGCTGGGTGAACTTTTGAAACATGTAGGCTGGAAGATTTTGCAAATGACATACCATAGATATAGCCAAGTTGCAGAAAGGGGTGGGCAGAGATGATATACCAGGAAATCTGACTGACTTCAACCTGTAAAAAGGGGAATATTCCACTACATGAGACCGACAAACACTAGGGCAGTACTGCATCAACTGGTTTGAGCTGAGAGACAACTCTTGAATGTCATGTTATTGACTGGCGAATTCCTCATAGCAGTCATAACTAGCATATACAAAAACCCTTACAACCCGGTGACACGTTAGCCAAGCAGAGACAATATGGTGATTTGAACTCAGTAGATGTAGATTGGGAAGAAGTTTCCACACTTCATTGTGCAATCCAACCTCAGGCTTATTCAGAACAATATCCTTCATAAGACATATTATTTCCAGGATTTGCATCATGGTTTTGGTGGCAACACCTATGTATGTTAGATGTAAGAAAGGGAAGGGGATCTTGCTTCACACCATTTGGGGCTGTCCTAATGAACAGATCTTCTAACAAAAGGCTCATGCTGAGCTTGCTATCATTTAGGAACTGGAAATTAATTTTACTGCCCAAGGAGCAGTACCCAGCAGTACTCAGGCTCCTATGACCTTTGTAAGTATTAGAGCTGATACTGACGCCACAATTTATCACCCAAGAACAGGGAAATCAGTAGACACCCACAGTTAAACATGTCACCGAGGCAAATACTAGTGTATGTCGTCTGAGCAAGCAGTGTACAAAGGTCAATGGTGCTCAAAGAAGGTCCTTTGCAAAAGAAACAATTGATGGACGGAATGCTGGACAATGTAAACATTCACCCCCAGTCACAAGGATCTGGGTTAAATCCATCATTCTTTTGCTCACCACACCACCCCAGTTTGGACCCAGCCATATGCAAATCAGTCTTGACCCTGTTCCTTGTGGGAACAGTCCAGCCCGAACTGCCAAGCCAGGTCCTCCCTGGACCGGAAACAAGCATCCTGGGACCGGTTTCAGGGCATCACCTTTCATCAGCCAGGCTAGCTTGAATCCAGTGGTGTAGTGAGCACGGGACCCACGTCTGGGCATACCCTTCCCACTTAGGGCGACAAATGCAAAAGAAACAATTGATGGACGGAATGCTGGACAATGCAAACATTCACCCCCCAGTCACAAGGATCTGGGTTAAATCCATCATTCTTTTGCTCACCACACCACCGCAGTTTGGACCCAGCCATATGCAAAGCAGTCTTGACCCTGTTCCTTGTGGGAACAGTCCAGCCCGAACTGCCAAGCCAGGTCCTCCCTGGACCGGAAACAAGCATACTGGGACCGGTTTCAGGGCATCACCTTTCATCAGCCAGGCTAGCTTGAATCCAGTGGTGTAGTGAGCACGGGACCCACGTCTGGGCATACCCTTCCCACTTAGGGCGACAAATGCAAAAGAAACAATTGATGGACGGAATGCTGGACAATGCAGACATTCACCCCCAGTCACAAGGATCTGGGTTAAATCCATCATTCTTTTGCTCACCACACCACCCCAGTTTGGACCCAGCCATATGCAAATCAATCTTGACCCTGTTCCTTGTGGGAACAGTCCAGCCCGAACTGCCTAGCCAGGTCCTCCCTGGACCGGAAACAAGCATCCTGGGACCGGTTTCAGGGCATCACCCTTCATCAGCCAGGCTAGCTTGAATCCAGTGGTGTAGTGAGCACGGGACCCATGTCTGGGCATACCCTTCCCACTTAGGGCGACAAATGCAAAAGAAACAATTCATGTCCATCAATTGTTTCTTTTGCATTTGTCGCCCTAAGTGGGAAGGGTATGCCCAGACGTGGGTCCCGTGCTCACTACACCACTGGATTCAAGCTAGCCTCGCTGATAGGTCCAAACTGGAATGGCATGGTGAGCACTGATTTGCATATGGCTGGGTCCAAACTGGAATGGCATGGTGAGCAAAAAAACCGATGGATTTAGGCCCAGATCTCTGTACTGGGGTGAATGTATGACATTGTTCTGCATTCTGTCCATCAATTGTTCTTTTTGCATTTGTCACCCGAGTGGGACGGATATGCCCAGACGTGGGTCCCGTGCTCTCCATGCCACTGGAGTCAAGCTATCCTGGCTGATGAGGGCTGAAAGCCCGAAACCGGTCCTAGGATGCTTGTTTCCAGTCCAGGGAGGACCTGGCCTGGCAGTTCAGGCTGGACTGTTCCCATTGGGCGCAGGGTCAAGACTGATTTGCATATGGCTGGGTCCAAACTGGAATGGCATGATGAGCAAAAAAACGATGGATTTAGGCCCAGATCTCTGTACTAGGGTGAATGTATGACATTGTTCTGCATTCTGTCCATCAATTGTTCTTTTTGCAAAGAAGGTCCTTAACATGTGTTCTTGTTGGGTAAAGTGAGGGTGTGCTCCCAGCAAGCAAATACATCTCTCCTTATTGGATTGCCTTTTTGTCTGAATGTAAAGTCTTGGTGGTGTAGGTTGACAACTCTTCAGAGTGCATTTCTGCACATTTTGTAGATGTCTGTTGTGAAGAAAGCTCGGTCCCCAACTCTGAAATACTGTGTGCCTTATTCAGAAAGGTATCTTACTTTTTTGAGTACATTTTACACTTTTGAGTAAGTTTACTACTTTTTGGCATTTTGGTATTCACAAAATCTTAGTGTAAATTACTACTTTAAAAAACACAGTAAGTCCAGCGCTACACGTGGCCAACAACTGGTACTGCAACACCCTCCCCTAGAAAACAATGAGATAGGGACTTAAAACGAAACCCCATATGAAATAATGTTAAATTAAATTATTCAAAATAGTTTCAAATATAAATAAATATACACTAATGTTAAAATATATAAAAATAGTACATATCGATTATTTAATGTTGGTTAGACCTTAATTGAAGTTGAAAAACAAGCAAGAGTGAGTGATAAAGTATAAAGGTTTTATTTTATAACGGCTGGGAGAGTGATGAACCCAGATAGGATTGCCACCCAACTCTCAAATTGTCTACAACAGGTAGCCCTTTATAAAGTGTATTTTGCTGAATCATAAATACTAATTATGTGACTGACAATGTAAATATATGGCATATTTGAGCGACATTATACAACTAAAGCCAAGCCTCCCACCCTCCTATGTTCATTGGCACAATCATCTGACTATGTGTCATTTGTGCCATCTGACTACGGGTTATTTGGTTTGTGCAATCTGACTAGGTGTCTATTTTTAAAACCTCAGCGCAAGCAGAACACGTGACCTGACTATGTGTTATTTGATTTGTGCAATCTGACTATGTGTCCTATTTCTAAAACCTCGGCACAAGCAGAACGCATGATCTGACTATGTGTTTTGATCATCCCTGTGTCTTATCTTTCTCAACTAAATTGACCTCAAAGCTGGTTGGTTGCATGCATCCCACCCTTCCGTTCATCCCCTCACACGATCATTCTCTGGAGGAACTGTCAATACTGATGTTTGTTGCACTAGAGACTTCTTGATTTGTTTGTTTTATTGATTACTGGCTACCGTCAGTATGTATCACAAGTTGCATCTTTTCTCTCTCTGAGCTCGTCTACTGTAATTCATTAACATGAAGCATTGGGCACATACTGCTGTCTAATCATGTACATTTCGGTGTGGGTGAAGGTGAGGTTTTTAGTGGCACTTTCTCTGAGTCCCCCTCCTCACTGTCTATATTAACACCTTCTATATTAACATTCCCCCCTTTAGTTAATTCTTCAACTATCTCAGATGTTGTGCTATCTTCTTTCATCTTGGACCTATGGCTTGCAAACCATCTGTTAACATATATTTCCTTTCCCAATTTTGTGACTGCGTTTTTACAGCAATGTAATATCAATTGGAAGATACAACACATAACAAGCAGCACCACTGTTATTGGAATTAAGTATTTAAATAGTCCGGATGCCCAATTCGGAAGCCAACTAAACCAGTCCGAGAACCATTCATCCCTCTTCATGCATAGTCTGTTGTAAGTTATGTAAAGTCTGAATGGCTTTAGTTAGAGAGATATTTTCTGCATCATTTCCTGGTATAAATGTACAGCATGCAGTTCCCATTTTTGCTCAAACTGCACCGTCGATAGCTGTGAGCAAATCCAACACATATCTGTTTTGTGTTACCATCATTCTCATGGCTCTTAGGTCTTCTTTAATTGAGTTAAAGCCATCTTCAGTATCATTCATCATTTCTAAACGTTCCCCACTTGTGATCTGCAACCACCTTGCATTTGCTTTTATTTGCAAGGTGAAGAGGGGTATTGACCCTCATGCATTCACTTGGCTTTCACTGAAAAGTCAGAAGTCTTGTGGGATATTTTTGTATATGTTCCATCCGAAATACTCTGTTTCTCTTCTTGTTCTTTTTTGATGAAGAAGGGTAATCTTTTTGCTCATTGGGTGTTTGTGCAATGCGGAAATATCCTCCCCTGGAATTATTAGCACTGGGGTATGCAGGGTCACCAGGGAACAGACACCGTGCCTTCTGGGTGGCAGTTGGGCATAGACTTTTTCTCCACACTGCCAGTAGTAATCCATTAGTCCGTAGGTGTTTTGTTGTAAGCATCCTAGAGTTTTAGTGGTGTTGCAGTTATGGTTGATCCCCACTGGAACAGTACCATTACCTTTAAAACATAAAGAAAAATGTGTTAATTTAATCACTTTTATATTTTTAGGAGTAGGACTAACAAGGATTTAGCTAGAGTCATATGTATTCCAAATGGGCGTACACCCTTTTGTGTGTGTACCGCTGAGCCCCTCCTCCCACAGAGATCTTCCTTGGCTAGAAATTATGAGATTGTGACAGCACCCCTATTGCAAATAAATGGATCAGTTTATTAGCATTGTTGGAGTCCTTGGAATGTCTGTGTAATTATTACATCTAAGATCAGGATTGTATACTGCTAACTTTCCCCCTGTATCATATATTCTTTGAGGAATTTATGTATTTTATATCTTCCTAAAACCTGTCCTCTTCTTTCCATATCTTCTAGTTCTTTACATATCATGGATCTGTCTGTTATGATTTTGGTTAAAAATGTACTTGTTTCAAAGGCAGATGTCTTCATGAATCTGTTTGTTGATTGGAATGAATAGATCTGTAGCTGACCTCTTACTCTACAGGCAAGTAGGTGTATTAAGCAGAGGGTGATATTTTGGTCTACCTCTTTTTTTAAGTATAGAATTGGGGTGGGTGTTGAGTGAGGTATTAATGAGCACATGTAACATGATGTATTTGTGGTCTGTTTTCCAATGTTTTTCATATGTGCATACCATGTGTTGTCCTTTAATCCTGTATGAATTTTGTCATCCTTAGTGTAAGTGTTTGAGCGTACGCTATTCATTTCTCTAATTTCCCTATGTGTATGCTTGTTCATCCTATCATTGTCACTATTGCTAATACTACCCCCATCATTGTTGCTCATTAATTCTTTAGGTGAACCAACATAATACATATATACATACTCAACCCAGCCGTGCATAACAGAAAAAAAATGAACTCTGCATTTTAATAGTCCTCCCTGTCACTATCAGATGGGGTGTGAGGTGATGATCAGTACTTGGTGTGTTTTGTAGTGAGAATAATGCAATGGGAAGGGATTGTAACCATTTTTTGTTTAAAGTTGCTGATATTTTGCTAATTTTGTTTTGTAGAAGGCCATTTAGGCATTCTACAATTTTATTACTTTGTAGGTGATAAGCTGAAGTCAGTGTATGCCTTATTTCTAACATTTCTGTGATATGCTTGAAGACATAATTTGCAAAATTAGTTCCATTATCTGCTCTTATTGCTTCTGGGACTCCCCATCTTGGTATAACCTCTCTTACAAGGAAGTTGGCAGCTGATTTTGTATCACAGTGTACACATGGGGCTGCTTCTATCCATCTTGAGAATGGACAGACTGCAACTGATACCTGTAGTTGTTGCAGTTATTTAACATATCTACAAACTCAATGTGTAAAGCTCGAAAATGACCCGGTGGGCGTGGTATTGTTGATGTGATCACTTTTAGAGTTGGTTTGGGGGAATATTTACGACAGGTTTGGAACTCACTTAAATACATAGTCACCGTCTCATGTAAATTTGGTATGAACCATTCTGATTGCAACTCATTGCACATTGGAGTAAAGGCGGTGTGTGCAGGGTGATGTATTTAATCTAATGCAATGATCAATATGTTGGGGCATCACTGGTTTGCCTGTAGTGCTTTGTCTGAATATCCAGTCAGTGCCAGATTGTTGATATCCTCTCTGTTTCCAGAGATCTTTCTCAAACTCAGGTGCTGCCTCTTGCAGTTCTCTGAGATGTAGCTGGGAAGTCTCAACATATGGTGTTGTTCTAGATATGTTTGTCTGATCTGTCTTATTTTCTTCATTCTCCTCTTTTTATCCTGCATATAGATTTTGGTGTGTTGGTCGTGTGCCTCTAGCTGCTTCTTTAGCTGCTTGGTGTGCTAACTCATTTTCTCTGGACATAAAGTCCTGTGTTCCTGTGTGTGCTGAACATCTCACTCTAGTTGGTAATTCTAGTGCTTCAATGATGAGTTCTAAAATATCTCTATGTACTATTGGTGTACCATCACTTTTGAGGAATCCCCTTCTTTTCCACCCAGAGATACTAGAATGCACTGTGGTGGTGACATAAGCTGAATCTGAATACACTGTAATATTATCTCCCTTCACATGTTCCAGAGCAGCCAGCAGAGCTTTGAGCTCCGCTGTCTGTGCTGAATAATGGGAGGGTGGTGTTATTTGCTCTGTTATCAAGAACAATCACTGTGCACTTTACCCTCCACTACTGCTGCACCGGTATGTCGTATTCCTGTTTCTTGGTCAATTGTGGATGAGCCATCAACAAAGTATATTGGACTGTCGGGTATTGGCTCTTCTTCTGCCTTTAGAGCCTCATCAGGGGTAAATGTGGAGCAGTCATGTACTTCATCTCCTTCTTGTACTGGGTGTGCTATGAATGTGGTGGGACTTACAGTGTGACATCTCACTATTTTCAAAGAAGGTAAAGATAATATTATTTCATAACCTGAAACTTGTTGTGTGGTTAATGTGCCTTTTGCTTTCTGTATTATGGCAAACACTGCATGTTTCATATAGAAAGTAAGAGAATTGCTCATCACAATAGGTGTGCTTTTTTCAATACCAAAAGCAGTGGTTGCAAGTGCTTGTTCGCATGGAAAGTGTCCTTTCATTATTGAGTCTAATAATGTACTATAGTAGGCGATTGGCTTATGACCCAAAGGATATTTTTGAGTTAGTACTGCTGTCATGGTTGTACCATTACTATGGCAGAAAAGGTAGAATTCCTTATTGTAATCTGGTGTACAACCACAGGGGCGACACTTATCTCTTCTTTTAATTTCTTAAACATTGCTGTCATTTCCTCTGTCCAGTGTATTTTTCTTTTGTTTATTTTACTTCTTTCATTCCCTGTAATAATGGTGCTATCAGTGAGCTGTAATCAAACACCCACTGTCTAACATAATTATAGAGGCCTAAGTATTGTTGCATCTCTTTCAGTGTTTTGGGCTCTGTCTTTTTCCTGATACATTCTGCTCTTTCTGGTATAACCCTTCGGCCTGAAGCAGATATTATTTGACCCAAAGAATGCATTTCAGTAACTGCGTATAGTACTTTATCTTTTTCAACTCTGTACCCTCTTTGCGCTAAGACAGGTAACAAATTGGTGGTACCTCTTCTGCACTGTTCTTCTGACCTGCTACTTATTAGGATGCCATCCAAATATTTCAGCAGCACACTGTCACGCTGGAAGTTTGAAAGGGCATTTTTGACTACCCTGTTAAATATACTAGGGGACTCACAGTACCCCTGTGGCAGACGAGTATACAAATACTTGGTTCCTCTATAGGTAAAGGTTGTTAGGTATTGACTTTTGGGGTGTAGGGGGACACATTAGAGCTTTTTGTAAATCAATCACTGAAAAATGTGTCTCATCAGCTGGGATGTTTGTCAATATTACTGATGGATCCAGTACCACTGGGAACTCGGGTACCACTATATTATTAAGTGGGCAAAAATCCTGTACCATCCTCCAAGTACCCCCCTTTGATTTCTTTACCTGGGTATATATGAGTATTGCAGGGTGAAACTCCTGGATATAGTACCACCTACTGCACCAATGCTGTCATAGTGGGTGCTATCCCCTCATCTTATTCTTTTGACAACAGATACTGCTTAACATTAGGTAAAAGTGCTCCTGCCTTTATGGTAATTTTTACTGGTGCTGCTGTCTGTATCAAACCTACATTATATGGTCCTGTTGTCCACAACTATGGTGGTACCTTTGCTAAATCTTAATCTTTCATAGAGTTGGGACTTGGCTTGGGTATAGATGTTCTTATCTCTAACTCTACCCGAATCGCTACTGCCTTTACAAATACTACGGTGGAAGTTGCTGGCTTATTGTCTTCAAACAGTTGTTCATCAAGTAGGTCTCGTAATCTTAGTCTGGGGTTCATGAATATTACACATGCCCACATTGTTTGGGGCTTGTCAGTGGCCAATAGTATACCATGTGTGGAAGTTATTTCAATTTCATCTATGGTTATCAAGAGTGGTGTGTCCTGCAACTGCTGTGATTGGGGTTCTCCTTGACATCTGAACAGGAATTGTTTTGGTATTTCCACTAATCTTCTCTTCAGTTGGGGTGCATTTGCTGTTATAGCATATACTGCCCTTTAAACCCTCTTTCATCAGTGGGCCTGACTCAATATTGTTTATTGATCTCTGCTCTCATAAGTAACATCATTGCTCTTTTTTCTGAAACCCCTAGTGTTGTGCAGACCATTGTGCCATCGGAATCAAAATGTATTGTCATATTTAGTTTGGACATCAAATCCCTTCCTAAGAGATTAGCTGGAGATGATGGTGAGTATAACAGTTTCCCATCTACTAAAGCTCCGATTTCCATCTCAACTGTTTCTGTCAATTGAACCCTATTTACTGCCCCAGAGAATCACTGTGTGCCCATAGCTGTATTTGAAAATGGGATTTTTCCTTCTTTGATGCATGATTTTGTTGCCCCTGTATCTACTAGAAAGATATATGGAATTTTGTTTATGGCAAGTGTCACAGTGGGTTCCTTCTCTGTGCATTACCAATAAAACTGGGCACATTGGAATGCTCTGTGGGCCCCTTCATTGTATGTACTGTTGTTGTTGTTTGCCATTGTCTCCCATATTCCCATAGAATGGTTTGTTCCTGCCATCACTACCATTCTCTCCTTGTCTTTGCTTTTTTTAAGGGGTTGCTCTGTTGCTGCTGGATTTGCGGACCCTGATTCTGATAACCATGTAAGTTATTTTGCTGGGGTGGGCTCAGAATTTGTTCTCCTAGTATCAAGTTATTTTGCTGGGGTGTGTTCTGTATCTGTTGTCTTCCTCTTCCCCCACTTGACTGGCTCCCTCTGTAATATTGCTGCTGTGGTTGCGACGTTATATTTTGGGGTGCCGCTGCAGCCAATAATGCCCCTTCTGTTGCTGTCTTTAAAATTTATGTTGTACTAGTCTGGCAGCTGCTCTTTCATTTTCCATTTGTTTTTCTTTCTCCTTTTCTACCTTCTTTTGTAAAAGTGTACAATATGCACCAGGATTTCCAAACAGGGCTTTGTTTCCAACCCCACTATATTCTCTAAATTGCTGGTGGCCCCCTTTTTATTATGTTATAAAAGAATATAGTGTTACTTCCTTTGTTCTCTCATGCTTTCCCTGTCTCTTGACTCCACCTCTCTTTCATTCTATTTACATAATCAGTTACATTTTCATCTGGTCTCATTGTCTCTGCCATCATGCCTCCTATATCTGGTTTATTGGGACAGTTTTTTCCTCAGTGCTTCCCATATTTCTGTTCTGTAATTGTTAAATTGAGACCCATTGAACAAATTCTCTGTAAATGTTATTCATTGTATTCTAGTGGTTTTGAAAATGTTGTCAGTTTGGCTCCCAATTAACCCACTCAATAGACTTTTTATATCTCCTATAGCTAAGGTCATCCCTGCAGTATGTCTCTCAAAGCTACTGATCCACTTATTTGCCCGGTCTGACAAGTGTGGTAACTTGTTTTTTAGTCCTTCTTTGTCCATCTGTGGCCATGGGATATAGTTTAGCTGACCTACTCCTTTTTGAATTAATGGTAACTGCATTATTCTACTATTTATTGTATAGGTGCCCATATCATTATATCCTTCCCTGCCGCGAATTCCTTCTTGAATTTGGCTTCTAGATTGTCGTATTGAATACTTTTCCCAAACTGTTAGACATTCTCGCATATAATAATAATCCCAGACTGGGTCCCCCTCCCCACCTCTGATGCATCGTTCTGCTATTGCCATGTCGCCTGGGTCAAAAGATCCTTTTCTGTGCCATGTTCTCCCTGTGGGCCCTGTCCTTCTGTCCATCCAGCTAAATGATCGCAGAAGGGGTTTGCATATATAACCCTTTCTTTTTCAGATATTATTTGTTTAGATGTGAGATCTCTACTTTTCACTCTATTTTTATTCCTCACAATCAATGCAGTAGCATTTGCAGCTGAGCTCATACTTCTAGCAGTCATTCCTGGTCTTCTTACTTGCTTCCCCTAAATGTGCCCTTAACTTGTCTGCTATTCTGTTGAAGTTTGCGGTTCTCATCCTTGGTGCTGTATTGTCTCTGTTTTCTCCTACTACTATATCTGCATATGATATTTGTGTTGGTGGTGGAATATTATTATTATTTTGTATATTCCCTGACATGAGTGGATGTGGGCATCGAGAAATAGTGTTATTGTGCTTGTGTTGGTGTTTGTATTTGGTCTCCTAGTTCTTCCTCTGTGTCCCATTCTTCTTCTGAGGCAGCATCTGTTCGCTCCTCATACTGTACCCAATTATTTTGCTGCGTCTTTGAATCTGTCACGTCCTCCTTCATTTATCCTAAATAAAAGTTGCCCTTTTCTCCACCATCCAATTTTGGGGCTAGCCCCCACATTTCTTTGAGGTAATCCTGTTCCTTGTGCCTGTACCCCTTTTGGGCTTTGTTTAATAGTTGTAGGATTTTGTGCTTCTGGTGGGTTTTCATATCCGGCTGCCGGGGGCAGGAGATTTGGGTATATTCCTAAAAATGTAGGGAGTGTGGGGGGTGCTGTGGACCCTGTCTTTGTGTCTTTAGTTTTATCTTGGAGGGGGCTTTTAAGTGCCAGGTCCTCTTGATTTTCAGAGCTGTTTTTAAATATAGACTATAAGCTAAGAATCAGCTCTCTTTTATGTAATGTCTTTCCTTTATATTTAGCCCTGATAAATGTTAATGTGTGTGCTAAGAGGTATTTGTCAAATGAACCATCTTTTGGCCATGAATGTGAATTTGTTTGTAGTTCCCCTGTACCGTTCTTGGTTATATTTGTTATTCTTTTCTTATCCCTTTGAAAAGTCTTTAGCATGTGTTCTAGGGGAGACCACCTTTTATCCTCTTAATGTATATCTTTTTCAGTAGAATTGTAGGAATCTTTCATTTTCCTATTCATCTTACATGCCTGTAATAAGTGTCACATTCTACCTGCAGTGTGTCTAAGCTTTTTATCTAGAATTTGGTAGCTGACTGTCCTTCTATCTTTTTGGACTATTCTAGTTCTTTTTAGAGCCTTTATTTATGTATTTCAATATACTTGCTTATTTATTCTAAACTACATCTGATATGAACCGGATCTGCAGAGTGGTATCATGAGTTTTCTGGTCCTCAATCAGCTCACTCTTTTAGATTTACGGTCTCTTCAGATCTTCCAGACCTGGTCTGGGGTTGACTCTCTAACCTTAGAATGAGGTTTTAGTCTACACCTTTAGACTTATTTCTTCTCTCAGATCTGCTTTCTTCACAGGCCTACGGTGTGGAGCTCACTTATGCATACCCTAGATGCCTTGTGCACGTTTTTACCATAACATTTTACTTCATCACAGCCTTACTTCAATTGTTATAATTCGAGGGGTCCACATTGGCCTCACCTTATGACAGCCGCCACCTCAGGGAGAGAACTACTCATGAGAAGAATAGACAGACTGTCCATCAGTTGCCGTCAGCGATGACCTCTGTGACCCCTCCTGGCTGGCTCGCCAGAATGTTGGTTAGACCTTCATTGAAGTAGAAGAACAAGCAAGAGTAAGTGATAAAGTATAAAGATTTTATTTTACAGCGGCTGGGAGAGTGATTAACCTAGGTAGGATTGCCAACCAACTCTCAAATTGGCTACAACAGGTAGCCCTTTATATAGTGTATTTTTGCTGAATCATACATACTAACCATGTGACCGACAATGGACATATATGGCATATTTGAGCAACATTACACAACTAAAGCCAAGTCTCCCACCCTCCTACGTTCATTGGCGCAATCATCTGACTATGTGTCATTTGTGCCATCTGACTACGTGTTATTTGGTTTGTGTAATCTGACTATGTGTCTATTTGTGAAACCTCAACGCAAGCAGAATGCGTGATCTGACTACGTGTTATTTGATTTGTGCAATCTGACTATGTGTCCTATTTCTAAAACCTCAGCGCAAGCAGAACGCATGATCTGACTACGTGTTTTGATTCATCCCTATGTCTTATCTTTCCCTAATAAATTGACCTCAAAGCTGGTTGGTTGCATGTATCCCACCTCTCCGTTCCTCCCCTCACACGATCATTCTCTGGAGGAACTGTCAATACTGGTTTGTTTGTTGTACTAGAGATTTGTTGGTTTTATTGATTACTGGCTACCGTCAGTATGTATCAAAGGTTGCATCTGTTCTCTCTCCGAGCTCGTCTACTGTAATTCATTAACTCGAAGCATTGGGCACATACTGCTGTCTAATCACGCACATTTCTGTGTGGGTGCAGGTGAAGTTTTTCAGTGGCACTTTCTTGGAGTCCCCCTCCTCACTGTCCATATTAACACCTTCTATACTAAATTTAAATATTCTATACTAAATTTAAATAATTTAGAATTTAATAACTTATTTTGAATTAAAAAATAATGTATTCATAAATTGTATAAAAATGATTACATTTAAGTTTAATTAATTCTATACATCAAATTTAATAATTATTAATGCACATTAACAAAACAATTCTTTAGGTGAGATTTTTTTAATTTAAACTTCAGAAAATAAAATTAATTTAATTAATTATATTTCCAATAATTAAAGTTTTAATTGAAAATTAATTTAATCGTGGTGAAGTATATTTTTATGTTCTATGTTTAAAGTAAATATATAAAAGGAATTTACATTAATTTGTAACATACATTCTTTTTTTTGGGCGCTATAAACAATTCACTTAACTGTTTTTTTTTTTTAATTCACTGTATTCCTTTTTGTGAATATTTCAGATGTTTAACCTGGTATATTCTTGAGGTACGCAGTCAGTCGGTTTGTGTCAAAG
This sequence comes from Calotriton arnoldi, assembly GCA_963921515.1. NCBI lineage: Eukaryota > Metazoa > Chordata > Amphibia > Caudata > Salamandridae > Calotriton > Calotriton arnoldi. Next base: position 777,738 of record CAWUFW010002711.1, read on the forward strand.
AGCACAAACGTACACCAAATGAAGCCTACCTTTTTTTTTTTAGGAGCCGGGGGTTAACGATTATGCTAACAGCTGGTAAGTGATTTCTCTTAAACTAAAGTTGTATATGTTTTATTGTATGTATAGTGTGCTTCACATTTTTTTTAATTGGCATAGTTCCATCAGTGTAGTCTAATTACATTTTACTTTTCTATTGAATTCTAAAACATTTACTTCGCTGATTTGCGTTTTTCATTAACTGCTTGAGACCTTCCAATCGAGAATTGAAACTGAAACCAATTAAAGGGGAAGAGGCCCCCTTTAGTTGCTTTTAAGGTTGCTCACTGCCAAATTGTTAGTTGTGGACAGGATCGCACACATATTGCACAGCGCATTTCTTATTTTAGATCCAGATCACTGGTTAACTGTTTAACAATGCCTGGCTTCCTTTTAGTACACTCGTTCATACTTCAGTGAGTCAAGCATTTTCAGCCCACCTTTCACTGGAAACTGTTGCAATTTGTGTCTTGACCTTTAATGGCCAGTGTTTAAACATTTCTTTAGGGGGGGGACATATTAACCTCTTTTCTTTTGACTCCCAGTATGGGATCCAGTCAACTCTAGATCATTTTTTGGAAGTTATAGAGACGCCTAGAAAGGCCATTTTAGGTCACATTGAATGTATCCAATTGCCTTTCGATATAGGGCATTTGCTGGCAGTTCTAGTTTACATGGCATGGGCGGGCCAGGGCTGCATGCTGGCAGTTGTTCCAGTTTAAGCATGTTACACTCTGCTGAAGTGGAAGCAACTCAAACTTTGGGGATTTCAAAAGGGGAGACGTCGTTCTTATTTTTAGCGGTGCTAACAACAAGCTGGTAGCTAAAGGTGTCTATAAAAATCCCAGAAAATGGAGCAACGTCCCTCTTTTGCTGCGAGGCCTGCTGCTACCTTTCCATTTTGCTGCGTGATGTCTTTCAGTCGGTTCCTGCAACTCTGCACTTGAACAGTAAAATACAGCACAGGGGAGGTTCTATCATGTTATGGAGGGTGAAGGGCGTTTCCCAGTTCACCAAACGTCTTCTCTGCTGTCCTATAATAAATATGTTTAGAGTGACGCATAATTCCTAGGTGCTGAAAAGGGCAGCTTGCAATCTGATTCGCACCAAGAAAAGAAAACAACGACAAAACCAATATTTTGCATTTTCGTACAGATTAAAGGGCTTCTTAAGTGTCACAAGCACAGGCAGGACAGGAACAATATGTCAGCAGCAGTTCAAGGTTTCCTCTCACAAAGAAATGGTACTGCAAGGACAGCGGCACACACACACTCGTGCACACATATATGCGCCCACACATATACACATACACGTGCACACATACACATTCACACACACGTGCACACATGCACACGTGCACACACACGTGCACACACACACGTGCATGCATACACACATGTGCACACACGTGTGCACACATACACACAGGTGCACACATACACACGCACACAAACACAAAGTGACCCGCACACTCTCATCTACCCACCTCCCCATACAGAATCTACAGAACTTACATGAAAAAGGGCAAGAGGTCACACAAGCACAACACTTCGCTGAGGCTACATGCCCAACCAAAAATATTTTCAAATTTGTCAATGAATTCTGTAACCCATTGTAAATGACAATGCCTTTTATTTATGTGTTTTGAAAACCTGCAAGCGGTGCGTATAAACGTACTTTATACTTATAATCCTTGCTTACGAGAAGCTAGGCTGGCAGTAAAAGAGACACAGTTACTGCCAGCCTTGCTTCTCGTAAGCAAGGACTATAAGTACAAAGTCCGTGTTTATGCACAGCTTGCAGGTTTTCAAAGCACATATATAAAAGGCTTTGTCATTTACAATTCCAATAGCTCAAACTCTCACAAATGCAAGACCTATTGCATTGCAAATGCTTGTTTACATTACTGCTGGCAACCGATCCGCTGCAGGTGCTGCTCAGCCGTTGTTATGTTTCGTATATATGCCCTAATGTAGACCCGTTCATATATGCCATAATGTAGAAATACTCGTATATGCCCTATTATGGTCATACTCGTATATGCCCTATTATGGTCATACTCGTGTATGCCCTATTATGGTCATACTCGTATATGCCCTATTATGGTCATACTCGTACATGCCCTATTATGGTCATGGCTCCTAATATAGGCATGATCTTTCACCTACATTAGTTCCCTACAGTAAACAACGAGCTCTGAGGGTTGAACGTTATCTAGTCTGTGGTTAGAACACTGCAAGGTCTTTCCAGAACACAGGCCTACAATGTACTCATAAATTATGCATGAGCATTCACCAGCTACATCTCCCGCATAATATGTATGTACAAAGTTCACCCCTGACGTCTTCCTCATGTCTAACAAAGACCAATACAAACCATACTGAGGAACGAGACACTTTAGGGTATAAATACACCACATCTTGCCACGCTAAGATAGAGGGATAGAGGGAACCGAGACTTCCATGTTGACACACTGACCAGAGAAGCTGAGGCTCCTGCATGCAGTCGCTCCAGCTGACAGCGGTCTAACACAGCCCTTGCGGGGTGTCCAACTCGAGACCAGGACGGGGTCCCACACTCTCTCTATTCAGGTATGGGGGTTCGACTAAATCCTAGAGGGATTCTTGGCTCTTAGGCTTTTAGACCTACACATATGCTAGGTACACTCAGGTACATCTAGTTAGGCATTGTAGGAGTACGCACACTTTCATAGTGCCTTTTATATTCATGTATGTATTCATGATTATTGCAATATGGTAGAACTGTTCTATCCTTTCACTTTGATCGTACTGCTGATAATATATCTCTGCTATTGTCTGCTGGTTGCTGGAGCACATATATTTTACACTAGAATAACAACTGTTCAATAAATACTTATTGAAACACCCAGACTGTTTATTCTGTGTAGCTCTCTGAGACAAACCGAATAAGTAAGCACGAGTGACTGAGTGAAAGGTAGTACATTGTTTCCACGATTCTGAGGAATTAGGGTTGTCATGATCTAAGTTTGCCAGGAACTAATCTCTCCCCGATAAGAGGAGATTCTAGTGGCACTGTGAGCTAGCTAATGCAAATCCGGCTAACATATGCGGTGGGGGTGCACAGAATCAGTCTAACACCAAGCCCATGGTTTATGTTATCCAAACACGCAGGTCCTGCAGGGGTACCATAGGAACTACACGACATGGCACTGCCAACGTTGGTTGGGTACTTATTTAACAGTAGAATCTGAGTAGTTCAGTCTTGCTATTCTCAGAGAACCTTCTCACAAAACCCCAGAGACGTCTGGAGTGGGTGGGCACAAACTCCGCCACAGCTGAGTAGGCGAGATATCCTATTTATCGGCTGCTGGTTAATCAAGCTGTAAGGACATTTAGTTCCTAAATTGTGCATAACACCTCATCTTAGTTCCCTTTGAACACTTCTTCCTCTAAACGTGCCTGATTCCGAGGCAGGGGAAGACAGAGTTGACCTGAATTTTTTAGAAGAAGGAGAAGATCCTGCAAATGCAATACAGATTCCACCAAAATTCAGAATGACAGTCACCCTAAGACTATTAGAAAATGGTTTACAAGCTAGGGGTGGCATGGTAGTTTTCGTGATTGAGGCACACGAATCAAACAAAACAGAGGTGTTCTATTCATGGGTTACATTCCCAGCAGCAAATGCCGTAACAAAGACATTTCACTACTATATAGAGGGAATGCACCACGGGAATATGGTCCGTTTGAGGACATAGAGATTCCACTCACTTACCAGGAACATCAATACTGGTTTAATGGCGCCCTACCCCACGTACGAGGAAGAGTAAGATTAGGCCCGCTCGGAGGAGACGGGGCCACATGGCCAATACTAGCAGCATACACACCGCACCCTGACATTGGAACAATGCCACAGCCAGAATTACTCGTACAACACAGAGATTTAATTAAAATCTACAGAAACCTGACACAATTCGTCATGAGGACTTTAACAATCCAACCTGCACCAGGTGAAGCAAATAGTACTCCAGCTCAGGGTACAGGAAATAAAATTACTCCTCAAACATTACACGCTGTAATGGGCAAAATGCCCGCAAAACGCGAACAAATCCCATTCTGGATAGCTCAGAAAATAACTCGGCTTGAGGCAGTATTCCCGAATACTACCACCTATGATAAACACAGAATTCTAACAATCTGCTTGCCCATGGGGATCACACCACAAGTAGAGGACTGCACCTCTTGGGGTTCAGTCTTTGCTGCCATATATACCAGAACACATGGTATCCTGTCCTTAGCAGTAGTGCCAGACGTATTGAGACAGATACAAAATGAGTACGGAGCAGAGCCTGCCCTAAACTTAGGGATGAAGTTACTAAACAACTTTGATCAGGTATCAGCCATAATACTAGCTAACATTAAGGGGGAAGCAGCTTCAGTGGCGATCCGCCAACGCCTAAGGGAGTTCAGTCCAGTAGATCAACAACACGAACTACCCAAAATAATTGAAACTGCATATGCAGAATTAGGCAGAGACAGTCTAGGTGGGAAGGCATTAAAACCACAACTGGTGGGCAGTCCTGAAAAGGACACTACAAAGCAGACACCTACTTCTTCTAAAAAGAAGTGGGAAAATAAAAACAACAAAAGTCTAAAGACAACAGATCTCAATCCAGAGGTAGGTCTCCTCAACAGGAGCCCTCTGAAAGGAGGTATAACCTCAAGAATAGGGATAATATTAAAAAACCTGACAGGTATCAGGATACTGATACACGTTCCTCTCGTTCCTTTCAGGGTTCATCAAGAAACTCCGAGAGGGAAGGACGGTCAGAACACAGACAAGAGGAGCGTACAAAGTCCAGAGACACGCAACGCGCTGGGGACTACGCACCTAAAAAAGAAGATAAACAAAAACAAAAACCTCAGTTCAAAAAGAAGAAGGTAGCAGATTTTAAGATCAGACATCCCCAGAATTCTGAGGACACAGCTTCTGAACGGGGAATGGGCTCTGACGATGCTAGACAGCGCGGCAGAAGTAACGATAGCTCGCCAGAACCTGGAGGAATTTCTGGTGACAGCGGAGTTGAGTGAGTATATCACAGTGGAAACACCTGATACTCGGGTAAGTTGTCCACATAAGTTACATGAGATAACACTCCGGATGGAGGGGGACAAGCCCAGGAAAGTTAAAGGTCTATTTTGGGAAAATTTGTCATCTGGATATGGCATCCTATTAGCAGAGCAAGACTGGCCGCCAGCATTCGTCATGGAGTGCCCAAAGGGAGAAAAGGTCATTTTTCCAGCATTTTCTGACCTCGTTCCCATACATTTAAAACATGCATATGTGCAGGAGTGGGCGGTTGCCCTAGCTCCAGCATTGTACAAAAATCATGCTGGTTGGGATGAGGACTCAACCCACCACGTGATCCCGTTAAAAGTTTCCCCAAATGCTCAAAGGCAATACCCTAAAAAGCAGGAAGCTAAAAAACAAGTCAGGGAGATCCTAGATCAACTTGAATACCAGGGGGTGATAGAAAATTGCACCTCACCAATGAACAATCCTTTGTTTCCCGTATCAAAACCCGACAACACAAATCGTCTAGTTTTAGATTACAGACATTTAAACACCTGCACAAAGACATTTGCAGTTCAAAATGCACACAGTGCCGCATTAATGAATAACATTGTGCGACAAAAATACAAAACAACGCTTGATATCTCAAATGGATTTTTCTGCCAAAATATAGCGCCTGAAAGCAGGTATCTGACCGCATTCTCAGCGCTAAGGTCACAAGGGCAATTTTGTCGACTCCCCCAAGGGTATAAGAATAGCCCGGGGTTGTTTTCAGCAAGGGTAACAGAGTTACTCCAAAATTTGGATGAAGAAGCATTGTCCTATGTGGATGATATTTATCTGACTGACGATGACTTACCGAAGGCACTTGACCAGAGTGAGCATCATTATTCTGGGATTCGCCTCTGAGGGCTATAAATTTAATTTCAAAAAATCAAAAATTGCCCACCTCAATGTCCTATTTTTAGGGTATGAGCTGTCAAGTGAAGGAAAAAGCCTAGCAGCTAACTTTTTAGAAAAGTGTGCGCTGCTCCAACCTCCAAAATCATTAAAGAATTTACAATCAATTCTGGGATTCCTAAATTTTGGTCGAACATACATTTTAGATTACGCAGAAAGAGTAAAACCTTTCTACGACTTAATAAAACCTGATTTTTCAGTCAGACAGTGGACACAGGAACATACAAACATCCTACGTTCACTACAGGAAGACATGATAGCTTCAAAACATGTACAGACACGTGTAAACGTATGCAACTTAGTGATCCGAGTAATAGCGGGTCAATGCGGGTACACTTATTTAACTTTCAATGAAGGCGAAACGGTACCAATCGCATACAAATCACACCTGTACACAAACGCAGAAATGCGTTTCACTTCAACAGAAAAAATCCTGACAGCAGTGCAGACCGCTGTAGCAAGAGAAAGAGCTCTGGCTCAGGGTAAACGCATAATTGTCGTGACCCCAGTACCAGCTTTAGAAGCTGTTACAAAAGCTAGCATTCCAAATGCGAAAGCCTTACATCCAAGATGGATACATGGGCTAATTCTCTTACTGCAACGGACGTTGAATACAGATTTGATCCAAGTTTAAAGACACAGGCATTCCTGCAATACGAACAAGAATATCCTCTACCAAATGAGATTTTGGCTCTAGATCAGTATGAATACATTATTTACACTGGCGGTTCTGCTCAACCTGCCATAGGGAGTAAGAAAGCTTATAACGCGGTGTGTGCAATCGTTAAAGGTCGCATGCGCGATGGAAAGTTCCATCCCAGTAGCACTAAAACGCAATCTCTAGGAGACTGCACGGCTCAGTTAGCAGAATTAAAAGCACTGATACTGGCACTTGTAAATACGGAACACGAATTCCCCACACTAATTGTGTGTGATTCCTTTTACTGTGTACAGTCATACAATGAATATTTACATCATTGGGAACAAAACGGGTTTAAAGACGCAAAAGGTGGCACAATTAAGCATAAAATGCTATGGGAACAGGTAGTGGAGTTGAGAAACGAACTACCAAGGGCTCACGTGATACATACACTGAGTCATCAGCGTGATGGCGTTCACGTTGAAGTGAATTCATTGGCTGATGAAGCCGCAAAGGGGGCTGTACGCACAGCGTCTGTAGCTGCAATCACTTGTTCAAAAACGAGAATAGGTGGCGAGATTTTGGTAGCTGTCAATGCTTCACGCAAAGGCAGCACAGCAGTACCTAAAAAATTTCCACTCAAGTACTCCTACAAGTTAGATGCACAAAACATTCCATATGCTCAGATTCCTGGAGTGGGGGATAGAGTAATACCGAATATGGATCGTAGGTTAGGCTTAATTCTAGCAGCACACGAGGGTTTGGGTTCTGCGCATACAGGCGTTACAGCGACTATTTCTTTACTGAAACAGCGCTACTGGTGGCCCGGGTTAACAAAGCAGACCAAAGACTATGTCTTGAAATGCGACATCTGCCAGAAGATGAAAGGCTCCACCGTAACACGCCCAGCGCAGACACCATTACTAAAATCAGACAAACCTCTTGCATGTGTATATTTGGACCACTGCGGACCCCTACAATCTGATGGGGCCAAGAAATATATCATGGTTGCAGTAAATTCCTGCTCTAGATTCCTATGGGTTTGGCCTCAGCGCTGTGCTGACGCTCAAACTGTTATAAAAGATTTGCGAGTCTTTATCGGTACATACGCAGTTGGCACGTTACATTCTGACCGTGGCCCGGCGATTAGCTCTCGGGCTTACAAAGAGGCCATGGAAGGAATGGGCGTAGCATTGCGGTACTCCTCTCCGTACCATCCTGAGGGAAATTCTGTTGTGGAGAGGAAAAACCGTGACTTAAAGCAATCTTTAACAGCTAGGGTATTAGGCAAAGGCGGTAGATGGGTTGATCACTTATATGGGGTACAAAGAGCCCTGAATAATCAGGCAAGAAGCTCTCTAGGGGGTGCCACTCCTTACGAGGACCTATTTGGGACAAGAATGTGGGTATCTGATCTTGATTGTGAAGGCGCAGTGGCGGAAGAAAAACCACTTGATATCCATGATCGTTTGGCTGTTTTACAGGATCTAAATGAATCCAGGACACAACAAAGCAACGTCCACTTAAAACAGACCGCCACTGAGGAAGTCAAGGCAGTAACGGCAAGACCTGTCTGGATCCCAAAAGTCGGGGATCTGGTCAGAGAGAAGATTGCAGACAAGAAAGAATTTGGGCCATCCTACAGAAAGCCTGTACCGGTCCTAGCAATCCAAGGCACAAGAACTGTACTTCTGCCGCCTCTTGCCGGGAAAAAGGAGAAAAGATTTGTCTCAATTTACTTAATCAAACCACACTATGTGGCCGATACTAAACAGTAGGCCTCGTGGACTCCACAGTAGCAGACGCCCTCCTCTTGCTACAATCCAAGAAGTCCAGACAGAAAGACTCATCACGTTTGAAGAGCCACCTGTACGGAATGAAGGACTAAGCAACAATGCTATGGAACTTGTTCCACTTCAACAAGAAATTCATCTTCAAAATGAAAATCAACTTAACAATCACGTTGCAATCAGACCGACTACAGACATCTACGTCAACATGCCTCGTCAAGAGCATAATCCGATTTCAACAAATCCCGATGCAATTCCAACAATTGATCAAACTGCTTCTGGCTATTTCATAAACTTTGATACGTTTTCACTGGATCCAAGCGAGCCGGAGACGACGCCAGCCAAAAAATCACACAAACAGAAACTGATTGACTTTTTGAACTTTTTTAGAAAGACTTACCTGGTGTCACCTTGGATTGAACTATGGTATATCACTGGGATTTTATTTTTTATTTTCTGGCTAGGTTTGATAATAACTTTTAGTATGCTTATTAATGGACGATACCTCCAACAGAGCTCGACAGCCCAAAGAGTCAATTTGATTTTAAAACCACACCAGTCTTCACATCGTGAACCAAGAGACTTGTCTTCAGTGAACATCACAGCAGTTTCTATACCGGACAGTATAGTATGGGACAAAATTGATTATGATATATTCGGTCCGAATGAACTTTTAAACATGTATTTAAAATTTCTTTAAGTGATATCATTACCTCCAGTACACTTTCTGATGATTGGGACACTGAAACTGTGAATAATTTAATGTCTGATTTAGAAAGAACTGCGGCATTTCCGAACAATGAAATGTTAGAAGGTACTTCAGACTATGATACATTGTACTGTTATCAACACTATGGTCATCATTTCTTGCACAAATCCATAACACCGAGAAATGTATTTGAATACCACCAGTGGGAACACTGCCCAACACCTCCAAAAGGTAGTTCGCAAACTTTTGCACAGAAATTCACATACTTTTCAGGGTTCAACACATCTGACCCGAAGTCATTTTATTACAAAGTGGCAACAACATCAGCACAGAAAATTATGTTGACTAACACCAAACAGATTTACTCTGCTTCCTTTATGGCCCAGTTGTCTACACAGGGTTTCGACCTATGGAAGGACACTATAGATTCAAAATCAATCTGGGGTTCTAGGGACTGGCAAGTCAAGGGGACAGAAGTGCTTTTTAAAGCATGCCTCATTCCACAGCAGATAATATTTCTGAATGAAACTGTGCAACAGACATCCTGTGTTGGACTAGCCAAGAACAAGGAAATGAACACACCGGGGTTTCCAACACCATCACAGATGGGTGGGGGGCAGAATTCACCTACACATGGGGTAAGATTAGATGACATTCTCCAGTACAACAGGTCAGATCCCAATTGGACAGGATGGCTGATTTGGCCCATTGACACAAACACTTGTTATCAGAGATTCCTAGGTACACCCGAGGGATTTAGTATCCATAGGCCAGATCCTCGCTATGTACAAAGACAAAACCCAGGGGTAGTGACATCCTATAGTGTTGGGAAGTTGTGCCTTGATTGGCTAGAAACCTCAACACTGACAGAAGTAAAACATCACTTGACCTTACTCACACCTGATGTGGACCTTAGGGATTTCTTGTCAGGCCCAAGGAAAACACGTCAGAAACGTTTCATATATGCTGGCCTTTATGCCTATTATAATGAATACTGGAAAATATCCCAACTGGAGGCTGCAGAAAGAATACGGGAAATAGACCGTATTAACTTAGAGAAGGCATTAGCTGTAGTGGATAATGGGTTAACAACTTTGACTTCCAGGATTTACTCCTTAGGCAACATTGTGTCTTCGGCAATCAACATATTAGAGCAAGATCTGGCCTTGTTACAACACGGGCAATCTCAGCTACGTTCTATTATGATGTTAAGCTGGACGCTGCAATCTTTGCATTCAGGCTATGTGCCCTGGCGTTTTATAAACACCACGTCTCTGTTTTCAGAATACAATCTAAACGATAAACAGACAGAAATGGCACAGAGGGGAGCCAAATATACAATGCTGCGTATTGAGAAACTGGAAAGGTTACCATTCACTGTAGCCGAATCACCATCAACAGAATGGCTAATTCATGGCCAAATCACTCTGCCGGTCACCACGTTTCAGTTTCAGTATTGCCTTGAGCAGAGGCAGGCAGGCAAATATGAAAAGATGAGTAAGGAATACATCAAGGAAACTTGGGAGTTACCATATAGATATCGATGCCGGAATGGGGATCGTGAAGTGCATCTGAGTGGTACAAACTGCAAGAACGCTTTAAGCGGTTCTCTCATGTGTCAGGATATTTCTCTGCACGGAGCATGTAGTGGTTCGGTAGCGAACTTATCATGTCACATGTCAGGGACCCCAGCGGCAATGATCACGCTGGTTTTCCAGCTGCTCTCGAATGGGAGTTACTTAATGCTGAACGATCAAGGTTGCTGTGGGATGCTTCCGGGAGTCGCCTATCTGGTCACTGTTAACTCCAGGGTTACTTACTGTATGGAAGTATTGTTTCCACCACTGAACACAGTCAGGGAGGCGCCGTTACGGCCTTCGTTGAATGTTTCCTTTATACAATTTGATACTTTGAGCAGACTGAAAGCCATGCTTTTACAGCAACCCGTGCCCTTAACCTCCGCTCGAGAAATCTTTGAACTTCAAGTTGCAAGGACCTCGACTCAGATACAAGCGCTTATACGTACAAACTGCCCCTTTCATTTCACAGAAATGGTGTGTCGTATCTTTAACATGTCTGATACGAGCGGTATTGTACACCTATTTAAGACCATAGGGTCAGGACTATTAAGCACCTTTCAGACAGTCCTCGGAGTAATCCCAAATTTATACACTCCGTATTGGGAACGTCTTTGGAGGTCTCCCGCTTATCCTGTTCCTAATTGCAGGAGTCCTGATTGTAATATTACTGCTACGCAATGGACAGCCCCATTTCCGAGGAAATGGCGAACACGCTCATGGAACGGAAATATCGTGAACGCATGGTGCAGCTTCTGGGCATACCTTGCCTAAGAGAACTGAACGCCTCTTGGTTTCTATCATTTAGACCAGTCTGGGTGGACTGCATCTTACCTGTTCTTCGATGGCTGTTCTGCGGAGAAGAATGCACGTTGGATCTCTGTCTAACATTTTCATCGGATACGCCACTGGACCTAGATGCTATGCTAGACCCCCTAAAGGCCCATGCTCTGCGTTGTCTCCAGCGTCTTCCAATTCTGATGAATGCATTCCTTAAGAATCCACAGGTGCCGTTTACTCCTGCTGGGTTAGGTGGCTCCTCCACAGGCACAGAGGTAACAACTGCCGCACAAGCTGCCGCAGCAACGACTGTTGGCAGTGCCGAATTCCATCTATGTGCGATTGACGTTCTCTGTGAAGCGTTGGATTTGTCGGCTGCAGTAGCTAACCCCGATAATGCTGTATCTCCCAGCCAGGACACTTAATCTTGAATTGGCTCATCGCGTCCTGGGAAAGAATTCGGCTTCTCCACTTCGTTTTATAAATAAACGAACGAAATTTGGAACATTTCCTAAATTGACACTTTTACTTGGAAAAGCATGGCCTTCTTCAGCTTATAGTGATGCAACTTTTATGAATGGGACAGAATTGACTTTTTCAAGTGGTTACTAAGAAATAGCTATTTTTTAACATTTTTAACTTTTTATAGTCTTTTTAAAACCCATGTTTTAGCTGTTTTTAAGTGAATATTTTTAAATTGTCCAGATTTTTAGTATGGTCATTGTCATCCAATTCGAAAGTGGAGTGGGTGTTATGTTTCGTATATAGGCCCTAATGTAGACCCGTTCATATATGCCATAATGTAGAAATACTCATATATGCCCTATTATGGTCATACTCGTATATGCCCTATTATGGTCATACTCGTATATGCCCTATTATGGTCATACTCGTATATGCCCTATTATGGTCATACTCGTACATGCCCTATTATGGTCATGGCTCCTAATATAGGCATGATCTTTCACTTACATTAGTTCCCTACAGTACACAACGAGCTCTGAGGGTTGAACGTTATCTAGTCTGTGGTTAGAACACTGCAAGGTCTTTTCAGAACACAGGCCTACAATGTACTCATAAATTATGCATGAGCATTCACCAGCTACATCTCCCGCATAATATGTATGTACAAAGTTCACCCCTGACGTCTTCCTCATGTCTAACAAAGACCAATACAAACCATACTGAGGGACGAGACACTTTAGGGTATAAATACACCACATCTTGCCACGGTAAGATAGAGGGAACCGAGACTTCCATGCTGACACACTGACCAGAGACGCTGAGGCTCCTGCATGCAGTCGCTCCAGCTGACAGCGGTCTAACACAGCCCTTGTGGGGTGTCCAACTCGAGACCAGGACGGGGTCCCACACTCTCTCTATTCCGGTATGGGGGTTCGACTAAATCCTAGAGGGATTCTTGGCTCTTAGTCTTTTAGACCTACACATATGCTAGGTACACTCAGGTACATCTAGTTAGGCATCGTAGGAGTACGCACACTTTCATAGTGCCTTTTATATTCATGTATGTATTCATGATTATTGCAATATGGTAGAACTGTCCTATCCTTTCACTTTGATCGTACTGCTGATAATATATCTCTGCTATTGTCTGCTGGTTGCTGCAGCACATCTATTTTACACTAGAATAACAACTGTTCAATAAATACTTATTGAAACGCCCAGACTGTTTATTCTGTGTAACTCTCTGAGACAAACTGAATAAGTAAGCACGAGTGACTGAGTGAAAGGTAGTACATTGTTTCCACGATTCTGAGGAATTAGGGTTGTCATGATCTAAGGTTGCCAGGAACTAATCTCTCCCAAATAAGAGGAGATTCTAGTGGCACTGTGAGCTAGCTAATGCAAATCCGGCTAACATATGCGGTGGGGGTGCACAGAATCAGTCTAACACCAAGCCCACGGTTTATGTTATCCAAACGCACAGGTCCTGCAGGGGGTCTTTAATGGCCAGTGTTTAAACATTTCTTTAGGGGGGGGGGAACATATTAACCTCTTTTCTTTTGACTCCCAGTATGGGATCCAGTCAACTCTAGATCATTTTTTGGAAGTTATACAGACGCCTAGAAAGGCCATTTTAGGTCACATTGAATGTATCCAATTGCCTTTCGATATAGGGCATTTGCTGGCAGTTCTAGTTTACATGGCATGGGCGGGCCAGGGCTGCATGCTGGCAGTTGTTCCAGTTTAAGCATGTTACACTCTGCTGAAGTGGAAGCAACTCAAACTTTGGGGATTTCAAAAGGGGAGACGTCGTTCTTATTTTTAGCGGTGCTAACAACAAGATGGTAGCTAAAGGTGTCTATAAAAATCCCAGAAAATGTGGCAACGTCCCTCTTTTGCTGCGAGGCCTGCTGCTACCTTTCCATTTTGCTGCATGATGTCTATCAGTTGGTTCCTGCAACTCTGCACTTGAACAGTAAAATACAGCACAGGGGAGGTATCTATCATGTTATGGAGGGTGAAGGGCGTTTCCCAGTTCACCAAACGTCTTCTCTGCTGTCCTATAATAAATATTTAGAGTGACGCATAATTCCTAGGTGCTGAAAAGGGCAGCTTGCAATCTGATTCGCACCAAGAAAAGAAAACAACGACAAAACCAATAGTTTGCATTTTCGTACAGATTAAAGGGCTTCTTAAGTGTCACAAGCACACGCAGGACAGGAACAATATGTCAGCAGCAGTTCAAGGTTTCCTCTCACAAAGAAATGGTACTGCAAGGACAGCGGCACACACACACTCGTGAACACATACATGCGCACACACATATACACATACACGTGCACACATGCACACACACACATGCACACATACACACACGTGCACACACACACGTGCATGCATACACACATGTGCACACACACGTGCGCACATACACACATGTGCACACATGTGTGCACTAGTGTGCACACATACACACACGTGCACACATACACACGCACACAAACACAAAGTGACCTGCGCACCCTCATCTACCCACCTCCCCATACAGAATCTACAGAACTTACATGAAAAAGGGCAAGAGGTCACACAAGCACAACACTTCTCTGAGGCTACATGCCCAACCAAAAATATTTTCAAATTTGTCAATGAATTCTGTAACCCATTGTAAATGACAATGCCTTTTATTTATGTGTTTTGAAAACCTGCAAGCGGTGCGTATAAACGTACTCTATACTTATAATCCTTGCTTACGAGAAGCTAGGCTGGCAGTAAAAGAGACACAGTTACTGCCAGCCTTGCTTCTCGTAAGCAAGGACTATAAGTACAAAGTCCGTGTTTATGCACAGCTTGCAGGTTTTCAAAGCACATATATAAAAGGCTTTGTCATTTACAATTCCAATAGCTCAAACTCTCACAAATGCAAGACCTATTGCATTGCAAATGCTTGTTTACATTACTGCTGGCAACCGATCCGCTGCAGGTGCTGCTCAGCCGTGCACAGCTGTCTGGTGTTCGGGAGACTGCCACTGATCTTCTGCCGTGTGACCCCAGGTCCACTGCTGGTGCCCCGCTGTGCCCAGCCGACTGGTAGCAGGAAGACTACCGCAGTTGTTATGGGGGCACCGACTCGGCGCCAAAGGTGAGCCCATGGCCCCCTCTGACTTGGACATCCCTCAGATCGTCCCACTCAGCCACCCCACCACCCCCATCTCGACCCCTGGTTTGTGTGCTGAGTTTAGCAACACAGAGGCATACTCCCGTACCCCCATCGACACCCTGTAGGCCCCCGGGGATCTTTGCTGCTGCCTTGGAAATGAAGAGGCAACCGGGACAACAAGCGTGGAGGACATCTTGCCATCACCAGCTCGGGGATCCCTCCATGCCCAAGATCATCGCCGGTGAGTGCAACACCACCCTGAAGGCCTGGCTGAATGAGCACCGCAAAAACCCCAGCAATGGTTAGAAGATCATGCACTGTAAATATATAATATATATTTGTCCAACCATAATCGCTTCAACTTTTCTTAAAATGTAATCTTGAGTGAATTTGCAACTTGTGTATATGTAACTGTAACTGTTAGTATCTGTAGTAGACATATGTACTTACTACCATTCTTTGTGAGTTTAGAGTTTATCTGTTTCGTATGTTTTATGTAATTCATGTACTCTGAAGTCCTTATGTAATGTAACTGGTTTTATTGTAAAGCGCTCTGACACCTTCGGGTAAAGTTCGCACTATATGAAAATGCATAAATGCATAAATAAACCGTACCTAATGCACTGAGCGGATCACTGCTGGTGATGTTGCATGAGGTGGCCACCAATGTAATCGCTGTTACAACACTAATAATCCTAGTAGCACACAATGTTTTTAATTCAACATAAGTAGCTCTTATTACACAAAAGGTTGGAGACCCCTGTTCTAGTGAGTTCACTAATGAGAAAGGTTGCAGTTTTAAAATAGTTTGTGCTCAGACCTTTATGGTTACCTGAAGATAAACCCCATCGGTGTCATTGAATCATCACACTGATGCTCACGAGGCTGAACAATTTAAGAAGTAGTCACACTGAAACCTGATTCAGCAGTTGCGACAAAGGAGCCACTGTTAAGAATCGAAGAAATGTAAACAGAAGCAAAACAAGAATTTGAAAGATAATGTAATCCTTTCAGCTAAAGGGAAACATTTCAGTGCTTTCTTTTAGATAATGAACGATTTCACACATCCACAACTCTAAGGGAAAGGACGAGATTCGGAAGTACAAGATAAGTGTCTGCGTTAAAACGCAAGAGTGCTGAGTTGTGGAGACTGCATTGTCTAAGGTGGCAATTTTTAAAATGGACAAACATTGCGCTTGGAGCTCCCGAAGCAAGAAGGGGGTTGGGCGGTTTTCATGGCTGCCGGAAAAGGATACCTCTTCGGGACTGTTTCTATACTGTATTTGATAAAGGAAACAACGTTTTAGGTTCATTAAAATATTGCACACAGTTTCTAAAAGACTTTAAATGTGTTTGAAAATTTAAGTTGTTGCTTCATTGACTTGAAGGACCCTGAACGGTTTGTTTTAGTTTTTAGTTTTGTTTCTGTGATTGGAGAGCAACTGGATGAAATAGGGAAAGAGTCACATGCACTATGTCCATGAAATGTGCTTTTTAGGTCTCGACTACCAGCAGCTTTTAGCTATCTGTTGGTGAAAGACATCTTGTGGACCATGCCAAAATCTTACAGGGGGCTTAGTGTCTGCCCATTGCTTACCATGGTTGGCTTTATTGTCTCTCTCATTTGCTTGCTTCTTATTTGGGGGCTTGCCTTCCTGTCTTGAATTTGTCCCTCCCTGGAGAATAGCCTCTTCACCATCCTTTTGATTGACTGACTTGTATCCTTCCACTGCTCATATTTAGGGAACTCTTTATTCTTTTTCATTAAACACACTATGCGAATGCATGTATTTTTTGCACTCTCTATTGTGCTACTTGGCTCCCTCAAATACCTACCCCCTGTTGCTTCCTCTTCATCCTCCCTCACCCGCTCCTGCGTTGCTCCTCAAAACCCCTCACAGTCCTTGAATTAAAAGTCTTATTTTTTATTTATGTTACTTTTTTGGGTGGGTTGGGCAGCTGCGATTTGTTGCCAGACTGCTCTGCATTCTAAAAAGTGCTTTTGGGTGCCTCCGTTGCTTCCTCACCCCTGCCCATTCCCCGTTGCTCCCCACCCTCTCCTCCTTTACTCTTCTAGCCCTTGCAGTAATTTTAATATATATATATATATTATTTTTTTTAATTTGACGGGCCAAGCAGCTTCTATTTTGTGATGTGCCACTCCCCTCTCTGAAAAGTGCTTTCTCACAGGTAAAATATAGTTGGAAGTTGTGGACTCCAGAGTGATTACATTTTCAACCATCTTATATCAGTAAATAAAAAAATAGTGCTTTGTCATTTCGTAGAGGAGTGTATACATGGTGATGCATGAGCGCATGTCGTCATGCATACATACAGAATCATGCACCTGGCGGGAGCTGCCACATCATTGGACCTTTTTTTTTTGCTCTTGCCAATGCTGCACAGCATAGACAAAGTGCTCTGACAAAGCCAAAAGGTTCACAAGGGGAAACCTATTGGCTTTGCCATTCCTTGTTTATGTATAGTCAGTGGTTACTGAGCTAACACAATCTATACCTATAGTGGTGCAAAATGTCCATGGTATTTAAAATTAATATAACAATAAATAAAATGAAAACACACTTGAATCCAGACGTGTGACTGAAAAGAAGGAACTATTTTTAGGTGGATGCGAACAACTTGCACAGGCTTTGTGCAGTCAGTTAAAATGATGGGAGCCAATGGTTAAAGTGGGCTGACCCATTGGCCCACACAGAATGCTGTGATGGGTGAAAACAAAATGTGAATGGTAATTTAACAGGCAAAACTGCACTGATTTTATTAGATCTATCCGCCAATTTTGATACGGTCCACCATTCACTCCTCACAAATCGGCTACAATCGCTGGGCTTTAGGAACTCTGCATTGGCTCTGCTGAGCTCGTTCCTATATGATATGCACCAGCTCGTGGAGATGGGGGATTCCAGTTCCACCAACTTCTCCCTCTCTTGTGGGGTCCTCTCTGAGCCCCACGCTTTTTAATATTTATGTGTCCCCTTTGATTAATCTCATTCGAAGTTATGGCCTTGCAGTCTTCTCTTACGCCGATGACACACAAATTGTGGTGTCTGTGTCTTTTGACGTTAAAGAGGAGGCAAAAAACTTCTGTATCTGCATGTCTCACATTGCAAACTGGATGCAAAGAAATTGCTTGAAGCTGAACTCAGAAAAAACTGAGGTCTTGCTTTTTGGAAATGAGACTAGGTCTAAAACAAGCTCCCTTTGGGATACCTCAATAGCACACCAAATTACTACTATTCCACATGAAACATTCAACTATCACCGAATTAATATCACAGTAGCCAAAAATCCAATATGAAAATATTTATTAAGTTGGTTTAAAAACTTTCTTCTTTTTGATGTTTTGATAATCAATAAAATACGTTAAAAATACAATATTCACACAAATATGCAACATTAAAATCACATATATAAAATAAAATACATTTTTGTGCGAATCAATCAGTGCAATATCAAAAACAATCATAGGCAATTATTCCACAATAGATTTAATTATCCTTTTCATATGTTCCATAACAGACCATACGATTTATAAACACTTTCATTACAAAGTAGACCAAGAAGCGACGCGTTTCGGAGGCATACACAGGTCCAACCTCCTTCTTCAGGCTTTACTACTTATTTCTCCCAACAAAGCCAACCTGCCCCAACTTTGGTGGGCAGGTTGGCTATGTGATTTTAATGTTGCATATTCGTGTGAATATTGTATTTTAAACGTATTTTATTGATTATCAAAACATCAAAAAGAAGAAAGTTTTTAAACCAACTTAATAAATATTTTCATATTGGATTTTTGGCTACTGTGATATTAATTCGGTGATAGTTGAATGTTGCATGTGGAATAGTAGTAATTTGGCGTGCTATTGAGGTATCCCAAAGGGAGCTTGTTTTAGATCTAGTGTCAAATTGGTGTCCTGTCCCTTTGGTGAGTTGGACCTCTCTCTCTTTTTTAGTAGAGTTTTTGGAAATGAGACCACCTTCTGGAACTCATCATGGTGGCCCTCTGAGTTAGGCCCTCTTCTCTTGCCGGCTCAAACAGCAAGAAATCTGGGTGCCATCTTTAACACCAAACTTTGCTTCTCAGAACAAATAAACCAGACCGCCTCCTCAGGTATTTTTGTGCCCAGGATCCTAAAGAAGATCTTTCTGTTCATTCCTCAGGACTTACAAAAGACAGTGATGGTGGCACTCATCATCTCGAAGCAGCCGCGGGCCGTGCAGGTAACAGCGGTGTGGAGGTGGGGCCGAGTAAGGGGGGGATTACTAGGGACAATGCTGAGGGATAATTAAATAAATAATTCATTTTCCCTTGGCATCGTCCCTCGAAATCCCCCCTTACTCGGCCCCACTGCTGTTACCTGCACGGACCGCGGCTGTCTCGAAGACTGACTACTGCAATGCCCTATATTTGGGCACTTAAAAGCAACTCGTGAAAAAACGTCAATCTTTACAAAATGCAGCTGCCAGAATGCTTTTAAAAATTCCCAAGTTTGCGCCCATCTCTCAATCTTTGCATGGTTTGCACTGGCTCCCTGTCAGGAAGAGGATTATTTTCAAGGCACTGTGCCTGGTCCATACAGCCCTTCATCGGACCGGTCAAGCATACTTTCAGAGATTGTTCTCTTGGTACACATCCAGCAGGTACCCAAGATCTAGCTCAGCTAGAATGGTAGCTGTCCCCAGAATAAATAAAGCAAGACGGGGTGGTAGGACGTTTGCATTTGTGCGGGGAAACTCTGGAACTCATTGCCATTAACTCTACGCTCCCAACCCACCCTAATGCAGTTTAGGAGGCAGTTGAAGACCTGGCTCTTTACTGAATCAATTGGTCAAGTTTAGTGTTCTGCTTCCTTGTTACTGTTCCCTCTGACGTTAGACCGCTAGCGCTAAGACACCCATGGGTAATCGCGTGCTATATAAAACTAATTTACATTTACATAATGGACAAAGTCCACTGTCAAAAACCCCTGTATTTGGAAAAAATAGAATGGTGAGACAGCTAAGGCTGTCTCAAAGGCCAGACCTAAACATTTACTCGTGTGTCCACAACTTCCAACTATGTTTTACCTGAAAATGTAACATGGCCCTTCATAGCATTCTAGAATGTCGTGGTGCTAAATGATGAGAAGCAGTGGAGTGATTGATGGAGAATTCTTATTTTTGGTATTTTTGACAAGGGATGGTTCAAAGCTGAGTCTTCATTGAGGTATCTTGAGTAAAGTTGCAAATCTAAGTGGGCACCCAATACGTTTGAGCAATTATGCCAATATTTGCATGCAAAGAGTATTACTAAGTGATGGTGCACATCTGGATATGTACTGAGGTTTTGTGAGTGATAATACCAATCCGAACTTGCATCTTGGATTAATGGGTGATGGTGCAAATATGATCATAAATTAAATATTACAGAGTAATGGTGAAAATCTGAACATATACTAAGAATTACAGAGTGATGATGTAAATATGAAGAGGGACTATTAAGTGAAGAGACAAATATCCAAACAACAAAAAAATTAATAACACATGCAGTTCCTCTATTATGAGTGGTCGTGAAAATCTGAAAATACATTAAGATTTCCTAAATTGTGGGAAAACATATATAAGCATTACAGAATATTATGGGATAAATCTGAACATTTATCACAGAAAAAGGAACCCTCGGGTCTAAAAGTTTGACAAGAGTAAGAAAGAGTGTCCAGAAAAGTGTTCCAGTGACGCCTGGGGTGTCCCTTTATTCGGACGAAATCCCTCACCCACCAAAGGGGGCATGCTTCATCATTGGGATTCTCTTTGTACTGGGATACCTAGTCCCGGCACGGGCTACAACCCCCTCACTGAGAGCGAGGAGCTATGGGATGTTTTGTTTCTAAATGGAAGTATACTAAATACCACAATGATGAGTCACAAATCAGGTTTGATGAGAGACACAGCGCAAGGAAAGTGTGAGTTGTTGTCAAGGGGCTAAAACTAGCTACCAGGTACGTGATGTATCTATATTAGAACATCCTGGGGCCAGGATTAAAAACAGAGCACTGGCAGGGAAAACCTATTTACCTGCAGTTAGTGGCGACGGTGGTCTACATGTTTCAGCCTATTGACCCTCAGTGGAGGTGTCGTGGCTTTCGTCAGGACCAACTTGTGCTGCTGCTAAGTGAATTTGTGTGTCTGCGAACCAGTGTGATGCAAAGTGAGACAAGCAATAACAGATATTGAAACAGAGTTTCTGAATATCACAAAACAAACAAACAAAATCTGAACATACATTTAGGATTAATAAGTTATGGGGCAAATGCACTGGATGATGATTCAAATCTGAATATGTGCCAATGGGAACGTCGGAGCAAGTACTGAAGATGAATAATTGATAGTGCAAATCTGGATATGCACTTAAGAATGCACTTAAGAATTCTGATAAATGTTGCACATATTAACGTGCTCCGAGTATTACTTTGAGATAGTACACATCTGGGCATGTTCCTGAGGTCTAGTGAGTGATTGTACAAATCTGAATATTCAGTGATGATTACTGAGCAATGGTACAAATCCGAACATGAGAGAGAGAGAGAGAGAGAGAGAGAGAGATCTTTTCTTAAGTGATGATCATAGCTGCCAAGTTTTCTGTGTGCTTATGTGAGTGCTTTTCAAGTGTTTATATGTGACACTTTGAGTAACACGTACATTACATATCGAATAAGGCATTTCTAGACATGCAATTAGATAATTTTCAGACATGTATCAATTTTGTCAAAATTTGTGGTCTAAAATAAGATAAAATTGCCATAAAGCTTCTCAAGTTCCAATGCAATGTCACAGACCTACTTCCCATTTCAAATATGTTTACGATTGACGCATTACTGACGGGACAGATGAGGGTGAGGTCCCAGCTGCTTCTGACAGCTCCCTGTAGCTATACGTACTGCTCTTTGACTGCAAGGTGACTGATCCATGCTTTAACCTGTGGAGCATCCCTACCTACATGGATGCCTCAGTGCTGAGGAGTGCTGCCTACTTGCTGCTGGAAGACATGCGAGAACGAGGTGCAACCCATTTGGGATATATACAGGAGATATCTCATAATCTATTTAGAGACAACAAAAAGCAGAGATCCAATGGTAGACATCAGTAAGGTTACCAGATAACTCCATGTCACAAAGGACACTCCTTTTCTGGGTTTTTGTTAACAACAAAACTACTGTATTCTGGAAATTGCAGTCCTGGTTCAGTTTATTTGAACTAACAGAAAAGCCCAGGATTAGAACATTGTGTCCTAACTTACATGGAATCATCTGATAACTTTAAGCACCACAAATCACAGGAAAGTTCTGTCACCCACTAGAGACCTTAAGACACACCAAGGCCCACAAGAGGGAGGGAGCAGGCTTGGTGTGTAGTGGAAGAAAGTGGTATATCATCCACTATGTTCTTTTAGGGAGAGAAGCACCTGTTACCACACTAGCCAAACGAGGGCAGGCAAAGTCCCTCCCACACACACACATAGCTACAGTGGTGTTTGTATTGCTGTCTCTTATTACGAACATGTTTTGTTGAGTTTCTTGGTGCTGTTTTGAAACGCAGTATTTGCATTTGAATCAAGGATCACTGAAAGCAGCATTAGTATACGCAAACAACAAAGACTGATATAGCTCACTCAGTCCAAAGGAAGTTTAGATTTTACAGTTGACTTATTTAGTTTTGTTTCTGCTAAAAATATGACATCACCTGCAGGCATAATGTATCAGCAATACAGAATATTTAGATACAGAGGTCAGTGCCCCTCCTGCAGTGTTTATCTGTGTAACCTCTGAGTTTACAAACCAGTGTTTCATAGACAAATGCAAGCTGCCGGTGACTAGATCAAAGAAATCATGCTGGCCACCAGAGGCTACTCTGATGTCCTTGAGCTGAATGGCTAGCTTCTGCATTGAAAAGTAGCAGGACAGACTACACTGGACAAAATGATTGAATTTGCTGTCATATAAGTCTTGGGCAGGGTATGAGCACTCAGGACCCAGTGGCCTTCCGATTATACTGTTGGAGAATGAATGGTCGAGTGGGCCTAGCAGTAGGGGCTGCTACGGGGCAATGGTGGTGGATGGGGGGGGGGGGTGTATAAAAAAAATAAAGAAAAAAATAAAAGGAAAAAAAATATCACTTACCTGCCGGCCGCCGCTTCTCCTCCATCCTCTTCTTCTTCCGTCAACGCAGGAAGAAGGAACAGGAAGAACCCAGGCTTCCAGACTTCCCTAGCCAATCACAACGCTGCTGAGAGCAGCGTCATGATTGGTCTGAGCACCGTGGTTTGGCGCTTAGATGGGGACTGGAAGCCTGGGCATGTTCTCCACCCAGGCTGTGCAACACAGCATGGTAGAGAACATGCCAAGTGTGCATGACGGTTTGGCCGGCCCAAGGCTCTGTGGGCAGTCCAGCCTGCCACACCCCTACAGAGAAAAACTGAAAAATAAAATTATATTAACACGCTGTTATTGTCATTTTATTTTTCCTGTGGTGCGACGCTCCTCTGCATTAGCGGAGGAGCAGCCCCTGTGGCCTATTGCTATTTAAACCTGTGACTTGCAGTTAACACACGTCTTGGTAGCAGCGGCTCATGCTACTGAGCTATTCAGCCACTTAATGACTGCACTGTTCTTCATGACGACATTACTTGTATAATGGCATGTGCACGTTGTAAAAAGCACATACTGGCAAGTTTGCATCATTGTTATTCTCCTAAAAAAAAATGCTAGGCAAAACCAAGATTGTTAAAGAAAATAGAGTAAACTAAGACAGAGATGGTGGCTGGGAATGTAGGCACACACAACTTAATCCGTACAAACAGTAGAAGTATGTAAAAGCCCATTTCATAGGTGTCCGTATAATGTTTGGTGCTCTGGAGGAGGGAGAGCTGCCTGATCTTCCTCTACCAGAAAGAATTCCAAATTGAATTTAACAAAGTTCTCCAAATACTCAAAATATGTTCTGGCGTCGAGGTCGTGGTTTCAACAGTTCTTTATTTAATTATCCAATTTTGCCCTTATGCTTGGACTTGCCACTTGCCAACACATGTTTCGTCTTGTGCTGTAAGTGTGACAGCAGACTTCATCAGGGCTATAATACAAATACAATAATATTATGGAAAGGAAACTCTAAGAATAATTTTTGTACTGCCATCATGGTCTGGGACCCCAGAGACACCCGACGTGTACCCGGTTTGGTCCTGTTGTACATGACCGAGGGATAGTCAAATCTATTTTCAGGTGGTGCAAAGGGAGGGTGGTGAGTTCAGTATAATCGAAATGTAATGTAGAGCAATAAGAGCGTTAGTCTAAGTTGTAGGAAACCAGAGGTGCAAAGCGTTTATAGTGGTATGTGAAGAAGCATAGTCACAGTTTGGATACATAGGGGGTCATTACGATGCCGGGCGGAATCACATCCGCCCGACCCGACTCAGTCATTGGACCGACCGACACCCAGCTGGCAGTACCGACATCCCCATTAGGGTGCAACCGAACACTGTGCGGTCGCATTCCTATGTTTCACTATGGGAGCATGCATTACGGCCGTAAACCAGCCGTAATGCATGCTCCCATAGTGAAATGGGAGGTGAGGTTCATCCCTGCACCCCTTGGCAGGCACCTCAAGGTGCCTGCCTCAGGTGCAGGGATCAACAGGGGGACCACCATAGGTGCGCCCCCTTGGCCGCCAACTGGAGGCCGTACACCCAAGGGGGCCCTGCTAGGGGCCCCAAACACGCTTTCCGACATGGTTTCCATGTTGGACAGACTGGCATGGAAACCATGTCGGAAACTGTCATCTTAATCTCAAGGGCGGAATGGCCCGCCCTTGAGATTACTACCCAGCTTCCGACTGGCGGACAAGTTCTCTGAGCCCGTCAGAAGCCAGCCGTAATGACCGGTCCATTTCCTTTCCGACCACATCCATCATAATGAGGCGGTCGGAAAGGAAACCGAGCGGCCCATCGTAATTGGCCTCATAATGTGTAAAACACATTGTTACAGTGCATGCAAAAAGGAATTTATTTTTTATTATTTGTTGCTTTTTATTGGTTTTTTTATTTTTATTTTATAAAAGTGGCTGTGTTTGTTGCTTATGGTGACCGTCACTCTAAATAGAGAGGAGGTGAGGCTCACCTCATTCTTTGTGCATTCAACTTTGTCCTCTTATTAGAAGTTATGGAAATGTGTTGCTCATTCAGTCAGAATAATTATAGGAAAGGGCATGATATGCTCTGCAAGGTAAACAGAGATCATATGTATCTATCATACCTATTATAAAAGTATATCTGGGTACTAGTAAAGTCAAGGCAATATGTCTTACCTAGCTAGGTCCTGGGGTCTTGTGTAGAGACTAGGGCCAATATGTAATGCAGGCTGGAAGTCTGTAATTAAACAAAGTTCCAATTCATATATATATTGTTTTATTACACAAGTAAATATGAGGGTTAATTGAATTCCTGTCATGCAAATGCCACACAGCACTTAGTAAATTGCGGTCCACGTCTAACGTTATTAGAGGTAAATGTGATACTGCACATCGTAAAATGAAAGTTAATTAAAATCCCCATCATTCCAATGCGACACGGCACATAGTAAAATGTAGTCCAAGACTAACGGTATTTGGAAAAAAATGTGATACCTCACAACGTAAGATGCGGTCAATGATATACATTTATGGGAGCAGAACGCGGTGTAACTACCCCGCGCTCTGCGAAACCAAATCAAGTAGTGCTGTACAGTCTGGTGGACCAAACGGTTTAGCATTATGGTGTCGTAGCCGACAAATATCAAAGCAGCATACATAAACCACATATCCTGTATGTCTCTATTAGAGACACGGGCGAGGGCCAGTCAAATCCACCCACCCGTTTTTTGTTCATTCTGTGTCTGCTGCATTTAGACATAGAAGGAGCAAAACGCCATTAACCGCTTAACCGCGGCGGCAATTCCGCCGCGGTGCGGCGGTTTAGCGGAGTGGGCGGGGCCGCGTCGGCCAACGGACGTTCGCAGCACTACAGAGGTAGTGCTCGCGACGGCCGTTGGCCGACGGATGCACGCAACGGGTTAATGATTGTTTTTGTGCCTACACAAAAACAATCATCCCCGCAACACAGGCATCCTTGCACCATGGCACAAGGGTGTCTGCATTGGTGCATGGCTGCTGTTTGTGCGCTGGCACAGGGGAGAAGGACAGTAATGCGCCATATCTTGTAGATACGGCACATTCCTGTCCTTTTATTTTGACGCATGGCAACACAGCAGGAAGGCTTACTGTGCTGCCGTGCGTCAAAATATAGTAAATGAGGCCCGCAGTGCGCACGGCTCCAGAGGTCATCTGTGAGAGCTCTGAATTACATGACAAATATATTCAGTGCGGTAATGTGGGGACAGTAATAGATTTGCGTTAGTCTGACCCCTAATGAGTGACACTTGATAGGCCTGGATGATGCAAATTTACAAAGCATTACACATTACCGAGTTATGGTACAAATATGGCAATACATTAAGGATAATGAGTGATGTGGCAAAATTGAAGAAGCATCCAATGAGTACTGAGTAATATGCAAATTTACTGCATTAACGTTTATGATTGGCGGGACAAATCTGAGCTAAAGATTATGGGATGTGGGTGCACATTTGAGCATGGATTAAGGATTATTGAGTAAAGGCGCAAATCTGGGCACGCACTAAGGATTACAGACTGATGATTTAATGATAAGAGTCACTATTAAGTGTTGGGTCAAATTTACAAAAAGTAATAACTATACATTCAATTCCTCTATTATAACAATGCCAAAATACAGCTCTCCATATTTGTCTCCTTCTTCACCATCGATGCCTTTATATGCAAGTCTCTGCCTAAAATTAGACCCCAGACCTTCCGGCTTTGTCGTTTCTTTATAAAGTGACACCGTGCTCTTTGGATGGCCCTCTGGGCCCCAGCGCAGCATGGGCTAAACAAAAAGGGTGCTGTCCACAAACCGTGGTTCAAGCTTGTTTAAAATAACTTTAGGGTATGTTTTTTGAGTAAATGTTCGTACACGATATCTTCAGATAAAGGGGAAAAACGAGCACTAGCCCTGCATTGGACTGATTTTCCTCAGACGTCTGACCAGGCTCAAAGTAATGAATATCCTTAATATTCTGCTAGAACTGAGGGAATCCACGGGCCAAGTTTCTCTTTGTAAGGCCTGATCCCCCCAGTCCTGCACAGTTGCTGCGTAGCTAGTGTGTCATCTGCCCCAGTCCAATAAGGGAAATGGCCCTCCTGGCCGCTGTTTGAACTGTGAAATACAGCAATAATCAAAGTTTAGTGGGCCCCTCAGGACTCTGTGCACCGGTGCCACTGCACCTGTTGCCCCGACGGAAGCTACGCCCCTGATCCTGCAGAGAGCTGTGGGACTTATGCACTCCTATGTGCTTTCTAACTTCCCGGGTAGTACCCCAGTACTTTTGGCCAAGGTCTTGGACATCCTGGTTGTCGTATTGTCACCAAGGAAGCACGCAGAGACAGGTAAGACGATAATGATTCTTTATTGCTCTTCTTCGTTGCTGTGCCCACACACACGTCTGTCCCCGTGCCCTCGTTCCCTAGAATGCCCTCCCCACTCCCTGACTGGAAGTGGTGTCCGGTTTCTGTCCCCTCCCTACATTCGGGATGCAGGGTCCTAGTGCCCTCTGCCCCAGGTCACTACATCTCCCCTCTTTGTGGAAAGAAAACGATGGAACTGATAAAGAGAGCTAGAGAGAGAGAGAGAGAGAGAGAAAACAATGGTGTTCCTGATCCCCATCATTACATTTCCTCAATCAGTCTCTTTGGCCTTTTGCTCATTCTTCTTGGACATGACCCTTCCATTTCCTTGCGTGGTACCTCTTCTTGTCTCTCTCTGTTGTATGTCTTTCTTCCCTTGCTGTCCATAACTTCCTCTTTTCCATGTGTTTCGTTGTTCTTTGATGCTGTATCTCCTCCATCCTCATCCAGTGTCTTTAGTCCTTTGAAGTGAGAACTATTTCTGGTGCTCCGGTAGGGGCCCGATGCAGCTGTTATCATTGGCCCCATGACATTTATTATTCTCAGTGGTTCATCTGAGAATGGACTGTCTGATTTTCTTGATTGCCGTTGGCGCACCAACACCGAGTCCCCTTGCTTCAGGTGCGATGAAGTGGCATGTCTCCTGGCGTCCGCATATACTTTCATCTTGTTTTTCACTTCCTGATCTCTTGCTGCAATGCTGTTGTGATCCGGTGGCGCTTTTGCTTCTAGTTGGGGCAATCTTGTCCTGCTTGTCCTTCCTAGCACCAGTTCTGCTGGACATCGTCCCGTGGAGCTGTGAGGGGTGTTTCGGTAGTCTCTTAGTATTTGACAGAGTGCCTGTCCTATGGAGATCTGTGCCAGTTTTGCTCTTTGGACTGCTTTCTTTATGTTGCCCATGAACCTTTCCACAATACCGTTTGCTTGTGGCCACAGGGGCGTTATTTTCCGGTGGTGAATGCCAAGGTAGTCCATGAACTTGCGAAACTCCTCTCCTGAGAAAGGAGGACCATTGTCTGTCTTTACTGTTTGTGGGGAGCCCCAGGCTGCAAATATGTCATCAAGTATCGGCAATGTTGCGGTCCCTGATGTTGACGAGACGTGTCGTACTATGGGACATCTGGAGTACTCATCAATGACCACTAGCAAGTAGTTGCCCGTGTCCAATGGCCCATAGACATCAGCTGCCAATGTTGTCCACACTGCCCCTGGAAGCTCCGACATCTGTAGCTGTTCTTGCTTTGCTGGTCGTCCTGTTATTTGGCATAGGTGACAATTTAAGATAGTGTTCTCCACCAGTCAATCCAGGCCTGGGAACCATACTTTTTCCCGTAGCATCTTTTTTGTTGCTACCATGCCTCTGTGCGATTCATGTGCCAGGTTTACAGTCTGCCGCCGTAATGCATTTGGCTTAATATCCTTGTTCCTCGTAGTATTATTCCTTTTTCTGTTTCCGAAAGTTCCTCATGTATGTTTTTGAACGCCAGCATTTCTTCCTTGTTTACTCCTTCTCCCATGGTGCTGTTGGTGTTTACGTGTCTCCATCTTTGCTGTCGTGTTGTCATTTTGACTGCTTGCATTGTGGCATCCCTCGCTGTCTCTTGTTCCAGCTCTGCAATTGTTATTGGTGCAGGAGTGTTCTGCCTTAACACAAAATTGAGGTATTCTTCTGACATTGATGTGTTCTCTAGTGCCTGCGGTAGGGGATGTCGTGACATGTAGTCAGCTGGGTTGTGTTCCTTTCCCGGCTTGTGCGCAATCTTGAAATCATAATCCATCAGTCTTATTCCCCAACTTTCAATGCGTGGCGGTATCTTTGCGTTCGGGTTTCCATATATTGTCACTAGGGCCTGATGGTCTGTCACAATGGTGAATGGTTTTCCGTAGATTAACATGTGGTAGTGTCCACACGCCCATACCACTGCTAGACTTTCCTTCTCTGGCTGGGAGTATGCCCTTTCAATGTCAGACAAACTCTTGCTCGCATATGCGACAATTTGCCTGGGCGAGTCTCTTCCAGGTATGTGTTGTGCTAGGATTTCTCCTAAACATACCGGGCTGGCGTCCACAGTCAGCGGAGTGCATAGTGATGGGTCGAAATAAGCATGATGATCTACAGCCATTACTGCGTGTCTGATGGCCTCAAATGCCCTACTACATTCCTGTGTCCAGAGAAATTTCTGACGCTGCTTTGTTAGGTCCCGAAGTGGTGAGCTCACTGTGGCAGTCTTTCATGTAGCGAGCACAGTAGCTCGCTAAACCAAGAAATGACCTCACTTCCGCTACTTCTGTTGGAGGTCTTGCTTTTTCCAGTGTCTCCACTTTGCTGGGGTCTGGCCTCATTCCTTTTTCTGAAAAGATGTGTCCAAAGAATACTAGTTCTCTTCTCCCCAGTTCGCACTTGTCTTCATTTAATGTTAGGCCTGCTTGTTCCAAATGGTTGCAGACCTCACGTAGGGCCTTGTCGTGCTCCTTATCTGAACGGCCGAACACCAGGATGTCATCACTGTAATTCAAACTGTTCTTCACCGGCCTTATTACTTGCCTTATGATCTCTTGAAATATCCCCGCTGCTGATGATATTCCAAAGCTGAGTCACTTGTAGCGAAAAAGACCCATGTGAGTGGAGAAGGTAGTGATGTACCGTGATTGTGGATCAAGCTCCAGTTGATGGTACCCTTTGCACAGATCAAGCTTTGAAAATCTGCATGCGCCAGTGAGACAGCCCATCATGTCATTGAGGTGAGGCCCAGGGTGCCTTTCCCTCTCGATTGCCGTGTTTGGTACTCTCATGTCAACGCATATGCAAATCTTTGAAGTGTTCTTCTTTGGTACTGCTACTATTGGAGATACCCAGGGGGTCGGTCCTTCAGCTGGCTCTATGATATCTTGTGCCAGCAGGCTTTGTATTTCTTCTTCCACCTGTGGTTGCAGATGTATTGGCACTCTTCGGTGATGCTGAGCCACAGGTTTGATCGCTTCATTGATATGCAGTGTTATTTGCGTTTCCTTTAGTTTGCCCAGCCCTTGTAGTATTGCTGGATGTTCCCTCAGAATGTTCTGTTTTTCTGACATGTTGTAGGTCATTGCTAGGAGACCCATCACCTGTGCGGTGACGTTGCTTAGCAGACAGGGTGCTGGAATGTCTCCTCGTAATACATGTATTTCCTCTTTGACCGACCTTTCTTTGTACGTTAGTGTCTCTGTGAACTTCCCCATGTTCACCACTGGTTTTCTTGAGCCCCAGGTGAACACATCCACAGTGGACGGTGATAGTGGTGGTTTCACCCTCATCTTCTCATATTCTGACATGCACATGATGTTGCATGTAGCTCAACTGTCTAATACGAAGCTTGTGCTGTGGCTTCCTACCTCAATGTTCACCGTCGCTGTTTTCTTTATCTGGTGTTTTTCTACGAGATGAATGTGTTCTGGCGTGCAGTCTTCCATTGGTGCATCTGACATCAGATACAGTCGTTCCGCAGCCTCTGGCGTGTTTGCTCCATCCGATTCAGCTGAGGGACTGCGAGTCTGTGTATCTATGTGCCTTGCGTATCTGCTTGTCACTGTCCGTGGTCTTGCTGGTCCCCCTCGTTCACTTTTGAATTGTCCACTCATGCAGGCGCTTGCGAAATGGTTTTCTCAGTTGCATTTTCTGCATTTGTGGCCCATCGCCGGGCATGTGCCGGCATGCGGAAACTCAAGTCTGCATCGATAGCACGTTCTTTCTTGCTTTTTCCTCGGTGGCAGTGTATTGTCTCTTTTCTTGACGTTTCCAGTTACACGGTTTGCTTGTTCCACTCTTCTTGCCTTTCCCAGTTCCATCTGTCTTGCATGTGTTGTTGCTCTGGCCTCCGCTCGGGCCATGGTCAGTATTTTCTCTAGCGAGGATGGTTCCTTCAGAATTCGTGCGCGGAACTCCACTGACTGACTGCCTTCAATGATGCGCAGTCATATCGCTTGTTCGTTGTCAAACGCAATATGTTACTAGTTTCCGCAGTCTGGTTGCGAAATCGTCAAGGGACTCCTCTGCTAGTTGACACGTGGTATTGAACGTGTACCTCTCAAAATCTACATTTCTTTTTGGGTCAAATTTGTCTGTGAGACACTTTATCAGTCCCTTGTAGGTTGCGGTCTGATCTCGGGGAAATGTTATTAGCAGGTCCTCAACCTCATCACCTACGAAATTTAAGAACAAAGTCTATGTTTTGGTCATCTGTGTATGCCTTGCATGTATCGTTCGAATTGTCTTATCCATCTTTCCCACCGAATGCCTGTTTGTGGTTCTGACAAGCTGAACGGTAGTGGTCTGCGGAAGATTGCGTTTGCGCTGTTTTTGCCGCTTGCGTCTTCTGTCATTTTGTTGCAATGCCTTTCTTTTCTTCTGTGTGCAGTTTATTCTTCTGCTTTCTTTTAGTTCTTTATTTCACCTTTATTTTGCTGTAATTTCCCTTTTTTTCACTTTGCTTCCTTTGTTTCACCTTTATTTGTTGTAATTTCCTTTTCTTTCCATCCTTTTTTCCTATGGGTTTCAGTCTTTGCCTGACTTCAAAATGGCCGCATGGCCTTCTCTAGTCTCTCATGGGCTCTCCCACCTGACCTTAAAATGGCCACCGGGATTTCTGTAGGGCGAAATTTGCTATTTGTTCTATGGCCTGACTCCAAAATGGCCGCCGGGTCTTTTCAGCCTTTCATTGGCTCTCCCGCCTGACTTCAAAATGGCCGCCGAGCTCTCGCTAGATTTCAGCTTGAAATCTACACGCGGGAGGCTCGGGGCTATCTTTACAGTCGGCGGTCGGCTGCAGTCACGGTCGGGTGCTCCTCTTCTTTCTCCTCACCTTCTGTTTCTTGATGCGGCCGGGGTGGGCTCCCGATGTCGCTGCAGTCTTTTGCATGCGGACCAGGGTGGGCTCCTGGCTCCGCTTTCCTTGTGATCGGTGTGGGCTCCCGATTTTGCGTTTACTTTTTGAGGGCTGACAGACCAGGGTAGGCTCATGGTTTCGTTTTCTCGCGACCGGGGTGGACTCCCGATGTCGCATTTTTGCTTCTTGGCAGTCGGCGGACCAGCCAGCTCCTGGCTCCGTTTGGATGTTGTAGGGGGCACGCGCTTCTGGTGGCGACTTAGTATCCCACCTCTTCGTCACCAGTTGTCGTGTAGTCACCAAGGAAGCACGCAGAGACAGGTAAGACGATAATGATTCTTTATTGCTCTTCTTCGTTGCTGTGCCCACACACACGTCTGTCCCCCTGCCCTCATTCCCTAGAATGCCCTCCCCACTCCCTGACCAGAAGTGGTGTCCGGTTTCTGTCCCCTCCCTACATTCGGGGTGCAGGGTCCTAGTGCCCTCTGCCCCAGGTCACTACACTGGTGTATGTTCATACCATAGCAATTCTGCTTGAATTTCCTTTGCTCAAATAAAAAGTAAAGGTTCGGAAGTTTATTTCTTGGGATATGAACAAATACACTAATATAGATCACGTAGCCCTTTGTAAACATGCGTCTTTCCTACCCAAACCAATCCAAACAGGAGAAATAAGTGGGTCATTTGTGATGAATACATGTAGGTGAGGGGAGAGGATGTAGCCTAACGTCTAGGGCCGTCGATGTCAAATCTGGGGAACCGGGTTCGAGTCTCTGCAATAGCGCTCAGCATCCTGTGATTCTGGGCAAATAACTTAAATCTCCCTGTGCCTAACAAAAATGAATGTGTCCTTGTGTAACGCAACTGGTGCTCATGTAAAGCTCTCCGATACCTTTGGGTCAAGTTCGCGCTATATAAAACTACGAAAAAGAAAAAAAGGTAGAATCTAATCTATCAAGGAATTTAATGCCATCCTTTTCAATTGTATAACTTAAGGTATTTTCTTTAAATAAATATGTTTTGTTATTGGGAGCGTGAACAAAACGAGATCCGATCACTTAAACTCATTTTATTAAGGATTTCCAACAAAACTAGTCCTTTAACTACAGCCTGCGCAAAGTTCCAGCTGAAGTGAAGAAGTAAGAAATGAAATCTGTAGTCTTTTACCCCCTCGTGGAAAGTCCTGTACTGGTTGCTAACTTACTCTTATATGTGTTTGAAATCTGTTTACTTAATGCAAACCAGCAGCTACAATGAAGTGGAGGTGAGGTCCACATATCGCAGTTGTATGATGCTCATTCAGGAGGCAACCAATCAAATGTTTAAAATCTTCCCAAGGTACTGGAGATAACAGAACGGTTTTCATCAAAAGGATTCAATATAAAATCCAGTTGAATCATGATATTTAAAACTTCCTGCAGTAGGTCCACAAGTTCCCTTCCCCCATCACAAAGGCATCACTAACCTCCTTTAAGGTTATGAACCAAACTCAAGTACTTCGGGCCATGGGGAGAAATAAGGGCTCAGACTTACTAATATTTTACGCAATGGTTGGCACAGCCATGATGCAAAATGGATTTTGGAATCTACTAAGCCTGGCTTAGTTTAAAAAATGTTTTCAAAAGAAACGCAGCGCATTGCGCTGCCTTGTGTTACTTTGCGTAGGGTAGCTGTTACAAAGGTGCAATCATGTTCTCGTGCATCATGTATTTTGATGCAAACCTAGATGTACTAAGGTCAGTAAACCTGGGTTTGCCCAGAACTATGTCCCTACCTGATGCTGGTGTAATGAGGAGAAATATCTTTATTTCTCCTTGTTACTTCCTCTTTGCAGCACACATACAAAGAGGAATACGCCTCTAAGAATAGTTTTTTGTGTAGGAAGTTACGTATGCCTTCCTGAAAAAAAACGATTCAGACCACAATGTAGGCACCATTGCATCATGGTACAAGGGTTTCTGCTGTGGTGCTAGGCAGCCACAAGTGCAGCAGCACAGGGAGAAAGGTGAACAGCACCATATCTTTGTAAATATGGCACTGTTCAGCTCTCTCCTGTTCACGCAACTCAGCTTAGCAAGTTGCCTTGCTGCATTGCATTGCATCAACTTTTAGTAAATCTGCCCCAAGATGTCTAAACTCCCAAAAGACCCTCACCTAGTTAACCTTTATCAAGAACTATATTGCAACTCCGACATCACTATACCCACAAAAAAAGATGTAGGTCAGCTCTGAATGTCTCTTAGCATGCAACCATTACACGCCTTATCAAGAAATTGTTGGGCAACACAAACTATCTCTACAACTTTCGGTCCATATCTTTCACACTCCAGCAAAGGTCCATCTGATGCACAACTGCCAATCAGACTCTGATCCTACATAATACTAGCCTAGATATTGGAAAAAACATCTGACCAGTATAATTGAGGATGCGCTTACATTGCTACTTAGGAACACATCAAGTAATGTGATTCTACAGAGCTTTTTTACAAATTATGACAAAGGGAATTACAAAATCCTGTTGGAAGATTGGAGACAAACCAAAGTGCTGAGACTGGTCGCCAACATGGACCAGTGGAGTAACGCAAAATGACGCCCCATGCAGAATGTGATAAGGGGGCCCCAATTTCCAATATCTTACAAATATTCATATACTTTAATATGAATTGGTGCCCCTGAAGGGTTGGTGCACACCTGAAGGGCAAGGGGCACCCTGGGCCGCAGGGACTGGAGGGGCCTGTGTTTCACCCCTGACGTGGCCACAGGAACTACTTTCTGTGGCCCTCTGAACTGGGCCTCCGACTTCATCCACCCAATATCAAAAGTTTAAGAGTAGAAACTGATGCGGATTTCAAACTCTCCACACAGGTGCCACTGGTGGCACCATCCTTTATATTTCAACTCAGAAAATATCCATATTCCTGCCCTTTCTTCAGATACTACAAAATCAAACTGCATGAATAATCACTTCGGCCTTTGGCTTTCCAAGGCCCCTTCAACAATGAGAAAAGGTTTTCTTCTCAGGACCCTGTGGATTTTTAGTTACCCACTTACATTTCTTAGTATAGTGCATATTTCCTAAATTTCTCTTAGAAATATAGATTCGTCCTCCCATCTTCCACCTTTGATTAATCTCCTCTTTTGTGAACTTAGGCCATTCAGCCACAGACCCTGTTACTGGGATTACAAACAACATGCCTTCTCGACTAACAAATATGCCACATGGTTTAGCGAACAAGCCCGCAGACAGTGGTCTTGCAGAATGCGAGTGGTTCTCATCTCCAGAATCTGTTGATTCTGGATTGTTAGTCTCAGGTATTGGTGTCTTGAATAGCAGTTTAAGCTATCTGGCAGATGTGTACTAACTGCCCTCTGCTCTCTCATTGAACCAAGACCAAGGACAGGTCCCATCCAGCACTGTGTCCTTGTACTCAATATGAAGCTCTTATTGGGGTCATGAGAGCAGACTTGTTGTGGTGACTTAGATCCATTGCTGTAAATTGGCTGAGGTCACTCTATGCCAAATCTCTGAATCATTTAGAGGGGGTGGAATCACCAATTTTCCTATGGTAGCTCCTGAGCTTGCTGAAGGGTCAGAAATCTTTAGCTGGCATCGCATACGCCACAGGGCCTCTGTCGTGTGGTTTGTGGCCTCATTGTCTACATTGCTAAGTTGGCTTAGGCCTGGCTGCCATGATGCCTTTTTGCACACGTTACTTTGTGACTTTGTTTTTCCAGCCTCTGCTTCTGCCCGGCTATATTAGAACTGTCTGCCTTTCTGCCTTTCACCTTTTCTCCTGTTCCCTGTGGGTTTCGTCTGCACAACATGTACAAGGTCGAAAAACAACGTCCATTGTTCTTGCTGATCTGGCCAGTCCCTCGCACTTAGACATAACACTAAGTACAGCTGCACTGGAGAAATTCGTGTGCTTTTAATATTGTGAGCTCGCTGTTTGTGGCACTCGGAGGAAAACCTTTCCAGGGAGAAGAGCTGTGCTTGTCTGATGATGTAAACCTTGCATCTAGATATTGAGGTATGAGGGTCCGCCAGACAAAGCCCAGAGGTCTTCTATTTTTATAATAAACTAGTTAATAGCATGGGGAGGGTGGTAAGGCCATTTAGCCCTATATCCACTGCTTTATAAAATGCTTTCCCCGTTTGTATTCTGTGGAATTGTAACTATGCTTCTTATTTTATCATTATGCATTATGCTGATAGTACTGGCACGTGCACTGTATCTTAGAGCACGATAGTTGAAATAAACATTTTAAACTATACTGTGTCTCTTCTTACACACGTTGTGGACAAGTATGAGTGAGTTATGAAAGAGTGTTCTTGCTCCCGCGAGTCCTGAGAGAGACCGTGTTCTGGGTTGTCTAATTATTGGTAGCTTCGCTGCAAATTAGACGCTAAAGCTAGTCGGATTGGGATTGTGGGTACTAAGGCGCATGGTTGGTTCACCACTATACTCCGAGGTCCTATTATCCTGTGCATAGCTCTGTATATGTGCAGAATCCCTACAACATGGCGCCACCAACGTGGTGGGCTTCTTATCTGTGAGACGCTTGAGTAGTGCTTGTGCTTGTCCACAATACCCTTCGCATACGCTTCCGGAAACGTGTGTGAGGGTGATACCTCCTATATTGATGTTTTTATAGGTTCTTTCAAGCTTGAAGTTATTAAAAGGTGTTTATGTTAACCCTATATTGCGCTGCCTCACATTAGGTTGTCGACCATTTCTGGTCTTAATGGCGGATATAAATATACCGGCACATAGCCGCGCTGCGCTCCGGGCTCATTTACTGGCTTATGGAGTGCCCGACGTGGGTGTCGCACTCATCTTTGTGGTGCAGGCTGACCCGGATCACCACTTTGAGGTGTTTTACTCTTGGGTCACTTTTCCGGCGGTGGACGGAGCGGGCAATTTGTTTCATGAGTACGCTCTCACTGCCCTACCCAATGCTTATCGGCCTTATCAGGCTCTCGAAGTACCACTTACGGCATGGCAACACCGTATATGGTTTAATGGCGCCCTCCCACATCCGGTCACCCCAGTTCGTTTAGGCCCCCTATCAATAGACGGGGCCAGTCTTGGCCGGGTATACCCCACATCCGCGTTATTTGACGCTTGCGGTTGATGAACTGCGTGCATTGCATACGTCTTTGATACGCGTTCACAGAGCTTTGGTACAATATGTTACTGGCAACGTCCAGGGAGCCCCTCCTGGAGTTGCGGCGCATCCAGCTGGACCGGGCGGTGTAACCATAAGTCCCGTCATGGTTAATTCGGTGATGGGCAAGCACCCACAAAATAAGGATGATTTGCCTTATTGGCTTGCAGAAAAATTTGACCAGCTGGAGGCAGTTTTTCCAAATACTTCTCCTGTGGAAAAACACAGGATTTTGACGATTAGTTTGCCGAAAGACTTAATTCCCGAGTTGACAGAATGCAACAACTGGGGTAAGGTATCCGCAGCAGTATATGCGAAGTGTTTCGGCACTCCTTCCATGACAGTTCTCCCCTCTGTAATTAAACGAGTGCAGGATGAGCATGGCCCTGAAGCGGCTGTGGAGTTGGGGATGAGACTGGTGGGAGTGTTCGATGTAGTGGCTGATCTAGTCCTTGCGAACGTCAAGGGCGATGCAGTTAACTTTCAAGTAGCTAATGCTTTGGCTTTAGTCCCAGAACCGGACAAGCCACGCGAATTACCGAAAATTATTGCACAGGCTTATAAAACCATTGGCCGCAATAGTCTGGAAGTTAAGCCTTTTGCTAAAACGCAAACTCAATCACAGCCACAACAAAAAACTCAATCTGAGAAAGATGAGAAACCGTTCTTTACTAAAAAGAGCTGGAGGTTGAAGAAACAGGGTAAGCAGCAGAAAAAACCAGGGTCGCGTGCCGCGTCCCCAGTATCCGTATCTTCTGAACGCACTTATGATTTGCGCGACAGAGCGACAATTAAATCTCCAGATAGATTTCAAGTCCCTGACCCGTGTTCTCCTCGTTCTTCACAGGCACCATCGACCTCCCAGACTGGTGGAGGAGATCACCAAGATAGAGGCAGGGGTCGTGAGGCCCCCCAGGGACGAGACCAACCTCGACAACAAGTCCGAGGGAAACCAGAAGAATTTCAACATTCTCGCACACAGTTTCAGAAGAAAAAAGTTGCAGCTTTAACAGCGAGGTATGCCACAGACAGTGAGAACGAGACTCCTAAATTGGACATGGGCAGTGATGCTACTAGACAGCGCCGCGGAAGTTACCATAGTGCGGGAGGCACTACGTCCTCATGTGGAGGCAACAGCAACTGACACATTCATTACTGTCGAGACAGCTGACACCCGAGTGGCACCCCCTGTCAGACTATTTAATATTGTCCTTCAAATTGAAGGTAACATTGAGCGTGTTATTAAAGGGATTTTTTGGGAGAATCTGACCTCTTCTTACGACATTTTGTTGGCAGAGGCGGATTGGCCGCCCCCATTCGTACTTGCAGCTCGTAGAGGGGAGGAGGTAATCCTTCCGACCTTTTCTCGTCATGTCCCCAAGGACAAAGCGGAGGCTCTCGCAGCTGAATGGGCTGGGGCCCTGGCTCCGGCGTTATACCGTAATCACGTGGGCTGGGATGAAGACGCTCCCCCCCATGATATTCCCTTGCGCTCGCTGCCACAGCCACAACCCCAATATCCCATCCGGCGGGAAGCTAAAGGTCCCGTTTCCGACATTCTGACACAGTTAGAATATCAAGGAGTAATTGAAACATGCGTATCACCAATGAATAATCCCCATTTTGCGGTTTCTAAACCCGATGGATCATACCGCCTAGTATTGGATTACCGACATTTGAACTCTCATTGTCGGACCTTTGCGGTACAAAATACCCACAGTTCTGCGCTTGTAGACAGTCTTGTTCGTAAAAAATATAAAATGACACTTGACCTATCCAATGGATTTTACACGCACAACTTGCCCCGGAGTGCAGCCAATGGAGAGCTGTCACTTCCGGTGGTAAACAATTCAAATTTCGGCGTTTGCCCATGGGCTACAAGAACAGCCCGGGGGTCTTCGCCGCCCGTGTTGTCTCTTTGTTGGACAGCATAGACCCAGATGCGTGTTCGTACGTCGACGATATCTATCTGACAGACGATGAATTATGGCCGCATATTTCACGTGTGGACCGTATTATTCTTGAATTTGCGGTCTTACGATACAAATTTAATTTTGCCAAATCTCACATTGCTGAATTTACCGTTTTGTTTTTGGGCTATGAGCTCAACAATGAAGGTAAGGGCTTAGCTCCCCATTTCTTGGAGAAGTGCGCACTTTTGCGCCCTCCAACCACCCTGAAGAAGCTTCAGTCATTACTGGGTTTTCTGAACTTCAGTCGTACTTACATTCCCGAATATGCCCAGCGTATCAAGACTCTATATGCCTTGATACAGCCCAACTTCTCGAAGTCATGCTGGCTTCCTGAGCATTCTTCGATACTGCATTCTTTGCAGTCTGATCTACTTGAATCTAAATTCTTGTTGACTCGTGATAACCACACAAACCTGGTGATTAGAATTGTGCCAGGGGCTGTGGGTTTCACGTACTTAACCTTTAACGAAGGTGACACAGTACTGAGTGCATACAAGTCACATCTTTACACTTCAGCGGAGTTGCGCTTTTCCTCTGTGGAGAAAGTTTTGACTGCAGTGCAAATGGCGATTCTGAAGGAACGCGCACTGGCACAGGGAAAACGCATTTTGGTGGTAACACCACATCCTGCCTTTGAGGCAGTGACGATGGCAAGTGTCCCGAACTCTAAGGCTTTGCACCCCCGTTGGATACAAGGGGCTACATCTCTGACGTCCCCGGATGTCACTTTTATCTTTGATTCCTCTCTTCAGACACAGGAGTTCTTACAGTGTGAATTTGTTCATCCTCCTCCTCTGTCTTTGCTGCCGCTTGAGGAGTACAAGTGCATTATTTACACTGATGGTTCGGCACAACCGGCCACGGGTTCAAAGCATGCTTATTCCGCAGCGTGTGCTATTGTTGCAGGTAATATGGTGAACGGAGAGTTCAAGTCGAATGTAGTGCACACACAGGCACTAGGAGACAGTACTGCACAATTGGCCGAGCTGCGTGCCTTGGTGCTCGCACTTGAGTTCACGAATCCAGACGTGACGACTCTTATTGTATGCGATTCATACTACTGTGTTCAATCTTTCAATGACAACCTATTCTTTTGGTCCCAAACGACTATAGAGATGCTAAAGGCAACACAATTAAGCATAAGATGCTTTGGGTTCGAGTGGCAGATCTTAAACAACGTTTGCCTCTCACACAGGTGATTCACACCCTTGGCCACCAGCGTGTGGGCGCACACGCTGTCGGTAACAGTTTGGCAGATGAAGCTGCCAAATTAGCAGTTGCCACGTGCTCAGTAGCAGCAGTTACAAGATCCATGACTAAAATAGATAATGAGATTTTGGCAGCTATTGCTGCAACAAAGGAAGGTGCTAATTACCCACCGGGTTTCCCTTCCAAATACTCTTATCAGTTAAGTCCCGAACAGGTTCCTTACGTAAGAATTCCGGACGTTGGTGATCGGCTGATTCCCAACGCGGACCGCAGACTTTCCTTGATAACGGCCGCTCACGAAGGCTTGGCTTCGGCCCATGCTGGCGTGTCTGCGACGGTTTCCATTTTGCAGCAGCGTTACTGGTGGCGTGGGTTATATAAACAGACCCGTACTTATGTGCTTTCTTGTGACGTTTGTCAACAAATTAAGCCTTCGACGGTTACACGTCCACCACAAACACAGCTCTGCATTTCTAACAAACCTTTTGGGTGTGTTTACCTGGATCACTGCGGTCCATTTTCTTCTGACACTGCATATAAGTACATCTTGGTTGCAGTGGATTCGTGCACACGTTTCATCTGGGTTTGGCCACAACGGAGTGCTGACGCTCGAAATGTCATAAGGGATTTGCGTGTCTTTGTGGGAATTTTTGCCTGCGGCACCTTCCATTCCGACCAAGGTCCGGCGTTCGCCTCTAAGGCGTACAAGGACGCAATGGGATCCCTGGGGGTGCGGGTGCAATTTTCGTCTCCGTATAGACCTGAGGGTAATTCGATTGTGGCGCGAATGAACCATGACTTAAAGCAATCCTTGACAGCTAGAGTCTTAGGTACTGGCAGGAACTGGCTGGCCCACTTGTATAGCGTACAACGTGCACTTAATAATCTCCCTAGAAGATCTCTGGGTGGGCGGACCCCATACGAAATGCTCTTTGGCATACGAATGTTTGTGCCCGACCTTGATGGTCTAGACATGGCGGCGCAATCTTTGACGTAGATAATCATTCTACTATGTTGCAGGACTTACAAGAAGCCCGTGACAAACTTGCAAACGAACATTTACCTTCAGCCACAGACGCTGCGCTGCAGATTCCGGTTGCCGGCTGGCTTCCGAAGGTTGGAGATCTGGTCCGAGAGAAGGTGGAGAACAAAAAAGAATTTGGCCCCTCTTATCGTGTACCGGTTCCAGTCCTTGGCTTGAAGGGTACTCGTACAGTCATCTTACCACCGCTTCCTGGTCGCAAAGACAACAGATACATCTCAGTGGACAATGTCAAGCTACAACATCTGGCCGATCCTGAATAGCGTAACACCAGCGGTCTTCTGTCCAGCCATTTCTAGGACTCATGTTTGTGGCCCTCCAGCCCACACGGACACTGATAATGCCATTGAGATGGTAGATTTGCCTGATCGCCTGCTCGACTGCCCGGATTCCTCCTGCAATGAGGAGACCGAGTATACATACCCCGCCAACGAGTCGGTGGCTCACCTACCAACAACGCCACTGAGCCCAACCCGTTATTCCTTTGATTCGGCTTCCACCTCATCACTTATCCCGTCCAGCTTCAGTGTTTTTATATCCTGGTTCAGAGACAATTTTTTAGTTCCCCCGTGGACGTACATCTGGTTGGTACTGTTCCTGATTTTTCTGTTCATGTCCATTGGCTTCGTGACAGTTTTTTTCTTGCTCATTAATGGTCACTATTTACCAGAACGCTCTGCAGTGAACTGTGTCGCTGGAACTTTGGCTCCGCATTCTTCTTCCCACATCATGAAGCGTGACCACACATTTGTGAACATTTCAGCTTTCCCAGTTGCTGATGGCATCGTATGGGATGCGGTAAATTTCCAAATTCATGGACCAACCGAGATTATTAATGTACCAAATGTCCTCCGTGTTTCAATGGGTGATGTCGTTAAAAGTAATATTCATTCTGACGATTGGGATGTGCATGCCGTTGAATCGTTATTTACTGATTTGAAATATTATGCTGCTTTTAATGCTGAAGATCTGTATTTAAATTCTGCAAGTTATGCTGACTTATATTGTTACCAGCATTGGGGCAACCACTTTCTCCATAAACCAAGTACTCTTCGGGGTCCATTTAATTACACCCAATGGGAGCATTGTCTGACCCCTTTGCCAGGTAGCACCCAAACTCTTAGAAGTAAATTCACTTACTTTACAGACTTTGATAGATCAAACCCTGGGTCGTATTACTTTAAATTGAACACTTCGTCCGCACAGAAGATCATGTTGACCCACACCAAATTGCTATATTCGGGTTCCTTCTTGAACGCATTAGCAGTGGGTGGTTATGAACACTGGCAAGACACCATTGACTTAAAGTCTATTTGGGGCACCAAATCATGGCAGGTCCGAGGCACGGAAGCCTTACACCGTGCTTGCCTCATCCCAGCCCAAATTTTATTTTTAAATCATACGATCTATCAAACGACCTGTTGGGGTTTGGCTACTTCTAAACAATTGAATGCACCCTCCATTCCCGCATTGTCTTCCACTCCCAACGACAGCTTGCATTTTAATATTTCCCTAGCCACTTTGCAAGCTTTGTTTCAAAACAATTCGTTTAATACCTCTACGATTGTTCAGTCACCCTGGTTGGCTTGGCCCATAGCATCAAATGCCTGCCAACTGCGTTTTCATGACTCAGCTCCTGGTTACAAACAGGATAGGCCAGATCCGAGGTTTTCTGACTCTCGTACTGTTACAACATATTCTGTTGGTAAATTGTGTAAACAGTGGTTGCAGCACTCTTCCTTAGATTCTGTAAAACAACATTTATCCCTCCTATCAGGCAACATTGATCTGTCCGATTTTGTTCTGGGGCCTCGTGGTCCTCGACCTAAGAGATTAATTTATGAAACTTACAATGAACTCTGGAAGCTTTCGCAAATTGAAGCTGCTTCCCGTTTACGGGAAATCGATCAAGCAAATTTAGAAAAAGTGCTTGCTGTTGTTGACAATAGTATTAATACCCTGTCTTCCCGCATTTACACATTAGAGA
Organism: Calotriton arnoldi; assembly: GCA_963921515.1. Classification (NCBI taxonomy): domain Eukaryota; kingdom Metazoa; phylum Chordata; class Amphibia; order Caudata; family Salamandridae; genus Calotriton; species Calotriton arnoldi. The sequence continues at coordinate 821,716 of CAWUFW010002711.1, forward strand.
ATATTGTTTCCTCTGTTGTTGATATTGTACAAGATGATGTATCTGTGTTATATCATGGTCAAAATCAATTGCGTTCAGTAATGCAGTTTGCGTAGACATTGCAGACACTAAAAATGGGTAAAGTTCCTTGGCATTTTTTGAACACCTCTGCCTTATTCTTGCCGTTTAATTTAACTGAAAAACAGCAATTCATGTCCATGAAAGATGCAACATACACTCTCTTACATATCGAAAAGATAGAGCCATTACCATTCTCTGGGGCGGAGTTGTACTCTGCAGTGTGGCTAGTTCACGGGGTTATCGCTTAGCCTTTTTCTTTATTTGAGTTCAGTTCCTGCATGAAACATTACCCTGTTGGCCGTTTTCAGCCTTTAGGCAGTGCCTTCTTGCATGAACTTTGGTCCCTGCCTTTCATGTATAAATGCCTTAGGGACGGAAAAGAAGTTTTTCTCACAGGAGAGTCATGCGATTCTACTGTGGGTCATTCCCTAATTTGTAAAAACATTAAATTGCACGGGGCTTGTAATGTTTCGGCTCCGAATCTAGCTTGTGTTTTAAAGGGCATTTCTGCTCCTGCTATATCACCTACTTTCACTGTACTTGCAAATGGTAGCTATCTCCTGAATAATCAGGACTGCTGTGGTATGCTGGCCGGCATCCCCTATATTGTAACAGTTTCCCACCGGGTTGTGTGCTGCAAAAATGTGCTTTTTCCTCCCCCGCACGACATAATAGATAGTTCCATTTGGCCTTCCATTCCGACTTTGAAGGCAGATTTCAATAAATTGAGCAGAATAAAGGCGCTATTATTGAACCAGGAGGTTATGCTCACATCCGCTCGGGAGACATTCCTCCTCCAGGTGGCTAGTACCCACAGTGAGATACAGGCCCTTTTGAACACAAACCTCCCACAACATTTCAGTGAGCTGATTCACCGTGTTTTCAATGCATCTCGCACCGAAGGTCTTGTGCACTTTTTTAAAGTTGTGGGCTCTGGCCTTGTTACCTCCTTTCAAACTATATTTGGTGTAATACCGGCTTTTATTCATTCTATTTTTTCCAGCGTCTTTGGCGGCTTTCCGTTGCTCCTCGCTTTAGCGGCTGGTATATTGCTTTTGGTCTGTTTGCTACGCAATGGCTGCACTTCCTGGGGGCCTCCTCGACCACGGTCGACTCCGGATGCTCCGTGAACGCATGCTCATCGGCTTCGGCATCCTGCCATTGGCGACACTCGGTGTGTCCTATAGACTTTCTTTTCGCTTTGCGTATTTCACTTGCGTGCAACCTGTGATGTCTTGCATCCGATGTCCTTTCTCTTGGTCCTTGGATTATTGCCTCTCCAATACGTCTCTGTCTGACCCGGATTTTGGCCAGTTGATGGGTCCCTTAGAGGCCCATGAACGGGACTGTTCCGGCGACGGCTTGATGGCGCGTGCGGCTGCACTTGGAATTTTGGCGCAATGGGATGTCTGGGCGGCTGCTCAGTCTCTCCTACAACGAAGTTATGTTGAGTATCACGCAAGTTGTCCCGCAATGCTGATCACTGCTCCCTCTTGCGAGGAACATGAATGCAGTTTTGATTTGCTGAACTGGATGGCGTCTCTTTTTTCAGACGATTCCAACGATCTCCTCTTGGAAGGTGTGGCGCTTTTTTGCACTTACACTTTATTGGATTAGGGGGCCTCCGCTTTCAGCGTCCTGCAACTCTGGAGTTTTTAATCCTGGATTTTTTGTTCCATTCACTGTCCTTCATTGGGGACTATTTATGAATAGACGTTTCCATTCTGCTCCATCTATTTGAACTCTGTTTTCGTCCTATGTCTTCGCCTGACCAGGGGAGGGTGTCATGTGGTTTGTGGCCTCATTGTCTACATTGCTAAGTTGGCTTAGGCCTGGCTGCTATGATGCCTTTTTGCACATGTTACTTTGTGACTTTGTTTTTCCAGCCTCTGCTTCTGCCCGGCTATATTAGAACTGTCTGCCTTTCTGCCTTTCACCTTTTCTCCTGTTCCCTGTGGGTTTCGTCTGCACAACATGTACAAGGTCGAAAAACAACGTCCCTTGTTCTTGCTGATCTGGCCAGTCCCTCGCACTTAGACATAACACTAATTACAGCTGCACTGGAGAAATTCGTGTGCTTTTAATATTGTGAGCTCGCTGTTTGTGGCACTCGGAGGAAAACCTTTCCAGGGAGAAGAGCTGTGCTTGTCTGATGATGTACACCTTGCATCTAGATATTGAGGTATGAGGGTCCGCCAGACAAAGCCCAGAGGTCTTCTATTTTTATAATAAACTAGTTAATAGCACGGGGAGGGTGGTAAGGCCATTTAGCCCTATATCCACTGCTTTATAAAATGCTTTCCCCGTTTGTATTCTATGGAATTGTAACTATGCTTCTTATTTTATCATTATGCATTATGCTGATAGTACTGGCACGTGTACTGTATCTTAGAGCACGTTAGATGAAATAAACCTTTTAAATTATACTGTGTCTCTTCTTACGCACGTTGTGGACAAGTATGAGTGAGTTATGAAAGGGTGTTCTTGCTCCCGCGAGTCCTGAGAGAGACCGTGTTCTGGGTTGTCTAATCATTGGTAGCTTCGCTGCGAATGAGACGCTAAAGCTAGTCGGATTGGGATTGTGGGTACTAAGGCACATGGTTGGTTCACCACTATACTCCGAGGTCCTATTATCCTGTGCATAGCTCTGTATATGTGCAGAATCCCTACAACACCTCTGGCTAATGAACAATGCTTGGCAGACCATATGTACAAATGGAAACCTTCAATCAACGTGCAGCAGCTGCACGCTAGAATAGAGACCAGAAAGTGCATGAAGGAGAATTCCATAAACCTCAACTTCTCCTTTTACGCTGATGGGATGTGGAACCTCATCACAGTCATAATCTGCCAGGTACCATAGGTATTCCACTTTGGAGACAAATTCAATCCACCACTCTTCAAGCAACATCTATTTGCAATGTATTTTCCAGTTAAAGGACCTCGCGAAAAGTGCCACTCCGTGATTCTCTTCTGAAACCTACCCTCCGCCATTGCTCATCCTACAACCTTCCAAATAATCTTCCACCTTCCACTCATCTCCATTCCCACTGCATGATATCCATTGCATAATATCCACACCTCATTACTTTATAGCTAAGGTTTCATAACACATGCCCCCACATCGTGGCAATTTGTTCTTAATGAGGAGCTAATTGCTTCAACAGACTTTCCTCCAAGTGTCCTAAGAGATAGGCACTGTGGCTTTGTTGTTCAAAAGGCGTATTCTTCTTCTTCGTTATGATTTGACGTGTGCTTCTGGTGGAAGTAGCTTCATTGTTCTAGTCAGTTTAGCCTAATATATGTGGCTTCTGTATTTGTGAGTTCGCAGAATGGACATCACACCAAACATGAGATGGTTAGCCGTGGCCACCAGCTATGTTGAGTGTAATAATTGTCAGCTTTGAAACTTTGCTTACCTCCACTGGGAATTCGTTCCAACTGGTCAAGAACGTAGGAGTAGGATTCACATACGTAGGCATTATAAATAAGACAAGTAGGAATTTATCACTCCCGGAGTATTTCTGCCATTTGAATAACTAAGTTATCTTCCACACCAGCAAACAATCGACGGCCTAGTGCTTCATTACTGCACTTGAACCAGGGTGTAGAGACAGATTTGAAATCCAAGGATCAAGACACTGGCAATGCAAACCACGAAATTAAAGTGTGGGGATTTATAGGTTGGCTATGGATGACGAAGCCTCTTAATCCTCCTAAAAACCACAGAGGAATTTGACATTTCTGAAACTTCTTACGGAAATGGGCTTGGATATACTTTCTTACATTTTTAATATACTTAAGAGACTTTTATAGCACAGTCCTAGCTCCTGCAGCTGCAGAATACTGGGCATAAAACCATCAACTAAATACATTGTGTTGCAGTTACGATTCAGAAAACTGACAAACATGTATCTCAAAAATAAAACCATACACATTTTATGCTTGCATTTCATCAGGACGGAGATGGTCAACAAATTGATGTCCATGAGGTAATGTTGTGATGGGCTGATAAATAAATTGTTGCAGCAAATGGGGTTCTCATTCTTCTAATTCCTCCCTGCCCTCAGGCAAACTAAGTGATTGGTACCTCCAGGCATGCCTGTGGGCTTGGTGATCTTTGCCCACCCTTCCTCCTGTGTATTGAGTGATTGGTTCAACATGCATTCATGTGACGTGGGCTGAGTGATCCATGCCCCTTGCATTTATTTAGATTTAATGATCAGTGCCCCGAAAATCCAAATCGATGAGAATTGCATGGACGGCATAATTGCTGTGCCTACTGCACTGAAGTGCACTGAGTGATTACAACTAACCCTGATATTATGAGAGATTGGCACCTACCCTTCAAATCATGTTTCTTGAGCAATCAGTCTCCCTACAACCCTGTGAACTGAGCGATTGTGCCAACTACACTCATATGGAGTGTGCAATTGGTGCCCCCTGTACCCCATTGGACTCAACCCTCAAGTGGACTTAGTGTTCATTTTCCCATCCTGAAATCATGTGGCGTGAAAGATTTGCGCATCTCTGCCGTCATGTACACAGAGTGATCTATTGCCCCCTGCATGCATGTGAAATGAACAGTTGCTATGCACAATCCTACCCTAAGGACTGAGTCATCAGTGCCACTGGCGGCCGGCACGGATTGGGGGTGGTGGGACGGGAGTTGTGGTGGGGGAATGTAAAAAAATACAATTAAAAAACGTACCGTATGCCGCGCCTCTCTGTCTCTCCTCCGTGCCTGACTCGGGCCGGAACAGGAAGCAGGAAGCAACCAGGCTCCCCTGACCAATCACAACGCTTCAGTGTCTGAGCACCGTGCTTCGGCGCTCCGACAGGGACTGGGGGCCTGGGTATGTTCTCCACCTAGGCTTTAATGCAGCCTGCATGGAGAACATGCAAAGTGCGCATGACTGGCCGGCCCAAGAGGGCCAGTCAAACAGTCATGAGCACTTGGAGTGGGAAAACCACTCCTCCCCTGCTCTGAGAGCAGAGCAGCCCCGCCTGCCCCTGCCACAAAGCAGCAGGAACAAATAAAATGATAATAACATTGACTTATTATCATTTTATTTTTCCTTTAGGTACACTGCTTAAAAGCAGTGGGGTGACGCTCCTCCGCCTTAGCTGAGGAGCCGCCACTGCCTAACTGCACTCTTGTGGAATAAGTGATCTGTATCTCTCTGTATCCTGGTGGACTGAATACCTGCACCCCATACAACCAGTGGTGGCTGGTAATTTTAGCAGGTAGAGGGCGGATGGGACACACACGCACACATACCCACTCACGCACACCCATGCATTCACTCATTCATGCACACACACACACACACACAAATATTCATACATACACGCATGTATGCACCAAACATTAATAAAAAAATAGATCACACTTACCTGCAGAGCTGCCTCGGTGGTCCCAGGAGGGTTAAGACTGCTGCCTTACCTCATTGGCCTACTGGCAGCTTTGGAATGCAGAATATAGGGTTAGTCATAGTTATCAATCCCCCGTTAATGGCATGGTTGTTTGCTCGTCCAGGGATTTCAGTCTCTCAAATTTGCGAGGGCAGCCAAGGGCTTTTTATGCCAGCTCTTCTGCCCTCATGCACCAGTCAATGTTTGAAGCCCATTCCCGCACTGTGGGCATAATGGGGCTGCCCCATATTTTAAATATATCCCGTCATTGTATGTTGCAGAAGAGCAATGTGTATTGTTCCAGTGTTTGCTCACCCTATATACCCTACATGGCCAACGGGGGTGTGAGGTGCAATTACACCCCAACCATTCCTGATAATCACTCCCCAACTCTCTCCTAGTATCTCCTCACTTGCCGGCACTAACATATGGTATGGAACAAGGTATCTCTCCTGCCGCAATCCTTCAACCACAGGTGAGTCTCACAACGCTCCATTTTGTGCATGGTCACCCTTGTATAGCATGCTTTGTGTAACAATTTTAAGTGCACCAGGCAGAAGCCCGCTCGTATCGCCACCTCACCTGGGTAGCTGCAGGCCTCTCCCCACGCATCATCCTCCAGTCTGTCTAGATTCCGTTACCACCTGTGTATGAGTGATTCTAGTGGGAGGAGACTAGGAGCTAGAAGTGTTGTGTAGACCGATGAGATTGCGTGGTTGTGCAAAAGAGAAACCAGTATCCTATAGCCAAATGGGGATTCCTCCGTCAGGTCCTCCAATTGGGGGCCATGCTTCTTAAGGATGTGTTACATCTGCAAGTATTTCAGGTACTGAATGCTTGTCAGATCATACTCGGCCCACAATTCTGCAAATGGGATCAGCTGTCCTTCCTTCCAGACATCCCCCACCACGAGATACCCAGTATACCCCATTTTTGTGGCCCTCCAAATCCCGAAGATCCCTTAGTGCCTCCAACTCCTGTAGTGGTGTGATCAATGTTATCTTCCCATGCCAGCCTGCGGCTCATTCCACCCTTCTCCAGGTGTCCACCACTATCACCGTCTGTGATGGGAGCCTCTTTGTTCTCCCTCCTGATAGAGGTGACAGAGATAGCCCACAGGGTCTAAGGCCCTTCTATCTGCCAGGAGGAATGGCTCGCTCTGGTCAGAAAAAACCCAATCATTTACCACCATCAATTGTCCTGCCCAGTAGTACAGTCTCAGGCTCAGCAGCGCTATGACCCATCCAATGTTTTGTGAGTTAGCGTAGCAAGGGCAATCCCCCGGCACCCCATCCCATAACAGTGTTCGAGTGGCCTCATCTACCTGCAGGAAAAAGCTATCTGGAACCTCAAAAGGTGTATTTTGGATGACATGAAGGAACTTGGGAAGATATATGGTTTTGTACAGTGCCGCCTTGCCCATTATTGACAACTGAAGGCTTTGCCAATGGCCTATGTCCTGTATATATGCTTTTAGGATTCTACCCAGGTTCTCCCGGAAGAACTGTTCCCGATCGGTCATGAAATAAATACCTAGGTACTTGAAGCCGGCTGGCTCCCAGTGGATTAGGAGGTGTTCGTGATGCGAAAGGCACCCATCCATTAGCGGATAGGCCACCGAGTTCCTTCAGTTGATTCAGAGCCCTGTGTATTCCCCAAAGAAACGCAGTATCTCACATATGTGATGGAGGGATTGGCCCAGGGTTTGCTAGATATAGAAGATGCCATCCATGGAAAAGACATATTTGACAGCATTCGCCAATGCGTAATTGCTCATCATGCAAAATAAGACCAAGAGTTTAGACTTGGCCTCCACCTCAGTGTACTCTGCTAATCCTTGAGCCAATTTATAGTCCACAATGAAATTCATTAGAACAAGAATTTTTCTTCCTGTCAAATCTTAGTACTTTAAAGGTTAGACCTTTATTCATTCTAGACTTGGTTATTGAACTACCCTGCCTACATCTAGGTGATTAAAAAACGGATTTGTGGGGCGTGGCTTGGATGCCGAACATGGCGGACGCGTCTCGATAGAGCTCCGTCGTCCGCCCTTGCCAGTTTCATCATCCGTCCTTCATCCCGGTCCCCACTGACCGAAATTGTGGTGCGCCTTGGAGGGGGCCGTGTCGGGCTTCGAGCGGTGTGCCCCTGGGGTTCGTGAGGGCTTGCTTCGGCCGCCGGGCCGGACCCCCGCCGGCGGGCGGTGGACGAGGTGCCCGGGAGGGCGGAGGCGCCGGCTGGACGCTGAGGCCGGGTTCCCTGTGAGGTGAGCCGGAGGGGCCGTTGCCTGGTGTGGGCGGCCCACTCGGGGCACGCCGGGTGCCCGGTTCCGTGGTTAGAGGCTGCTGTGTGGCCGCCGCGGCGCCCATCCCCCCTTGTGCATGCTGCAGTGATCGGCCGGCGCGGCCTGGACCACAGAGTGCTGCCCAGATGAGTCAGCCTGGAGGGCGCACATCATCGGAGCGGGCCTGCTCCTGAGGAGGAGTGAGTGGCGGCGGTGAGACCCTCGCCCCCCGGCCCACCAGGGACCAGACGGACCGCGCCACGCGCCGAGGAGGTGAGCCTGAGTCGGGGCCTAGACGCCATCGGTCCCCCTGCAGGTGGCTGCCGAGCTGTGGATTCCGGCGTGAGGTGGGTCCTGCATTACAGCCGCGGCGTCCTCTGTGCGGGCGGAATCAGCTGCCGGGGCCTCTCCGGGACCAGGGGGCCCCCTGTGGCGAGGGCTGGGGCTGTGCCGGGCCCGGGAAGCGGTGAGGCCTTAGTCGGCGCTGGCTGTGGGCCCCTGGGGGTGCTTGGGGCCGGGCCTGGGTCTGTGACTGCGCTGCCATCGTGGTGCCGCCCCCCCCCCTGCGGCGGCTGAGGAGGATCCCCTGGTGGCGGCTCACAGGTGGGCCTACTTCTAACTGTGGAAGCTTGCGGACCGCGCAGGGGCCGGGCCTACATCGTGCTATAGCCGGGGGTGCCCTACCTGCCGCGCTGCGGTGCCTGTTCTCCTGTCCCTGCTCCTGGGTTCTGTGGTTAACTTTGCCCTGGTCTGCCGGCGAGTGGCCCTACACACCATCATGGGCAAGAACAACCCTAGCACAGCGGCGCCTAAACAACCTACCATGGACCAGAACACCACGGCCGTCCCAGCCGGGAGGGAGGCCGTTGGGGGCGTCTCCTCGGACACGGCGATGCTCCTAGAGGCCATCACGCAGTCCCGCACGGCCCTCGAGGCCCAGATCGGTGCAGTGGGATCCGAGGTGTCGTTTCTTCGCCAAGACCTCCGGAAGGCGGTTGACCGGATCACGGAGGCCCGAGACGAGGGTCTCCACGGTGGAGGATACTGTGTCTGCCCTTCAGAAAAAGGTTGACAAACTGGCCATGGTCTCCAGGGAGCTTGCGGCTAGGGCTGAGGACGCCGAAGGGAGGGCCCGCCGCAACAATATCCGCCTGGTGGGCTTTCCGGAGGGATGCGAGGGGTCCTCGATGGTAACTTTCCTTTCAACCTGGCTCAAGGCGCTGCTGCCTGCAGAAGATATTTCGCCCTGCTTCCTGATTGAACGAGCACATCGCGCCCTGACTAAGAAGCCGCCGCCGGGCGAGCGCTCGCGTCCGGTCATTGCCCGCCTCCTTAATTACGCTGACCGCGATGCCGTTCTGCGCTTTGCCCGCATGCACAAGGAGAGCATGGTCTATGAGTCCCACCCCATTATGGTCTTCCCGGACTACACCCGGATCGTCCAGCAGCAGCGACAGTCCTTCGTGGCGGCGAAGCGGCGCTTGCGCGACCTGAACCTTTCCTACGCTCTTATGTTTCCAGCTCGCATGAAAGTACTCTTCCAATCCAAATCCTACTTTTTCGACACTCCGGAGGAAGTCTTTGCATGGACAGACGAACACCGGCACCTCAAGCCACACTCCCCGCCACCTCTGGACTCAGATTCCTCTCAGAGCTCACGTGTGAGTGGCCGTCAGGGTGGGGACACATCGCATCGGCGACATCGCTCTCGATCCAACTGGCGTTCCCAGAACAAGACGGACGCAGCGAAGTGAGGTCCTGTGGGGTTGGCATTATCCTGGCTGTTCTACCTTTCATTGGGTCGGCTGCAGTGTCACACTAAGACCTCAGACATTGTGACAGTGGGGCACAGTACACTATCTCTGGCTAGGCTGGACTGAACCCGCCTCCTTGTTTTCAGTTTATGGGTATGGGTGGGAGGGAGGGATCCTTTGGAGGGTCCGCCGTGGTCTTCCCGTTGGAGGGCCTGGACGTGATTCTGCCGCGACAGATACTCCGAGTTCCAGGAAGTATAGGGGGGTGGGGGGTGGTGGGAGGGGGGGGGGTTGGGCAGGTTGTTTTGCAGTTTTGTAATATGTTGTTTGCACCGCACCGTCCCACATACATAGGTAGGCATCCGCGTTTTGCTCCACCTATGGCTCATGGCCCATGCAGCTAGGACCACTCTTCCGGGGGACCTCAATATAGTGTCCTGGAATGTGCGGGGCCTGCTGAATAGGGTCAAGAGAGGGGCAGTACTGACCCAAGCCAAGCGGTACTCAGCCGATGTTCTGCTCCTACAGGAGACCCACCTGCTCGGCAACAAGGCCCCGTGCCTGTCCAGGTTCGGCTACACTGCAGTGCACCACTCGGGTTTCTCCAGGGGCGCACGCGGAACGGCCGTGCTCATACACCATAGGGTCCCCTTCCAGGTTACGAGACAGTGGCTAGATCCCGGTGGCCGCTTTACGGTCGTGTCTGGTACCTTGGCGGGTGAGCAGGTAACGCTTGGTAGCATATATGCCCCACCCCCCCTTAGTCAGACGTTTGTGGACAGACTGACGCAGCTCTGGGGAGAATTTCCCGATGGCCTGATCATACTGGGGGGAGACTGGAATGACACTATGGCCCCTCTGGACAGATGGAGGGCGCGGCCCCCGACCGTCCCCCCCTCTAGAACTAAACTCAATACCCTTGCGTACACCCTGGGCTGGACGGACACATGGCGGGCCCTTCACCCTTTCGAGGCGGGATACACATACGTGTCGTCGGTACACCCTGCGCTGTCCCGCTTAGACTACCTGTTCCTCCCACATAGTTATACCCATAGGGTTGTGACCGCTTCTATCCTCCCACGTGGCCTGTCTGACCACTCGCCTACCCAACTCACGCTCAGTCTGCAAACTAGTCGCCCCTCCTATCGCTGGCGCATGTCACCGTGGCTGCTTCGGGATCCCGAGTATCGGGAGGCACTTCACCGCGCAACGGCAGATTACTTTGCCGCTAACGTTGGGTCTGTCTCCTCCAAGATTTCACTGTGGGAAGCCTTCAAGCCCACGATACGTGGGATAGATATTAGTTACCGCACGGGAGAAAAGAAACGTCGCCTAGCGCAGGTACTGGACCTGGAAGAGCGACAACGTGCTCTCCAGGATGCCGTGGTGGAGGGTTCGGACGGGGGTGCCCGCCGCAATCTGCTTCAGGTTCAACAGCAGCTGCATCAGTTGCTTACGAACACGGCCAAGGACGCCTGGCTGGCGACTCAATACCGGATATATCAATGGGGCGATAAGTCCAGCCAGATGCTTCATAGACTCTGCCAAGCGAGGTCCTCCCCGACTCAAGTCCCGGTACTCCGTTCCTCTACGGGCGCCTTGTGCTCCTCCCCGGAGGCAGTTGTACAGGTTTTCGCGGAGTTCTACGCCACGCTCTACAGTGCCCGTGGGGAACTCGCCGACTCGCCCATCGATGCCTTTCTCGTGGATATCCCTCCGAAGCGCCTTTCCGATGAGCAGCGAGATGCCCTAGACAAACCTATCTCGCTGGATGAACTACAGGCTGCACTCACCAATATTCACCCAGGCCGCGCACCTGGCCCGAACGGGTTCCCCAGCGACTTCCTACGTCCCCACATGGGGACCGCTGGGCCTCATCTTCTCGGCGCACTACACCAGGCGCTTGAGCAAGAGATCTTACCCCCGGACTGGCGTCACGCCGAAATTGTTGTTTTTCTCAAGCCGGGCCGACCGCCGGAAGACCCGGGCTCTTATCGCCCCATATCCTTGCTGAATTTTGAGCCGAAGCTGCTGGGGAAGGTGTTGGCTGATCGCCTTCGTACATGTATCCTTGACCTTGTCCACCCGGACCAGTCCGGCTTCATGCCGCACCGCTCCACTAGGCATAACATACGACGCGTACATAATGCCATCGCCGGGGCCCATCGTCTGGGACGCCCAGCGGCGGTCCTACTGGCCGACATCGACAAGGCCTTCGATTCTCTAGGTTGGACGTACCTTTTCAAATTATTGGAGGCGGTCAATTTGGGGCCTCGCTTCCGAGCTTATGTTAAACTTTTATACACGGACCTAACGGCTTCTGTTCGGGTGGCTGGGTTTTGCTCGGACCCCTTTAACATTCAGCGGGGTACGAGACAGGGATGTCCTCTCTCCCGCTTCTTTTCGCCTTGGCAATTGAACCTTTGGCAGCTTGGGTGCGTCTGGATGCAGTATACAGGGGCCTGGATTGGTCCCCCGAATACTCGGACAAGATAGCATTATATGCGGATGACGCATTATTCCTTTTTCAGACCCCTGGGTCACCGGACCAAGGGTGCTGCAAATTCTGCGGGTGTTTGGTGAAACTACAGGGCTCCACGCCAACCCGTCCAAATCGACGCTTTTCTCGATTTGTGGTGATCAGGGAGTCTGGACTGGGCCTCGCAGCTGGTCAGGGCACAAGACGGATTTAAATATCTTGGTGTCCACGTTACCAGAGACCCCACCATGGCGTGGTCACTCAACATTGCCCCTCTGCTTCCTAGGGTTCGGGAGGAGACAACGGTGTGGTCTCATCTCCCCCTGTCTTTATACGGCCGATCTGCTATTTTTAAAATGGTGTCCTTGCCCCGCTTGCTTTACCGACTACAGAACTACCCATACCCCATTCCGCCGTCCTGGTTTCGCCAGGTGAATGCTCTTCTGAACGGTTTTCTGTGGGATGGCGGGGCGGTTCGGGTGGCCTTGGCGACCTGTGTCCAATCTACCTACTGCGGGGGCATCGCTGCGGCGGACGTGCGGTCCTATTACTGGGCGTCCCAGCTGCTGGTCATCAATGATTGGTGGTACAGCCAGCAAGACGATCCGGCTTACGCGGTGGAACGACTCTTCTTGGAGGTGTATCCGCTATTAGATCTCCTGTATAGCAACTCAGCCCTAGAGGCCCTCCTGCCGGCCAGTCGTACGGTGATCCAGATATGGAGACGCGTTTTGAGGTCCATGGGGTGGTGGGGCATGCTAACATGTGCGACGCCCCTCTGGCGGGGCACGTACCTCCGACCGGTCTCGGCTCTGCCCGGTTTCCGTCATTGGGACACTATAGGGATCTCGACATTGGGGGATGTGATGCGCGGACCCACACTCAAAACCTTTCAAATGCTACAAGAGGAGTTTGATTTACATAAGTCCCAATTCTATAAATATCTCCAGCTTCGCCACGCCTTGTCTCCCCAGATTAAAACCCTTACGACATTACCAGAATTTCACCCATTAGAGGGTAGACTATTGATGGGGGATCTGGGGGGACACAAAATCCGTCAGCTCTATCAGACACTGACCACACATGCCAAGACGAACCTGGGCCGGACTAGGGCGGCATGGGAGGCGGATATACCGACCCTTTCTGATGACGACTGGACTGAGGCCCTGGCCAGCCCCAGGGGCTCGGCTGTGTCCACCAGATACTGACTGATCCAGTTTAAATATCTCCACCGTGTGTACTACACCCGCCTCCGTCTTTGGAGGATGGGGGCTATTTCATCCCCCACCTGCCTCAGATGCCAGTCGGATGATGGCTCCTTCGTGCACACGGTCTGGGGCTGTACAGCGCTGCGGCATTTTTGGACGGGTGTGTTGTCCTGCCTGGGGCTTGTTCTGGGTTGGGATCTCCCAGCAGACCCCCGTCTAATTCTTCTACATAGCACTGACGACATAGGGGGAACATATACAAAAGACACCTGCTCTTCTTAGGACTCACAGTGGCCAAGCGTGACATAGCCCAACAGTGGAAGTCCTCTTCTCCCCCTGGGGTAGCGGCTTGGAAGTCCGCATTAGACAAGTGTATGTCTGCTGAGGTGGCGGTGTTTCAGGCTCGAGGTTGCCCGCAGAAACATGGGAAGATCTGGGCTGTATGGGCTAAATACTGTGGCATTGACCTTTCTATCTTTCCCACGTCCACAAATCAGGATCTCATAGACAGGCTTACCATATAATGACTTTCAATTCCTACTGCGGTCTAGCTGGTGCGGAAATATGCCTATTTGTTTTTACATCTGTATAATGTTTCAAGCGGGAAGTGCGGTGCAGGGGAGGGGGGAGGTGGGTGGTGGGGGCTGTTGGTTTGAATGTTTTATATATCCTCAAGGGTTACCCTCCTCAGCGACTCATGTCTCATTGATCCGCGTTATGTATATATTTTGCCTGTTGAGGGCTCACCCCGTTGGATGCAAAATTTCAATAAAATCTATTGTCAAAAAAAAAAAAAAACGGATTTGTAGCCCAGAGTCTAACCAATCATTTTGCATCATCTCTGAGAAGATGTTCTGTAAGCAGGTCAACTATTTACTCCCAGTGGCATTTTTATTCTTTTTTTTCCTTTCCAAATGTTTTATTGAATTTTAGAGTTATACAAATAGAAAGAACATTCCAATCATCCAATAACAAGACAGGATAATGTCTGGTGCTCAAGAATGGACACATACAGAATATCACATTGTAAACAATTGGTCTGTAAGGAAAAAAACAATAATTGGTGAGTAGCAAGAATCTCCATTAGACTTAATAAGGTACAATATGACTGATTGGCCGGTTATGCTAACAAGAGATGGTAAGTAAGTCTAAGTTCAGATTTTCTGGAACTAGAGGGCCTCGTTTAACATTTGTAAGACACCATTCTTGATTTAGAAATGAAAACAAAAGGACATAATCGGCCTCCCCAAGACACTGCTTATACCCTATCATATTACATCAGTTTTAGCATGTTTTAGCAAGAACACCCATGCCATCTGATATTAAATCATTTATGAGAAGAGTGTGTATGGGAGAGGCCCAAGTTATAGTTAAAGTAGTGTGGCTAGCGAGTTCACACGACTCTGTATAGAGGTACACGAGTTATAGTAATGTTAGGGTGGGGCTTAAATTATAACTTTAAGTTGTAACTGTGAAGTTATGACTACAACTTTCGAATTTCTAAAGTATGTGTAGTATAAGTTGGCTTTGTATAGAAATAATAAATTAAGTTTTCCAAACTGTTAGACCTGTCAGCCTTAGTCTTCCCCCAAACGTTTTGCCTGGTTACCTCCTCTTTTTGCTGATTCTGAAACAGTCATGCGCACTTTGCATGTTCCCCACCAGGCTGTAATATGCAGCCTGTTGGGGAACATGCACAGGCTCCCTGTCCCCATCTGAGCGCTGAACCACGGCGCTCAGACCAATCACAATGCTGCATTGCAGCGTTGTGATTGGCTCAGGGGAGCCTGTGTGCTTTTGGGACTCGTCAGCAATAATGGAGGCGAGACGGAGGGGGCCGCGAGGAGGTAAGTGTTTTTAAAAAAAATGCTTTGTTCCCCCCTCGCCACCCGGCCCCGCCACCCCCCATTCCCTGCCAGCCGCCACTGCTTAAACTCCCCCTTTTTTTTTTACACATAAGTCACCCCTATGGTAAGCCCTAGGTATCCCATAGGGCAGGGTGCTGTGTATGTCAAAGGTAGGACATGTACTTTTACGTTTTGCATGTCCTCGTAGTGAAAAACTCCTAATTTCGTTTTTCACCACTGTAAGGCCTACTCCTCTTATAGGTTAACCTTGGGAACTCCTCAATGCACTTTTAAGCTGTAATTCCGGATTGGAAAAGAGTAGCTCTGTCATGTTTTCTATCTTTGGAATCCTCTTTACTGGTAAAGTTGGATTGAACATTGCTGTTTTAGAAAAGCCACTTTTAGAATGGGTACATTTCTCTGCACTTACAGCACTGGGTGCCTGCAACCTGTCTATAATATACATCTGGGGTGGGTGACAGCTGCACTTTGTGCATTCCCTCTAGACACCCACAAACACAGGAAGGTTAGGTGTGTTTGAGTACCCATCTGCATTCTGATGGCTCTTCCTGGGCAGGAAGGAAGGGAGGGGCTGACACACCTGAATAGGCAGTGCCCTGTCCCCACACAAAGGGCTGACTACCCCCTATCGATAGTCTGGAGCCAGGGCTGGGAAGAAAGGGCTTCTGTGCACTTCAAAAACCCTTCTTTGAAGTCACCCCCACTTCAACGGCACAACTGGGTATAAGTACTGGGTCTCTGACACCACCAAATCAAACACTTCTGGACTTACAACTGGCCTCTGTCAGAAGAATTGCTGTGCTGCATCAAAGACTGACATTCTACTGGACTGTTGATCTGGATGGCCTGGTTTTCTGCTGTGCTGCCCTGCTGCTCTCTGAACCTGCTAAGGAAGAGCTGAACTCTGCCTTGCAACTGAAGTGATCTTCAAGGGCTTGTTGGCTTGCCTCCTGTTGCTTGAGACTCAGGGCAATCAAAGTGTCTACCCCTGCTCCAGTGCCTGGTTAACTGGAAGTGGATCCAGATACTTGCACCGGAGAAATCAACGCATCTCCAGACTGCGTGTTGCAGAACGGCCCATCAACCCTGTTGCTGGAGTAGAACCAGAGCATCACACTCGGAGCAGCCGCATCGCATCCGGAACCTCCGCTTCGGAACCAATGCCTCACCGCTACTGCGTGGAGAAGATCGATGCATTGCCCATCCAGCGTGGATTAACCCAGCGCATCATCTTTGGAACCGCCGCTTCACTCAATGGATCCAACCCATCACCACCACTGCATGAACAAAATTGACGCACCACCTCGCCTGTGGGCTTGAAATTGACGCATCGCTCGTCTGCACCCTGCATCTTGCTGTTGCGACCCATGATCTAGGTAATCTGTTCACCAGGCCTGTGTGGCTCTTGTCCCCGGCTAGCGCTCCATCGCGGTCACCGTGAACTGTTGACTTTGTCCCTGTCCAGGGCAACCAAATAACCCCATAGGTGCTTATTGCTTCTTAGCGCAATAAACACTTATATCCTTTAAAAATTCATATCTCAACTTCTGCTTATTGGATTTTTGTTGTTTTGGTCTTGATTTATTTATAAAATTATTGTCTATTTTTCTAACCTGGTGTGGAGTCTTTTTGTGGTGTTTTCAGTGTGTTAATGTCTGTGTGTGTTGCACAAATACTTTTCACATTGCCTCTTTTGATAAGCCTAACTGCTCGGTGCCAAGCTACCAGAGGGTGAGCACAGGCTATCTTTTAGTGTGTATCTAGCATACCCTGACTAGAGTGGTGGTCCCTACTTGGACAGGGTGCATACCTCTGCCAATGAGAGACCCCTTTTCTAACACTAACCATAGCTAAGCTTTAACCTTTGTTTTTTTAATTGAATGTCAATGTTTTTTAAATAAAATGTTTCAAATCATAGAGTGGAGTGCCGTAGAGTGGCATAGAGTGCAGTAGAGTGTTGTGGAGTGGCATAGACTGTATTAGAGGGAAGTAGAGTATCGTAGAGTGGAGAGTCATCAAGTGGAATGCCATAAAGTGTGGGAGAGTGTAGTGCTGTTGAGTGGAATGTTGTAGAGTGGAGTCTGCTAGAGTGGAGTGTCATAGAGTGGAGTGGCATAAAGTGGAGTAGAGTGTTGTGGAGTGGAGGGGAGTAGAGTATCATACATTGTGGTAGAGTGGAGTGACAAAGAGTGTCGTGGAGTGACATAGAGCGGCATAGCGGGGAGTAGTGGAGTACAGTGGAGCAGTTTGTCATAGAGCAGAGTAAAGTGGCGTGTCATGGCATAGAGTGGAGTGCTGTAGAGTGGAGTAGTATAACACAGGACTACACTGTGCCCAATCGCTATGTCGGTATTAGGTTTTGCAGCATTAGCATATGAGTAACGCTCATCGACAAACCCTTCCTAACCTCTTCTTTTCCTTTTGTCCCCTTATTTCTTTCACCCCCCCCCTCCTTTTCCCCCCTCCCCTTTTTTTTGTCCTTCCTCTTCCTTCCCTATTAGTATCTGGCCTTATACAGGGTAACTCTCATGTATAAATTCCGCTGTCCTGATGATGATCCCGCTATTCTAGCAGGGATCGAAAGATCGTCGACAACAACATTTTGACTCAGATTTGTTTATTAGGATTCTTGTGGAGCATAAGATGTTCTTTACAATTGTGACTGTTGTAAATATATATGTGAAGTCACTATGAATGTAAATGCCTGAGGTCTGGAAATCTGGTGATTTCCAACCCCGTTTTTACCCACTGCACTTTATTTATACCTTGTTTTTCTTTCAGATTATTTGTGTAATAAGTAGAATTGTCCATTTGGAGAAAACTTACACAGTTCAAAGTGTAGTCCTGTGTTATATTACTTTTTATATTTGTTTGTGAAAGGGACCTGTGTCTCTAAAAACAGTTTGTAAGCCCTCAGTCCCTCTCGACTTACAGGGTTCCCTTGTTTCCTTGTAAACTGTATAGTGGAGTGGCGTTTTGTAGAATAGACTGGAGTGGCATAGAGTGGAGTGGCGTTGTAGAGTGGAGTGGCGTGTTGTAGAGTGTCATAGAGTGGCATTTCATAGAGTGGAGTGGCATGGCGTAGAGTGGAGTGTCGTAGAGTAGAGTGGTGTGGTGTGTCGTAGATTGGAGTGGCATGTTGTAGAGTTAAGTGGCGTGTCATAGCTTGGGGTGGTGTGTCATAGCATGGAATAGAGTATCGTAGAGTGGAGGGGCATACAGTGGAGAAGAGTGTCCTAGAGTGGAGTTGCGTAGAGTGAAGTGGCATGTCATAGAGTGGAGTGACATATAGTTGAGGTGAATGGAGTATTGTTTAGTGGAGAGGTGTGGAATGGAGTGTTGTACAGTGTCATGTCGTAGAATGTCATGGCATAGAGTGTTGTGGCATACAGTCAAGTTGTGTAGAGTGGACTGGCCTGTTGTAGAGTGAAGTGGTGTGTCATAGAGAGGAGCATTGTAGAGTGTTGTACATTGTAGTAGAGTGGAGAGGCATAGAGTGTTGTGGAGTGGCATAGAGTGGAGTAGTGGAGTACAGAGGAGTAGTGTGTCATTGAGTAGAGTTGTAGAATAGACTGGCGTGGCATAGAGTGGAGTGGCGTATCATAGAGTAGAGTGGAGTATCATAGAGTAGAGTGGAGTGGCATGTTGTAGAGTGTCGTGGAGTGGCATTTCGTAGAGTGGAGTGGCATGTCATAGAGTGGAGTGGCATGGAGTGTCATAGAGTTGCGTGTCGTGGAGTCGAATGGCATGTCATACAGTGGAGTGGTGTGTCGTACAGTGGAGTGGAGTGGCGTGTCATTGCATGGAGTAGAGTATCGTAGATTTGAGGGACATTCAGTGGAATAGAGTGTACCAGAGTGGAGTAGCGAAGAGTGGAGGGCCATACAGTTGAGTAGAGTGTAGTTTCGTACAGTGGAGTGTTGTCGAGTGGTGTGTTGTACAGTGTCATGTCGTAGAGTGTCATGGCATAGAGTTTTGTGGCATACAGTGGAGTGGCGTAAAGTAGAGTGGTGTATACTGGAGTGGCGTAGAGTGGGTTGGCGTAAAGTGGACTGGCGTGTTGTAGAGTGAAGTGCCTGGTCATTGAGCGGAGCAGCATGTCATAAAGTAGAGCTGCATGTCATAGAATGGAGTGGTGTGTCGTAGAGTGGATGGACATATAGTGGAGTAGTGTGCTCTAGAGTGGAGTGGCGTGTCATGGAGTGGCGTGTCATAGAGTGGCATGTTGTAGAGTGTGTTAGAGTGTGGGGGTGTAGAGTGGAGTGATGTAGAGTGGACTGGCATAGAGTAGAGTGGCGAGTCATAGAGTGGAGTGGCATGCCATAGAGTAGAGTGGAGTGGCATGTCATAGAGTGGAGTGTTGTAGAGTGGAGTGGCATAGAGTGGAGAGGCCTGTCGTAGAGCAGAGTGTCATGTCATAGAGTGGAGTGATGTCTCATAGAGTGGAGTAGCGTGTCATAGAGTGGAGTGGTGTGGAATGTCATGGAGTGGAGTATCATAACGTGGAGTGATGAGTCAGAGTGGTGTGTTGTGGATTGGTGTGTCATAGAGAGTCATAGAGTGGAGTAGAGTGGGGGGCATAGAGTGGAAATAGAGTGTTTCTAGAGTGGCAAGGCGTGGCGTGTCATAGAGTACAGTGGACTGCCGTGCCATTGCCTGGTGTGTCTCTTAGAGTGGAAAGGCGTAGAGTGGAGTGGCAAAGAGTGAACTGGCATATCATACAGTGGAATGGCATATCGTACAGTGGAATGGCATATCGTAGAGTGGTGTGTCATAGAGTGGGGTGGCATAGAGTAGCATGTCGTAGAGTGAAAGTGGCGTGTCGTAGAGTGAAGTTGCATGTTGTGGAGTGGCAAGTCATAGAGTGTCTTTTGGCATATATAAAATATTTTTTTTAGATTTCAATAGGTACCGCAGATTGGAGTGGTGTGTTGTAGAGTGCCTTAGATAGAGGGGCATAGAGTGGAGTGGCATGTAGTAGATTGAAGTGGCGTGGAGTGGAGTAGAGTGGTGTTCAGAGTCTTTTGTCTCTTTTGTCATATAATATGTATTTTTTTTTATTTCAATAGTTACCGCAATATTTCCTAGATAGTTTCGAGGAAGTACTGTCACTGAGCATGTCACGAGTGATGTAATATGTGAGGTCATAAGCAGTGCATTGTAGGGGCGTAAGTTATAGTTAACTCAGGTAACTATAACAGCTGAATTTCACTGGTTTTGTATGAGTGAAATTTGAGGCTAACTATAACGTCCCTGTAACTTTTGTTTTTTTCAGTGAATGTATATGAATATATATAATAATATAAATATATATATATATCACATACCACATATGTACAGTCTTCATGATCGCTCGTTGTAGGTGGCCCCACCAGTTTTATCTGTGGCCCCTTGTCTGCCCCCCTAAGAATCACGTCCATAGTTGCCACTGCCCTATTTACACTTCTTTGACAGCAGGAGGTGTATTCTTGAGGTGTTTAAATACCTACTTGTTCCATTCTTGGGGCCTTTAAACACCTACGCCCCACCAGAACTTAGTAAATCAGCATTGCTTCAGTGCCCTTTGCTTTCTTACCTCCACATTTTGGAATAAGTGACAATTTTTCGCCAGTGAACACAAAAATCCAAAAGGAATTAACAGCAGCCTTGGGCCCAATGTTTGGTTTTTACAAAACATTATGACCACCACTGGCTTCATCACGCGCGGACAAAAGCAGACTAATGTGGTTGTCTGCCTTTATGTAGGCAGCATAGTGCACAGTTAAAGCTGACGCTAATTACAGAGTTACAAAATATATTGCTATGGGAGATGTTCAGGTCTCCATTCCAGTTTACGGCTTGGTCGAGGGCCATAGCAGTTGTGTTTTTTTCTGCTCTGAATTTCCCTAACAGGTGCTGGGCTGTAATGTTATTCTTTCGCTGTTCGGTTCGACTAGATTTGATAGCGCAGTGGCTAAATTGAGTTTATATAGCTCATCCTGTATATATTTAGAGACAAGGAGTTCATTTAGGGAGTGGGGATTGCATCTTATATATGCGCCATTAAGCTTAGCACATCTGCTACTGAAGTAGCAATCAGCAGAATATTGAGAAAAGTTACAAAGAGTCTGTTTTAGATCATTCACGCGCACTTCTGCGCCCAAGAATTTACATAGGAGAGAAAAGCGCGCCTAATGTGGGAAAAGCAGATTGTGGAGTCAAAAGCGAGGCATCTATATTTGTAGTCCCAATTTCCCACCTTGGCTGGACCGCTTTCATGTCGTGCTGAAAAAACAGGCCCATCAAATACAGCCAGGTGCAGTACAAACATAAAAGGCCGTCTTCCATCGAAAGAGTCTGTTTACTTTTTCTTACAACCGGTTTTCACGTGAAAAGGGACAGTTATCCACACTTCAGACCTTTTTCCTTAGCGCTGTAAATAAATGACAGGTGATTGCTCAATGGTACTCAAGTACAACATTTTCGAAACAGGCACGTTTTTAATGGCGCCGTAGCTTCTTCATAAGTTATTACTGTAATTGGCTTTTGATAGCCACATTTTGAAGTCATGTTTTAAAGCGTATTTGCTTTAGAAGTTCTAGGCCTAAGTATTGTTCACTATTACTTTCCCATACTCAAATCGCCAGAGGGTGTTCTAAAGAAGAGGTCTGTGAAATTGGCACGTAACTGCTCTCTAATTTTGCATATGCCACAAATATCCAGCAATAAAGTTCTATTGCATAAGGAACTTGGGGGCATATTAGCAAGGGCTTTATCACCGCTTTAGCGGCACTTTTTGCCGCTAAAGCAGCGATTTTTTAATCGCCCTATCAGCAAGCTGTCGCTAACAGGCGTTAGCGACAGCTTTCTGGCGATAGCGGCCGGTTTCCCATCCCCTTGCATGCCAGCGATAATTATCGCTAATGACATTCAAGGTAGGCGTTCCCAACTAAAAGCGACTGAAAACAGTCGCTAACACAACTTCCCCCTATTAGCAACGCAGGCGAAGCGATAAAAAAACTCGCGCTAAGCGCGATTATCGCTAGAATTTAACACCTGCTAAAAATATGACTTACCTGTTTGTTCAATGGGAGGTGTATTGTCAGGCTAAGTCCCCCATGGCGTTAATGCGTGAATATCGCTGGATTTCCAGCGATATTCACGCATTTCGCCGCTATCGCTGGATATTTTATCGCATTGGAGATAAACGTTGCTAATAGCGTGTTATCTCCGCGATAAAATCCAGCAATACGCGGCGATAAAAAAAAACGCGCTAAGCGCGGTTTGCGATAATTATCGCAAGTTGTTGCTAATATCCCCCAGAATTCCACAAATTTCTCAATTCAACATTTTTGCGATGTCAGAAATCGGTTAAACTGGTTCTGTGCATGCACTGCCATTGTAGGAATCTGCCAATTGCGCGCCCTTGCAGCAATTAATTCAAATTCCCGCCGAAGAAGCCTGAACAGAATATTTTAAGATAATGTCCATTCTGTTTTTGGTTGGAAATTGTTGCCCACCTAACTCCATAAATCCGATTCAATGATTTGCTTAAAATCATGCTGTCTCTGAAATACTAATTGTCAAACAGATGCCTGTGGTAGGGATGGGGGTAGCTGTGGGGTTGTTGCAGGATTTCTGCTCTGGAACAGAACTATGCTTCGAACCATAGAACATCAGTATGTAGGGACTGAGTCACCATACCACCTCAGTATCTATGTGTCCAACTAGCTATAGTGCCTCACTTGCCCTCCTAACCTTACCAGAGAAACAAGTGAATTGGCACCCCAGAACACAATCCTCTCAACCCTCTCGGGCATCGCGGTAACAGGACACACCCTTTCACTCTCTCACTCGTACCTGTTCACAATAAAATAACCAGGAGACATGAAGGAAGTTAAGAATATTTATTTAAACTATTGTGCTCTGAAATGCAGTATACTTGCCACAATTAGAAAACAAATGCATACCAAAAATACTGTTAGCATGGCTAATAAACCGTATACCATGAAAAGCCCTGTCGTGTTATAGGACAAAGTAGCCTAAACCTCCCTCCCCTGCTACTAAAGCTAAATGGTTATATATGAAAGATCTCTGGGATTACTGGCAGACCCCGTACCTTAGCATATACAGATGGACGTTCTACATCTCAGCAGACGCAGTGCTCTTGTCTCAGAACTCTCGTTCCATGTGTGTTTTTTTTGCTCCTGTGCTCATCTATATGACAAGACTTGTGTGCACATAAACCACAGTAGCATTTCTGTGTTATGTCTAGGTGCTAGTGCCTAGCCAGAAAGAATAACAAGGGACATTGTTGTTTGGCCTTGTTGGCGATGTTCAGACTAAATCCCAAGAAAAGAACAGAATGTGAAAACATATGCTGGTTCTGAGTGAAAGTACAATATGGCACAAAGAAAGCATGTTTAAATAGTAGCGTGTGCAAAAGAGAATGAGGCCTTCAACGTGCACAGTCAGGCCATAATAGGGAAAGCTACAATGGGCCATGCAGAAACACACGACAGGGTGATTAAGATGTACCACTTGCCAATTAAGCTTTAGAAAAAAGGTAAACCTGAGTAGATATATTTAAAGTTAAAATAGAACCTCTAAAGGTAACTATTAAATCAGGCCCATTAGAAATGTCCTTTAAACACAGATACAGTTTGTGCAGATGAAATGGGATGATGTATGCAAAGTCTATACCAGCAGACATCTCCACCATTTCCCCCTCAAATCTATGCCTCCTCACAAGCATAACCTTTATACAAAATCTCTCAGAATGGATAACCAGGGAGGTAACCAGCTAAGTGGACAATGGTTTTAAAAAATACATAAAGGTATCTGCAGAGCTGCTCAAAGCTGGTAGCTTACTGAAAATCATAAACTGCTCATCCCTCCCTCATACTTTTTCATCTGTCACACTGCTTAATGCTGCATACCAAAACACGATAACTGCACCCCGGTGGTCATCTCACAGGATATGGAAACAGTTTCCACATAGGATGAAAACAAAGACAACACACTTCCAAACATACACCCTACTCGGTGTAGTGTGCTACCAATGTAGGCAAGTGCTTCAATGCCCCACCTAGGGGTAAGTAAGCACTATATAAAAATGTTGCTTTCACTTCATAGTTATATATCTGCATGTCTACTCGTAGAGGAGAAGAAAATATGTGTTCTGCATTCTCTTTAGCCCCACAAGCTCCTAGGTGCTGGAAATAGCACCCCCAAAATAACCATGCTGGAGTTCAGAAGGTGATTGAGCAGTAAAGATGCCTTTAAATCAGGGCCACTGAAATGATGCGGTAGGGGAGGACCAAATTATGCGGCAGTGTTAACTAAATTATGAGGTAAGTAAAGGCAAATTATGCGGCATAATGCAGCACATTTTGTGATAGTATTATTTAATTATTTTGTAGCTTGAGCCTAGGCAGTGTGCAGGCGCTGTCTTCAAGACATGCGGTATTCACTCAATGGTCTTTGAACAGTCACAGCGCCTCTCATTGGTTGCTTCCTGGCTTTTGAAATTCCTGTGCTGTTGTTGGTGAATGTTTACATTTGTCCCACCTTTTGGCTGTTTTGTTCCGGCCCTGGAGACTGCCCCTGCTACATGGATCATTTCACTATCGGCCATATGTTTAGTTTCGGCGCACTCTTTTTAAAAAAAATATATTTAGCTGTGTTACAACTTTGGCTGTCTTGCCCAGATGGTTGGCCTCCCACCGAGACTCGAACCCGGTTCCCTCGCTTCAAAGTGCGGCGCTCTAGTCATTATGCCACATCCTCTCCCCTGTCTATTGCTTTACCAGGGAAGCTCAAGTTTTGGCCACCACACTCCTTCCAATGGACACAGTTTTAAGCCGTTTTTTTAAAAGTCATCGCCGTTGCTTCCCCTGTTGTTTTTGCCTTTTTTTTTTTGCAGTTATATATAGTGAATTCGACCCAAGGTATTGGAGTGCTTTGCATGAGCACCCGTTACGCTACACTTTCTTGTGTGTACTATCGCAAAAAAAATATCCTGGTTCTGCTTGAAATACATAGAATGAATCTGTTCGTGTATAAAGGCTGATAGTACTGTTCATTATAAAGTGAAGGTTCCGAAGCTATAAATGCACAATCAATACACCCATCCCAAGATGGTGGACCGTTTAACTGTTCTAAAGTTCAAGTGAGGTGACTTTTAAGTAGGCAAAAAGAACACCTAATGGATGGAATGCTGAACAGTGTGAAACATTCACCCCCAGTAACGAGATCAGAACCTAAATCCATAGGACCTCAATTACAACAAAATGACACAGCGCGGCGCCGCAAGCCATTTTGCTGCGCCAAGCTGCATCATTTTAAAAGCACAGGCTTGTGTCATATTTGCAACAATATGACGCATCCTTGTGCTTTCCCCTGCACTGGCGCACAATTAGCTGCCATGCGCCACTCATGGCACCTTTGCACCATGGTGCAAGGGTGCTTGAGTTGCGGGGATGATTGTTTTTGTGCAGGAAGGGACACCTTCCTGCACAAAAACAATAATTGATGGTGTTTTCCTCTTTATGTGTGTGCTGCAGAATGCATCACACATAGAAAGAGGAAAAGAACGAGGAGAAATAAAAGTTTTTTATTTCTCCTTGTTGCGCCTCCT
This sequence comes from Calotriton arnoldi, assembly GCA_963921515.1. Classification (NCBI taxonomy): domain Eukaryota; kingdom Metazoa; phylum Chordata; class Amphibia; order Caudata; family Salamandridae; genus Calotriton; species Calotriton arnoldi. The sequence continues at coordinate 847,402 of CAWUFW010002711.1, forward strand.
TACGCCTCCCCTGTTGTGGTTGGTTGGCAGGCAGAGACGAGGAACAGTGCTGCCATCTATATATCGCCTTGAGCAAACAAATGATGGATTAAACCCAGATCTTTGTGACTGGGGGTAAATGTTTACATTGTTCAGCATTGTGTCCATCATTTGTTCTTTTTGCTTTTGTAAATAGGCAGCAACACTGGGCCAAAGTTTGAGACAGTGACAGCTGCAGAGGATATCAATGGCGATGATGCAGCTCATCCGGAGAAATAAGTGAACGGGAAAGGAGTGGAAAGTGGGAAGTGTGTGTGCGAGAAATACCGCAAGCTGTTTTCGTTACAATCCATCAGCCCAAGTCCCCAGCGTCAGCTCTGCTAACGCCCCCAAACTAAAGAGCATTATCAACTGTGTAAGCCCATCGACAACAGACCACCTTTAACAGCCAAAACACCTCAAATATACTTTTATGTTACGCATACCATTCTACATGTTCCTTTCATTGTGTCCTCAGCTACACCGCTCAATGTTTCGAATCTCCAAGCAGGGTGAAAGAGAGTGGTTTTAAGTCCATAAAATCAATTAAGTATCCCCTAACCGCTCCCTGACTGCTGCCATATGCCTGACCTGCAGCAGCCTCATGTCCTGCAGCCACAGGCCTCTGCAGCTTCAGCCCCACTGTGACTCCACACCCCCTGTGTGACGCTATTCTGGGCCAATTTCCTGCTGCTGTCCCATATCGTCATGCCTTCCATTGCCCAGAACACTGCCAGCTGCACCCTTGCCTTCAATACAGATAGAGTTTGCTTCCTGCATCTAGCACCACAGGCCTACTGTTGACCCAGCCACCTTGTCTTCTACAGTGGATGCGCCAATCAGCCACCCTACCTTCTGCATCCACGTGCCCAATGCCTGCCACTCCTGCTCCTGCCCAGTACCGCAATGCTTTTTACCTGCCTTGAACCCATTTCTTACAGCTCCAGCTAAGTCTCCCTCTCGAAGCTGTTCCTGACTGTTGTGGGCCATTTACATCGCTGTAGCATCAGGCCCCATGCCTGCTCCAAGCCCCGCGTTCCCTGCATCCCCAGACACCCAATCAGCTAAAACCACTTACATGTGTCTGCTGCAGCCTCTTGACTTTACCTGTGAAAATGAGGGATGGACTCTTCATTGGCTCTGTTTTTAAAGTTGACTTTATTTATATTACATGTTAATACTTTACAAATGTATGCTACTAGGTGGGTCATTGTTTGTAGGTTGTATGCTTTGGCTGGTGTACAGTGGTTGCTGGTTCAAATTGTGAAGTGTCCACATTTCCTAGTACCGGTAGGATTGGCTGCCAGACTTATTGAGATGGTGCTGTACTCTTTCGGTAAATCGACAGTGCCCCAATCCCAATTACAGCCCGATGTACCCTGAATCTGGGAGTCTTCCAGTACAACAAGTTTGAAAGGCTATACATTTGAAGTGTTATGTGGGCCATTTTCGGTTCGCAGTAGGAATTGGGCTGAGCATCTACATTCTTGGCAGTTTTACTTTTCTTTTTATAGCAAAACAAGGACCTAGAGGTACCACCCTGCAAAGACCTGTTGCCTAAAAAGCTAGGAATGGGTGAAGACGTCACATATCACCTTTCGAACACTTGACAGGTAGCGAGCAGATGCGTGTATAGGACTTTAAATGGTATTCTGCTGTCAGGGTCCATTTATCTCTACATATTAGCTCACCGTGCGTAATGTTTCAAAAAGCACCCTGGATTTCTTCATGGTAGTTGAAATTGTTCGAGTAACATATCTGTAAGTTGAATGATTTGCCGTGTTGTGTGGTAATTTGGGGCTAGTTACTCACAGTTACTGAAGATAAACACCAGCCAAGGGCAGGGTGTCTCTTATGAGGCACATAGGATGAAACATGTTGAGTCTGAGATGTTTGGGGGAAGTGTGGAAGAAATGAATGAGCCCATTGTGGTTGGCAGGCAGAGACGAGTCATCTATATGTCGCCTTGAGTTGGAATGCATAGAGGCCACGTTCCATCCTTCGGCTCGCATTAAAACACAAATTCGATTATTATTCAATATCTGAGGTCAACATCGTTATAATTTGCAAAGCACTTCCGCACTAGAACCAAGGCTGATTTGCGCATGGTTGATCTGTTTATGTAATGACACCGATGAGCTGAAAACAGTGGAATGGAATGTGACCAGCGTAATTACCATTGTTCAGATTAATTTGCTTTTGTTGTTGTTGCTGTTTACGCTCTAACCCCTCCTTCAACCACAACGTATACGTGTGGTTGTTTTAGGAGGAGCAGCAGGCCTGATGAATTCGTTTTTAATCATTAGAAATATATGAATATCTCAGCAAAGCCGCAGGCCTGGGACGGTAGGCTTGTGGCCTGGGCACTATAAGTTCCCAGCTAGCCATTTGTTATCTCTTTTGGGAAAAAGTCCCATCGTGGTAAGCATTTTTTAGGTCGAGCCTTAGGCAGCCTAAAGGAATGTGACTTTAACTTGGGCTGATTTTAAGTGCTCCTATACCTTCGGGCTCGAGTTTGTGCAAAATAAAACTGCTTAAAAAATGTTTTTGAAGCCGTACAGCTGAGTAAGTATATTTAACCCACGCCCAAACTTTTTTCGTGGCCGTGTTTTAGTTGTGCTGTGTCTCTTTTGCTGTATGCACTAGGCCTACTCTCTCCAAGTACACCTATCGCTTCAGCTCGAAATCAAGGAAAATACAATAGCTTAGAAAATGTTTTTGAAGCCTGTACCGCCAAGTTGGTATATTTAACCCCTGCACAAACTTTAAGTTTGGATGTACCCGTGTTTTAGTGGGGCTGTGTCGGTTTTGATGGATGCATTTTCTCGGCGTACTATCTCTAGACCTGCGTGTGTTAATACGGCTCCTCAAACATTCCTCCCCCTGCAGGAATGTGACTTTAACTTGTGCTTATTTTAAGTGCTCCTATACCCACGGCTTGAGTTTGCGCAAAATACAACTGCTTAAAAAATGCTTTAGAAACGTGTACTGAATTGGTAAATCTAACCCCCGACAGAACTTTCTATTTTAATGTGGGCGTGTTTTAGTTGTGCTGTGTCTTTTTTGCTGTATGCATTTTCTTGGCATACTCGCTCCAGTGTCTGCATGAGTTCACCAGGCTCCTGCTCCTCCCTCCCCCTGCTGGAATGTTACTTGTATAATAAAGCTTAGTTGGTTTCCCATCAGCCGGGACAAACAGTCGCCCAAAACTCCAGCTGGTTGTACATACGGCTGCACCATCCTTTCTGCTGTTCATTTCCCACGCTCAATTCCTCTATCTCAGTTAAAAAAGGTTCTCTTGTAAAAAAAAAAAAAAAAAAATTACCTGGTGTACTTTATCAGGTATTTATTTAAAGCGCTCCTATACCTTCGGGTCGGATTTGCCAGCATTGCAAGGACAAAAAGACTAGATGACATTTTTTATGTTAATTCTTTTTTTAATAGGGTCATTCAGTTGTACATAATGTCTTCTAGGTTATATATAAGGTAACAAAAATACTTATAACACATTTTTATTGTAACTTTTTAACATGTGGCACAGCAGCCACATAGCTAAAAAAACATTGACAAAACCAATAACTCTGGCTAAACACTTATAAGGTCCCAAAGGCGAAACCTATTGGCTATGCCAATGCTTGTTAAACTTGTTAACCTTGTCTGGGCATTGGTTTCACTCATTAGTTCTACTTCAACGCCCAAATATAGCAATAAGCAACAGAAAGGTGACCAGTCAACCATTGCAAAGGGTTTTCCGCTGCGAGGCAACATGTGTCGCTGTGTTTTTAGTAACTTTTTATCCATTTGAGCTAGGAACAACATTTTTTTTTAATCTGCAAATTATGCAGCAGATGATGGATTTTGTGGCACATGTGGCAAATCTATAACAATGCGAAAATGGCTGCGGCTGCACAATCGCATGATTCCAGTGGCCCTGCTTTAAATTATGGTTTTCTATTGTCATAATTCCTGAGCATTCAAAGACAGAGTTTAAATATCTGGCTGTCTTCTGACAAATTGTTGCTCATTCTTTTAACAGGGAGATTGGTGTTTACTTCTTTTTCTCTGACTGCAAGGTTAGAAGATTTTGAAAAGTGAACTATATGCCAATCTTGCTGGTGTGAAAAGAAAGGCTGATGGGTGTCTGTTTTTTCCCCCAACATTTAAATACCTGCAAAAGAACTATTTTAAAATATACAAGCAGTTAGGAAAGCATAAATATGGGACTTTTGTTTGTAATTCTATAGTGTGATTGAAACAAAGGCTTTAATAGGATCAAAACAAATCAAGACACTTTTCTTGGTAATGAGAAAATGATAAATATTTGCTGAAACCGATTTCCACCCGTTATCGTTTGTGCACCATATTGTTTTGTCAGGAAAACTACGTCAGTGTGAATTTTGTGGTCATTTCAATTGAAATATGCTGTCTATAAATATAATATTCATGGATGTCATTTAGGGATTGCCAGGGGTCGCAGCTGCGACCTCTGGCTTGCTCTCTGCGGCCCCTGGCACTGTCTTTGCTACCTCTGGCCTCAGAGGCGGCAAAATCAGTGCCAAGAAGACAGCGGCGGCTTTGTCCTCCTTGTTTTCAGCTCCTTTTTAGCTACACTAACAGTGAATAATTGTATATTATTCACCATTAATGTAATTAAAAACTGGAGCATCAGGTAAATGAAGCATGTTTTAAAATGTATGTTGTGTGCAGGTGAGAGTGTGTTTGTGTGATAGAGGGAGTGTGTATGTGCGAGCGTGTGTGTATTTAAGCATGTGTATGTACGTGAAAGTGGCAGTCTGATAGGAGTGGCAATAAATTAGGTTAAATGTAGTGAGTATGAGTGAGTCAGGGTGAGTGATTATGATGGAGTGAGGGTAAGAGTGAGTGCAAGGGTCCTGCCCAGTTTATTCTCACTTTGCCCTATGTATGGTTTCCAGACGGCTCTGCCTTGTGAATGCTGTACGCCTGCTATTCTTCCACGTTCAGTGCCCTCTTCTCTTTGTACTAGGCTCCAACCCCTGCCCAATGCTGGTGCTTTCTGGGACCGTCCTCTGTCTTCTTGATGCTTCCCACTAATGTGGAAATGTTTCGCCTGCCCTTTGCCTGCTGCTCTTTCAGAGCTGCATACCTCTGGAAAGTGCACCACTCCTGGTGAGGAGTACCCATACCTTCTCATTAAAGTCAAAGCAGCCAGTCTAACAGTCTCCCTGATTGTGGGGTGAGTGCTATGCTTGTGAGGGGATCGGGTGAGCGTTATGTCTGTATGAGGGTCGAGTGAGTGCTGTGCCTGTAACAGGGTAGAATGAGAGTTATGTGAGTGTAGGGTGGGCCCTGTGTGAGTGTAACATGTGTATCCTGTGTAGGTGAGTGTAACATGAGTGTATAGTCTCCTGTGTGAGCATAAGGCAAACAGTTTGTCTGCTGTGTGTGAGGATAGGACAGCCGCTATCCCTATGTATGTGTCAGGAGAGCGTTGTGCCTGTGTGAATATTATGTCTGTGCAAGATAGGGTGAGCTCAATGTGAGTGAGTATAGCGTAAGCTGTGTGTCTAATGTCTGTGAGTGCAGAATGAGCACTCTGAGTGTAGGCTGAGTATTGTGCTTGTGTGAGTGTAGGCTGAGCAGTCTGCATATTATGAGTGTAGGGTAAGTGACACACTGGCTTCTATGTGCTAAGAAGAGAACACATGTAGTAAAAAATGCAACCTTTTGCATGCCTCCTTTTACATGTCTTTTTACATGCCATTGCTAGTGCTTTTAATTTTTAACCAGCTTAACTGTACTTATATACTTATGTACTGTATATGTATATACAATGTAGAAATGCATGAGGAAGGCGAGGCAAGAAAGCCGTCTTTCAGCCAGACCTAAATTGAAAGTATCAAAAGGGCTGCAGTGCCTTAACTCTTTCCTGATAAAGCATGGTGTCCTGCTTTGTGATCTAAAGCATTGATGATCACCCTGGCTGATCTCATGGTTCTGTATAGTACTATTGTACCTATTGCTTTATCAACGCAGCAAAATTGACGTATTTCAGTACTTTGAGATACTTTTAAGAATCATAGTCTGAATGTTTTGTGCTCTTAACTGGTATTGGAAAAGTTGGTTTTATGTGAATGACATTGACTGAGTAGATTACATAGCACACCGTGTGCCGTCATCCAGTATTATTAAGAATATCTGTTTAGTAGCATGAATATTATATTGTATTTTTCGTAAAAGAAAAAGTATTCTTCTATAGTGTCTTCACTTCACATTACCTTATGTAAATGTGATGGTGTGCTGATTTCGTTGGTTCATTGGAAACTGCTTGGTGCAGCCATTGGGCTGCCTTGACATGCTGAGAAGAGGAGAGGAAAGGGTGGATCAGGTCAGATGGAATGAGGGAGGAGCTTTGTATTATGCTTATACCACACCGGTTGGCGGAGTTTAGTTTACAAATGACAGCCAAACGTAGGTGTTGGTTGGCTGGACAGGAAGTTGGGAACAGAAGATGTGAGACAGGAGCATTAAGGTGGGGAGAGGGTGTGGCATAATGGCCAAAGCTGCTGACAGTGAAACTGGGGAACCAGGTTCGAGCCTCTGCATCAGATCAACATCCTGTGATTCTGGGCAAATTTCATACTTTCCCTGTGCCTAAAAACACAAATGATGACTAGGTCCTTCCAAATGTAACTGGTGCTCATGTAAAGTGCTCCAATACCTTTCAAGTTTGCGCTATAGAGATCAGCAAACAGAAAAAGTCAGTGTTAACAAGTAGCTGTGAGTTAATCAGTGTAAGAATGAGTGACAATGTGTAAGATTGAGTGCAAGAGAGGGAGAATGAATGAGTGTGAGTGAGAATGATTGAGTAAGAGTGAGGAGTTGAAAATGATCGTGAGTTAGTGAATGTAAATTAGCATGAGAGAGAATGTGGTGCTTTGCTTTCCAGTTTGCTTTTTGGCCCTTGCAAAGTATTGGTATTGGCATCCTGGAGGCAGTTATTAACAGACAGGTACCTGGCATACTAGAGATAATGCTTGATTTTTTTTTTAAACAACATTTTTGGGCATTTCACTGATTAATCCAATACTGTGTCTCACATAGAATATATAATAATGTAGTACATTCTTTCTTAACAGGATTCAGCTTCTCAATGTAACACAATTATAATAGCTTCTGTGCCAGTCATATCAAAATGTAACTCCCCCCTCATTTAAAACGTGCATTGGAACTCACTTTCCGTACCCCATCATGGACTCTTGCCCAATTCCGTTCTGATATGGGCTCCTCCGAGTCCCCCTCCCACCTTGTCTGTACCGGAAGGGCTGTGACTGGCATATCGCCTCAAAGGGCTCTATAGATATGGGAAATTAAGCGGCGACCTCCCGCCACAGACAATAGCGTCGTGAGCACTGATGTCCTATGGGGCTCCTCCGGGAAGGAGCTCCATACCTCCCGGGCCACTGCTGCTTTTATCCCATACTGCAGGAATTGTCCCGCTCCCAGTTCAAAAGTAGTCATAGCTTCCTCCTGTGTCAGAAATCTGCCATTACTATACAGATCCCCCATTGTATGGCATACTCCGTCCTTCCAACATTGGACTGACATGGAGTCTGCGATTTTTTTAAAGGGTCTTATAACCCATAATGGCATGTCTGGGGAATAGGGTGTCCTCCGGATTACTCTCCTAACTGTGTCCTCCCACACTCTCGCCACTGTCTAATTATGTATGGGTATTCTTTCTGGATCGCAGCCTCCATCATAAGTAACTCAGGTAGGGGGTTTCTCCCATATGTGCCCGCCAGTAGTCTCTTTTTCCCAGTTAGTATTCTCCTCCAACCAATGGACAGCGTGTTGCAATTGTGCCGCTATGTAATTAAGGTTCGTACAAGGGATCTCCAATCCTCCATCCACCCATTTCCGTTGGAGGGTTCCTAGCTTCACCCGTTTACATTTGTTTCCCCACAGCAATTCTACCATTAAACTGTCTAAAAGTGTAAAATATGACTTCCAGAATTCCTCTGAGGCTCGGATATCTTCTATTATTCTCCCTATATTATGTTCCAGGAATTGTCGGGGTGAGTGACACAGTTGAACTCCCAAATACCTTATACCCTCTATTTTCCATGGCAGACCCAGAGTTGGGCCCCGGTTGACATCTGCGTCAGTCTCCCGATTGGGATTATTTTCGACTTCCCAAGGTTTATACGGAGACCGGAGAACACTCCAAAGTTTTACAACTCATTCAAGAGTACTGGCATCGAATGAGTTAGACGTCTTAGGTAAACTAACATATAGTCCGCATATAGGGAAATGACATGTATTGTATGTACCGAAGTGATTCCCCAACTCTCCATATTTTTTCTTTGCGTTATCGCCAAGGGCTCCATCACCGCCGCAAACAGGAGCAGCGACGGGGCATCCCTGCCTCATTCCCCTGGTCGGGCTTAATTTGTCAGATACCGCTCTCCTAAGGCACACTCGGGCCGTTGGGTTCGTATATAACAGTTGAACCCACTGGAGAAACCTCGATCGCCTCCCCATTTTCCGGAGGACCGCCCAGATGTATTCCCACTCCACCAAGTCGAATGCCTGCTCAGTGTCCAGCATTGCCAGAGTGCAGTCTTCCGCCTGTAATATCGGGGCATGCCAAATATGTGCCAGTCGTCTCAAGTTATGAGTAGTGTTCCTCCTGGGTAGAGATTATGCTTGATATATGACACATCCATGGCAAAAGGCTGGAGCAGGCATACTGGAAGTAATTATTGGTATGGGACATGGCAAAAAGCTAACACTAGCACGTTGGAGATGATTCTTGGCATAAAGGATGATGGCTGTGGCATATAGTAGAGGAACAAACTTGACAAAATGCTGGCTCAATCATACCGGAGATACATTTAGATATAAGGGTCACCCATGGTACATAGATAACATTTATAGCAAAATTCCTGAATGGAATATTATATGTAATTGTTGGCATAAAAGGTCACCAATAGAATTTTTTTTTTAAATGGGGGGTCAACTCCTGTGGAACGTCCAGTTTTATTGGCTTAGCACATTATGAAAAGACATATTTAAAAAGTGCCCATTCATAGCCCACAGCTTTTTAGCACATTTGTGTGAAAAGGTTGCTTTAAAATGCACTCCTTGACCCATTTGTTCAAAATGTTCTTGTGGGGAGAACCCCTTATCCCTGAATCCATTAAAAAAAAGCTCTGGTTCAATCGCTTTGCTCAATACAATTTAGGGAACGTATTGTATTACACCCCACCACTTTCAAAGGTTATGTCAACACCCTAATATAGTGGATCCAAAAGAAGTATTACAGTTGTATTTATACATTAATGACACAGTTATAATGTAACTTCAGTGATGTCATTTATTCGGATATCATCCGGGTTAAGGTCAAGTCTCATCACTTCCTGGTAAGGGAGAGTCAGGGTCAAGAGTCATATGATGTCACTTCCTTTGATGTCAATAAGGTCAAAGGGAGTGTGATGTCACTTCCGCTACCGCTGGCATTTTGGTGAATGATGACCATGGCAATATTGATGAAATCACCTTCATTCTGAAAATTGTTCTAGCACCACTGCACGTCTTTTCTCACTTATTTGCCATTGAGAAGTCGATGTTTAACACAAATTAAATTCGGTGACTTCGTCGATCCCTTAATATGGACAGCAGGTGTCACTGTAGGATCTCAAATCTGAGCTTCTTGTCCGCTGTGCCATCCAGTCAGCAAGAGAGGACCGCGTTGCATTTCCTTTCACAAGTACAGATGAAAATCATGATGAGCACCTCTCACGGTTTGCTTTTATCAACGAGAAAAGCTTCCACACAGTATCAAAAATGCTATATTCTGAAAACATTTAACCACAGTCATTTATTGGTATTTCTGTCATAGGGTAGAGCATGGAGAATCAAATACCTCGTCCGTCAGGGAGGTGATCTCCCTGGCCGATCCGGCTGGAAAAGCGACCCTACCAAAAAATTTGCTCGCCAATCTCTGCGCACATTTATTTATGGGGTTTGATAACTGTAGTGAATGAATGTTCTCAAACAGCGCCCAGTTTCATCGAACCAGTTCACCAACCAATAAGAGAATTATTTTACGGGTTAGCGGGCAGTATTCCGGCGTAGGGCGCTTGTGCTATCCGATCCGCAGTCAATCTCGCGATATTACGTCAATACAACTTTCCGGTTCAAGGATTTAATAAGGAACTGTGGGGCTTATTTACAAGCTCCTTGCGCCACCCTTACGTCACTTTTCCCATGGTAAAAATGACGCAAAAGTGGCGCAATGGGCTTGTAAATAGGCCCCTGTATTTTTAACAAGTTCTTGCTGCCACAGATTTTGCTATTTCTTGTTGCTGAAAATAACTAATATTGCTAGTCTTCTATCGACCCCCCCCTAGGATGAAAGGCAGAGTTATCCATGCCAACCTTCAAACCTGTGAATAACAGGCTAGAAATAGATCTTAGAAGCAGATGCCAGCTACATAGTGCAACTCAGGGGCTGTTTCAATTATACGTATGGTTTGTAGGTACGTTCTCACAATATTAGTTCTGCGATGAAGCTTCGTTTTGTTCAAGGGAGAGATTAAATTAAAGATTTGCAACTAGAAGAACTGAAAATAATTAATGGAAACCAGTGGTTTAAGTGGGCACGATTTGAGGGGCACGACGCACCCATACTTTTTTAATTTAAGAAAAAACGTTCCCCTACTTTTTGTGAGAAGACAACCGTTCCGGGACGGCTAATTTCTGGAGTTGAAAAGCTTCAGCTGAAGTGTAAGGCGGGGAGTCTCCTGTGCTGTGGAACCGAGGGAGGCGCAGACCGCTAGACAAGCCTTTCTTACCAAGATGTCTGCTTCCCTGAAAGAAATGTAAATGCGCGCAACTGGTCAAACTGCAAATGGAAATGGTGCTTGGAAGCCGGTATTGGCTTTAATTGATGGTATCACTTAAGGCTTCCTCATGACACAGATTTATTCTTTCTGCATGGTATTGACTTCAATATTCATAGTGCTTTCTGCCACAGACTGGGACCTCGTAGCACTAAACATACACAGTAGCGACTCCTCCGCTAAGGCGGAGGAGCATCGCCCCACTGCTCGTTGAGCAATGGAAAATAAAAACAAAATGATAATAACAAGAAGTTATTATCATTTTCTTTTTCTTTGCAGGACTCCATCCAGGTTGGGCGGGGCAGGGCTGGCTCCCCGACATCAGAGGAAGCAGGAGTGGTTTACACTCCCTCCCTAAGTGTGCATGATGGCTTGGTCGGCACTCTGGGGCCGGCCAAACAGTCATGCGCACTTGGCATGTACTCCACTGGGCTGCCCAGGCTCACATGCACTGCCTGCTCAGACCAATCACGACGCTGCTCCTGCAATGTCATGATTGGCTGGAAGAGTCCGGGAGCCTGGGTGCTTCCAGTGCTGGCGAGGACGGAGGAGAGACGTGCGACCGCGGCTACTGCGGCGAAGAAGAAGCAAAGTTAATTTTTAATTTTTTTAATCCCTCCCCCCGCCCTTCCACCCTGGTCCCGAGGCAGCCACTACTGAACATACACAAGCCACTATTCTCCACTGGTCCAACCAGGATTCAATGTTGTTGCTCTACTCTTACACACACTGACATCTACAGTCTATTAATTAATAGAGGTTTCATAATGCACAATAGTAGATATCCCAATGATTAACTTAACTTGCATTTATTTTTCATTTAAGCTGTGCGCTATTTTATATGTAACTACCTGAAGGCGAAAGACTAAAAAAAAGTTACAGAATATTTTTTTTAGCCACGCCTTTGACCCCCCCATGCTTACTCACCCCGCCCCCATTGCACACAGCATCGCAGTTCCCATGCTTTTTTAAATGTACTTCGAATGCTGATGGAAACAGTTTGCTGCCTCTTGTCTCAATGCTTAAGAGGTAATTTCCCACCCGAGCTTTTATTTCAGCATTTAAATTTAAAACTGGTTTCTAACTGCTAGTAACTTCGACAAGTAAACGTGCTAAGGATCAGATTACTAATGGAAATGTCTGAGATTACACAGTTTGTTCAAGTGGGGAGCCGGAATCAAACATCAGATGTACTGGTTGAAAGTTAGGAATGCAAACAGTAGATCACAGCTTCAATGATGCTAGATAGGAAGGACATCTATTAATTTAGAGCCCGAGTCACAACACACTCATAGATGCCTCCGTTTATGCCTAAGCATTGCTGACATTTACAATTTTTCGCATATTCACAAGCATGGGTTTCAAGTCTGATGAAAAAACTGGGAGGACACTCAAAGGGACGTGGTCGATGTAATTAAGGGCGTGGCTTAAAAAGACGTAAACTGAAAATCTGTGCTTAGCATAGTGTCCCGCCCGACTGGTATTTTGCTGATTCTGTCACTGCCTCTAGATATAAAATACAACAAGCAATATTACACCTACAACAAGCCAGGGCTATTGGCTTTGTCAATGGTAGTTAGTTGCATAAGATAAATAAGCAACAACTATGACTTTGTTGCACAGCATATTGAAAATGCTTTAGTTCTGAAATGATGAGACTGTGAAAGAGTTTCCTTGAGTTTACCTTAAAGGGAGTGAAGGGTGACACTGCTGCAGAGTTAAGATTTATTTTATTTCACCGAGGGTGAGGGCAAAAATGGAGAGCCTGATAGGGACCCGTCCCAGCACCTGCTTTCACCGGCAGGACCCGGCACACTTAAAGTCCTGTTCACAAGAATTGCAGAGTATACAAAAGGGAAAGCTGCACATTTTGCAGATTACAAGCACAGGCCTCTACTGCCACCCTAGCCGTCCTCCTGCAGATCGTCCACCGAGAGTCAAATTCACAAGCATAACATTAAGGAAAACGTGCATTTGCTAAATCTATTTATTTACCTTATTTTGTTCTAATGGTAAATATGTTTTCATTTGAAGAAATACCTTCCATGACTCCCCCTTAAATAAGTGAGGATGCTAGTGGCACTTTCCCACTTTCACTACACTGATTACACTTAATCTGAATCTCAACTTTAGAACTTTAAGGTGTTCATCATGTTTGCATTGCCCACTCTCATAATACTTCCAGTGAAAGACTGATTTTTCAACCTCTTGCTCACACAATCAATATATAATAAATCCACATAGCTTGAGAATTTTCTGCAATTGTAAATCCTGTCGTCTCATGGAAATATCTGCAGATTTTTGGAATCAAGACCTGCGATTTCCAAGAGGTATTATTTTTTTACATTTTTGTATACATACATTATACCAATGTGCAAGAGAAACTTAGTCCCTCATTTATGTAGATTTGGCGTAGGGCAGCGCAGCAAGTCAGCTTGCTGCGCTGCCCTTTGACAAAGTGAAAGGGCAGGAATGCACCATATTTATGCAATACGGTACATTCCTGTCCTTTCCCCCTTTGCTGGCGCAGTTTTGGCAGCCTAGCGCTAACCCAGGCACCCTTGCACCATGGTGCAAGGGTGCCTGTGTTGTCGGCAGGATTGTTTTTGTGCAGGAAGGCGCACCTCCCTGCACAGAAACAATCCTAAGAGGCATTTACCTCTTTCTATGTGTGCTGCAAAATGCAGCACACATAGAAAGAGAAAAAAACATAGAGAAATAACGATATTTCTCCTCGTTACGTCACACCTCGGGAGGCGTAAGGTTTTGGCACTACCCCAGGTTTACATGCTCTTGTAAATCTGGGGAAGTGTCAAAATCCATGGCTGCTGCATGGGAAAACCCATTGCAAAGCCCATGGAACACCCCGAGCACAGAGTAAGGCAACACAGCGATTTGTGCTGCTTTACCTTACTCCATATCGATGAGGCTATTCTAAACCACGCATAATGGCTTTACATGGCCTCATAGATATGATTTAGTGATTTGTGCCACTGGAACATCAAGTATGCCCCTTAGTGAATCATGTTCTTGGTGGCTGAAAAACGAACAAATATGGCAAGCTGCAATACTGTTGAGGACATCACTAGCCCACTAATGTGATCTGTAGAATACAAGTTTGCTTCCTGGCAAGGCTAATCCAGCCTTTTATCGCTTCCCTTTTTAGGTTTGCAACTTCAGTGCCACTACATTGTGCATTATTAACACCTGTTATTTACAGCACTTAGAAAGGCAGAAGTATAGCATGAAGCACTATATAAAACAAGTCATTATTCTGATACAGCCAGACCTTCTTTTTGTTTGTACACTGAGATGGACTCTGAAATGCTCAAGTATTCAAAAACCATCCGCTCGCTAAGCCTGTTGTACTTAAAGACCATTGGTTTAACAGTGAATATAATGTGTAGCCACATATAGTTATGTAAGTGTGGTCTGAAGTTGCCGCGTCAGCAAAATCCTACACATTGTGCAGGATTTATAGCAGTCAGCCTCGCACTGAAATATCTGTAGCAAACATTTAGTACAGTGCCTCCGCGTTTTTATAATAGTGCCTCCTTTGAGAACTTTGTCCAGTGTAGTTTAATTTTGTTTTACAAAAACAGCCTTACCTAGCATGTGACTGCTTCCTTTCCCGACAAACCTTTTTCCCAGGGTCATCATTCTTTTGGTAATTCAATTGATTTCATTATAATAATATTAATTTGGTTTTTATATAGTGCTTAGTTCTAAACTTTGTAACTAAGGGGTGTTTGTATTAACTAATTTAATGAAGCCCAATTCATCGACCTCAGAAGGAAGAAATAATGAGTTGACCTTGGCAGGATTGAAAGTTGTGACTTCCAGTGACAGAGACGTCAGCTGCCACCACTGAATTTGCAGAACTATCTTATTGAAATCATAGGCACGGGAAGCAGAGGAGCGGGAAGGTGCGGCAGCACCCCCAAAATCACTATGCTGGAGTTCCGAACGTGACAGATTAATAAAGCTAACTTCAAAGTTTTTTTTTTATCTTGCTGTGCAATCAGCGACATAGGTCAAATATCAGGTAGGTCTTCTGACAACTGCAGCTTATCCTTTTAACACGGAGATTGGTGTGTACTTTTCTTTCTATGATGCAAAGTGAGAGGATTTTCTAAAGTGAACTATGTGACAATGGTGCTGGTGTCAAAGAGGATGTAAGATGGCATACTTTTCTAACACACAACAAAATTGAAATACCTATAAATGAACTGTACATTTATTTCAAAATATATCAGAAGTTAAGAAAGCACAAATAAGGCACCTTTTTGCAATTCTGAAGTGTGATGGGGACAAATATTTCATAAGGGGTGAAAACAAACCAGGACACTTTACTTGGTGATGCCCAAATGGCAAATATTCGCCGAAACTCCATTTCCACACCTTATCATTTGTGCCCTCTATAATTATTTTATCAGTAAAACTGTTTGTCTGTGCACATTTTTTTGGCTATTTCAATGGAAAATGTGATCTTAAATGACAATGCGCTGCAACTCCATGATATATAATATATTTGTGGCAGTGTGTTCCAAATGAGAGCACCAGCTACACACTACAGCCATGACACTTTCTTGCTGAATGGGCGTGGCTCATTGGCTACACTTGTTTTTTGTGTGATGTTCTGAAAAGTGCTCTAGCACCACAGACTAAAATACTTTCAAACACTTTGAGCCAGGCTTTGTTAGTTTGTACATGGCGCTGAACTATGATGCACTGTGATCCTTCCATTGTATAGATTTCTCAGTGAGACCCTGGTCT
This sequence comes from Calotriton arnoldi, assembly GCA_963921515.1. Classification (NCBI taxonomy): domain Eukaryota; kingdom Metazoa; phylum Chordata; class Amphibia; order Caudata; family Salamandridae; genus Calotriton; species Calotriton arnoldi. Next base: position 863,082 of record CAWUFW010002711.1, read on the forward strand.
TCAAGCAGACAACGGTCTAGGGGTTCTTCGGGAAGTAGAAATAGCGATACACTCTCTGATGTTAATGCCACTCGATGACTAGATAGGAAGAAATGGCTTCATGGACTACTTCAGGGAGACGTGCCCAGGACCACAACTCAACATAATGCCAAACACTCTCCAGCAAGTAATGGCATCATGTAAACACACAAAAACGTCCAACATATCCATAAAGAACTGTCTCTACAATGTTCATTGTGCAACTTCTCCATCATTCGTTGCTGCTCACTGGGCATCAAGGCATAGTCTGGCACTTTAATAATAGCCTCCGTGTCTTTAATAAAATCATGATTTTTTCCTACGTACATTTTCTCAGTTAGCATGCATACAAATTTATCTTGAAGAGACCTCCTTACCTCAAGAGTGGAAGTGTGGTTTTCAATAGAGTAGCAAGAGTGCTACGGGCCCTGGTGCAAGCAAGGAAAATGACCCATTTTACTGCGGTTGGGGTAGTATAATACAGCACTTATGAGTGTTCAATGTGCCACTCAGGGCTCTCTGCCCCAGTGCCACTGCACCTGAAGCACCAGTAGTAGCCACGCCCCTTGTGGCTTTCTGAATAAGCTACAGAGATGGACATAATTGATTTTTTTAATTTTTTTATTCTTAGTGTGTTGTATGACATTTATTTGCAGTTTTCTGTAGTACGGACAAGACTCACCGATGTTAGAGAAATTTACAAGGAAAAGTCAAAGTTACAGTTGATCGGAAAGGGCAAAAATATACACAAATGAGAACACTGGAAAACCGAGATCAACCTTACAAACGTACAGGAAAATAGGATGGTGGTCATATATGGGCAGTGCACGTGTGAGGTAGAATAAAAAAGCTGTTGTAACACTGACCAAAGACCCATGTGTTATGTTCTATAATGTCTGAAAGGTAGAAAACCAGAGATACAAAACACAGTAAATATCTAAAGGATATATGCATCGTATTCTATTAAATGTGATAAATTGTGACCCAGGGAAGAAAGGCTTGAGAATTTTGGACGACAGCATCTCTCAGCAAATAACTCTAGTTTTAAGGACCTGACTTCAACATCCCGAACAATGGCATTTTTCAATCCTCACCCAGACATGCTGTTTTTTGTTTGGCGCGCTGCGTGCAGCCAGAGAGTGGTAGCCTGCATTACCAGATGACAGAGGAAATGGTTCTTTTAGACTTATTGATTGCATAAATACTGCACGCTCGTTAACCACAGCACCAGCCTCCACCGGTGACTGTCCCCCACCTGCGCCGTTAGAGCTGGCAGCCTGGTGCACGTCTCTGATTAGCGCGCGCTACGTCCACGTTTATGGGCCTTCGGAGGATCGTGTCTGACGGTGCAGCAAACAGTATATTTGCACAATTAAAAAGAACAGTCTGTAGACTGATTTATTCGGAGACGTTCCGCTGCTCCTCTGTCAGAGCGCCTCGTGAATCAGTGGCCTAGCACGGCTGCCACGGACCCTAATTCAAGTAGAAAAATACACCCCTGCCCCAGTGGTGGTTAAGTAGTTAACAAGCAGCAGTTAGCCCTGCACTTCCCCGGGCACGGGTGCCGCTGCACCTGCTGCACTAATAATAGCAATGCTCCTGGTCCCCTGTTTCTCTTTCCTGTGTCATTTCCTGAATCTCTCCAGTCTCTCTCCCTCTTCCTCCGTATCACTTTACCTTTCACCTTCACCGTACACTTCCCCCCTCTCCTTAGTTTTGTGTCTCTCCAAGGTTCCCTTCCACCCTCATTCTCCACTGACGGTTACATTCTCCCTCATTTTTGTCCCTGCCTCTCTCTTGTCCCTTTTTACTCGGCCGACCGTATCTCTTCACTTTTTCCTACTCTTCCATATTTTCCAGTACCTCTTCATCCCTCCCTGTATATCTTCATTCTTTTCTCCTCTTCCTTTCTCTCTTGCTGCTTTCCACCTTTCACTCTCCCCCATTCCCACCTGCATTTCACATCTCCCTTTCCTTTCCCTCCATTCTCCACTAATGTTTCCACTCTGCACTGTGCATATACATTCACTTCGCTGTTTTCTCCTGCTTCACTCTAGTCTTTTTTACTCACTCACTCACCTACCCTCCTTTCCGTTCGCTTCCCTTCTCTCCTACTCTCTCTCTCTTTCTCCTTTGTGTCTTTCACCTTTCACCCTCCCTACCCACCGTTTAGGCTGTTTTTACCCCGTTGTCTTGTTAAGTAAGCTGCAGTTTATGTTGGGTAGGTTGATTCGTCCCTTTGGGCCCATGTGCCACTGCACTGGCTGTACACTGATAGCTATGCCCTTGCATGAAATGCTGCTCCTAGAGGCGTTGAAATGCTGGGTGCATCTTCTCGAAGGTCAGACGCTTTTGGCTGACCCTCTCTTCCTTCATGTGACTACATCACCAAGGCATACGTCACAGTTTTTCCACCTGCTCTAAACTTCTAGGAGCTATCTAAATGAAAAGATTCAGAAAGCACTCTCTAGTTCTCAGTTACAGAAAGTCAGAGGTGTTTAATTAAAATCATGTTAAATTGAGATTTTTATACATATAAATACATATATACAGGATTTTGCTTTTTTTTTTTTAAAGGAAAGTAGGGTGACAGGAGTACAAATGCAGTCATAAAACTCTACTGCAGAGGAAAGGGAGCCCTGTGAGCTCCAACAACAAGCAGGTAAAGTTCTTTTGGCCTCTCAAAAGGTATGGAAAGCGCTATATAAATATCAGAACAGCACGTTACTAACATTGCAGATTCACACACATTAAAACATTGTTTCCATATGTTATTCCCCATTTCAAGGAACATTTCTGATAACAGCAGCAGTATCCGGTGTGATAAGGCAACTACAGATTAATGTAATCAACCACAATAACCCGAGCAGCTATAAAGTGGACCGTCTGACAGTGACATTAGCACAACCGAAGAGTTTATTATTTTAAGCGAAGCCTATGCAAAATGACACCTGGAAAATATTTTATATTATGTTATGGCTTAATTTTTTACATTTAAATGGATACTGAAAGAATGTGCATTCATTTCCCTAATCAGTTCTACAAAAGAGCTTCAATGTCAAATACATGTGGCATTTCACACACTGCCCTAAACAAGCATTGGCAATGCCAATATATTGTCTGGTTTATGAATGCACTTTCAAGGCAGACCTAGAAATCCTTGTAGGTTTATGACTACACACCTCCCATCTGTGCTGTTGCTAGAGAAAACACCGTAACATATCTAGTTATTGAAGACACTTTAATAGCATTACAGTGTCATGTGTGTGCCCTTGAAAGTTCTAACTCAGGTAGCTGGATAAATATACAAAAAATGATCATAGCTGTGTGGTAGAGAAGCACCTTTTTGTGGGAGCCCACAACTTCTGCCCAATTGAAACATTTAATCCTGGCTCCTAACATATGGACGGAGCCAAAGCCCCTCTCTAGTGATGCTCACATAATTATATGGGGACAGCTGCACTGTTCAGCCAGACAATAAAAATTAAATGGAAACATGTTCTGTCCGGTGGGTGGTATTAGACCATTTAAGACTTTACGTGGTACAGATCCTCATGGAAGGGCCTTCTTGGACAGCACAAGTGGCTTTCGAAAAATTCCTGAAGAGGCCTTTTAAACCAGAAAAGGTCAGTCAGTCTTTCTTACTGACTGACCGATTCTTTGCTACAAACTTTTATTTCTTTTGTACGATCATTGGAAAAAAAACAGGTAGAGAGTAGTCGGAGCTATCCCCTATGTCAATGTGTAATTTGCGACCAACACTCATGTTTGGGGACTGGAAGTTATTTTTCATCATTGAGCTTCGATTTAGAACAAGAGAGAGAAAGGCAGAAAATAGAGAAAGGAGGAGGAAGAGAAAGGTAGTAAAACAGTGAGAAGTGGAGAAAGCAGGAATGAAAAAGAACCATCACGATCAAGATAAAGAGACGTGAAGTGCATTGTGGTGGAAGAAAGAAGCATGAAGTGGTCTCCACAATAAACAGCCTTGATGTTTGCCAAACCTGACATTCGGCAATCCTGATGAGGTCTCGAAATAAAAATAAATTAAGCACAGCCCAATGGACAGTTTTCCACATTCCTGAAGTCACTTCCAGGTGACTCCTCACTTCTTGCCCTAACTTCCTCTCTTTAAAATAGAGGGGTGGATGGACTCACAATTGAAAAAGGAAACTGCTTTACTCCCTCCAGTATTTAGCAGACTCCTCAATGAAGCACTAAGGTGTTATTTTGGGCTGGGGTAAACGAAGACAATAACAGCCAATGCGCATTCCCTAACTCATTTGACATACTTAGGGGGTTGTTTATACCAATGTTCTGCACGGGCAGCCGTGTGAAGCAAAGCATTACATCGTTTTACTTACAATTAAAAGACCCTTGGGCTCAGTGTGCGACAGCCTGCTTAGTCCTTAGTAACTCCAAGCCTTAGATGGCATAAGCGCCCAAGTGGTGGTTAAGATTGAATCTGTGTATCTAGAGATGAAAGACTCAAGACACAGCCAATTCTTGTGCTACCAGCTTTCTAGCTCTTTTGAGAATTTTCATTCTCGTTGCCAAACCTATTAATATAATCTGTGACAAACTATGAAACACAAGGGCTTCAAGGCTCATTAACTCTCTTCCACTCCATGCCTACCTTTTACACAACAGCTCCATCAACTTGGTCTCCAGCAATGGTCTTCCACCCTCATTACTATTGCATATCTGTTTCTGCCCTAGAAGTTTTTTTACTTCATGTACTGTTTTTGTTCCCATTTCTGCTGATAATCAGTTCTACAATCCACACAACAAACACGCAGAGTTGCATTTATTTCTTTGACTTGGTTTCTCAGTTAGTGTCTGTTTATATTACCCCCTGTACCTTTTCACTGATTTACAAAGTCTACCAGGTGCTTTGCCCCCTCTGGGGTCAACTGAGTAGAGTTCAGGGAAGCAGTGACTAGAATATGCATCTCTGTAGACCATCTCTCCCTATAGGCTTGTGTCAATGGCTGGGCCTACCTAAACTGTCGCTAGTTGGCTTCTGTGATGTTTCTGCTCATCCCCTGCCCGTAAAAATGTAATAGTCAATATTCAAACAAAAAATGTCGTACCACAAAAAATAGATACTTTTGATTCCATTTCTGTACAGGCCGTACTGCTGAATACAAATGGCCGCCGTGTTCTGCGACTGGAGGGCAAATGCAAATGGCGGTTTTGCAACACGGAATCGTGAATTCTTATTAAGGCGGCCGTGACGGTGCCTCCAAGCGCATGATTAAATATACATATAGGTACAGGAGGGGGCTTAAGGGAAAGGGATGGGTGCGCTGGCTCCTTTGTCGTGCAGGTGCGCCAAGTACCACCCTTTTAATCTAGAGGACGACGACGTTCCTCCGGTTAACTCTGGTTCAGGTTGCAAAGCGTTAAGAAAACACGATATTAAAAAAACAGAAAGAAAAGATGCGAAACGAGGGGAGAAACCGCGCTCTACAAAGATCTTTTCAGTGTCAACTTAAATGCACGCAAATAGCAGCTGATGATCTCTTTTATTGGACTAACATTTATCCAGCAATACCCACACACTTCTAAAACCACCGAGGCCTCCTCTTCAGGTGTTCATTTGAATAGAAATCGCTGAATGAGTGTTTTTTTTTTTATAATTGATCCCCTGGGTACTGGATGTCTAGTGCTGCATAACCAACATTTCCCATCGCATTTTTTCCCCCAAATTGCTGCTCTGCAAATTTAGAATTTTGTAGGGTTTTATTTTTTTCAGAGAGGATTAACCTTCCGAATGCCAAATCTCCTTCACGTCACTTGCTAAATGGGGACAAGCAGTGAAGAGAGACAGTCCCAGGAGTCTCTTTTCCTTTTAAACAAGATTATCGGCAGTAAACTTTTTTCTTTTCTACTAAAAATCAATTGATGCAATAAAAAAGGTTAAATGGGCATCCCAAGTGACAAAAGAAATTGGAAGCCTTTAAAGTCTCAACTGCTCCATTTATAGAGGTAACCTGGTGTTCGCTTTAACGAAGCCCATTAGAAACTCTTTCTGCTTTGCGGGTGATGGAATAACGAAATGCTGGATTTTCTTTCAAGGTAATGTCAACGGTTATTTTCTTATTTCTGGCATCTACAAACTGGAAACGTCTACATCAGCCTTAGAGAAGGATCCCAGGCCCCTCGAAGGGCCATCTTTCAAAAACAACTCAGCTAAATCATTTTTGTCATGGCCTTCGCCTTGTGGAATTAATTTGACCAGATATCGCAATGTGTCCTATTTCAGGATTTTAGTTGCATTCTGCCACTTGCAATCTTGCTACATGTGTCAAAAAGAAAACCAAACCAGCACTGGCAAAACCAATTGGTCTGGTGTTGGTGGCTTAACGTTTGGCTTTGCCAATGCTTATTTTGAGTGCGAATGTATTTGTATGAAGGCATGAATTTTATCAAACAAGCAATGTCTAAAAGCCAATTTGTGTGTGTACAGCAGACCAATGGACGAAGAGGGCTGACTGAAAGCTCTCATAACTAGGTATAATGTATACAGTTTTATTAAAAACAAGGGGGCATATTCTCAAGGACTTATCGCCGAGTTAGCGGCACTTTATCGCAGCCAAAGTGGCGATAGATTTATCGCCCTATTCACAAGCTGGTGCTAACAGCCGATATCGCCAGTTTTCCTGCGATAGCAGCCGCAAAAAACATCGCCACGGATGACATCGGCAACTAACGCTAATGAGATGCAGACTAGGCGTTCCCGTGCAAAAACCCGCAACAACACCACTTCGCAACATTCTCAACGACCAGCCAGATCGGCGATAAGATCACAAAACATGCGATAAGGCGCGTTAGCAGCAGGGAATTAACACCTGCTCTTACCTGGTATTAAGTCGGACGATAACCTGCACCAGAAATGGGAGCCCAGCCCACAGCCACACCAGAAGAACAACAGATGCCATGGAGCTACTGATCATGCAGCCGGACACCCAAGAGGGCCACAACACCCACCGCCACCCCCCCCCAGGAACCCCCCCCGGGGCCCTACCCCGGACAAAGATATTTTACATCAACTTTACGAAATCATGAACAAAACAATTCGCCTGATGTCGCACAAGTACAATAATTAACATTCATGTGTGGTCAGAAAAAGGAGAATCATACATTCATCTTTGAATTTCCAAACAAATTATTTTATTCAAATTTAACTCAAAACAACTATTCGGAAGAGTCATGGCGGGTCTTCTCTGGACAATCTGTAAGACACAGCCTGCAAGACAAAATTCAAGATAAGAAGGTGTGTCATGCGCTCATCAAAGGACAGAGAGAGAGAGAAAGAGAGAGAGAAAGAAAGAGAGAGAGAGAGAGAGTGAAAGAGAGGGAGAGAGAGAAAGAGAGGGAGAGAGAGAAAGAGAGAGAAAGGGGGGAGAGAGAGAGAGAAACAGAGGAAGAGAGAGAGACAGTGAAAGGAAGAGAGGGAGAGGGAGAGAGAGTGCCGACACTGCGGACCCAGGCCTCACTGCTCACCTGCTGCCACTTGTGTGTCTCTAACCACGTGCCGGTATACACTGCAGTCCACCAGGTCCCTTATCTGAAACAGAGTCCAGATTTATGAATGGTAGAGTTCATATCATTGCACACGCCATCATCGCTTGGCCGCCCCTGCGCACACAGGCTGCTGCACCCCAGCCCCTCCGCCGCCCAGCGGTGTTTGCCCGCCCCTGCGCACCCAGGCCTCACTGCTCACCTTCCGCCACCAGCGTGTCTCCAAGAGGGCCCACCACGTGCCGGTGCAAGCTCCAAGCCCGAGGCCGCGACCTTGGCAGCCTCCACATCATGCAGCTCCGCCCCGCGGGCCATCAGGTCACACACTTGATTCTGGGTCTTGATTTTGCAATGGCAGAGATCATATCAGTGCACACGGCATCATCGCAGGCTGCACACCCGCTCAGCTCTATAGGTGCCACTAACTCTGTGAACCGCGAGGCAACGCCACGTGGCGGTAGGCCCGCGCTGCCCGCTGGCTCAGGCCTACACTGCGGTCCAGCTGGGCTCACACAAATCCTTACCAGTCCGGACCGCCAGGATGGCGCATCATCGCAGGCTGCACACCCGCTCAGCACCTAAGGTGCCCCTACCTCAGTGCACCGAAAGTCACTGTCTCGTGGCGGTAGGCCCGTGCCAGCCGCAGTGTTTCCGGTGCCACCAACTCTGTGCAACGCAAGTCATGGACCCTTTCTGATTGAGTCTCGTGATATGCCAGGCGGACGCAGCCATGTCACCTCCGGCAGTGGGGAAGAACTGGGACACGTTGCGTCGTCGTCCCCCCCTTTATACGTAAGCCGAGTGGGCTGGGTCGGCGTACGCCAGGCCAGCGTAGGGGTGTGAATAATTATCCCTGGGCTCTGGGCGTGGTTCATTTCTGGGCTGGACAGGAAACCAACTAATGCGTGTGTCTCTGTTGCAGTGTCTGCGCCACACGGCCCGCAATCGACAATGTTGCAATGTTGCATGCACCCGGAGGGCGGCCGCGCACAAATGGATTGCACAAGGAGCGCAAGGCCGCTCGGGCTCTTGGCTCATGCATGCCAACTGTTGTGTGTGTATCGCTATTGGTGCACCATAAGCCTAAGGCCTAGCCTCAATTGCAGCGCGAAAGCCACATCACATTTCCAGAATGCAAGCAGTAGTCAGACTAACATTAGGGATGAAAGCTCCTTTGTCTCAATACATAAGGCGGAAGGACATCTGCACCTCCGAGCTTGGTCTTGCATGCGGCAGGCACCCCCTGAGAGAGATACCATAGCAGATGATGACGACTCCCACACTACGCACAGCGCTAATGAAAGACCAACGTATCCACACCCCACACACAGAAGTTCTTGCTCGAGGTACTCTTGCATGGAATGCCCTTGACACTTACGTACACAACAACCCATACGTCCAAACGTTGCACACACATACCACTCATTGCTCCGAGCTGTGGCATATCATCCACATAACTGCCGCAGGTCAGAAGAGTGCCGGTTCTACGAGAGCCACCAACGCAATGGCAGAACATCCCGGGCGCATGCACAACGCCTGTCACGTGGAACTGTACCGTGACCGAATGCTGCCTGTTAGTGTCTGATGCATTGGTCTGCATGTTGTGGCCCTTGTCTTGCCCGTACTGACACGCACATGGCAATAAAGTCTACGCAACTTCACTAGTGTTCAACTGTGATGAGTGTTGATTAGAATGACAAATCTTGGGCCTCAATGAGCATTGTCCGTACACAGGGAGGGACTGACTGACGCATTTCACTTAGGGGTGAGTCCCTATTGCCAGCTCCACCTCTGTGAGCCAGACATAGTGGTTGGGATAGTTGCTGATAGACCTGTGCTCTTACGTGTCTTCAGCAATGTGAGTATGGTGTCCATATTCTTGCCATGTGGATCAATGTGATCTATCACTACAGGCTGTGTCCCCCCAGTTGAGTGTGAGTAGGTATGCGAAGAGATGTTCTGTTGTCAAATGTGATGGGGGACACTACTTTAGGCCTGCCAACGACTTTGACATTTCATACCCAGCCCTATTTCTAACTTTGCGTGGGGCAAAGTTGAGGAATATCGCGATTGTTGTTTCAGATCAATGAGGCCACAGCTAGTGCACACATTCCCAGTCATCTCACTTCCTATGTGTGTCACGGTCAAACATGCGCATTGCTTTCATTTCCCAGGGTGTACCTTTTTGGGCAATCAATGTCCTTACATTCATCCATACTTTCATACTTGATCGATTATGGACATGACACATCTGTGTGAATTTGAATGATTTATTCACATTCGGTGGAGTGTCGGAGCTGGAGCAGTACATGGCCATGCAAACCCCACATTACATTGTAGCCCGGTGGAGGGCCAGCCAGAGTCATTTAGGGATTGACAAGTACATCGGAAGAGGAAGAGTACAGTCCGCAGTCTGATTGCTGTGCCATTGGTAAGCAAACAAAATATGGCAGTCCATGTCGAGGTCCAAGGTGAGTGTCGCAGAGTGTTTCGGGGGACAGTGGGAGGTGTTGTTACAGGGCATGATGCAGAGGGCAGAACCAAGCTGAAACAGGGCATATTGCGGAGAAGAATGCTATTGGCTCCTTCTTACTACAAAGGTGGAATCACCCGCATCTTCATCCTCTATGTCATCTGTCTGACATGTGGGTGCTGATGTTTGGTCTGCAGCACTGTGTGCCACTGACACATCAGGGGCCGGAGATGTGTGTGTAGAAGTACCAGCAGCATTCATCAGCGACTGCCTTAGTGGCAGCAATGCGATGATCAGGATCTGCAGGGCATGGAAGATCCCAACAACTTTTCGCTGGTGTGCATCCGTGGCAGCCATTCTTTCCGCATGCATCCGCTCCATGTTCTCCATTATCCTCAGCATCTGTGCCAACTCTCGGCTGACATCGCTGAGGCCACTCTGACTAGACAGTTGTTCTCCTCTCAGAGTTATGACTCCAGCGATGTCGGGCATGGATTGTTGGACATCATTGAGCGAACTGTGGGTGTCCGTTAGGCAGTGTAAGTGATCCCTGATGGGACTTAGACACCCACGTATGTCATCTAGTTTGGCTGCCATGAAGCCGAACCCCACCCACACCTGTTCAGCCACCTCCTTCTGGCAGTCTAACACATGGCCTTGGAATGCAATGTGTTCTTCCGTGAGGTGCTGGGAGCCAGCCGTGGTGGTGGGTGCTTCCTGCTGTGTGGTCTGTGCAGGGGGTGGGGTCCCCTCGATGCAGCTGGGCTGCCCTGCTCCTGGAGGTGGGTTGCCGTAGCTGTCCATGAGCTGTTGTAGGGCATTGGTGTCGAAGGTGTGGAGGTCCTCTTCATCATCACTGATGAGTTGTCTGGTCTGCTCTGTAGGAGGTGTTGATTGTCCCTCTGCAATGTGAAGGGGAGATGCATTTTAACATTGTGTTGACATGTATGTTGACGCATTGTTCAAGTTTACATACAGACTGCATGACAATGTACATTGTGACTGTTTGGGAGGAGCTGACTATTTGATGCGGGACAGTGGACATTTGAACTACATCACGGATGTGAGGTTGTACACGTACATTATCATCTCACAGTTTCCTGCTATGCCAGATGGGATTGGCCAGTTTCTACGCACAAGCGGAACCAGTTGTGTCCTCTGTTCTGTAGTGAGAGTGTTGCACTTTGTACCACATTGTCGTCAATGATGATGTGCTGTTATTGCTATGTGTGTGTGCTGCATTGTGGGAGAGTCGGCCCTGCAGCTGTGATTTTGCTGCCGCTTATCCCTTTGAGGCGGTGTGCCTTTGACTTCTGTGCTTCTACAGTGCTGAGATGTTGCAGACTTGGCTAATTTTGGCTCTGGTTCGGATTTTGGACTCTTGGGCATGGTTTATCCACAGATGTGTTGTTGACATCAGGGGTTGTTTGTGCATGTGGATGTGTCAGAGTGTGACCTGCTCCTTTACGGATGTGTTCCACACTCAGCCACATCAGTGTTGTGGCGTGCACCATGTCGTGACAATTGGACTGCAGCCATGCTGTTCGTCATGCAGTGTCACTTGCATTGTCAGTGTGGCTCACAGACACGCAGCTTTGCTGGTTTGGACACGTGTGCATGAGTTGGTTGTGAGATTGGTGCTGTGTGGGGACGGACCCCTTTGTGCCCATAGTGGACAGGGGCCTACTTGCTGTTTGTATGTGTGCTGCAGTGTGCCAAGGGGATCAGGGACATGATCCAGAGTCATTGTAGGTGTGCAGTGTGCTCTACGTAATTGTGCATGTGTGCCATTGTGCCCATCTCCCCCGTCCCCCCAGTCCCTGTTCGGTACTCACCCTGGTGCTGTTGTGTCAGGTCATGTCGATGTGTGTCCGGACCCCCAACTCCTGCCACCGTCTACCCATTGATGACTGTGGCCACCATTTCCTCCATCTCATCCAGCTCCTGGTGTTCCGCTGGACTGCCACCTCCAGTCTGCATTGCTGCCTGATGGTTGTCAGCGAGTTTCTTCTTGGTTTTGCGCTTAGCATCATTCCAGCGCCTCTTGATCTCTCCAATTGTCCTCCTCCTCACTCCGATTGCATTCACCTTGTCCAGGATGGACTGCCATATTGCATTTTTATTTGCCAATGACACGTTGGAGGTGACGAACAGTTGTTGGTGGTGTTCTATCACCTCCGTGATGATGATCCTGTTTTCCTGCGGACTGAACCTCGTCTTCCTAGTCTTCTTCTCCTTGCCCTTCCGTGACCCCGAGGTCCCAGGCTGGTCCTCCTGGGGGCTTGTGGGGTTCTGGTTGTCCTCTGTACTTGCTCCGGCTTCCTCCATGGTGCTACGCAGTTTGAATTATTTTGTTTGTGTTTTTCGGTGCTTTTATAGTGCATTTTCCCGCATGACGCGTAGGAATTGCAGGCCTGTCGCTGGTTATCGCTGAATTTTTTATCGCGGTTGGCCACATAGCAACTTTTTTTGCGTTCGTATTTCGTGTTTTTTTTTGCCGTCACAGTAATTTTATCGCGGTCATTTGACGCGTTAGCATGAGACTATCGCATGGTACCGCCGTGTTGAGAATACAACGTTAACACGGCGTTATTTTCCCGCGATAGACTGCGATGTGCAAAGTTCCGTTAAGCTAATTTTGCGATAATTATCACATGTTCTTGAGAATATCCCCCAAAAGGTATTGCCTAACGCCAGACCCAAAAAAGCAAAACTTGGATGAGCTACTCACAGTCAACATAAGATCATTTGAAGCCTCTGACATGCTGCTGTTATTCTTGTCATTCTTTCATTTAACCACTTTTTCTCTTCTTCCCTTTCTCCTTGTTTTCACTTTTCAGTTCATTTCAATTGTCTTAGCCTCATACACCTGTTTTATACCAAGACTGAAACTACATAACTTAGCAAACTGAGACTAAAAAAGGTCACTTGGCATTTTTATGATGTACAGAATTCTCCTTCTCCCTAATCCGAATCAATTGTGGCCTTGAATTTAATGTCTAACTTTAATCCGTCAATTACCCTGGCACCTTCCCCGTCCTATCAGTTCCTGGTAAAATACCCTTGCAGAACTGTCTATGATTCGAACACATTCAGCTCTTCATCAACAGCCTTGTTAGAGTTATTGATGTTTTTAGATTTTTTTTCAAAGTAGAGATTTGTAATTTGTGCCATTTTTTCCAGGATTCTATGAAGAAGGCCGCCATCTTTGTTGTCACCTCCTTAATATGTTTGCTCATTTCGATGGTTGTTATTCTATGTATGTTTAACAGGGTATCCTCAGCATAAAAAATGGACACTTGAGAATTAGTCCAGCAAGTAACTCTTTTATAGTTTGATGTTTTAGGAACACATATCTCCTTCTCTCAAAAGCGAAAGATTTTTCTAGCCGTGTAGAACTATTAAAGTTCCTCCCTGATCTTTAAGGAAGACAGGCAAAGCTTGAGGCTGAGATATCTCGATCCATAGAATGAACATTTGTTTTATGAAGTCTGACCAGTCAGATGGACATTTTCTCAGTTCATCTTTTACAAACAGAAGAACTTTCACCATCTTTTTTATGGCCCTTTTTATGGCTCTCCTTTGGTGATGTTTCAAGAAGATCTTCAATGTCCACTTTTTTCACTTCTTCATAGATTGGGTTTCTTAGACTTTGTCATGGTCGAATCTATGGTTATTTCCAGCAACTGTTGTTCGAGTTGTGTTCATTGCTCAACTTACAAATGTGGTTTTATCCTATGAATTGCAAACCACTCTCAGAACTTGCTGGTGGGGTAGCTTCAGAGATGCAAAGCAGATGTTTATATATCTGTCTTTTGTACCTGATGATGTTCATGTTTCTATGTAGGCCCTAGGTACTAATCCCTTAACTGATTGATTTGAATTCAGTTCTTATAAAGTGTAAAGATTAAAAGATTACCAAAGCATCCTCTGGCAAAGAAGAAAACTGCCAATTAAAGGGGTCAATCTTGATATATCAGCGGAATAAAATAAATGTGCATTTAAAGCCAGTCTAGATTTAAGATGGTAATCAATCTGATTCAGCTGCAGTGGATGAGCATTCCAGATCTTAGGTCCCGAATACCTGAAGGACCTCGCCCTGTCATACACATTTAACTTCAGGACCTTATACAACAAATCCTTTTCAGAAAAGATAGCCTTCCCTAGAGTATACAGAAAAAGAAGTTGTACCACCGAAGATTAGTTCAGTTAGTAATATACTTTATGCATTAAGTGTAAACATTTAAATCTAAATCTCTACTTAACTTGTAGTCATTGCAACATGTGCCGATCATGGGTTACATGATCAAATTTGCTCAGAAGACAAATATAGCATATTGAGGACTGTCTGTAGTTTCAAAAGATCATGGGCTGGAAGCCCCAGGGAAAGGCTTTTGCAGTATTCCAACTTACATTAGATATAAGTGCCCACCAAAGATGCATGCTATTCTTGTAGAATAAAAAGGGCAGCCCACCATAGAAGATGAAGCATGTGAAATCTGGAATTGCTCCCTCCACCCACCTGGGAATTGCATGTCAGATCTTAAGTCAAGGAAATGTCCAAAGATTTAACCTTAAAATAGGAAAATGGTGCAATTCACATTCTACCCGGCCATGTCGAAACATCCCACTGTTCTTTGTTCCTTCCAATCAGTACAAGTCCTTTTTAACGGGCATTCAATCTCAGAACAAATTTGTTCATCCTGGATTGTATGGTTGTCCAAATGGTTGACAAACCGTGTGGCATTCCCAAGGGAATGCAGAAAAGCCAAAAGAGTTGATGAGTTTGTAAAGAGGCTGAACATTAAATATTGAAAAGCAAAGGAAAAAGCAATTATCCCTGAGGAACCTCAATGTTTCAATGCTTGCTGATTTTAAAAACCTCCATTCAAAACGTCCATTTCAGCCACACAACGCAGCCGCCATGGACCGACCACCACTGCGTACACTTCGCCATCAACAAACCCAAGGCACCCAAACCAGCCCCACGCCCACCACGAAGGAACTGGAGCAAGGTTACCGACGAGCAACTTAACTCCACCCTCAACCGAGACAACCACACCTGGGCACCCGACGCAAACAGCGCAAATGACGCAGCCAGAGAACTCCACACCTGGATCTCCAACTGCGCAGATGAGCTCGCCCCGCTACGCAACCCCGACAGACAACGCCCCAGGAAAGCCGCCTGGTTCACAACCGCTCTCCAAGAAGCCAGACGCACCTGCAGACGCCTGGAGAAGAACTAGAGAAACACCAAGACAACCGAAAACCACACCACCTACAAGGACGCCATTATGGACTACCACAACCAGATCAGAGCCACCAAAAGGAACTTCATCCACAACAAAATCCTGGCCAACTCCACCAACTCCAAGGAACTTTTCAGTGTCATTCAAGAATTCACCAACCCACGCAGCGAAGCCACAGACATCACCCCATCCCAAGACCTCTGCGACAAGCTTGGAACCTATTTCCACCTCAAGATCAAAAACCTCTATGACAACTTCATCGACCATCCACCAGGCGCCACAGACGGCCCCCCGCCCCCCAGAAACACCAGCCAGCCCACCATCTCCAAATGGACACCCATCACGGCCGAAGACACCGCCTCGACCATGAAAAGCATCCACTCGGGGGCCCCCACCGACCCCTGCCCCCCTCACATCTACCACAGAGCCATGGCCGCCATCGCACCCGAACTACAACGCACCATCAACACCACCTTCAAAATAGGCACCTTCCCAGATGACTGGAAGCGCGCAGAAGTCAGACCCCTGCTCAAGAAGCCCACAGCTGACCCCACCGACCTCAAGAACTATCGGCCTATCTCGCTCCTCCCCTTCGCAGCCAAAGTTGCAGAGAAAGCAGTCAACAGGAAACTGACACGATTCATTGAAGAGAACGCCGTCCTCGACCCGTCCCAATCCGGATTCCGAAGCAACCATAGCACAAAGACCGCCCTACTCGCCGCCACAGACGACATCCGCACCCTCCTGGACCAAGGCCACTCCGCAGCCCTCATCCTACTCGACCTATCAGCGGCCTTCGACACCGTCTCCCATCGCACACTAGTCGTCAGACTACACGACGCAGGCATACAAGGAACAGCCCTTGACTGGATCCGATCATTCCTCACCGGAAGAAGCCAAAGGATCAGACTCCCACCCTTCCTCTCCGACCCCACGAAAATCACCTGCGGAGTCCCACAGGGTTCATCACTGAGCCCCACCCTCTTCAACATTTACATGGCCCCCTCGCAGCCATCGTCCGACAACACGGCCTCAACATCGTATCCTACGCCGACGACACCCAGCTCATCCTCTCCCTCACCAAAGACCCCTCCACTGCCAAACTCAACTTCTAGAAAGGAATGCAAGACGTCACAGTCTGGATGACCAACAGCTGCCTGAAGCTCAACGCCGAGAAGACAGAAGTCCTCGTCCTCGGTACCACCCCTTCTGCATGGGACAGCACCTGGTGGCCGACCGCCCTCGGAAGCCCACCTACCCCCTCAGACCACGCCAAGAACCTCGGCATCGTACTCGACTCATCACTCTCCATGAACCGACAGGTCAACGCCGTCACCTCCAGCTGCTTCAACACCCTCCGCATCCTCCACAAGACCTTCAAGTGGATCCCCCTGAGTCAAGGAAGACAGTCACCCACGCACTCATCACCAGCAGACTGGACTATGGAAACGCACTCTACGCCGGCATCAACAAGTCCCTACTCCGCAAACTCCAGACAGTACAGAACACCGCCGCCAGACTCGTCCTCGGCATCCCCCGACACAAACACATCAGCCAACACCTACGAAGTCTCCACTGGCTCCCCTTGGAGAAAAGAGTCACTTTCAAAATCCTCACTCACGCCTACAAATGCCTACACAACAACGGACCCAAATACCTCAACGACAGAATCAACTTCCACGTACCCAAAAGAAACCTCCGATCTTCCAACCTCGCACTGGCCAAAACCCCGCGCATCCACAGAGCCAGAGCAGGCGGAAGATCCTTCTCTCACATTGCAGCCAAGACCTGGAACGAGCTACCGGCAGACATCAGACGCGCCCCCTCCTGAACACCTTCAGGAAGACCCTCAAGACCTGGCTCTTCGGCTAAACAGATCTGCGGACCCCCCCCTCAGCGCCTTGAGACCCTCACGGGTGAGTAGCGCGCTTACAATTCCCTGATTGATTGATTGATTGATTGACGGATTGAACACTGTATTAAAAAAACAGGACTTGAACCACTCCATCCACGACAACATTGTCAAGAACTGAACAAGGCTGGCATTGTCAACTTTGTGAAACCCAGTCCCAGCAAAGCACTCCTGCTGCATCTCCTTCATCAAGGATGGATCTGATGTCCAAAGTGGCCAGCAAAAAAGGTAGTCTCTTATCCCCTTTTGTGGCAAAAACTAAATTGCTGTTGTTCAAGCACATTCCTCCAGAAGGGGTGGTGGGCTAGCTGTTTAGCCACTATTTTTACCAGCACATTCTCTACAGCTGAAACTAATGTAATTGGGCAATACATCCTCTGGATCCAGGATAGGCTTTTTCATTTAAGAATATACAGTCCTGAACTTCTAACAACTTGGAGCAACGCCATCAGAGAGAGAGGGAGAGATCTAAAACGCTATCCATAATAACAGGTGCAGTAAGGTTCTGGATTTTAGCCTGGCAAGGGTTCATCTAGGACCCATCTACTTCCTTTGCATTTTTACCAAGTTATTTCTACCCTTTGCAGCAGAGGCAGCCTATATTGGAAGTTGGTTATTTTAGAATTTCCTTCTTAGTTTCAATTGATTTAGATCTAGGTACACAAACTCATTGACCCTTTTCAGTGAAGATTGATTATTGTGAATCTCTGGAAATATTTTACCACTGACATTTGCTTACAGATAATAATTGTGCAGATTTTACATTTATTTTAAGTATGTTTTGGTTGTTGTATATCTCCGGCACTTTGAGTGAAGAATGATGAGCTCTAAGTGGGGCTGAGAGACTCTTCTTTGGGATTTCTACCCACACTAATGAAGCGTACAGAGCTGCTCCACACTCTCTAGTACTAAACAGGCAAGCGTAAGTAGATTACGTGGGTTTGGTCCAGGGAGCTATTCAGAAACACCAAGTGACACAAAGGGATGCTTCTAACCATAGTGTTTGCTCAATGATATAATCTCTACAACTCTATGGGGTTAGTGTGAACAAGACCAATTTGTGTCTAGATCGCACAATACAGAAAGTAACAAAAAAGAACACTAATCAAAGAGATGGTGCATTGCTGCCTCAACAATTATAGCTCATTAGAGGAACTTAAGTGTTAGACCTGACATTCTTGGCATGCATTTCCCAATTGTTTTTGCCTTCACTACTCCTGGTTTGCTGAATTAGTTTTTGTTAGCTTTAGGACTCTGCACACTTTACCACTGCTATCCAGTGCTAAAGTGCTTGCGCTCTCTCCTTCAAACATGGTAAAATTGGCTTATCCCATTGGCACCTTAATTTACTTGTACGTGCATAGCAAATGGTACTACATGCACCCAGGGCAAGTAAATTAAATGCTATTAGTGGGCCTGTAACGCTCATTGTGCCAACCACTAAAGACAGTGATGCAAGGGGACTAAGTGTGGACAGGATGAGCCATCCTGCCAAAATGGCCGCGGGCGTGACTGTGCCTTGCCCTACTTACACTTCAAAAGACTTGCCTCTAACACACACAAAAGTACCTGACACTTGTCTTTTGTCACCCCAGATCTCTTGGGGCCTTGACAAAGGGAGGGTAGAATTTTCCAGAAGCAGATGTGTGGGTAGTATATGGAATCCCTCTCACTTCAAAGACTGGCACCAGGTATAAATATTGGACCTCCAGAGCCACTCTTCAGTACACTCCTGGACCTGTGGATATTACAGAAGAAGGACTACCTTGCCCTCCAGGTGACTGTCCTGCTGCTATCAGAAGACTGCCCTTCTGCTACCATAGGACTGCTCTGCTCCCTGTCAAGGAAGACTGGACCTGCTCCCTTCATCCCAGGCAAACCTGAGTGACTCTAAAGTCATTTAGCTGACCTCCTGTCTGAGCTGCAGGGACAGAGGCCTCCCTGCAACTGCCCAGCTGACGTGCTGCACTGGACCTGCCTTCAACTGGACATGCCTGAGCCCTGCTGACCTCTGCTGGAGGGAGTTCCTGATCTCCTAAAAGGTGCCTCCTTAGGCCAAGGATACTTGTCTGCCACCAGTTGAGCTCCTCCTGTCAAGAAAGATGAAATTCTGAAGGTTTGGACTCTTCGCGACCATGAATGGGCCTGTCTGTGCTGAGACTCTGCCTTCCACGACGACTGCAAACAGGAAGCTCCAGTGAACTCAATTCTTTACACAAGAGCACTAGCCAGCGACGACTGGC